>JARKIC010000023.1:0-600000 GCA_029378375.1 Mycena olivaceomarginata | reverse complement strand
TTGTTGACTTGAAAAGTGCTCAAATGAATTCTGGCTGCCAGGGATTTATGGCTCAGTACAGTGGTAATCCAGAGTTACAGTCATGAAATTTTTGCCGAGTTTCTTTCTATCACTAATTCTGCATGAATTAGCTGAGTACATCTATCCAGTCTAGATGAGTTTGCGAGTTCCGGTGTGCTACGGGACGTGTCGGGGCGTTTGGTCAGGACCTCAATCCAACTCGCGAAATTCCAGGTATAGGAGGCTTGGGGTGGGTTTTGAGGAGAGAGGAGAGGATGGCTGCCGAAGGTGGAGGCTGCAACGGAAGGGATAGAAGGGAGCGACATGAGGGGGAAAAAGAAGAGTAGTTGATGTGTATTGATTCCTTGCCAAGTGCAGACAGCAACCAGCACCACATGCATCAGGCACCGGGGATGCAACGCTGCGATCTTACAGCAGCGTTACGACAATTTCGGCAACGGACTTGTGGGGAAAAAAACATGCAGTCCCCTCTGATTCTCTTCCGCAAAATCATCCACTGCAGTTGACTGTGATCTGTCCACAATTCAAGTGTTGTTCCGACTTCTCGATCTGTTTAAACTGTAGCAGCCGGAGTTCTCGAGTCGGGGATGAGCAGCACTGCAGGTCATTTGATAAAGCGTTACCAGTGATTGAACCAACATTTTGAGCATGCCCGGAAGTTCAAAAAACCAGTGATAAATTCTCAGAAAAATTGCCTTGAATGTCCCAAAATAATATCCCCTCTCAATAAAATTATGATTTTCTGAAGGATTCTTCGAAAGTTCATGAAAATTGCTGAAAATTTCGAAAAATTGTGAGGGAGGTTTTCCTTGATGTATGCAGGCCAGGCCATCTGTGCAGTGAGTGGTGGATCAGACAGACAGAACCCCGAGTCAACGCCCGCTTAGACACTTCAAGAACTCGAACATGAAAGTTTTGGCAGTGATTCTTCCGATTCCGACGAGCCTGCATGCGCAACGAGCAACTACAACGTTCATCCTCTTTGGTCTCATAACGAATCGTTCTTCCATGTGCGCTGGCGCGAATTAGGAACTGCGACCCTGAGTTTGTCCTCCGACCCTGAAGGCTGCCCATCCCTTTACCATGTGGGTGCCGAGACAGCGCGGAGACACCTGGTGATCCCAAGCTCGAGATTCCCCCGCCATCCCTTGCCCAACCCTCAGCCCCAGCCGCAGACAATGACCTCGACGTGTACGACATTGACAACGATGTGCTTGCCCTCATGGACGCTTTGGAGCGCGCGGAGCAGCTGGAGATCGAGAACCGCTCTCTCCGTGATACAATCGAGGATCACCAAATGCTGCAGCAGACGATGCAGGCGGATTTCGAGGAGCGCGAACGTGCATACCAGGCCGACCTCGACATGATGGCGGCCTCTGTAAGCAGACTTGAGTTCTTCCAGCACGAGTGGACGGAGCGCGAAAACAGCTACCGCGCCGAGCTGGAGCTCCTTCAATCCACAGTGCAGTGCTTGGAGGACGATCTTCGCGCGTCTCGAGGTGCATACTCTTTATTTTCATCTTTCAATGCATATTAATGTGGCTCTAGTCCCGTTCTCCCCCCGTTCTCCTGTGCCTCGTTCACAGCGCCCCACGAGTCAAGCTCGTCCCCCGCCTACACTGCTCGTCTCGCTTCGTCCTTGCCTCCGCGTGCGTCTCGTCTCGGGTCTCCAGCAGCGCGTGGAACATCTCCTTTTCGCGAGCCTTCATCAGCGCGGGTTGTGCCCGTTGATGCGGACTCCCTCACACCCCGTACGGACCGGTTCCTGGCTGAGCACGCGCTGATCCAGCTCAGCCCCATGATCGACCTTGAAAATGGCCATTGATGCATGGAATATGAAGTCGTATCTGGTTTCTGTTGAATATGAAAAAGAAGGTATGCGAGCATCACCTACGGGATCAACAACTTTACCGGCAACTACAGATGATATTGTTTCAACTTCAACCGTGTGCCACAGAAGCTTCCGTATTATGACCTGGGTATTTTTGGTCAGGCCGCGAGAGGCGTCGAAATTCCGGGTGAGTCGGCAAATGGTCCCAATCTTCAGAAACAATTCATGCGGAGGTATCCCTGGCTCTTTTAGGGAGTTTAAGAATTCAGGGTCAGAAAATACTTCCTGGTTGTTGCTACTACCCTCGACTGAGTCGCTCTGATGTAACAATGGCCATCTCCGGGAACGGTACGAAGAATGGTAGCATTGAATTCGTCCACGAAGGCGTTGAAAGTGCTTAGAATGGCCCGTGTGATGCATGTAGCCGGATCCGCAACCACACTCGGTGGAATAGACCCAAAATGGAGCTCTGTTCTGTCTGTTGTTCGACATCCGGACTTTTTTGCTTCGTTGTGCAAAGGCTCTTTGTTTCCCTTCTTTGGTGCACCCAACTGCCGCAATTCCTGGCCCCCAAACTATCTCGGATTTTCTCGACGAAACTTCAAAAAATGACAAAACTCCTCGCCGGCGTCTCGGCCGTTCCAAGAAAGGTAAACGCACTGAAGTTTCTCGACTCTGGTGTATTCATTATCCACATTTCACCGGCGGTTAAATTTTGCTCGAACGTCATGTTCGAAGGGAGCAGCTATGTAGATCATATTTCTGGAAGATTTAACGAATCGAGGTGTGAGATTAAGCAGTTCCCGATTAGGAAGGAGCGGCGCAACTGTTTGCGCGATTTCTCCGGCTCAGCTGAGATGTTCACCATGTACAGTTGAGAGATGTGGTTCAAACGTTGGATTAATACAGTTCACCTACATTTGTTGTCGTCCAACCACCAAATGCTATGAAGCAGGCCCTTAGCTTCAATAATAAGGGTCTAAGACCCCCTCAAGTTCGGCAGTACACATACGCTGTATCTGCATGCGTCGGCTGCGCGGCCCGTTGGTGCCAGTGCCGAGAGCGTGGCGGGTGGTGTCCCTGGGAAATTCGAAAGTGGACATGTGCAGGGCCGATACACTGCGACCGAACCGCACCAAAGCCGCACCCGCGCGAAGAGTCATCCGCCGCGGAGACCGCAAGTTGCGCGAGTAGGCCGCGGGGAGTGCTCGCGCGAGGGCAGTAAGGGCCGGGGCTATAATTGCTGAAGTAACGGAGAAAATAATCGGCTTAAAATGCTTTCGAAAATCAAAACCAGCATGCACCGTAAAAGCCTGGGTTACACATGCTCCGAACCGGAACAATATCCCTGGTCTTGGCCACATTCTCACCGCAAAATTAGTACATGTTATCTTTGCGTGCAATGATAAAGAATAAAAAAACCAGCTGCAACGACCAAGAAGAAAGGAAAGATGACCATCATGGACCTCAATAACGATGACTCGGCGGGGGAAGATGACGATGATGAGGGTGTTGCGGATGGTGAGAAGAAGGCGATGGTAGAACTTGATCCGGAATATCGCAAATGTATGGGCTGTGTCCGCCCCACATCCGAGGTGTCAACTGGACAAGGAACGAGAACCTGGTGATCCACAGCCGTGGAAATCTATTCCGCCATTTTGGATTAAAAAACATCTATTCCGGCAGCTCCCGGGGCTGAAAATCTCTCACCCATCCTCAGTCGCATTTTTTGTCCGGTGACAGTATAATTGTACCTTGTTTGTGCAAGGCTGCGCCTTCTCATGCATGTGCTTCTCGAGTTGAGCGATGTCGCATCAGGCCTCCTATGTTCGCACGCTGCTAAAATAAAAGCTGTCAACCATGGGAGTATCTCGAAGACTCGGTTTCCACCTCACCACCATCATACCTACACTACCCAACAACCTCGCTCTCTCGATGCAGTTCATCCTGTTTATAAATATCGCGTTCTGTGTTATAGTGCTTGGGAAACTCGGGCACCGGTACTGGGCCAGGATTCAGGAGACTGCCAGGCGAGAGGTCGGTGGTGGCCAGCACTCCATCCTGGGCGAAACTCAATACATGAGTTTTTACTTTCAGCTGGCGCTCCAAGGGCTCCAACCACAAAATCACGAACCCCGCTTCCGGATTCAAGTGTTGGTGTGTAGTATGTAAACCTTTCGACTCGTCGAATTCATGGGGACTACAGGTCACCACCTCTCAGACATTTGTGGACAATGCGGTTGATAAGCCCACCAAAGAACTTGGTCTCCATGTGGTGGGCGTCAATGACGTCTACAACCTAGTTTGAAGGTCA
Organism: Mycena olivaceomarginata; assembly: GCA_029378375.1. NCBI lineage: Eukaryota > Fungi > Basidiomycota > Agaricomycetes > Agaricales > Mycenaceae > Mycena > Mycena olivaceomarginata. Next base: position 595,834 of record JARKIC010000023.1, on the reverse strand, counting down.
TCGATGTCTCTTTAAACCTGCGCCGCTGTAACCATTCTAAATGTACCTGGTCTCTCGGAGTCTCCTCGGAATGCCGTGTACTGCTTCCTAACTATGTACCTACCTACCTACCCCGATGCATGTGCATAATTGTGGTTACTTCGAGCGCATTCATCCCCCTGCCATGAAAATCCCAATCCATTGGTCCCACTTTCAAGGAAAACGGTTCAGAATTGACCCTGCAATCACTGTTTTGGCGAAAACTTGCATGAAATGGTGTGCGACTCACCGTGACCAAGCGGTATGGGAAAAACACAGAGCCTCAGCGCTAGAAAGCCCCGCCCGGAAGGCGTCCATTCCGATGAGTTGTCCCATGGCTTCCGGAATTTGAGAAGTTACGTTTTTTAAGTGGATGGGCGCTTCTTTTACTTACTTAGGGCCTGAACACTTGGCCACCGGGAGTGGCAGAAAAAAATGGGGTGTAAAATTTCTCAAAGATTCTAGGATCGTGCAAAATTCTCAGGTCCTGACCTCTTAGGTTCAACTTTTGATTGGTTCAATTGCCTTTTTGGGCGATTTTTCGGAATTTGCCGACATTTTTTGGCCTAAAATTGCGATCCTGGAGGCTAGTGACCAGTGACAAAAATTAAATAGGTTCAATTCAACCCGCGTTGTGACCTGTGACTGAACCTACGGTCGAAATAGTACAGTACATATGTCACGTGATTTGTATTATTTTTGCGAATCCATGCAGAAGTGGAATGGGTGTGAATTTTATAATCGAATCCGGACACCCTTTTGTGAATATGTCTGCCATGGCAGCCAGAGAAAAATTAACCCCCGGCGAAGGGAGAACGTGAATATTCTTTGAATTTATGTCTATGGACGCCTATTTGCGCGGAACAGTCAAGGGTTGGGATTAAAATTTAACCGAAACGATTCCATATTTATTGATGATTTTTGGGTGAGATATGGAGGTACGGCCAAATTTTTGGACTCTCAACTCACTACTCGTTATCCACGAAAGTAACCGGAAATGGATTTATTTTGTCAGACCCTGTGCTCCAAATTCAACAACCCACTTTCGCCAGATACCCAAGGATACTAACTATTGACCACATAATTTCTCTGGCACAAATCAGTTTATTGGTGCTGTCCCGAGCCACAGAAACATCAGTGGTGCCTGTTGCAATCACAACATTTCATCATCCTCGACTTATGCATATATCTCGCTTTTGACCTCAAAACTTCATCTCTGAGCTTCATTTATTCATAAGATATATTCTACCAGGGATCCCGACCCATACCGCCCAAGACTGGCGCCAGTTCCCTACGGATTCCGCGATTTTGCCATTTTGGGACGTCCAACTCGATCAAACTCGAGCCGACAACTCACTCACTCGATGACGTCGGTTTCAACTCGGCTGGCGAGTCGACTTCAATCTCGAGTCACACCCGACTTCAGCGGCAAACACTACCCGAGATATGGGTCGTGATTTGGCGGAGATCAAAAACTTTCCAAAACGGGAACTTTTCGTTCGCGCCCTCGGTACTGACACTGGCTGTAAGTATAAGCATATCTATTGCATGCAACATAAGATCAGAGTGATCAAACTTTAACCGTAGACATTGTCGAAGCATTGAAGATGGTTTGGGTGGTTCCGGGAGTTGTTCCGGGTAAGATACGGCTCAGCATCACAGCGGTCCGTGGGATTTAGGCCATCGGCAGGGCAGCCGGTGGTCAGGTCACGGCTGAGGAGCTCACAATTGACTTTACGAACAATCTCGTGCCCTTGACCGATATCGTAAAAATGTGTTGCAACAACTAGGTGAACAAAATAAATGTCCGATGGGTGTTTAGGGTCATTTCTTGTTCAAATCACCCCCAAAAAAATGCCGGGTTCAACTTCCATCGATTTAATGATGATCTGAATAGCTTAACCCATACTGTCTCTCGTTCATTCTCTCATAATTAAATATTTGGCTGTTGTCTGAAAAATCGATTCTGTGGAATCATGGTGTATACAGTATGAAATTGGGAAAATAGTCCTTATGAAATCTTTGGCTCCCCCTGATTGAAGGTTTTTCTTTTTTTTTTGGTTTGTAATTTCGCGCTGAAGAGTATGCCAATTTTTTCTTTTTTTTTCTAAGCATGGATATTATAGGGTCTGGCCGTCTACACCACAAATTCCACCCTTTTTTTTTTTTTTTTTTTGAGGTGTTCGAATCAGCGGGGCGGATCCCCCCCAGCGTCTTTCCAGCCGAGCAAGTGCTCCACGTGATACTTATTTTTCTCTTCGCTCTATCGTCGCCGACCGTTGCTTCCGGGATCTGCTCAATGAGCACGCCACGCAAAGACGACATGGCCATGAGCCCAAATTCGAGAGACTAATGAGAACTGTCATGTCGTCAACATGGACAGCAAAATAATGCTCCCCAATGATTTGAGTGCCTCAGGAAATTTGTGGAATTTGTTGAGACGTGGGAACGGTGTGGGAAACCGTTGCACCCAATTTTGTGCAGCGAAAGATTGTGCGTCCTGGTGTTCAAATTCTTCTGGGTTAAATTTGCTGGAAGTTGGAGCGGAGTATTTGATGCTCCTCAATGATCTCAGCCCCTCAAGGAATTTGTGGAATCTGTTGAAATGTGGGAGTGGTGTGGGAAACGTTTCAATTGATTTTCATGGAGCGGAAGATTGTGCGTCCTGGTGTTGGACTTTTTCACCGTTTAAATTTGCTGGAAGTTGGAGAGATGAAGGATTGGATGCCCCAGAATGATCTGAACTCCTCAGGAAATTTGTGGAATTTGTTGAAACATCGGAATGGTGTCGAAACGTTTCAACCGCGATTCAGCCTACGAAACATCTGGTGGTCGATTTCTCTGGTTTACATTTTCTGTAAGTTGGGAAGAACTAGTATGTATTCGGCGGCAAACCTTTATCACCTCAAAAGCTTTGTGGAATTTGTTGTGGGATCGGAAGAAATTTCCTTTTTGGGAACATATATAACATGATCTCATTACGCTTGTACAAGACGTGCCTTCGCTACGCTCCGGCTGGGACCGCGAGGACGGAATTGCGATTGCTCGAAAGTCCAGCCTGGTTTTAAGGGCACCAAACTTCTGCATTATTTACAGTAAATTCGTGACACCTTCAAGTCGAGTGACCCGTATCCAGAGGATATCGCTGAATGAATGGAGCTGGTCGCTTACTTTGAAGTTTGTACACTGCGCCACATCGGAACTATCCTGGCGGCTTCAATTGCAAGTTTTGGAAATAAATAAACATAGGTATGCAACGGGTAGTAATACATTTATCTGGCCAACCGCCGCGCAGCATTAGAGTCGATTTCCTTCCACCCAAGATCTGATTCCGCCACTGCTCGCTTGCGATCAATGCATTTGTTTGCTGCAAGTCGCACATCAGCAGCATGGTCGGAATTGTACGCAACCATTTTGCGCCATAGATCATCAAGCTCCCAGCTATAGCCTTCCAGCGAATCGCGGCTTCCCAGGGGGCTCTTCATATATGTTTCAACGATTTTCTGGTTCGTTATATCCCACCCTTCGTATTGGCTTTGTGCTGTGTGATCGAGAGCATGATCAACTTCGACGACACGCGTCCGAAACGCAGTTTGGGGCTCAGTTGGATCGGGGTTGTAGGTAGGGGCAGCATATGTTAGGTGTCGGGCTTCATACTTGATATTTCTATGGCTGGTTCCGTCGCTGCTGAGACATATACTCGTCATCACAAAAAGTGACCGTTAATTCGCTTACTACGGCAGGAATTCATGGAATATTCTGGGTCTGACTACCTAGAAATGTTCATATGGATATATTCTCGCCCTTCATATCTAATTCGGCATCAAAAATCGTGCGTATACCCTCTGTGAATCAATTGTTTTGAGTCCACGTGATTTTTGCTACATGTGTCCAAGATTGGGGTGTATGGCTCGGTCTGTGGGCATAGATAGAGTTATCTGTTGTCAGGGCTATTCTTTAAGATATGTTGAACATATCCCATGACTTGGAACTCGGGGAAAGTAAATGGATATTCTTGTACAAGGCATTTTCTGCGGCGCGAGTCATGCCTGGATGAATCATGCACAAGCCGCTCTCCAGTTAAGCTGACAAAAGTAAACCTTGACCGCTCAGATTTGCTTGAAATTTGACTGGAGCACTTCTCAGTCATTGTTTCATCCATCCACGGTGCTCTACATGACAATTTACCATCTAAATCACTTGTTCAACAACTGATCTTGAAATCCTGCGGACATTGCTGCAACACAATTTGCAGCAAGAATCTGTTACATAATCAGGGACTTCACGGTTACAAAATCCACTGAAGATGTCTGTTATCTATTCAAGGATACCCCACTCTGAATTCAGGCTCTGAGTATTTTTTTTGTGAAGTTTCTTCTGACTGTTGGATAAAATGTCATAATGTAAACATGGGTCGCAGATCTTTTCTGGTCTCTGGAGAGCAATACTGGGTCAATTCCTCCAAAACAAGTTACGTGGTCTTCAGCAAATATCTGTAGGTATTCGGTGGTAAGGTATGGATGAGCTCAGTGCACGTGATCTGGTGCAGTGAATCAATTGGCGGTTACTTTTGTGATGACGAGTAGCTTTATAACAGGAACCAATTCAGAAAGGGTACAGAAATACAAGCTTGAAGTCTTCACCTTTTGTGCAGGCCAATTCATAGCCAAGCTGTAGGCTAACCTTGATTCCTGCTTCGGCGATGACACGTCCAACTGTCCGACGACTCATGGAGTGTTTGATGCTGACCCCAAAAACCTTTCCGACTCGAACAAGAAGCGAACCGAGGCGAGCTTGGGCGCAGCCTGCACGAGTAAATGCCAACGCGAGGGAACGATATTGTTGGGTGTAGGTAGACTCGTCACCAGTCTGCCAATGGACGGCAGATCTTCGTGCAAGCACGTTGCCGTAGGCAGACTGGTAGTTCTCGGATGCTGTGCAAGTGCTGCGCGCGGAGTTTGAAAATTTTCCTTCTCTGCTGTTCTGAGCGCAATTGTCCTTAGTTTTAAAATTTTCAAAGGTACAAGTTGCGTTTATTCCACATATCTCGAAATCTGCCTCCTCAGAATATGCAGAAAGTGTGCCAGAGTGCTCTGGGAAACAGACGAATTTTAGCAGGAACTGCACAGCCCCCGTGATGCCGACGATCGGCACCACTCAAAATTTCAAACTCCACGCGCACAGCATTGACAACTGCCGAGAACTACCAGTCTGCCTACGCTGCACGAAGATCTGCTCCATGGCAGACTGGTGACGAGTCTAGGGTGTAGGTGCAGCGATTCACCCCAGACCACTTCGACTTTTTGCACAACTCCTTTTTAGCTTTTTCCAGGGCGGTTTTGGCGCGTCCTCTCCCGCATCTCGGTCGCGCGTAGTGATTTGTACAGGTCTTTGTTTTTCTGCTGGTGGGAATTGACAATGTCCATCCAATCGAGAGATGGTGCGCATGAGTGATTCAATACGAAGGGATTCTGAAGTCGATAATTTTTCGGCAGCTTCGGCGCGTAGGACAACGGCTAATAACTCCTGTTTGACGGAGGCAAGTTAGGCAGATATGCCAGATCAGATATTCTCACAGTTGCTGGCATGATAGCCCGTGAAATTTCAGTTCAAACTGTGTGTTCGATTTTTTTTCTCGTGCCGTGGTTCCTTTTCAGGAGGCCACAGACCTCTCCATACCAATCCAAAAGCGGCAATTGAATGCCCGCAAGGCGTGCCGAGGTTTTGCATTGAACCAGTGAATTGACCCTTGGGGAGCCATTTCAACTCGGATTTTGACCGCGTGTTGCTGGCGTGACGGCCCGTGAAATTTCAGCTCGAACTGTCTGTTCGAATTTTTTTCTCGTGCACTGTTCCTTTTCAGGAGGCCTCGGACCTTTCCATACCAATCCAAACAGCGGCAATGAGTGCTGTCCTGCAGAGCACAAAGCCGGCTGACTGGAGAGCGTGATGCCATCGGTGACTTGCCTTCTTCTCTTTTGCTGCCCACCCACCACACCCAAGTCTTGGTTTTCGGCTGACACAGTTAGTGCTCATCCGGAGCCTCACTCACAGAGGACCCAGAAACATCGTTTCGGGGCCTCCAAGATTTATTTGTTTGATAGCTTGAGCGACTTAGTTAACGGGGGAGCAACGCTTCCCCAGATATACAGGAAGCTGGTGCCAAATGCAGTGTGGACCGCTCGCCCACCACCACAACGGCTGATTCACGAGTTCACCTTTACCCCAGCTTCCACCTTCACTTCCGCCTTCACCTTCGCCTTCACCTTCGCCTTCCCCTCCGTCTCCGCCTCAGCTTCGACCTTGATTGTCGCTGCCTCGGCGAGCGCCTCATCATGTTCTCTCTCCGCCTGCAGCTTTTTGGACCATTTTGTCATGCTCTCCAAGAGGGCCTCTCGATTGGTGCCTTGGAGCTTCTCTTCGACTAACTGGACCAGCTCGTCGCGGTCGTCGCGAAGGCGAAGGAGCACTGTAGCGTAATGGAAGGCTTCGATAGGTCTTGTGAGCGTGAACTTGTAGGGGTTCCGATCCAACAGATAGACCCTCTGCCATTTCGATATCAGTGCCGCAATACATAATGAAGAAGTGTACAGACCCTGGTCTCGGACGATCGCCACGCCATCAAGACGACACCTTCCATGCCATTGGTGACGGTGCAAAAGAAGTCCCTGTTCTCGATACCCATCCCGGCATAGTACGAGACGAGTGAGATGAGGTACATGCGTCCTTGGTTAAGAGCTCGTGCGAAGTCGACTTCGAACTTTTTGTACTCGGCAATTGTGTGGGGGGAGGAGGAGATAGTTGTCAAGCTGGGCGATGGCCGTTGGCATCGCCGGTAAAGCGTGGAGAGGAACATTCTCCGAGTCCGAGCCATCTAGCATGGGATCGCTCGGAACGGCGACGTCGCATTCCTCTACCGCGACGTCAAAGGGATTATGGAGGGCACGCTTGATTTCGTTGGCTCTCAACACGGACGATGAGGCTGTTTTCTTGTTCGAATCTGCCTTTCCCCTCTTGGCCGCGCTCGACCCAGAAGGGTTGTGCAAAGGAAGCTGAGTGGGTGGGGGCGGCGGCGGTGCAGTTCCAGCCTCCGGCTCCGATATCGTCGGCTCCACGTTGTGTGGCTTGATGAAAGACATCTCGTCGACGTTTTGCGACATCTTGATATGGGCGAACATCACCGCGTCGCAGATGCCACTGGGCGGCTCTTGCCTTGACCGTTGCTTGACTTTCTGGGCCAACTTGCTTGGACGATCCAACGCCTTCTCGTAGGACGCCATATCCTTCGTCGACTGAGTGTTGGCCGCGACAAGTAAACTGGTGATTTCATTGCGGCGTTTCGCATTGTCCATATACTCGAGCCTCCCCTGAGCGAGTGCCTGAGTACAGACAGCGAAGTTAGTATTGATTTGACTCCGAATGTGGGCGTCAAAGCTGGCGTCATCATCCGTCTTGTCCGCCAAATCGTTTTTGGAAAACCATACGGTCTCTTCAAGCCTTCGCACAGACTGTAAGCCGTCGGACCTGTCTCCATAAACGAATAGGGGCTTACAAAACAAACGGCGAAATAACTTCCTTGTCGTTGACATAATACACCAGGCCCATGGTGTCCCACGGGTGACGATCGACTGCTTCGTTGACACGAACGGGACGACAGCTGTGAGCAGTTTGTGAACCCGCGGAAGCCCACAGTAACGCAGTTGGGCGTTTCTCCAGAATCACTGCATGTATCTCGCTCAGTGGAGGAACTTTCCGTTTACTGAGTATTTCCTGGGCTTGGTTCAGAAGCTCGCTTCGTTTGTCCTGCAGCGCGGCATCTACGCGGGGGAAAGAGTCCTGCAGAAAGAACGCGCTAAGCAAAAAAAAAAAAGAGACGATCGTCTGCGGACATACCTTGTCCCAGGCTCCCTTCCACTGAAACTCCAGCATAACTTTGTACCTCTCTCTCCCTTTATTGATCTCCGCGGTTGTCCGCCGCCTGTGGCCCTGAGGCGGTCTCATGAACGACGTTAGAGAACGAAATAACACAGCGGTCGAACATCCACGTCGAGATATTCCCCAGTTCGCTGGCTGGTCATCCTCTTGTTGCTTAAACCTTGGTCAAATATCAAATCACCCCTCTTAAGTCCTCGGACGCCACTTGGCTCGATGCACTAAACGAGTTCAAACCATCAATGTGTCCGGAACATTCTAGAACTGTACCTCAGTGCGTGTACATGTACAATTTCGTTTAAATCGGCAGTCACGCGTCACGCACCCCCTGTCGATCACGAACTTTGGTCGATGTCACGCGTCACTCGGGCCTCTGTCGAACCTTCAAGTGGTCACACAGGCCCCAAATTGCCTAAAAAAAAAAAAAAAAAATAAAGGCAAAAAAGGCAAAATTTTCGGTTCAAATGCCGAAAATTTCGAGGTGTCACACAAAAATTCGGCGGCTGCCAAAATGTCGAATAGGTAAAATGGGTCACGCGTCACACCCCCTGTCGATTTGAATGAAATTGTTCAGTACCTCCTGGAACCGGCATTCCTGAGTGGGGCCGTGCCGTGTGGTCCTACCTACTGGCCTACCCCAGCAGATTGAAAGAGAGATTGGCGCCTGTCTTTTTTGCGGGAATAGTGTCAAAAGATGTATTTATATTGCGGAAGGTCCGAAATCGGCTATGGATCTTGCGGCCGATTAAATGTACATCCGGACCGCCATACAAGTTGGTATACGGGCGGAAATGTTGACACTCGACTGCTCGTGAACACACCGCAGAATCCGGGGACCGTGATTTGACATAACGCGTCATAGGGATCCGTGTCGTGATAGTGCGCGCGTGCAGTGTCCAGGTGAGGGCCAGGATGCAGAAAAAATATCTAGTGAACCGTCGTAGCGGGCCAACCAGAAGGAGTAGTCCATCATGATCAGCCAGATGCGGGTCAGCTCGGAAGTCATTCCGATTCGGTCGTCGTCCGAAGTGCCACTGGCGAAGTATCGGCGCTGCAGAATTGGGGCCCCGTCTGCGCGATTCAGTCCAATCGACGATATCCGGGAGAGAGCCAGAGGTCAACGATTCGTCCCGGGAATTTCCACGCGCCTCCGATCCTCCAGAGAGCGTCACGGGTGTATCGGTCTCCAGCGGGTCCACGTCGCCCAAACCCGCCCAATATCCGTGTAAGATGTCAGACGATACACCGGGTGATAGGATAACCACCCAAGCACAGGCTTCAGGTGAATGAAAAGATAAAACCCAGACCGTAGAGAATTCCGGACCATCTCATAGAAGTAGACTGAAGGACTCGCGGTACAATGAGTTTCGGTGGCGGATATCGGGAGGACGATCACCAAAACGAAGTGACCACTGAACCCTGGGTCTCAATAGTCCCATACGGAGCCCACGAGATTGAACACAGCTGACGCGTGGTGCAGGATAAGACGTTGGAAAGACTTGCCTGATTAGTTACGCGTGCGCTGTAGTCAGCGCGTCTGTGGCAGGGTATTTCATAGGCACAGAGATTGCTGCGACAGGAGAGAGGACAGAGAAGAAGTGTGGCATGACCGCACGAAGTTACTATTGTGCCCGCATATTTCAATTCGTCGCTCTCCGAGTCATTCCGAGACACCCGATACCCCATTAAAACAGGTATTACGGGAGATGGGCGCTGGAATTCAAACTCACGCCTGGAACTTTGGTGGCTGTGCCATGTGCACGCCTTCCTCTATGGGGAGGGAACCGAGGACAATTGCGACAAAATTATCGTCCCCTGGATCTGCGCCCATCGCGATGAGATCCTCGCGTATGGACTGCAGCTTGGTGAGGTGAGCCTTTACATCACCTCCTTCTGCGCAACGCTCGTCTTGAAGCTTCCTGCGCAGATCAACTGTGACCATCTTCGACTTCTTCTCGTATTCCCCTTTTACCTCATCTCCTTTGCGGTCTTCTCCCCCTTGACCTTTAAGAACAGTGAGTCTGGTATCACTGATGCGATCCCCTGTTTGATGACGGCCTGTTCTGATTTCCAGAAACCGTCGTCTATGCAGGAAATCCGTCGTTGCTTTGGTTTCACAACTAGGAAGAAGACATGGCCCAGGGGTTTTAAGGACCTAGAATAGCTGTAGATAACAATTCGTTGTAGTATAGCATCTGCGGCAATTTTAAGCATTTTTCGCGGTATTCCTGATAAATTCGGCCCGTTTTAAGACCTGTGGCAAAAATCCTGACATTTTGGGGCAAATTTAGGCCTGTTTTGCATATCCTGACATTTACTGAAAAAATTTCGGAGGCCTGTTTCATTCCTGACATTTTTTTCCAAATGCGTCAGGCCTTTACACTTTGATAACCCCTCCAAAAATTATAAACAAGACCGCACACCACTTATCGATGGCGCGTAGCGCACAAGATAAGCTTAAAGTGCGTCGCAGTCAATTTCGATACAACCACCTACTCATTCACTGCATTCAGAGGGGCCGTCCGGCGTCGGCTCGAGCGCCGAGGATGAAGGAAAAAAAGTGAGACGACAAAGCTGCGGGCGGTGTTGGGAAATGCGAGATGCAGAGATGGGCGTGAAGCAAATGTTACGGGAATATTCGTGCGCTGAGCACAGAGAGAGCACGGCAGCGGCAGTTTTGCGGTCATGCAGTCCTTATCTGTTTCGTTTAGTGGTTCATTCTGCCAGATTCGATTTCTAGCAGCATTAAGGCACGTCGTTTCCACCAGGATGCCAGCCTTGGCAGGGTCCATGTTTTCTGGTGCCGATTTCGATTTTTTCTTTCGCGCGGGGAGAGGAGGAGCGGGAACTGAATTTGTGGTGGCAGAGGCTTCCAACGCTGAGCCACTTGTAAGTAACTGAAGCGAAACTTGGAAAGGAAACCCACATGCGATATTTCTTTGCTTGGGTAATATCACTCTTCTGTACAAAGATTACGCTCCTTCCGGTCGCATCGGGGAGCCCTGCTGCTCGACCGTCCTGCTGTTCCTTTCGGCATTCCAATGGAGAGCACATCTTGGATTGTCGAACAATGGACGCCATTCGCGAGCGCAACAGTAGCGATGATGATTTGAAGATGGGAGTCCGTTTCCATGAGGCGCAATGTTTCGCTATATAAATCTGGGTGACAGAGAGCGTTATATTGACGCATGCGACGGCCCGCGAGGCCGCTACTATCCAGTCGAAGTAGGTAGATGTAAACTCGTGTGGAAATCTCGAGGGCGGGAACGTAGATGACCGCCTTACGTCCGGTGTTGAGGTACGAGAGAAGCTGAGGGTTGGAGCGACTGGTGATAGCATGCTTGAGAGGCTGTATGACGAATTGGATGTCTCGGCATTCATTAGAAAAACGAAATAAGGTGAAATTACGGAAGCCCAGGGATTGACAGACTTCGGTTGTTGCTGCGCCAGGTTCAAGTGTGGCGGAGAGCCCGAAGACAGAGATGTCAGGACGGAGTCGACCGCGCAAGAATTGGCCGATGTATCCATACGAATGTCGAAAGGTGAGCCATTCGCGCACGACATGCGCCTCCTCCACGCAAACGAAGATAAGATTTTGCTGAGACATTGGAGTATCAAAAATCTTGAACCAAGATGGTGATCTGAGGTGCTCTGGATCGACACAGACCACGCGAAAGTGGCAGGAGCCGACTTCGTGGACGAGATTGCGCCGTTGAGTAGCTGCATGAATAATATTCTCGCGGTCATACGCTAGCGCGGAAATGCCGTAGCTGGCCAAGTTTCGACCTGGAAAATAGATCAGAGATGATCTTGGACAAGCAGAGAACAGGGCCAAACGATATTTCGAGCCAGACCCTTGGTAGGAGTGATTATAACCCCGACAGGCTGCCGACGAATTCCTCGAAATTTTGGAAAGTCAGTCGGTGCTTCACTCACTGCCAAGTGACAAATTATCGGCACTGTGAAAAGTGCAGACTTTCCGTCGCCTGTAGCAGGGCACAGAATGACATCCTGGCTGTCCAGAATATGCAGAATTGGCTGTACTTGACATTCCCGAAGGCCATCCTTCCAAATGGGAATCTTTGCCGCGACGATGGATTTCAAGGCTTTTTGCCCTTCGGGAGACCGCCAGGTGGGAGATTCAGCCATCCGAGGCCCGACAATGTGTGGGTGTCGAGGCACACAAGGTAATCAGAATGCAGAGTGAGAATTAATTCTAGAAGCCTGAGGAGAGTTACGATGGTGCCCAGAATCATCAAAGGAGTTGTACCGGAGCTTATGGCAGCTTGAGGGACCGAAGAACGCGTGGTGCGGCGTACGGGAGACGCGTCGAGAGCGCGTCAGAAGGCAGGCGCATCTTGCACAGCCACTCTTTTACGTAATTTGATGGTCCGCCCACAAGCGGACCGTGATTACTAACAGACCACATACTAGTACATCTTGATCGTCACTAGTATATCGGTTCTGTTACAGAGACTAAGCTTTGTCCTTGTTTGGTTGGCAGTAGTTGACGTCTTGGTGGACTTTGGTGCTTTGAATGTTAAAGCACGACGGTGGTCCGAGGTCTTGATCCTGGGATAGTGGCGGAAGTCCAGAGATCTCTTTACAAGTTTTCTAGTGTCACTGTCAAGCTCGAGCCGCCAGGTCAGAAGATCTTTTGTGCGCGATGATGTCTCTATCTCGTTATCAATCCATGCCTCCATTGAAAGTTTCACAAATTTCATCGTCGCTTTAATTGCCGGAATTTCCAGAGGCCCAGAGATGTCAAGTTCCACAGGTATGTGAAGGTGCGAGAGGACAATCAGCGCAATCATTTCCATTCAAACCCTTGCTCGCGGGGAGCACACAGCAATATTTTGCTTCACGGGCGCTTGAATTGGGTAAGTCGTTCCCTTTCCCCGCCGAACGCCCACAAATACCTGCAAACTCGCCCCCGGGACCCAGGTTCGAGTCACGTTGTTGGTAGATTGAATGAATGCATTTTGCAACGCTATTTGACAGTGCCAATCAATTCCATTCAAACCCTTGCTCGCGGGGAGCACACGGCAATATTTTGCATCCCCAGCGCTGTTTGACAGACGGACCGTGGGCAATAATGCCTCCGGGCGAAAGCTGAATCGACGCAGTGGCCAGCAGAAGCGATTTTGAGGCCTAGATACTTTACTATTCCGCCCGAGTGTTCAGCATATGTCACGAGTCACCCAAGTGTCGAATTTTTCGAAATTTCTGTATCACGAGCCACACCCCCTGACTAAGAACGAAATACTACAGTACGGCGTTACTCGACATAGAGAGTGGTTACGAGCCACCGAATTGTAATGTGCTACAATGACTACACGTCATCCTCATCTCCTCCATTCTATCATCCTCGTCACCATACGTTACGGCCTGCGGACTGTAATCGTCTGAAGCGTTGGCCAACTCATCATCGTCTATTTCGACCAGTCGGTGAGTTTCTACGTTGTCATATTCATCCGCAGGCTCAACAGACGGTTCTTTTGCCTTCGGGGACTTCGTCCTTTTTGTTGACTTTGACGGGAGGGTGTTGACATTGTTTCTTGCTTTGGAGGCCGATTTATTTTTACCGGTTGTTTTTCCCTTTTCTGTGGTCCCAAATGCGTGAGTGAAACCCGCGGATTCATCTGCTGCTGTACCTGCGGCGGCCCTTCTCTGCTCCAGAATTATAATTATTTCCGCTGCACGGTCTTTGTTGTTTTTGGCATTCGTTGGCCCGCCCAAATCTGCCAGCAGCTTTTCAAGCGCTGGCTTGCGCAAGTTTTCGATCTCTGAAGCCTCAAATATGGGTGGAATTCTGAGCGCATTGTCTATTATTCTAAGCACACAAATTGATTAGACATTATTGACGGCGCGAATAGTGAGTGACGAACAGTTGTTCCTCGGCCTCTCTCTTCTCCCAATGTGCACCATTCCCGAAGGTCTCACAGGCTTTTGATTTGTGGACCCCTTTGTTACCAAGGGTTTTGAAATCTTTGGAATTGAAGCTACCTGTTTCTTTGTTTTCGGTGCCGATGTTTTGAAACGGAGAAACAAGTCCATCATGTCCTCGTCGAACTCCTGACGTATTTTTTCGAGTCTGCGACTAAACTTCCTGTGCAACGTCTCCATTTCTTTTTGCTGTGCGGGGGGTTGTGAAATTTGATCCGACTGTCCAAGTTACACTCACTGTGATAGACATGATCAGGGAAAGATAAGTAGGCTACTAGGAAAGGTGGATCCAGTGAAAGATAAGTGGAAAAGGTTGATCCAGTCAACGCTACTAGTAATAGTGAGTGGTGCGTTTATATTCAACGCCGGCCATCCTAAGGCCGACGGCCCCGTATACCTGGGGTTGTAGCTGCCTTGGGTTCGGCCCACTTGTCAAAGATCCAGGTTCAAACCCCCTTGATTGTTGACCGGTACCACGGGGTATCTTGCCAAATATTCTGACGACGGCGCATGTCGGCCTTCGTGCCCATGGCGGGAATCTGATCTTTCTCGATGAAAAACCGCGGACACGGACAACCCCCATAGAATTTGATGTTGCGAGAAGAACCCTAGAGTAAATCAGCCGTAGATATATGTGGCGTAAAAATAAATAAAAAATTCCTGATAATCTGCCCATAAGTGAAAAGGCGCGGATACAGGAAAACGATACTACATGGTCAAAATATCGCCTTCATGACTCCGCTCTCATCCCCCACAGTCCAGATGAAGATTTGAAGATTACTTTTAACACATCTTCGAGCTCCCTAATTGCCCCTGCTGAATCCATATCCCGCCTTCATAGGGCAAATGGGGGCCAGGAGAAAATGCCGCCCCTATCCCAATTTATGACTAGACATCAAAATTGGTCTTCCTGCAATCCGAATCAGGCTCCTGGGGCATAGAAATACCTACTAATGCCTTGAGATCTTTCAATAGAGTGCTTCTGGCCGATATTATGATATTCTTCAAGTGTGTTTTCCATTGAGTCCCTTCAAAATACCTGAAACTGCAGCCACTACAATTTCTGGGCAGTGGGATGAGTGTTCTTATATTAAATGGAGAGTTTGAAGGCCTTAAAACCTGTTTTCAACTCGGAGTTTACCATGGTAAATCCCTGCAACTGCGCGGCAGCGGCGCGTCAATGGCACGGCAGTGCGCGGCAGTGCCGCGTCAATGCGCGTCAATACCGCGGCAGTGCACATCACTGGCCCACCGGCTCCCTGTTTGCGCCTTAACTCATTTGTATGATGAACAAGCCTTGAAATTGGCTCCTTTGGATATTGCATGAATTTTTGCACAGAATAAAAGGGATCTAGTCATACATTGGGATAGATTTTACCCGATCTATTGGAAGGTATCCCAAACCTTTTTTGGACTCAAAACAATATATTGACACTTATATAGCACTTTCCACATGAATTGGAGCCCATGAATGGTGTGGAGAGAAATAAAGGCGGCGCGACACTTCTCCCTTGCCGTGGCAATAACACAGCCACTGATGTAACTATTTGATACGCGGCACTGACTTTTGTTGTTCACTCAACCATGTTGTATGATATGCATTTCACTTCATGTAGCTCTGAACATGTAAGATTCCATCCCCTTCCCAATCTGAACAACTTTGGAACAGAATTGTCATAACTGGTAGAAGCCATTGCTGAAGGAATATAATTAAAATTCCAAACCTGCACACCACATACTCTATACTTTATGACAATGGCCAACACCAGCTTATTTCTGCCGCACCAAGTCATGTACTCCCAACAATTACACAAGCAAATTCCCTTCCAGCTACACATGTTGAATTTCAGCATGTGGAAACTTGAGTAACTCTTGAGTTCATTGAGTCAGATTCAATCATTACTGTTGAGAAACACAGTACTGGATTGAAAAATTGCTGTTTTGGGCAGTTTTGATCCCCGGCAAAGAATTGTATGTATCTCAGTGAGCTTTACTCGGATTTACTTGAAACTAGGCTAGATATTCAGGCACTCGCGTGGTTTTAGCTCACTCCTGCATCACCTGTTGCGGAGACACTCAGGTGGTGAGGTGGTGTTGGGTGCTGAGAGAAAAGGAACTGCAAGAATCTGGCGGCCTTCGCGTCCTATAAATGTAAATGCGAAAAGAAAGGGAAAGTTCGTGGAGGATTGTGCGTTGGACGGGTCCCAAGTACGAAGTGAGCGAGGATGTGCGTGCGCCGGCCAGTGGAAGGAACAAGCACGCCAAAATGTCTACCCAGTTTTGGAAAGCGGAAGACGCGCCGTTGTGGTTGTGGCAGTTCACAATGCTGGGATTATCGCAGGAACATTATATTGTTCAAACGAGAGGCGAGTTATGGGAATCCTATTGACCTAAAAAAACCTAAATGGGAAGTGTTTTAAATCCAACACCTCGCTTCCTCAAATCTCCGTCGACTATGACCTACATATTCCGCAGACCATCACGCAGCTCCTCCACGGTCCGTCGGAGCTTTCTCGCATCTGGTTTGAAACGTGCGCCCGTCCAATCTGGGATGTGGCGCACTGTAATGAAGTAAGAGTAAGAGGGCCCTGATGACGAGGAGGATATCGAGCAGTCTAGTAGTGTACAAACACTTCTTTTTTGCGCTTTTTATCTTCGGATTTGATCCTTGTCCGAAAATCTTATCAGAAGAGATCCAAGGAACACGTAGATTATTGGTGGTGGTAAGTTACATTTATGTCGAGCTCAAATAATTATTTACGGCCGCGAGACGCAAAGAAAAGAGGCAGTTGCGCAAGCAGACCCAGAACCGCCCTCACTCACCGTGCAAATGTATCCGTGAGTGCTGCGCAAGGTTATCCCTCCGACCGAACGCCTTGCGGGTCTCTTGACTTCAACGTTAACCGCCATAGTGCCTGTTAGCCGGAATTGAAAACCACATACCAAATGCTTGCTTCCCGCTTCCCAAGATCAGCCTCCGGAATCCTCCGCCTCCGATGGATCCTCCGACTCGGTATCGGGCGGCCTCCCACGTACCCCCGTCTCGACCTCGCATCCGCTTGCCATGTCAAACTTAATGAATTTCGCGGGAGATGACCGCGTCGCCTGCCTCAGCGCCTCCGGTGGCGGAGCCAAACGCACCTCCAGAACCACACGCAGGATCAACACCGCCGAACGCCGTGCAACGCACAACGCTGTCGAGCGCCAGTGCAGAAAGACGCTGAATGAGCGGTTCCTATATACTAATTGGTAACTACCCAGTAGCACGTGTCCAGATGTATCTACAATGATCGTGGGCCTGGTCACACAGCACGTGCCAGCGAGAGCGGACGGATGTCTTGGGCGGTTTGGCGGTCGGATAGAAGGGCGCAGAAGTATCCGGAGCCGGTCCGGATGGAAAAGTGTCCGAAGCGCCCGAAGCGCCCGAAGCGGGGGTTCCCCTGACAATTCCCGCGGACATTAATAGTACACGCTTTTATGGACGCAGCACGCGAGGTGACTGACATCAGCTCGATACCTCCAACTCAGCTCGCGGCAGCACTAGCAATGATGCGAGCGCTCGGCGCCGGGGTTCAATGGGGTTAGGAAATCGGTGCGGAAGAAGCCGGAGTGTCTAAAGTGTTTCTCGAACCCAGAGGGTCCTCTCGCTCCGTCAGCGACAACACTGATGGGAACTCCCCCCGGAAGGCGTGGTTACCACTACAGCACGCGCCCCTCGCGAGTATAATAAATCACAGTTTAAATCCCTCCCCCAACGCTGGGATTCTTTCGCCGACATATTGGGTGTGGGTGCGATGAAGACTGAAAAAGGAAATGTGAAAGCGTTTGAATTCGCTTCCCTTTCTCCATTCAGTACCCTGCAGAGAGATGGCGCCTGATGGCGCGCACACATCGATTTGATGTGAGGGAATGGAAGGCCACCTCCTGATTGGGTGGAACATTTTGATTGGGATGGAGCAGAACACCTGACAATCAGGCCAAATGCCTGTCCGCAAAATTTTTGAATTCGGATAAAAAATGGCCCAAATCGGCCCAATACCACCCTGTATTCGGATAAAAAAATCTGATTTCGAGCTCCAGTCCCTATCCAACAATTTGGATAAAGCATCGGGGACGGACGACCCGGCCAGGTCAGATCCGGATAAACTTTTGGTTGACAGGATGACCGCGTGTTCCATTCTGCTCAAGAACGGAATCAAGGACTCCGGGGGTTGAGCTCGCCTTTTCGAGTCAAAATGTAAACCGGCGGTCAGGCGGGCGAAAGTAACCTTGAACTCGTGGAATCCTCACAGACGACCAGTGGTGTCGCTCGAAGGACGCGCCCTGCCGCCGTCTAAACGTGACATTTTGTGGAGAGTTACTTTCGCGAGCTTGAATGCGAGGTGATAGCCAGCACGATTGTAAGTAAAACTGTCACTTCGAATTTCCCGTTTCTGCCCTCGTCATTGAGCGCGGGGGGGGCTTCGAAGCTCTCCATTCTTCAGGGAGGCTGTGCTGTGAAGAATATATACACTAAATTACCCCCAAGCCACTGGGGATAATATCCAAGTGGCTCTGAATTTTCTGGGGAGTTTTCCGTGCTTCTCTGCGGTCCAACAATGCGCAGTTATTCTGCATGCAAGAAATATACAATTACCAGTCCGTGGGGCCATTGTTTCGCCCCGTATATACCGTATGCTTATCTATGGGACCAATTTTCACCATTTACCAAGTGGACAAAAGAAATGTCAGGTGGGTTTTCGGTCATTTCTGGGCCGAATCACCTCAAGCAAAATTCTGGCATGAAGCTCTGTCAATTTTATGAAGATACGTCCAATAGAAAACGAATGGACAAATGTATATATATAAAACCTTCTCGTGTTCCGAGATTCCTAAGGATCTGCTCGCTCCTTCGAGTATACTAATACAAATGTAACTAAAACTGAACTCATAGCTAAAGTACTCTACTCAATGTTTTGGAACCAGTGTCTGATGTTTCGGGTGAAGGGTTGGGCTGCGCAGCTGGAGAGGACGGCGGAAGGTTGAGTTGTTGTGAACTCGGGGTTGCGACGACGGGAGGGTCTGCTCAAAGAAGTCCTCCGGGCCCAGATCGGGAAAGTTATGGTTGGCGAGGAGAGTCATTGCCTGCGCCGGTGGAATCGTTTTGACCGACGAGGACCCTGCTCAATATTGAACTCTGCTTCTATCTCATTAAGGTCTAGGTTTGGCTCCTCATCACTCATGTAACTTTCCGAGTCATCATCATCATCATCTTTAGCTAAAGATGGTCGGATGCGAATTCGATGGAATTGCATGACATCCTCTGAGTGACCCGTGACATGCTCGAAAATCTTCGGAAATTTGAGGGCCTGTGACGCGTGACATGCGAATTGAGCGAAACTGTACAGTACCCGTGTAAATTACGGTCAAGCAGACGGGATCCGGGGCGCACCAAGAGAAGGCTGGTCCAAGCGGAGGAGGAAGAACGATTTCTGCGTCAAAGAATGTGCATTCTAGAGATGCAGCTGGCGGCGGCGAGCCGTACGTCGAGTTTCGGCCTAGTTGCAAAAAACTTGAATGAGGCGGTGAATCGTCTGCGTTGCGTCATTGCAGAGGTCTGGGAAGAAGAAAATGAGAACCTGGTGCGCTTAGAGAACCACTAGCAATATAGTAATATTAATGTAGCTGTCGAGTCCTTGTTTTGACCATGCTGCGGATCCCTCGAGCTCGGCAGGCCGCCGCCGCGTAAATATGACTCAGAGTAGCTTGTATGTTGTGTTAGGCAGGTATAATAAAACCGAGGGATATGGGCGATTATACTGTGCAAAAAGTGTTTTTGGACACATTACATTTTTTTGTTAAAAAAATGAGTAACTTCAAGTGCTAATATGGATCAAATGTAGAGTTCAATTAGATTGTGAGATACAGGTTGGTGACAATTTTTGGCAATGGGACATGCCAACACGGGAATTGAAACCCCAGTTTAGTATTGGCATTGACCGGGGTCAAAGGGGGTCAAAGAGGGGTCAAAGCAACTTGACCCCCGGGTCAGACCTTGAACACGGTGTCAGTGACTGACTAAACAGTTTTCCACCTTTCTACTCTTCACCAAACTACTCGAATATACATGAATTCAAGAGGTTTACCAGTTTAATATTTGCTTGACCCAGTCAATGCCAACACTGGCTGAGTGTACAGACACTCTATGGATGGGGCTAATACCAAGGGGAAAGGCTTACCGAATAGTCGAGGATGCCGCTTGCATGGGTTGAAAGCGAGAGTGCAACTGATTGGCGTGCTGCCACAAGTCTTTTCCCATTGAGTATTGTGTGAATAACTTGGTTCAAACACATATCGACGGAATTTCCTATTTTACTGACCCAGCCTCAGAGGGGATTGGTACCGGTCTTCTGGACACTTCATCCAAAAACGACCTTTGAGCAGGGTTCGCACATGTGCCCGAATAACTCAATGACACACATCCACAAAATGCTGTCCACAATTACTTAATAAGTTGGATGAAAATATTCGGCCCGGTTTTGTGGACAACCGGAGCCCGGAAACCCTCTCCAAAGATATAAGGCCACGAGTATTGCATAACTCCCACCTTGTACCTCATAAGTATACGGACACGTTGCCTTGGTTCAACAGGCCATTGGTAACACAGCCATTGGGAACAAACACATCAATCCGTCAACGCTTGTGGCCTCCTTAGGTTGTTCTGACCTCGCGGGATCTCTCCCTCCTTGTTGGTAATTAATTTTTCTATCAATAAAGGGTGCCCAGTCTGATTTTGGCACCCAGGAGTTTGACGGTCCTGTCAGTCTCCAATGCGAGCGCCGCCCCTGCCCAGAATCATGTCACATGAACCCCGGCACTCAATGACGCACATTGATCCGTCGATGCTTGTGGCTTGCTTTTGGGAAGGAGGCGCTCTGACTTCACAGGATCTCTCCTCCTTGTTGGTAATTAATTTTTCTATCAATAAAGGGTGCCCAGGCTGATTTTGGCACCCAGGAGTTGACCGTCCTGTCAGTCTCCGATGCAAGCGCCGCCCTGCCCAGAATCATGTCACATGAACCCTGGCTCTCGATGACGCACATTGATCCGTCGATGCTTGTGGCTTGCTTTTGGGAAGGAGGCGCTCTGACTTCGCGGGATCTCTCCTCTTCATTGGTAATTAATTTTTCTATCAATAATGGGTGCCCATTCTGATTTTGGCACCCAGGTGTCGACTGTCCTGTCAGTCTCCGATGCGAGTGCTGCCCTGCCCAGAATCATGTCACATGAACCCCGGCTCTCGATGACGCACATTGATCCGTCGATGCTTTGTGGCTTGCTTGTGGCTAAGGAGGCGCTCTGACTTCGCAGGATCTCTCCTCCTTGTTGGTAATTAATTTTTCTATCAATAAAGGGTGCCCAGGCTGATTTTGGCACCCAGGAGTTGACTGTCCTGTCAGTCTCCGATGCAAGCGCCGCCGAGAGAGAGAGTTAGCCTTATGGAGAAAGCAACCAACATGTGCAAACTGATGAGCACCGCCGAATGAGCAAAATCTTAAAGAACGGTTAATATGCATCTGCTTAAGATACGAGGCAATTCGGCACCCGCCACCTCGCATCCGCCATGTCCAAGTCTTTGGAAAGCCAGCTTCGCAGCCTCACATTGAACGATGAGCTCGAGTCTACGTACGATGATATTGTCAAAGCCTTGATCTGTCAGAGAAATAAGAGACGAGTCTCTAAACTCTAGCTACTAGTAGAATCTTGAAGAAAATAGGGATCAGGGACTTCCAATCCCGGAACGATTATCCTCGCCAACCTGCCCAAATCCTCGTTGTACAGTTGCGGACAAACAAAGCCCGCAAATGATCTGTAGCCCGATCTAGATTTATTTTGGGTTCAAATTTATGCTCACCAGGTCCGGATTTGTTCAAAGAGCTCAAAAACCACCTCCGAAGTTTTTCCCACGAGAAATGCCCGGCGGCCAAATTTTTGGCCCAGATCCGATTTTCAGATTTGTGATCTGAGACGATTTGCAAAAATCGGGTTTTTTATGCACAGCCACATTACATAAATTACATCATGCATCAGCTACAGCCTCAATCGCCGCCAATGCTGCACTCGAAATTGCGCGGTGCTGCTTTTGCGGCCTCACAGCCCATTCTGCTGTCTTACCTGTAAGCCCCTTTCTATAAGCACTCATAAACCTCCATGATCTGTTGATGAAACACCGAATAACTTCAACTGGACAAGCATCCAGGTATTTCAATGCTAATTCTTTTGATGCGGCAAAGCTGGTCTTTGGGACTTGCCGGTAGCGATACTTGCACCATCCCCAGTACTATATGAATCAAAATTCAATTCAACTGAAGTATAGATATGTAGAAAATAACTTGTCGGCAACATCACGGAGATCAACCTGGTGACAGAGCATGTGATCTAGAAGTGATCCGTGTTTTATGGAACAACCACTCGATGAATCTTTTCAATTTTTACAGATTCAAACTCGCCTCGAAAATCCGCGTCGTTTCCATATTTTTTTGGTATTTTTCCCACGCTTTTTTAGCCGGTGGCCAAATTTTTGATGGTCCATCAACAGTAAATGACACTTTCCGGCACAACGGCTCGACAGAATCGCATGATTTATATACCGATGGGAAGCTCTCGATGAGATCTATCGATTGGCGTCTTCATCTCGGCAAATTAAATCAAACTTTTTTTTGGTGGACTTTGTTTGTCCGCAACTGTAACATACCCGACGATACACCTCGCATATCCTCTCAACCTCACCAGGAGTGGGTACATTATCCAGTACGGGGTATATACTCCGGTCGCGGTTCGGTGTGTTGGCATTGTGATGGGCTGTGAGGAAGGCCACGACGAACTTCGCTGCATCATGAAGGAGTGGCCGAGTAGATGTTGCGTGAGCGCAAATTGACGCAAAGGATAACAACTGTTGGAATGACGGGACAGGGATGGCATATTGTCCCAATATTGACCTACTTTGTACTGCTGGCGAAACTCCCGCGTTTCTCTCCATCATCGGATAATCCTTGGCATTTCTTACAAGGCTTGTCAGCCGCCTCGCCCCGATTGCCCCCCTCAACTGATGCCGATTCGACTTCGGAGTGGAATCATCGATTCAGCTCGATTCTTGATGAATTGAGTCTCGCTTTTCTTCAGCATGAACATTGGCCTGCATTTTGAAAAGCATGACCTGGGGCAATAGAGATGAATTCAAATGGCTAGCATTTTGAAAAGTGTGACCTGAGGCATTATATTCGTAAAAAAATCGAGGGACGACATGCCCTTCGGATTCGCATTTTGATTCTGTCTATATCGTTTCCGGCGATATATAACGAATATTGAGCCCGCAACAACGAACAAGACAAATTTTGACCAAAAAGAGAAATTTACGGGCCACGCCATAAGTTCCGCAAGAAGCTGTAAATATGTACTGATGCGGCGCGCTTTCTCGCCCTGCCGGCTGCCCCTGTACCAAATATCGCGAAAAAAAAAATTCTAAAGAAAAGATTGACAAAAAGAAACCAAGTGGGGCACGCCTGGTGCGCCCATGCACGCCCGATGCCGCCGACGTGGGAGCCCATTTTGCGCCCCATTCTCGCCGCCCCGCACGCCCCTCGACCAAAAATGGGTCGTGAGAAGCTTACCTAATCGAGTTGGCGGATAAGGGGATGGACATCATCGAGCAAGGGGCTGATCTTGAGATTGAAAGTTGAAGTTGGAGCTGAGTGCCTGAAGGAATGAAGAGGCAACTGGGTCATGCGGAGTAATTACTTGGATAGCCGTGGAGTATTTGAGGGCAAGGGACACAGCAGCTTCGATCGTTGAGCAAAGTTGCGAGTGAATTGTATTGGCCTGGATCTTGATGGCAAAACTTTGGGGTGCAGTCTCAGAGCGCTTGCTTTGACCGCCGTGGAACACCGCATTGAGGAGGAGAAGGAAGCCGAGGACAGTGACGAAGGCGCCTAGGTCCTGCAGGTCTTCCTTTCGACGAAGCAGAAGTAGTTTAGGTATAAAAGATGGGGACAGAGGAAACCACGGAGTGCGACGCGGGGGAGATGGTGGGGGGAGAGAGAGAGAAGCAGAAAATGGCTCTGGAGTCGTGCTGTAGGTC
This sequence comes from Mycena olivaceomarginata, assembly GCA_029378375.1. Classification (NCBI taxonomy): domain Eukaryota; kingdom Fungi; phylum Basidiomycota; class Agaricomycetes; order Agaricales; family Mycenaceae; genus Mycena; species Mycena olivaceomarginata. The sequence continues at coordinate 571,821 of JARKIC010000023.1, read as the reverse complement.
CATGGCCAAATCGGGGTCACCTTCACAGAATATTGAAATTTTCCAAAAGCATCGGGTTAAATCAGCCCAATTTTTGCCCAGGGACGGTGGATCGGTCACTAAGTCCGTTGAGCCCAAAACCTGAGCACTCATTCAACTTCCCAGACAAATTTTCGTCGAATTGATCTAAATTATACTTAGAGTATATCAACCTTGGCTCCACGAGAGCCTCTGTCACCTCGCGAGGCACCGGAATCCCATCATCACGAACGAGACACGGGATTTAAACACTCGGAACTTCAAATATGAGGGACACAATGCTGAATTCAAGGTGCATCCAATCATCTAACGTTGGATATATTTGTGACAGCCACAGCAACTGAAGGGCTCAGTTAAACAAAATTGAACCCATGTTAAAATTTTGCGGTTTTGAACGTTCAAGTTGCCTGGGCAAAAGTTTCCGAAAGGGGAGTCTGCAGACACAAGAGGGGCTTTGAGTACCACATTTTTTGTATGCCTCTTGAGGCTCCATTCCACAACGTCTACAGCACGACTGTAGATTATTATTATAGCGAGGAGGTGTCGGATTGCAATTACCGAACAATCTTGAGAAGCCTCACCGAAGGCGGAAAGTTATCAGACTCCTTGCTGCTAATATATTCTTATCTGTTGATTTACAGTAAATGCGACATGGATTTATAAACCAAGTGAAAATGAAATGGGCTATCACGGATCTAAATCAACACAGCAGTATAAAATGAGCACACTCCTCCTAAAATGACCTCAGCCCAACAGGATGAGACTCCAAAAAATCCACACCAGCGCGGACTCACAATGAGAAGGAGTCTTACATCGTTGGAGACTTTAGGCTCTGTCATCTATCTTGCAGATCTTGGAACATCCTTGCTACGTCGCTTTGAACGGCTTGGTAGCTTGCTGGATATCAACAAAGCTGTTGTGATGCTAGAAGGCCCTGTTGCTCGCACTCCAGATGGCCACCCGGACAAGCCTTCACAGCTGAACAACCTGGGGATTTCACTTGTCAGGCACTTTGAACGACTCGGTGACCTCGATGATCTCAACCAGTCTGTATTGAGAAAAGAAGTTGCTGTTGCTCTCCAGATGGCCACCCAGACAAACCTTCACGGCTGAATAACCTCGGGAACTCACTCCTCAGCCGCTTCGAACGACTTGGTGATCTCGATGATCTCAACCAGTCTGTATTGAGAAAAGTAAGCTGCTGTTGCTCTCACTCCAGATGGCCACCCAGACTAACCTTCATGGCTGAATAACCTCTGGAATTCACTCGTCAACCGCTTCAAACGACTTGGTGATCTCGATGATCTCAACCAGTCTGTATTGAGATTTGAAGCTGCTGTTGCTCTCACTGGTTTCCCGACCATTCCACTGGGTATGGGGATTACTGATGTCATGAGAAGGAGTCAAGTCGTCGTCGTTGTTGTCGGGGATGAGCCCGGGAAGGGAGTCGGTGCCGTCGTTGTCGACGGGCACCGTGTACTTCTCGTCGGGGAGAGAAATATTGTCCCAGTTGTCCTCGGCGTTGGGAGCTCCGGTGAAGGAATGGAGTTCCCGAGGCAGGGCGTGGGGATTGAGCTCCTCAAGAGAGGGACGCGAAGAGGGATGCGACTCGCCTGATTGCGAATGGAGGCGTGAGTTTTGGACGAGGTAAGCACGAATGAATTGTCCTCCCAGCGCGGCATGACATTGTACACCGCCATTTGCGAAACACGTAGCCGCCAGGTGCAGCCAACATGTGCATCATGTCGCAGACGAGTGGCGGCCATATGCCGGCGAGCTGACTCCCAGGTTCAGGTTCTAATAGCGGCATCATGGAGTCACTTCCGGCTGGTAGCCAGCCGCCAAGTGCGCCTGGCATTTATTAGTCTCTCGCAGACAGATGCTTCAATATTACCCGATCTCGTACCTCGATATATTGAAGTCTGTTAGTAAGTGCGGGGGTCTCTTCAGAGTCCTTTCGACCTGGAAATCCGGGCAATTCTTGTAGAATAAAAGGGGCGGGGGGGAGAAATAGGTGTCGCTGCATGTGGGGATGGGGATGGGATATTTGTGGTTTGCACGGAAGGAATGCGATGCTTGACTGGCTCTCCCTCCCCCTCAAGCGGCGCATCAATCTCGGTGACTTCCGGATTCTCGAAATCGACATTCCGCTCAACTGTGACCTGCCGTTTTCCTGGCCAATAGACCCGATGACCCAATGTGTCGTCAGAGAAACCCACCCATCTCCCTGCCTTTGCACGTCCACCAAGTTTGGAGCCGCCTGGCGAGTTCACCGATACTTAATTTTTTGACTCCATTTTTTTCACTGCCCCACTTGCCCCACAGCAAAATTGCCAATCCCATCGGCTTTCTGCGGAGCCCCACTTTGTGGAGCATCCACGCGATGGGTTGGTAATTTTTCTGTAAACCTGCGTGAGTCAGTTCAAAAATTCCGAGACTTCGTATATAAATATATAGCACATTCTACAGCTTTCTTACTGGCGCCGGCCCGGGCGGCTGGGGTTTTCACGTCGTTATCATTACGAGTCAAGGTGAAGTCTAGGGGTCGCAGCCGGCTGATGGCAGCACAGCCACTAAAGTTCCGGGCGTGACAACAAGTCTTGGCGCACAAAACAGAAGACATATAAAAACAATAGTATATGTACTCGTATACGGACACTACATGAACCACCAACCACATTCGCATCTCTACCGACCACTGATTCATTCGAAGCAGCTGTAGACTTGAAGATCTACAGTGCAAAAATATCTATTCAAGAACAGCCGCGGTGCGGGTATTGAAGTGGAATAAGTAAATGAACAACTCTGTGAAGGCTGGCAATGAGGACCATACTGTAGGCGAGCGAAGGGGAGACGAAAAGCAAGGGTATCCACCTTTTCTTTTCTACACACCACGCAGTGCGCCCCGCGGCGAGCGGCAAGCACCATGCAGTGCTCCCTCCCCCCCCCCCCAGCGAGCGGAAGGCCCTGCGCAGCGGTCGGGTTCTAAGTGAACCATCCTTTTATATACCATTTCGGACGGCGGAGCTCACTTGGCCCCGCTGGCAGTTCGGGCCTGTTGCTTTCCGGAACTCTATGTGAGTCCGGCGAGGGAGCACTGGAGGGCAATAGTAGTGGTAGTCGAGCGCGGAGATTTCTGGTCGGCTTACACGTTGTGGCCTGGATAACTCAGGCAGCCCTTCGACGCGTGGTGGTCGCACATGGGCTGCGCACCGCTGCATCTTCATCTTCGTTTGCATATCGAGGATCGGGATTAATTGCTTAGACCCACATAGTGCGAAATAATTATTTCGAGGATTGCATCAAACGCGGACGTGATTCGACGAATTGTGGAATTGAGCATGGTCAACACATTCAGTTGAGTCTTTCCTGTCGAGACAGTAGTGATATTGATGCTGAGAAGAACTTGGAAAGGAATTTGAAGGGATCATATCAATGACATGTGACTATTTTTACAACTGCTCACCCACGGCCAGCCTCCTGCATCCATTCAGCTCGATAGTTCTGATCTGCGCAATCCTCGTCAATAATCACTGTCAACATACTCCACCTCGGAGACCTTCGTAGTCGTGGGAAGAGTGTCGTCGAAATGAACATGATGATGGTCCAAGCATTTGGCCTTGAAAGCTTGTTGAAAGTCGCAAGAGTAGAAGATTTCAATTTTGCCTCACCAACTTTTTGGATATCCTTCGTTAGTTTATATTCGACCGAGTAGGCGTGAATTGCTGGATTCCTTCAGTTGAAACTCGTTTTTTCACCCTCCATACCAGATGCGCTATTTCGGGTGTTGTGTGATTATTGCTGCGGTGTGGGTGAGTTTAGGGCGGCCGTAATTATCTTCTTCACCCGCTGCAGATGGATGATTGCAGCAGACATGTTACCGAGGGGCATTTTCGGCCGCTGATTTACTCTACAGCGGTCGGAGTTCCAAGGGAGTGTCCGCGGGCCTGCCACGGCGATACACCCAAGTACACGGATGAAGTTCCTAAAGTCCTTTCCTTCTGTAGCCAAAAATAACTAGTCTCTCGTAGACAGACACTACAAATCATATTTGGCTTGTATTTTGTTTGTTTGTAATTTTATATTAGTGGCGGATTTTTTGCGGCACGGGTGACCAATGAGCTAAATTCCTTGTCGGGCCTGGCGAGGGGAGTCATTTCCTCAATTCAACACAAAGAAATCGCCAAGACGTCACTGACTTCCTGAAGATATTATGATCGAATCAATTAGCGTGCTAGAGCCGCTGCAAGCGGCTATGGTACACGGTACCTGTCTATTCTAATTCCTATGTACCAGACGCGGCGTCCTCTGAGGTGTGCCGTATGCTGTCTGGTATCCGGACGGTGCGTGGGACGGGCAGGGCGGGGCGGGAAAACTACGGGGCGAGGACGAGTGCGGAGCAGGGCTCGAACACGCGGGCTGTGGAGCGAGGCTCGGACGCGCGGAGAAGCGGAGCATGGCTCGGATGCTCAAGGAAAGGCTCTGTGGGCAAATGTAGAAAATTAGTGTGAAGTGGAAGTAAACTGAGGGGTGATATATAATGTTGGAATTGGCGAGATCGGGGAGGAAGGGGGGAAATGTCGGAGGATAAAAAGCAAGATGCAGTAAACATGGGGAGAATGTAATGCGGGAGGGATCCATAGATAATGTACAGAGTAGTGTGGTACATCATTAATGGTCGGGCTGGGCGGGTACGGCGTCCCGGTAAGCCCAATACGCAAAATTCAAGCAAAATTCTTGAAACTCATTGCCGGAGCGTAGCCTAGGCACATCTTGTTGAGTCTAACAGGATGAGTGACAATACAGCTGCGTTTCCGATCACAACTCAATTTTTTTGATCAGGGCTCTTGGTTCCCTCCAACGTGCAAGCTAAAACACAGCGCAATGTTTCATTACCCCTGCCTGGAGTGAATTCTGTCGGACGTGCAGGGTTCAATTTCATATGTCGGACCCAAGTTCCTCAGTTTGAGTACTCAAGGGGAAGTCACGAAAAACGTTGCAGGTTTTATATATTTAGGGGAGGATGAATTGGGCCGCAGCATTGCCGCTTCTTGTTCCCGAAGACCGGTGACCCTAGCTCACGCACGCAGGATCACCGCGTCCCACTCACCAAATGTGGAAGTCCGTGAATGACGGCATGCACTCCAGGATGTGCTCAGTGTGATGGTTTAGTTCAGGATGGCAAGGCGGGGGAGGGAGAACCGGGAGCGCGCGAGGCCTGGCGAGCGTTGAAAGCTCCGACCTCCACAAAAAAGTTTTCTTGTGATGTGTTTCGAGGTGAAGAGGAAGTTTGTAATAAAGTCGTCAGTTAAATTTTTTCACTGTACGAGATTGTACATGAACGAGGACATTTATATTGATCCTTAAATTTCAGGAAACGGAGAAGAATTGAGAGAGCAACCTTTGGTTGTCTGAGTTATATGTGCACTAGGCTATTGTCCTCGTCTTTAAAATCATTGCATCTGGGCAGACACGCGGTTCTGTGGTTGCATTATTTGGGGAGGTGAGTATAGCATGATGTGCACAACAAGTCTCCTAATACACAGGCGAAAACTATGCTGGACAACAGCACTCACCAGGCGACTCAGGTTGCCCAGCCATTCGAATGTAAGAACATTGTCCTCCCTCTCTGCTTAACAATATGAAGCCGAATCACTTCAAGTTCATTCCATATGCTCCACCAACCCCAGTTGACACCTCTCAAGCCTCTGGATCCACGTCAGAATTGGTGTTTATGACCTACGGACCTCTCAAGGACGCGAAAACTGGTCTTCCGCTGTTTAATGCTACCGCGTGGAAGATTGCAAAAAATATTCTGGAGCTAATCACGCCTCTGACCCGCCTGGTGTGCAGCTGTATTATTGCATTGGCTTTGAGAAGAAAGCAGGTGGCTTGCCGATTTATCGCTGTGTGGGCGGGACGAACAGTGTCGAGGGAGCCGGGCCGCTGGGGTCCCCTGACGGATTGGCAACAGCTAGGCTAGATTGCACCTGGTTTCGGACGGTCTCTTAAGTTCTGATTTTGAGCGAGTAAGACTCAAATCCCAACGTTCTAAGAAAAAGGACTCCACAAAAGGTGACGACGAAGTCGATATGGAATCTAATCACGGAGATGATTATGCCCCTTCTAATCTTGGAGAGGATTACGCTCCTCCAGATTATGGACCACCTGTTGAGGATGTTTCCCTTTCATGATTCCCTTTCTGCTGTTGGCCAAAGGCCTTTCACAAAGAGTATCACAAAAACGGCTGGCGGACTTTTGGGAGAGCGCCTACTTTTATGGATACCTTTAATGCAGACGAAAACAGTACTCCGGAGAGCGCAGGAACAACATCTATTATCCTTTTTGCCTCCACGGATGAGTGGGAGCTTGCTTCCTTTATCATCAGGTTGAATATGACGGTAGCAGCTGCGGATGAATTTCTGAAACTACGCTTGGTATGTTTTATTTCTTCTCTGACCACTTCAACTCTGAAATACTCTGTAGACCAAGAAAATGCACCTCTCGTTCAAAACAGCGAAGGACTTACGCAGTCGTATTGAAATGTTACCTTCGGGTGCAGAATGGAAAGCTATAACTTGGAAGACGAACTATCCCACCAAAAATCCTTTAACGGTATATTATCGCGATCCGCTAGAGTGTTTACAGGCACTCCTTAGCAATCCTCTTGTGCAGGATTTTATTGAATTTACCCCTTTTCGCCTGTGGTCTTCGGCGAACAAGTTGATGCGAGTGTATACAGAGTGGATATCTGGAGAGACGGCGTGGAATTTGCAGGTAAGGCCCCGCAGTTTCTCTTTGTCAATCCTACGTTAACTTCTACTCAGGACCAGTTACCTGGGGCCACTATTCTGGGCACAGTATTATCGTCAGACAAGACACAGCTTACCGCCATGACGGACAACAGGCAGGCCCATCCCCTCCTCATCAGCTTGGCGGATCTTGATATGGATTTCCGCCTCCTCGCCCTCCTCCCCATCGCCAAGTTTATTGAGAAAAATCCTGAAATCGCAGGCGTTCCAGTCAGCCGACTCTTCCATTCTATTCTTGACTTCATCCTCAGCCTCTGAAAAAGACAGCACAAATCGGCATGATGATGACCGATCCCTTGGGTTGGCGCAGGCTCTGTTACACACCGCTAGCTGGTTACATCGTTGATACCCCAGAATCTGCCCTCATTGCCGCGGTTGCGGGAAAACAGTCTTCGGTCACAACAGCATCCTACAAACAGTTCGGTGATCCATTCCAGCACCCAGCGAGGACTAAGGAGCACACCCTTGCGCAGCTTATCAAACTCGAAAAAACGACGGATCCCTGGAATCTTCCTGTATACATCAAGGCAGCCAAAAAAAAGAGGCCTGAGAGGAGTGCACAGACCGTTCTGGAGGGATTGGTGATTTGCTGATCCTTCGACATTTCTCACTCCTGAGATTCTGCATCATTGGCTCAAAATGTTTTACGATCATGTGTGCAAATGGTGCATAGTGGGCCGTGCCGCTCGTCGGCCTTACCCGCTTTATACCAAACAGGCGGGCCGATTCATAAGCTACGATGAGTAACCGGAGCTCCTTCCGAGCTCCGTTTAACCGCACTGATCCTATGCCGCGTAACGTGCAAGGTCGATTCCAGGTGCATAGGCAGTACTACACTACGGTGAGCAGTCAGATATCAAGTCAGAAAGGCGAGATATTCACATACTTCAATCCAGTTGTAAAAGCATAAATATTGCCCGGATGGCTCCTACGCAAACAGGCTAATGTCCCTCCCAAAGCGACCCGTTGTAGCGTGAATTCTTGACTTTCTTGCGCTTGCCACGGCCGAGAACGACGGGGGCCACCTCATCTGCTTCAACATCCTCGACAACACCGGCAGCTGAGGAGCCGTCGGAGGTGGGGACGACACCGAGAGGGATACCGCAGTAAACTTGGACGTCGAGGTAAGGCTCGACAATATCAACCTCTTGTGGCGGAGATGACTGGTGAGCCAGCAAATGAGGCGGCAAAGAGGCGTCCCGGGATGGGGACGATTCGGACTGCGTCCCACGCTCAGGGAGAGGGGTCAGACTTGCAGGACTTCCAGGACAGCTGAGCAAATTTTTGACCTGCTTTCACCGAGAAAGAAAAACTGGCTCACATCGTTATTGGTCCCCTTGAAGTATAGCTGGTGGATTGCAACCAGCGTCTGGTGGCAGAGATGATTGATGGGGACTCCTGCGAACAGGCGAAGAGCTCCGCCGGCGCCTCTTGGTGGGCTTTTTCAGCTCTTCCAAACATAGCAGTCCTTGATAACGCTGTTTTAAGAACTTGGCTTTCAGAAGCATCTCTGCTTTGAGGTCCTCGCCTTGACTCGACGTGCCCAGCGCATCTATTTTGAACCGTCCAGTGCTTCTACTCGTAGGTGCTGCATACGGTTGTTGAGCGCGCATAAATCGGCCCTCAGTGCTTCATTGTCCCAACGCTGACATCGTTTTTCCGCCCTCTCAAACGGAAGGTGCCGTTTTGTATAGACATCATCTGAATCAAATGTCTGCAAGAGCTGATTAGACTCTCCGCCATTTCCCTCGTAAAATAAGCCACAAACGTCGTGCAAACGGCCCGGTTGTGCCCCAACACAAGGAGTGTTGACGTGCGTGAACTCGGGTGTCTCAATGTTGACGTGCTCCCGATATGCTTGGAGAGCCTCCGGACGGCCAAAGAAGGTCTTGAGCTGGGATTCCGAAGTACCGGTGAGCAGCCCCTTGTCGAGGACGACCGACCCAGCCTTGACGTCCTTTTGCGCTGCATGCACAATAACGGTAGATCTGGAAGTCAGTAAAAAGGGAGTGTCTGCCGGAATGAGGGCCCCGCCCCCCACAGCCCTCGTCAGTTTGCCATCAGTGAGTACGAAGGATGTGTTGACGCTTGTCCCGCACCGTCAAAATCATTTTGTCGACCTTGCTATCTCCAACAGCTGACCGCCGGGCTCGGAGCACACCATTTTGCATGGGGAGTTGCAGGTCTACCTGCAGCCTCCATTCTCCTTCATTATTATATATGGACATACTAACGATAACGGCTGTATCAACGATTGATTTGCGAATAAAATGGAAGCATGACATTATGTAGCAAATTCAATTGGAGTTTCCATTTCAAAATCACGACGGAGTTAATCGGAACGCCTTCAAGATTTTCAGTGAGAATTCTTGCAAAATTCTTGCGTGGTCGGGCCCTATGTATGTACTCCGACGATCAGTTCCCTATGCGGCTTCCCGTGCCATGTCCCCTGGTGACGCGTACAGTTTGTTCTATTCCTTTTCTGACTCCAATAGCGGCTGACCGGACATCCTCGTCGAATTCTGGACGCGTTCCTGAGCCCCTTTTCAAATTCCCAATCTTGGAGATCCCCATTGCCTCCAGGTACGCTTTCAACGGTTCAAGGTGCTTGACTTCTGCATACTGAAGCCAAGTTATATCACCAGACTTCCACTTAACTTCGAAGAGAGCCTCTCTCCCCTGGCCATTGTGCGATAGAATACTATCCACAGCCCATTCGTTTGGGACGGCTCCGAAGCCGGGTAATTGATGAAGCTGACGGCCTGTAAAGCGCCGGTCATCATTCGGTATGTGAATGCGCAACAAAGATGCGTGAAAGGATGGATTGATGCCTCTCATTTTGAGTTCCTGAGACAGTACCAGTTCGAACGAAGACCCTGATTCTAGAATTCTCTTGATCGGGAATGGCCCAATGAATTTTGGGGTAAGTTTCCTTGCCCGTCCCTTTGGCAGCTTCAGATTCTGCGTCGAAATATACACTAAATCTCCAACAGAAAAAGTTGCGGGGCGCCGTTTCTTGTTCGCCTGGATAGTCTGCTTCACTCGCTTCGCAATAATTGCATCGTGAGCCATCATTATTGACTCTTTGACTCGTTCTGCAAACTTTAGAACCCCTGGATAATCATTCCTATCATTCCAGATCATTGTTCTAGGTAGGCGTCCATAATTCAAGAAGAATGGCGAGAAGCCCGTTGTATCTGATCGGGCCGAATTCATTGCAAATTCGATTCCAGGTAAACGCAACACCCAGTCTTTCTGACTTAGCTCAACGCATTGCCGAAGCATCTGCGTCATCGTCCTATTCGCACGTTCGGTCGCACCGTCCGTCTGCGGGTGATAGGCAGACGATAAGCGGAGTTCAGTGCCAATTAAGGCATGTAGTCTCTGCCAAAAAATGCTCGTAAATAGTGAATCCCTGTCACTAACAATGATTTCTGGTAATCCATGGAGCTTATACACGACCTCGAAGACCAGCTCTGCAACATCCGCCGCTTTGTAGGTCTGCTTCGTCGGTGTCAAGTGAACCATTGAGGCGAGATGATCAATCACAACGCAAATCATATCAAATGCACCGTGTCTATTGACGGACGAAGGCAAGGGACCGACGAAATCAATACCTATGGACTGCCACGGCCGCCGTGGGACCTCTAGTGTCCTTAGTAATCCGGCGGGCTTTTGTGTTGACGGTTTACTCATCGCACAAAGGCTGCAAGTCTCACAATATGCCGCTACATCCCGAATCATATCATTCCACCATACGTGATCGCGCAGGTAAGCCAATGTTTTCCGAGCTCCCATATGCGCCAGTAACGAGTGTGCTTGTTCGATTACTAGGGGGGTGAATAGCGTCCGTACTAAGACGCGCTCGGGGACAAAAGTCACGGGGATCAAAGCCCGCATCGAGACTGCTGCGGAAAATTACCGCGCGGCGCGCGCGGCCCTGGTGAAACTTGTCCCCTTGCTGAAACGGAAGGAGTGGGGAAAATACCAGGTACCGAACGCCGTGGACGTGCGGGGCCGCCCGAGCGCGGTGTTTGGAGACGATGAGCGGCGGAAGCGTGGGGGGAAGAAGAAGGCCGAAGACTGGCCCCGGCGCAGGCAGCGGAGATGACCACCTGCGATGCCGTCACGCAGGCCTGTCTGCGGCCCCAGTGTTCTCCTTGTCATTCGGCAGCATCCCAACGACACCATCCTGGACCATGGGTAGGGCATCAAACCGTCAGTATTACGCGGACGGCGTAATTTTTACGCCGTATATCTGGTACGCTACGCCCTTCCCGTGCGTAAGGACCAGAAACGAAAGGGCAAACAGGACGGTTACGTATGTAACGTCCGTTTACGCGTAATTTACGGGATTTTGCAAGAGTTTTCACACACTGATCACAACACCTCTAAGGGCCCTACAGGATCGATTGAAGTATGCAGGAGATCAGTAGGATATAACTGAACGTGAATCTCTGAGCCCTACCACCCAGAATCAAGATTGAGTACCTTGATGAGAGCTCAATGTCGGTCTCAGAGGCGCAGTTGAATTGTTTGCATGAACTGAAACATATCGAGATGGCTAAGCCGATTGAATTTGGGTGAAGCGGTGTGTTGGCGGATCCCAAAAGAGCTCGGCAATGTGATACGCGACGGTCATCAGATGAAAAAGGTATCGGCATCGCCGGCATGGGTCGAAGCCGTTTACGCGTAAACGGACGGTTACGGGGCAGCGTTTACGCGTCAAGCTGTAGCGTAACCGTATCGTATGAGTGAAGCAACAAGTCCGTTAGACTCGTAACCAGTCTGCCTACGCCGTTCCAACAAGGCGGGCTTGTTGCCGTAGGCAGACTGGTACTTCTCGGATGTGTCAATCGAGCTGGGGCGGAGTTTGAAATTAAGTTAGTGAGGCCGATGACGCAATGATGCAATGAGCTGCGGCAATTCCGGAGATCACGGTCCGAAGTTGATTGCCACTAAAACTACCCTCAAGTTTTACGGTGTTCTGTCCCACAAATACAAAATGTAAGGAGGCAAAATTGGAGGGACACAATTTTCATTCATTTTCCCCGCTTCAACCAAAAAATAAGCTTCAAAATTGAGCACAAAATGAGTAAGATTTTTAAAAGGTCACTTGAATTTCAAACTCCGCAACAGCCCTTTTGGCGGCTCCGAGAAGTACCAGCCTGCCTACGGCAACAAGCTCGCCTTGTTAGAACGCCGTAGGCAGGCTGGTTACGAGCCTACAAGTCCGTTACGATACGGCCCGTAACTCCGTAAAATTTACGGACGGTTTGATGCCCTAACCATGGGAATACTGCGAATATCCCGTCCAGTCTGGTGCGTCCAACGGTGCTCTCGCCAACCCAGGCCCGGCTCGAGGACGGTACATAACCACCTGCGCACCATCGCGCAGGCCTGTATGCGGTCCTAGCGTCCCCCTGACCTCCTGGGCACTCAGCAGCACCCTAATCGCACCGCGATAGCCCATGGGAACCTCTCCCAGCCATGGCAGCGCCCGTACCTGCCTCCCCAAATCCATAGTTCCATCGGCGCCCCCTATTTCGTCTCCCTTTCTCCCCCTGGACCATGCACGTCTTGGGGACCTCGCCCTCAACCATGTGCGTCCTTGGGGAGTTGCTCGCCGCTCCACCTGCCGCCAAGCCAGTCCGCCCTCGGGGATCCCTTGGCCGTTCCCTATCCCTATTCTCCCCCTAAAGAAAATTCCGGTTTGGCGGTGGAAGTGGATGAGGCGGCGAAGGGATGGGGATGAGGGCGAATGAACAGCGCCAGTAGCAGATATAACGAGCAGATGCGAAATTTAAGCGAGCAGCGGTGAGAATCCTGAGGCGCCAGGAAAGAATAGGAGCAAGGCCAGGACAGGGTGAAGAGAACAGAACGCGCAACTTATGGTCAAGCAATCGACGGCGCGTTTCAAGATGCGCAATGTGCGAGCCTGAGGATGATTGCCAGAGCGCGGAGTGACGAAATGTACCGGGTAAAGTTCGGCGAATATGCGCTCGAGGAGTAGTAGAACTCCGGCAACCGCCACGTAAAGACTGCCGATGCTGCCTGCAGCTTCCCAGACATAATATCTGATAGGTACCCCGGCTGTAACCAATACTTGGTGAGCCGTGTGAACCGAAGGTGAGCAAACGTCTGACATACCTCACAGTTGGCGCACGCCATACCGGCGGGTGTCTGCTCTGGCTCGGCGCGAACGGCGAACGACCTCAGCGAGCGTGCTTGCTCGGTGGCGTCATAAGCGAGGACAGCGGTGTAGGGGCAGCACGTGGCCTCGACGCGCGAACGCGGGCACTCGTTCGATGAGAGTGCAGGCAGCCCGGTGTGCGCAAGGCGCTCGCTCGGTGACGGCGCAAGCGTCGGTGCGGAGGCATGGCCGAGGATTATACCGCCCGTTATTGTGGCGCTACGGACGGACAATGCGAAAAGGGCCGCTGCGCACACAAACACTCCAGCCATGAAGATAGGTGTGCCATATAGTGGAGTGAATGCTGCTGAGGGTAGGGTGGGCTGAATGGGCGATGGCCAGAATTCCGTGACCTGCCCCTTCTCGACCGGCTACGAGACAAGCATCGTTCATTAAAATCCCCGCCTGTGCCTCAACGGCCTCCTCAAATGCATCAAGTTCTTCTTTATTCAATTGGCGTCTCATTGGTACTGTATAGCAGGGGAGCTGAGAGAGGCGCGAAACGCGTACGATTGTGGGTGCAGTGGTGATAGCGCGGTCACCGGTGATGTGATGGCGGTGCTTTGACGCGACATATGGAGAGCGCAATAATTTGGATTGATCAAACTGGCTGACTTTGACTGTACAGTCCACAACGGCGTCAACCTGCGTCCGACGCCAGTTATAAAGCAAGCGGCGTGAGCGCACATACAAAAACTATGATATCCCGGGTGAAACTTGGCCAGCCGTCCTATACAATTTGGGAGGCTTTTCTCATTATCAACAATCATTGCGCGAATGTGATGGCCGGTCCTCTCTGTCGTGCGGAGTATATTATGGAATGTGTCGTTCGCCCGGCCATTTATCTGCTGAAACTCACCCTACGATCTGACTGCGGGGGGTGGACCCCACCCGACACTATAAGATAGGCGTCAATAGGAACCAGCACCCTTATATAAGCAATTATGTAATGTGACGTAAAGGGTCAAATCCGCCTCGGCGGAGAAATTTTTGATTTTTTGACCCTTTGTTTGAAGCCTGGAAGACGTCCCAAAAATTTCAAACACATCTTGTCAACGAGATTTCAAACAGATGTGAATACTGCGATCAGAAAGGTTCCATTTCACTCGGCCCGATATCTGGCAGGTGGCGGAGCACCGCCTCTTACCATATATGGAAGCCATCAATTATGCCGTAAGGTCAAATTCGGAATGCAAAAAAAGCAAAGTTGTTCCAATCGACGAGAAAAGACCATAGAAACAAAAAGAAAAAATGTCACATATTTTTTTTTCAGGTTGACATCACATGAGAATGAGGACAGATATCAAAATTCCGCTCTGGTAGAGGGCTCCCCAATGCTGTCCTCTAACACTCTACCAAGGCAAATTTTGAGTTTTGGTCGAGGGGCGGCCGTGATCTTCGTCGGCGTCGGGGTCACGCGTGACGCTTACATAACACGTGCTGGTTCCTATTGACGCCTATCTTAACTCCGGCCAGACACATGCTCGTCCGCGACTCTATTTCCCAAATCATACAGGTGCTAGTAAGACTCCCTGCAGACGATGCTTTTCATTCTGTTAACGCTCCTCAGAACTTCGTGCACGCAAAGGCTCGGGTCACCGATAACGTTGACCTGGCATTCGGACCCTGTCTTGCCTCATTGCACGAGCTGCAGATGTTGTTATTGACATATTGCGTGAATGGGGACGACACAACGCTTCCGCCTCTGCTCGAACGTTGTTTGAGTCGTTCTCTGGTCATTGCAAAGTCGGGGCAACTGATTCGGCCCATAGCCGACTTTACCCGCCTTCCTTCCTGGCCATAAGGGGGAAATTTGGATGGGTTTGTAGTACAGGATATCGATAATACAGCCTAAAGAACACACCTATAATAATATTGGGTGCACTGATTATGATGTCAAGCCATGCTTTTCAACTGGTAGACCGTTAAGGCAATCGGGTCATGCGTTTCAAATGGTAAAGCATTGAATGATGTCTGGAGAGCGCAATAGTGCCTCCCAGAGGGAGATTGATAGCTGGAAATGTTCGCATTCACCAGGAGTACCCAGCAGAAAATGGCCTTGACACTGCGCTGGAATTGAAACCGGAAGCGAAATGGACTGGCCTACTCAGAATTTAGCCAGCATTCCAGAAAACAATCGTAGGACGGAAGAAGGGATGTTGCATGGACCCAGTTCAAGACACCAAAGGAACGAGGGTGATAACCTCGACAAAATGCAGCATTGAACTGGGGGGAAAAGGACTTTGGATCCCATGAACGCCGACAAACTCGGGTGACCAAACGGTGGGCTCTGGCGAGTAGCGGAAATAACAACGCTAGTGTGCTGCGCCCGGCCTCGGTGTCAAAGCCGTCGTTGACAGGCTTATAAAAGTCATGATTGCGAGTGAATTGCCATATTTGGAAAATTGGAAAAGTGTCAAGAAGTCCTGCATTTAGCTATATTTCATGTCTACAAGTTGTCTGGGGTCACTAGGTGGCCCCAACATGGCTAACATTGCGATGCACATAAATCGAGCACCACTTTAGATGGCTTTGAGAATTGCATGTAAGAGTTCTTGGTTCAAAAATACAATAGATTGGCGTGTTGGTTGAGGTACGTGGATGCGAGTGTGGAACGGGCGGAGTGCTGTGGAGCTTGGCTTGTGTGGCTTGTGAAACGAATTCTAAATCCCTGTCTTTTCGTGTCTTCATGGAAGGGTTCCTAGCTTCCGAATCAATGCCGTCGCCGTCACTGATCGCCTCAACGACGGTTGAACCAGCCACCGCGCGTTCTGTGCAATAATGTCCAAATATTCCTGCAAAAGCTATACAAAATCATTACAAGGATCTCCCATTGCTACCCAACGCACCAATTCAGAACAATCTCACGCGACGTCTACGTCGCCTCCGCTTGCGTGCGGGGACGGCACAAATTGAATTGATTCAACATGAAATATAGTATTGCCGGGACTGACTACATATTTGTAACGGGTACGCCTTCGCACTATTTCTTTTTTCAACCACATCACCCCGATATGGCTATCCTATCATTTCCTCGTCCCTCCCTATCCTCGTCTCTACTTTATTCCGTCTACTCAATTACCTATTCATTCCTGTCATCCTTGACGTCGCACTCGTACCTCATTGATTACTCATTCCATTCATTCCCTTAACAATCCCCGATCCATCTCCATTCCCCTCCTATCTCTTGGTTACTTATAAACGCAGCATGTACGTCGAATACTTCAGTCAATCGACTACTTACACCAGTTACTTTCGTCCGAACTTGAATCTCTCGTGTGCGGGGATCTAGCGGACTGCTCCCCGTCACATGTTTTTAACTCTTGATACCTCGTCACTGTCTCGCTGGTCCCCTCTGGTCTGATCAACCCGTCCACAACCGCTTTAACCTTCGACACCAACACCGACTGAACGATGTCCGCTACTGCTGCTGATATCCCGACCCGTCCAACTCGCTCGGCGACCCGCGCTGGTCACTTCGAGGCGCCGCCCCGCGTGTTTGGACCCTCCCGCTCGCCTTCCCCCTCGGACGGCTCTCCTGCCCCTGAGGAGAACGTCTCCACCACCGCGCTGTACAGCACCGCGGTGGCTGGAGAGCCTGTTCCTAGTGAACATGGCTTGACTGTTAACGCCTCTGGCGTCTCCAGCGTGCTCTCTGAGCCCACGCCGCTTACCAGCGACGTTGACTTCGGTCAAACCCATCGTGACGACGATGGAAAGCAAGGGTCTTGGACCCCGGTTGATAATAAGAACGCGCGCTCGCACCGCGAGCGCTCTTCATCTACTACTAGTAGTCATAAGTCCAACAGTATTGTTGAGATTAAAGTGCCTACTACTGTAGTAGGCGATAAGTCAATTATTGACCGAGCTACGGCCGAGATGAGCTACGAGGAGTTCGCGTAGACTCCTGACCGTGGCTCCTAACGGGGAGTCCATGGTGTCTGTGAAACCTCAGGGAAGCGCACCTGTTGTTTCCATTCCCGCTTCGCAGGTGACGTCCACTCCGGTGCAGCCGAAGGTCTCACTTCCTCGGAAGGAGGCTGTAAACGTTCTAAAGAAGAAGTTCAGCTTCGGAGAAATCGATCGTGCCTCTGTCTCAGATGCGCCGATCCCCGACTCACCCGCCGTTTCGATGGGCGAAGGCCCTTCTAAGCCTAAGGGAAAAGGAGTTGACCCCAGGAACTGGGGAACATCAGCTTTGGTGATTTCACTGAAGCAGACTTCAATGCCCAGCGCGAAGCGCTGGCTAATTTCGCGGAAATAAACCGTGTGATTAAGGAAGAAGAGGTGTCCACACCTTCTGGATTTTTCAGAGACCCTGTCTCGAAATCCCCTGTTACTGAGCCGCTGCGTACACAGCCGGCGTCGGTACAGTTTGTTCCCGAATCAAAGGCCGAGGTGCCCGATTCGACTGCTTCTGAGACCCGCCCCGCGAAAGGGGATGGGATTGAGTCTGGCCAGACCAAAGATGAACAGATCGCCGAGCTGAGAAGACAGCTCAGCGATGTGAAGCGAAAGGAACGCACCGAGAAAGCTTCCAAGAAGTCGATTAAAAATCGAACCAAGGAAGCCGCTCGCGATAATATCGCGGGTTTGATGCATAGCGAAAGAATTCGTCTAAATCTAACTCGGAGAATACCAGACTAACTCCAGGCCGAATTGCGGCTGGAAGTTCGCTCGATAAGGCCATTCGTGGTGCAGCGAATATGAGATCCTCTCCCCCTGATTCTGACCCGTCTGATGACTCGTCAGACCCTGGTTCAGATAGCGACCACGGTTCCGCTAGTGAAAGCGGGTTAAGCGATCATGGGAGACGCACCTCAGCTGCTTCAAAGCACCGTAGAATGTCCGCGAGACATAGCAGCGGCCCTCGGGAGCGCATGCTTTTGAAACCAATCCCACCTACCAAATATGATGGTGAGGTGGATTATACCGCGTTCCAGCGCTTTGTGCGCGAAGGATCTGCGTATGTAAAAATGGGACGGGTCCCTCTCGAGGACCAAGTCTTTTACCTTTCGTATTATCTGAAAGGAAAGGCATCCGATTTTTATAATCAGGTTGTGATATCGAAGAGGAAACTTACACGATGAAGAAGTTCTTTATTGAGCTTTTTGACTTCATCTTCCCTCCCGATTTCCGCAACATGCGGCGGAAAAAGTTGAACCGCTGTTACCAGAATGAGAAGAGCGTTACCGCTCATGTAGCTGAATTTATTCAGATCTACAACACCATAGGTCTCAACGACGACCAAGAAAAGGTGGTAAAAATTTGGAACAGCTTCCGCGGTGACATACAGCAAGAGCTGTATCGCGACAAGCTGGATCCCGAGCTTTCGACCTGGAAAGAGGTTGTTAAAGCTGTTTTTCAGCCTCTTTCTTCGCCTCTTCAGCCTTCGTTTTAGTCCTGCGCGCATCGAGGATGAAGGCGTATAAGGTCGGCGGGATGGGCGCTAGTACGTGCGTGCAGAGCTCGGGGTCGTCCACCATCTTCTGCATCTCGTCCTCCTCGTAACGGTAGTAAGCGCGGAGCATTGCGCCGACGTCCTTCGCGGTTGTACTGAAACCCTGTTTCAGGCTCAGTTCGTAGGCTCTGGTGGTGCTGATGCTAGCTCGGTTGTGCATCTCCACGTCGTAGTTGTACTGATTTCTCTCTTGGAGCATCATGTCGTTAGGGATCTCCATGTCCTTCGGTATCTTTCTCCATCCTGCGAAGTTGAAGCTATCGTCGAGAGGTAGGTCCTGGGTGCAGATGGATTTGAGTAGCGCCATAGACTCGAAAATGGAGGTGTGAGGGAGAGGATGGAGCGAGCACGCGTGGGATGAGAAAAGACGCGAGTGGGACGCGTCAAGAAAAGTGCGGTCACGTGTATGTATTCACAATTGTCTAAGCTCGCTCCTTGCTGCCCTTGTCTTCCACTCAGGGACCAGAGTTGTGCTCAATCTAGTTCTCTAAATAACCTGTCTTGCAAATAATCCAAGATGTCACCAAAGGAGGTGTGTATTGAAGAGGTTGTTTGTAAATTAGTTGTATTTGCTGTAGTTGTCGGTTAGGCAGTTGTGAGTAATTAACCTTGCAGTCTTAAAAGTTGTGCTCATGGCCATCTTGTGTTGCCCAGAGATGTTAGACAAAATAAGTTAGAATATCTCCCCATCGTGATGCTGTTGATTATGACTAGTGCGGCGAACTAGACACAGTCAAACGAGAAGTTTCGAAGAGAGTTGAAAATACTGAATTATATCTTTGTACTCTGGCTTTCCCTTTCATTCACTCAATTTGAGGTTGTCTTTTGTGGTTCAACCAAAGGTCAGGCATCTCGGGCAGACCCCATAATCACATTATGTACTTTGGAATTCTGGTGTTTGCTTCCTATTGGACAGATATTTCATCCTGAAACACAAAGTCAGCTAGTGCACGGCAGTTCCGTGTCAGTTCGACCTGCTGCATCAGCCCAAGGGAAGATTCACTTGATCTTAATTTGCCATCTGGATTTCCAACCCAATCTAACCAAAGCGCCAACGTAACATCAATGTCAAATCCTCAATATACATCTGTGAAAGAACGCCAACACTGGCATCGGCCGTGTTGGGTTCGGCCGAGATGCCCGAGATTTGGCTGAACTTTGCATCTAGGATATACACGCCACATAGGAAAATATGTCCTCCAAGATGATTCGAGCGCAACTCTGCTCAAGTCAGCGATGACGTTTTCATTTTCCCAGCAAGCCCACAAGTTCTCTGCCGTTGAGACCAACAGAGGATATACGAGTTTGGGGACTGACGTCGCAAGCCTCGAGGCCCATAAACCGAGATGTATAATTCGTGATTTGCGGGGTCATTTGCTCATCAGATAAACTGCAGCGGACTGAGAATACCCATATATTGCCACCTTTCGATCCCAAATTGATTACGCCCTTTGGATTGACCATAGCGTTTGTTGCCGCAACTGCCACCGCAACTCTGCCGCGGCGGTATCGGGACATAGTAAAATCTATCTTGCCAACCCTTCAAGCTCATGGTTCATTTGATACATAGTCAATAATTACACCTGGTTGTGAACAGCAGGATGGTGTCACAGTTATTGACACAGCGCCGTCATACGGAAATTGGAACCTTATGGTGAGTAACAAGCATAAGCTCAAAGCTCTCGGCAACAGTAGCAGTAAGTATTGTCAATGCACCCTGGGTGTTTGAACTCTGTGACAGTTGACAAAGGTCTCTTAGATCTGAAGAGGGCATATACCTCTGTGCATCTGGCGTGCGACGATCCACCCTACTAATCAAGAAGTCATTTACCTTGAACCAATTATGTGCAAGTTCTAATGAACAAGTCAGAACATCTAGAAACATGGGGTGAAACAGGCCATAGTAGCAGATTGGTGAAGTATCACTTCTTCATGACCTCATGTTTACTTGCGCTTCCTTGTTTCCATCGATTCAATTTAAAATTGAGCGTCTCGCCAGCATTCCACTTCTGAAAGAACACTGATAGCAAGGTACTTACCAGCCATTCCCTGATTCTTCGATTCACAAGAGATTTATGTATTCTTTTTTTTTCATCCAGCACCATGTATGCGATAAATCTAATCTTTTAGAAAGAATCCGGGCACATGAACATAACATGACTATGGGAGCGTTGAGGACGAACAGTAATCTCAGCGCAACTAGTATCATAGATTAGATAGGTTTCGCAACAACCATGGCAATATTTACAGTTTTTGTTTTTGCTATGTCGTTCCCGTGCTTGACGAAAGATCGGCACAGTTGCACATTCCTCTGGCTAGTGTTATGCAATTCTCCGGCTGACCTTTGAGAATGGTCTGGCCGGCTTCCTCTTGTTGAGGGTGGAGATGTTCGATGGCAAATGCTTCGCAGAGACGCTGGGGAGCGAATTACAGCCGTTCGGGATCCAACGACGCGAGCGGATTGGAAAACATCAGGTGCCTTGAAGACGATGTTCCAATCGTCACTTGATCTCGATAAGCGGAAAGAGCTAGACAGGAACAAGGGAGTTAGAATCGTCCTCGGAATGTCTATGACGATTGAGTGTATTCGCTCATATTTCTACGTCCAAGGCAAGATGATTTCGACAGAAACACTGCGGCTCGTGTCTGAAGCTTGGAAGCCTAGACTTGTGAGCGCCGACTCGGAGAGCAAGTTCACCGCAGTGTCAGGACGTACCCCGAAGGAAGGCCATGGCCTAAGTCCCCATATCGATCGCCTCCGCCTTGGTAAAGTGCGTTCTCCTCGTTGGGACTCGGTGTACGCCGGGCAGCGATGTAAGTCTCATTGTTAGACCGATAAGGACGCAAAAAAGGAGGGCGGTCCCCGCTGCCGCCGCGGTGGTACATTGTGTGGACTCGAGGAGTTGGGCAGAAAGCAAGTGGCGGTTAGGACGAGTGGCAAATCTCCCACCGAGCGCTGTCCCTGTCGCCTCGTAGCGTCTCCATCGCGCCGAACAAGCACCGAAAGCTTAAAGCTGATTGACATCTTGATATTATATTTACTAATCTCGGCAACATTTCAGCTAGAATGTGCGTTGGAGATAGGGAAGAAATAAGGGCAGGAAAGAAAACCAACGGTCCAGCAGAGTCGAACAGCTGAATATTCTGCGAACTGAGCTTTTGCGGTGATCTTGATGAGCGGTTGGTACCGGAATCAGACGGGATCGCCAATCAGTGAGTCTGACTGGCTGTGGATCGGCGTTGATCCATCAACAGTCATCGTAATGATCTCCGGACAAGTTTGAACACCGAATGAACTTCACAAGAAGTGTTTGAACTCAATCCCAATACCGGTAGAGCTGGTAAGAAAAACTCAGGTCTGTGCAGCTCTATGGATGTACCTACTCTCACCTACACTGACATATACAGACTCAGCGTAGTTGTCTACGCTTCGGCTACACCCACCTACCCGAACACTGTGTGTAGTCGCCTAAACGGGATCTGTGTGGCTGACTAAACATGTCTACGCATAGCTAAACTCACCTACCTAAACTGTGTTTAGGCGACCCTTGAACGTAGTGACTGTAGAATGGAGCCATCGTCACGAATAAAGCGACCAAGCGCTGAAAACAAGGGGCCGTCGTAGAGATGGCTATGTTCGACCATTTCTTTGAAACTGCCCTGATACGCCACGCACTGTAGAATGGAGCTATCGCCACGAATAAAGCGACCAAGCGCTGCAAACAAGTGGCCGTCGTAGAAATGGCTATGTTCGACCATTTTTTTGAAACTTGCCTGAGCTCTGCCGCCGAACGTGAATCAAGCTCGTGCGCTTCCTCTGCCTCGGAGTCCGAGGCCTGTCGGCCTTGCTGTACAGATGCGAGAACTTTCTCATCCAGATTCCGAAACTTGACAACAGAACGGCTTTTTCTTAGCTGTGGCACTCTATCCTACGCGAGTATAAGTACCCCAGCTCCAGGAGAGAACCGCATGCAGGAAATTGTGGAACATAATTATTGGTGGCCTCGGAAACCAGGTCTCAGAGTACATGCCTGCGAGGCGTGCCAGAGGACCTGAGTACACCGGTACAAACTGGGGAAACTAAATCCGCACAAGATAGCGGAGGGACCATGGCAGATCATATCCATGGACCTTATCGGCCCCTTGCCGCCGTCTTGTTGGGTTAGCCATGGGCGATGGTGATGCCCTTGTCTGGTGTCTGTGTTTGGGTTCATTCTCTGGCCTTACCATCGCCCTACGACCTGGAGATCAGTGGTTCTGGAATTCATCCCTCCGCTGCTCTCTCCACACCCAAGAATCTTCTACGGCTGCCGGCCAGCTCTTTGTGCCGGCCGAGCGGAGCGGACGATCGGGCCCACGAACACGTGATGTTGAGTTCGACACGACTCAATGATTTAATGTCATCATTTCAGCTCTTGTTACCCGACCGCAACCTCGTCGTCGCATACACCTTTGCATCCATCGCACGTTCTCATATATGTCTGCTACCACCACCCCCAACGACTCCCCTATCTCTGCGCCCATTCAGCCACTTCACAACCCCGCGCAGGCCGCCCATTCCGTCGTCCCCAAGGCGCCGCTAGGGAATGTCGTCAGTCAACCCGCAGGAATGGGAGCCGAAGCTCTCCTTCAGAAGAAAATGGGAAAGAGCCTGTTAGTACTTTGTTCTCGCCCAGTGTCATAATGGTCAAATGCTAACATGCTTTATGGTAGGAACCCGACCTATATCTCGCCGACAGACAACCTGATGACGCCGTGCACTCAGAAGCTCTCTGCCGCTAAAAAGCAGCATTTCAAAAAGTCCGTCCACCGTCCCTGTTGGCCGTAGCTTTCCTAATACCTTTGTCTAGGAGTGCGAAACCCATCCAGCTATTTGGCTCCACAGAAGAGCGGGCAAAGGAGAGCGATGATGATTCCCACCAGTCTAATGAAACGCAGCCCCAGCAGGCACCGGCAATGGATGTCGATGACGAGAACCCTTTCTAGTCGGTGACTATTCGGAGTTGCTTCCTCTTGATGACGTTACGATCTCTTTGCTGCATCTGTACTCCTCTCTTGTCGGCTTGATATACTGCCGTTTCCCAGTCGGCAATAGTATGCAGTGATCGGTGTAAATAAAGTGTCCGTGAGGGAAGCCTTGGCTATGAGCGCAGCCTTCGTCAGTCGAACTAACCGGGAGCTACACAAAGACGTAATGAGGGCATTGACGAGTGGGGTGCCCAAGCCACAGTCAGCTCGATCCCCGGCGTAGTCCGAGAAGGCCGACGACTCGGGTCTCGCTCATCGCTTTGGCGGTACATAAAGCGGTAAATAAAATGTCTGTGGTGTATGAGATGACGAGCTTCCATAAACAAGTACCTCACAACCACCCCCAGTAGGCCCCAGGGTTCAATCTTTTCTCAATTCAGTGCTCTCTTTGGTAGTTTGGCTTAGTTGGGCTGTGAAGCGGAAGTTCGAACCAAATAAACAGTTCATTCGTCAAGCACCATCATGTTGACATTATAAATAGAAACCAACGTACAGTGGAGCGTTGGACTTTTTGTGTGGAGCTATGGAGTCGGCGGTGACATCATACGGATGTCCGGTCCGATCTGTGTGTCGACAAACGGCTCTCAATTCTTATATGGATCAGACACGGTTTGCATTGAAGTATGGTGCAGCCTACCTCCAATAATGTGGGAGTGTGGTTGAAGGAATGAGTTCTTGGAAGGAGAGGCCACATGTTGTTGTTCGTTGTAGTAGAAAGAGAAGAGCAGATATCGGACTCCGCTCATGGCGATCTGAACACTTATAAATAGAAATTCAATGAGAATTCAACATCTCGCGGTTTTTTGCGGGGTTGTGGAGCAGTTGACGGCATTTAATGCTCGGACAGCCAATACGGTTATGTGGCCACACAGGCCTCAATTCAAAAACATGTTGATAAGTCTTTCAAAGCCAAGAAGAGCTACCTTTCCTTATTGCGCATCTGTCACCGTTCACTGAGAACGGGATGACATCTCTAGACATGGGGTCCTCGACCACCAGCTCGGCTTATAGGCAAGGAGTGCCATCACCTATTTTATACGGTAATCTAGTATCGTCTGGGGACCGACGGCGCGGATCAGAAATATTCTGTTTTGGGACTTTTTCAAAGAATTCCCGGTATCTCAGTGGGTTCTGCACCGATTCACATGAAACCTGGATAGAAATACTCAGCCAACCCATGTGGAATTAGTGATAGAACGAAACTTGCAAAGGTATTATATATTCAGTGGCATTGCTTGAGGGGTCATTTTGTGGATGAATACAGTTTACAGGCATCTAGACATATCCAAATGATGTAGATTTTTGTCAGAAAGGGCTCCAATACATTTTGAAAGATGTGATAGAGTCAGATGTGCAAAGAGTTCAGCAGTGGATCCAAATATCACACTGTTTGCTGATTGCAGTGTATTGCCGTTGTCTCAATGTCATTGCAAGCAAGATAAACTAGGATATTGCAGATTGTGGCTCTATCACAAGTTCAAGTATGCATAAAACTCCTCCCTCGCAAAAGTCTAGGCTATTTGAACATGCCTAGATTCCGGTATATTAAATTGACCCCAAAATCGCTCACAAACCCAGCTCACCAACTATATATAATATTTGGGCAAAATTTTTCTATAACTAATTGCGCACGAATTACGCCGAATTCTCTAGCCATGTTTCATCTCAATCCATGTAGAATCCGTCGAGATATGGGTGAATCGGTCGTGGGGATCAAAAAATGCCCAAAATGGCATTTTCCTGATTCACGCCTTCGGTACTGACAACGGCTGGAATTTCCAGTTGTCCCCACACGGGACGAGGGTTTCTGGTCCGTGATGGGCTCACCTCTGCGGTCCTTGATGGGCTCACTGCACATACCTCTGATGGCCGAGTCGATGCCGTGTTGGGCTGGATACTTTGCAATGGCTCGGGTGGCATGAGGAATTTGAAATACGTGATTCTGAACCGACAGTCTTGTTCAGAATTGCAACGGCAATCCAGAGAAAATGCGATTTTTTCTGGTCCGTGATGGGCCCACCTCTGCGGTCCTTGATGGGCTCACTGCACATACCTCTGATGGCCGAGTCGATGCCGTGTTGGGCTGGATACCTTGCAATGGCTCGGGCGGCATGAGGAATTTGAAATACGTGATTCTGAACTGACAGTCTTGTTCAGAATTGCAACGGCAATCCAGGGAAAATGCGAGTTTTGAAATCAGCCTTCAGACTGGTGCTCTGATGATGAATTTGCAGTTGTCCCCACATCCTTATGCACAACTGCCGGTCAGTTAACTAAGTAACTCTACATGATATCCCGCTACACGGCTGCACTGATGGCTTAGTGTGACAGTGAGCTTCTGCGTCTTGACGTTTCATTGTGAAGTCATTGCTGAGATCGCAAACGGGGACAAGTTAAGAATTTCTTACAGCGAAGAATCTTACGATTATGCTAAGATTGATGTGCCCCTTCCGGACATAGGACCGGCACTGCCAGCAGAAAGCTGCACCCCGCCTCCTGTTCATATATACTGGAGTTCATGCAATCAGAGAGCAGGTATAAAATAATATATTCCAATGCATTGAATACAGTGAGATATCTAAGGTAAAAAGTAAATTCGTGAGGGAATGGCCGGTCGCCTAAGCCAGAATAACATTGAAGACGCTTGAAGCTTGGAAAACCTTGAGTCCAGCAAATGCCTAGATATGAAGCTTGAAGTACTTGCGTTGCTTTTGTTGAGCATTGAAGTAACTTTATTCGAATGCTTGATCATCGTCGAGTAACAGCCGCGGCTTGGCAATTGATTAAACCGCTTGTATAATTGATGTCGTGCCCAAATATATCTTGTCATTGGGGTGTTGAGCAGACCGCTGGCAGCGCCGGCCGTCTTGAGGAAGTCTTCCTGGTAAGTCTTGCTGTAGTGATGTAGAAATGCTCTTGAGCTTGTCTTAAGCCCGAGTTCTTGCCGGGCTGCAAATTGTATGGAGAGATGGCAGGGCTGGAGGCCGCGGGGGAGGCAAATTGGAGGGGACGGGCGGACGGAGAGGAGAAAGACAGGGGGGAGAGGAAACAAGCTGTCAGTGTCGTGTCTCGACAAACCAACTTGCACGTGCCAGTCGTGGGCTGTGCGCGCACGGCCGTTTGTCGTCTTTTTGACAAGTCCAGACACCGGTTACACCGCGACCGAGGTCTTATCGAAACAGCCCTATGATTCTAAGGCAGATACAGAGTTGAAACCCGGATCCGAAAAAGACCCAGAAGCGAAAAATATGATATTCTAGGCACAATTTTGAGCAGGGTAACCCGATTCTTTTGTGTGAGACCCTTATAGGTATCATGAACAATCCCACTTGAGCAAAAAAGCCCATACCAATCGTTGGCTAGCACAGAAAATTGCAAACATGCCAAAAAGCAGAAATGTGTGGCTGTGCCAGAAGTCCTGAGAAGAGAATCATTATTGTGAGCGCCCCCTATTTTATATAGACCTGAAATTGTATGTGGGAGGGCTTCAGCACTTCCTATCCCTCCTCATAGTCTCAGATTGTCCCAAGGGTACAATCTACTCCCGTGCATGACCCCATTTTTCGGATCGGGGCCCACCACCGAAATGAGTGACAAAAATAACGGGCTCATGTTCCGTAACGACCCATCGTAAAAATCTGAAAATATATGTTGACACACTTCAAAGCCATTTCATCATATCCATCCATTTTGTTTTACAAGTGCTTGCATTGCCATTGAGATATACGGAAGAACATTATTTTTTTTCGGATCCGGGTTTCAACTCTGTATTTGGTCCTTAGGATGCATTATGTATGAGCTGTGCACGCCCAATCTGATGCAAGAGATTGGGAGGCCAGATACCATGCTCTGGGGACAGAATTTGATTCCTCGCGGGATGTGAAGGCAAGTCTGATGGAGCTAGCAGACACCGCTAAAACGGAGCTGATTTCCCTTGGAAGCGGGGTTCCTCGATAGAATAATCCATATTTACCCGTGTCTTCGTCACGGAGAGCCTAGTTCTGAAGAAGCCATGTGATGGACCAAACAGACCAGGAATCGTCTGGAGAAAACTCTTTTTATTGGGTCGAAAATCGGGATCCGATCCCAACTCATAATCGCACGATGGGATAGATAATACTGTTGTATTTTGTTCAATTCGTACGGCGGTTTGGGCTGTGATAAATTGAACCTTTCGTAACTGAGCCCCTTTAGGGAATTTGATCCGCCGGCAGCGCTCGGCTAAGGCCCAAAACGCCTCTGTGACGCAGTGAATTACGAAAATTTGGGTAGATTTTTGGGCGTGTGAGGTGTGACTGTACGAATTGAACTAAATACCACAGTACCCTGCGCGGTTGATTTTCAGTAGGTTCGTTTCAAGCCCAGTTCTGACGAGGCCATGTGATGCACCAAACAGACCAGGAATCAGAACAAATAAGCCACGCACGCTTCTGGCTCGGGCCGGAGCTGCACAACTTCCGTAAGCGGCTGTTGAACTGACTGATGTTGCCACGTTGCCTGTGTGACGACTTTGCTTCGCTGGCAACTTGCCGACGACGACCAGCATGGTATTAACCCGCAATTCCACCCCAAGAAGTAAGCGGTATGCACGCCGTGCTTTCGGGCCACCGGCAACCACAGCCATCATCAAAACTGGCCTCTCGCAAGGCCGCCAATGGATACCGAGGCCCACCGATGCTGAGATGAATCAGAGATAGTGTGTTTACCAGTTCTTCCCCGTCCCCCGGAATCTCATCTCGACGCCGTAGTCGTCAATGCATTGCGGATGTGTGGAACAGGATTGCTTACGAAGCCGGCGTACCACAATCGGCCAAAATTACCTTCGTGAATGAGATAGATGACGAGGCCGTCCCTCCCGGCGTTAATGGGCTCTTCACGTACTTGGAACGCGATTATATATAGTACGCTCGTTGTTGCGTTCTAGTTTTTCCCCGATGGGCTCATAGTTGACCTCCAGCGATGTTGAAATTCCCAGGCCAGCGACCCCGGGGGAAGCCCAAGCTTACCCCCGCAGCGTGAAAACCAACGATGCTCCCTACACATCCCAGGTATTTTCTATTCTGCGTACAGCTTTAATAAGCCAACGGCACGGGAAAGGGACTGTTCAAATTCGACACAAATTCGAAGATCATTGAATGTACAGAAGTAGGCCGAATCCCCGTTTTGCAGATGAATTCTGACCTTCGCTATAGAGCTGCTCTTGCCGAAGTCGCTGTATAAACCGCGTCACTCAATGTCCCCGTCAAATTCCAATCGAAATTTTCAAAACTGCAAAACGGGGATGGGGTGTTAGGACGGCGGAAGCATTAATGCGAGGACAAGTGTTGGGAATATACACCGGGTACGTCCGTATTGGTTCCTATACCACTGCCCAGTTCAAGCCTTTCGAGCAGATTTTTGATGCTAGTGGCCCCACCTTTTCAAGCTTCTGCCACTGACACCATTATTCAGTTCACGGAAGAACGCGGGTAAATTGTTGGGAGAGCGAGCTGCTTATATCTTCAACTAGACATGGACGAAGATCCGAACGATACGCCCACCACCGCATACAGCATAGATGCATTCCAATGCGGTAAGACGGCTCAGCAAAGGCTGCAGAGCTCTCAGTTGAACGCTTGTAGGTAATTGGACTCGGTTCGTCAAGTAATGCACTTTGAAATACATCCAAAATTGTGCTCTCTGACCGATTCCAGCCATTCCTGCAGTGCAAATACCAGGATAATCGCAGTAGCGCACGGTGCTGTCGCTGTGGTGGTTCCTTTGTTTTTCTCTCATTTCGATAGCTCATAATGATTTTATAGAACAGTGGCTTGCCCTACTATCTGGCATTTGTGGCAGCCGAAAATATTGCTCCGGCTACCGAGCTTACTTTGGATTATGGCCCTGCGGAGCAAAGTGCCTGGGCTTCAAAGAAAGTTTCGGGAGAAGTCGAGATCAAAGAAGCTTAAGCGCAGGAAAAACCAACCACCGTGTCAATGTGGAGCCAGTCAATGCAGGGGATGGCTTCCACTGATGTCATGAACTGGCTGTTTTATTACAGGCCTGATGGCAACAACAGAAAACTTTGATATAATTTATTTGGCCGTTTCGGTTTGAGTCTTTCGGAGTTGGAAAAGATCCCAGAAGGGCACTGACGACCAAGTGGACACAATCTGCAACCTGTCAGGCTTGGATGGCACAAGGGTTTGAAGCCGCCAACGGCAACCCAGGATGTGTGGGACCGTCTCTTTGCGGTGTGTACACAATCCAGCCTCCCATTGCTTTGGCTGATAATTATGGCAGGCACACCCCGACTACACGCGCTGGAAGACGACCCGTTCCCCCTGTACGACGACATGCTCTTCCTCGTCGACGGGATCATCGCAACCGGTGCGGGCGCCTTCCACGCTGGTGCCTCTACTCAGCCTATTTCGGCCATCTCCGCGCCGAGCGCCGCCATCTCCCAGAGCTCTGTGGGGACCTCACAGAGCTCCCAGTCCACCAGCACCTCGGAGCCATCCCAGTCTGTCAGCATGCCCGTCACCCCCGCGCACTCCTGCATGCCAAAATATGGTGTGTTATAAAGTTCCACTTGCATAATCACTCTGACATCCTGCAGCCCCTCAGCAGCTCTCGGCATCCAATGACTTGATTGTGTCGTCGCCGCCGCCGATGGCCCGGAAGCGTGCAGCGTCGTCGCCCGAGAAGCCTAGCAGCCGTCGTCAACCGCAAGCCCCGCAACGCAGCCATAGCACCGCCACCGCCAAATGTTCGAGGTTGGGGGGAAGAAGTTTCTCCAAGGCCGCCGCAAGCTCAAAACAAAAAAAAAAAGGTTTTTTTTTTGAGTATCTGATTGATTCTATTAACTCCAATTACATGGAGTTTGTGTTAGGTTTGAAGTCAACTAATTTCTTGAGGTCTCGGGCTCGGGAATTGATACACAGAGAAATCTCTACGGAACTCTATTCTACCCCGAACCACTGTGCCGGATTTTTGATTGAGTTTTATCACCGCAAGTTGTTTAGTGTAGGGTGCCACAGTGACCAGGTAAAAAGCCTTAGGGTTTGCGAGACCGGAACCCACTGCTACTATCAACCAAATACGGAGAGCGGATGCCCGTCCCCATAATCTGTGCTACTTTCAACAAAATGCCAACTCCGTGGAGACCACGTGACCCGGACCGGACGTTGCGCTGTGTTCGATCCTTCAGGGCTGCGGACCCATCGTTCGATACCCCCGCAGTCCCTCCGAATGACGACACAGGGACACGGTGCCCCATAATTGGATGGATGCAACACAACTCTGGCCAGCGGGCTCATAGAGCTCCGCGGAGTGTACGGTCCTATTTCGTTCAATTCGTAAGGCGGTTGGGGTGTGACACCTTCGTACGAATTGAACCTTTCGTAGCTGTACACAAAGCCAAACTCCGCTTTGCCCGGGAACTCAGCGTTAAACTTTCCTCAAGCGCCAAACTGGCGCTGATACCAATTATCAGTCCGCTTTGGTGGCAAATTAGAATTTTGCAATTATGAAGTAAAGTACAGGCCAAACTATTGAAAACCTCATGAAATTCATGAAAACTTCAGTGTCTCACAAAAAGAAACTCATTTTTTTAGGCCCCAGTTTTACCCAGGTTTTCCCCCTAGGCTTTTTTGTCTGCACAGATCTGCTAGCCAATTTAAAACTGAGCGAGCTGAACATATTTTTGGGTGGATATGGCCACATAAATGAAAAGAGCGCTGAGGCCGTGCCTTGGCCAATTTTTTTTTTCCGGCCAATTTGGCCACTCATTTTTTGAAGTGGCAGCTAGGTGATGCGCACCATAGCTAAATTTCAAACTATTTTCATTACAACCATTTTGGTGTATCTAAGTAAAAAAAAAAACACCATTTTTTCTTAAAAGACACCATACGATATAGCAAAATTTAAAACGATTTTCATTACGGGTATCTACAAAATGACAGCATTGTGACCCCTATCGATACCACTGCACATCGCAAATTATGTCTCTTCGTTCATCCGCTGATTTTATTACACTGTATTTGTTTTTCTTATGCAAACGGCTATAAATCCCAGGTTTTTTTTACAGTTTTGGATTTCTGTGATGAATAAAGGGGGAGGGGGACCGCGGAGCGGTCCCCCGAGCGCTTGTATCTAATAAGATTATCTACACTCTTATATAACGTTGAATAAATATCTCATTCGGGCGCCGGCCCGGACGGCTGGGGTTTTCCACCCCAGACCCCGACCGCTGCGCGGGGCTTACCGCTCGCCGCGGAGGCCCACTGCGTGGTGCTTGGCGGTCCCCGTGCGGTGGAGAAGACAATGACGTCGGCGTGAATCGAACACGTGACCTCATGAGCTTCACTTTCGTGAGTCATGGTGATGACGTTGTGGCTGTGTTGGCGGCGTGAGTTTGATTTCCGAGCACTAGACATATTTAAGGTTTGAATTGTTCCCATGAGATATTGAATGGTTTAATTCGCATTTTGAACCAATGATCGGAGTTTGAATATGTTCCCACAATCATTACAGGTGACGGCCACGCGTCTTCTCGCGTTTCTGCCTTCGCTGGCACCTCCAATCCTCCAATCCGACGCGTCTAAGCCCCGTTACTATCTTTCTGAGCACCCCGATGGACGAAAGTTCACCAATACCACCACCAGTGAAGCTAGTTCGCACGTACATACTACTGTACTATTTCGATCAATTCGAACCGGCCTGTGACCTGTGACCACGGGATACGAAATTTAAATTTCGTACTTCGGTCGGGGTGAGTGTGACACTTTGTTTTTTTCGTAAATCGGTCGCAAATTCAAGGCAAGCCCTCACATATGCCTAATTTGTTTTCTAGCTGCCACCAGGCACACTTAGAATGGATTAAAGTAAAACTTGATCAGAAACCAACTTGCAAACACGAACGCCGCCCGACCACGCGCTACGGGGAGTTCTGGTGGCACGCGAACGACAAGAACGAGGATCTCAATGTTCCTGGGTTGTAGCAGTGTTGAATAATGATTAATCCTGTGTGTTGGCTCGATTGGACGTCTGTCAAGAACTGTGGTCAACGCAGAGTCGCGAGAGTGGAAAGGCGGAAGAACCCGATCAGCGGTTTACTTCCGCTCACGTCAAAATTGACAGTTGGTGCGAACGCCGCGGTGTCGCTGGCTAACTCCACATGCACGGAGGCGAAAAATCGGTTTTTTGAGCCCTTTTCCAGGATTTCTGTGACTTGTTTGAGGGTTTCGTATATGTCCCCGGTGACCTGTGACATGTACGAAAAGATTCGTAAATTTTGGGCCCTGTGACGCGTGACATACGAATTGATCGAAATAGTACAGTACACACGGCTGCCGGCAAAGCTTGCTCTCTAACCCATCGACTGTGCAAAAGGCACCTCGTCCAAATTCAACTGCCCTGTTGCTCCTTATTCATTGTCTGCATCGACTCAGACTTCTTTGACCTTTTCGGGTGATCTAACCTCCGATTTGGAGAACGCAATATTATGAAAAGAGAGAAGATTTGTGAAATTTCGGGCCAGTAAGTTGCGTAGAAATAGGTATATATACAGAAGCAGAACCAGCGAGATAGCCAAGGCTATTGTCTCTGAAGACGCAGACACCGTCGCTAAACAACCACCACACCATATAACGTACAAGACATAAACATACAGGTGAGATCTCGGTGCTTTTTGGTATCCGATATAGGTCGATGTAATAGGTTGGAAAAGGTGCGACTGCTCCTGCAGCATCCATTTGTACATAAATGAAAGGTAAGCATCAACGTGAGTGAGCAGCAGGAGGAAGGATACAAACCCCCACGCTAGCAGGTCATTCACATAGTCCCCGCACGATGTCTGTCGACTTGGCGTCGAGGGTGGACTGCGTCATCATCGTCCGGAGCGCCACTGTACCACTTCGAAGACAGAGACACGCACTGAGAATGCTTAGTAAATGCGCCGCGCCGGGTATCTCGCTCGTCTCCTTCTCCTAAACGATGACAACGTTCGGGTCGGGGATGTAGGATGGTCGTGCATTGCGGGCGCTCGAAGCGGTAGGGGAGCCTGAAGTGGTTGGCCAGCGAATGGTCCAAGTGGACTTGCAGTCCTGAGACGACGATGGGCGCGAGTGCGAGGGAGCTGTGGGTGCAGGTGCGTCAAGAAGAAGACAACGAAGATAGAAGAGAAGGGGAAGAAACGTACTGAATAGATTTTGCCTCCTTGAGCTAGACTTCAAACTCTTCTTGTAGCCGTCTCCCAGTCAGTGAGCTTGATCTTGATCTACTTGAATATTGAGCTTCATCTCTGGCCTCTGGGTGCCATCCCAAGGGTGAGTATGACATGGAAAAGAAAGACACCATCTCAGCACGTACATTGTCTCGTTCGCATTTATCACCCCGTTTACCCATCTCTTTGCGCGTTCGCGACCGCGTACTCGCGCTGGCGGTCGCAGGGTTCTTTCCGTGCAGTTGAGACAGACGCCAGACACCCTTCCACTTGAAGCACTTCATCTCGTTGGAGTCCAGCAGACGGCAAGCGCAGAGTGAGCACGCACGACTGGAAAACGTGAGCCAAACTTGAGCTCGACGTACGTAGTCTTCCCGGGATCAGCTTCGCAACAATTGTAGACATGGTCCGATGTCTGTGGAGGCCGCGCCAGAAATACAGAGGTGCCATGGGCAGTGGTTTGGGTGAGGGAGGCCAGGGAAGCCGGAGAGCGATGGCAGCGCGCAGAGGAAGGTCGTGGGAACGAATTGAAAGTCCGACGATTATATAATAACGACACTACGCATACACGATCGCGCGGTCAACTACAGACTATGTTGGACATGGCCACGAAATTTTATGTGAGCCCGTGGTCGGACCGGCATGCATACATCACTGTAAAATGGCCTCGGTACACGTAGCCCCATGGATAAGAAGCTACTCTTCTGTGTGTATCTTGTAGAGAGGCGACGGATGGGCCCAGAACGTGCGGGCCGCTGGTATGTAACGGAACTCTGTGACAAGCGGCTGTGCGTTGGATTAAATTAACAATGGCGAGCGCTACCAATGGTGGCAGACGATCCCAGCGACCGTCATCTGGACCGCCTTGAACAATCAATTGACGCAAATTGGCGAATTTGCCCAGCACCTGCTGCAAGCTTTCGATCTCCGTTAATGCGGCAGCACTCGATGGTAGAATCAAATGCAACAGGCGAACGTAGGAAGCGATGCGGGGAGAGTTATGGACAATCCTCCGCACCATCCCATAGCTCGTGGTTTCTCCTCCAAGTGTCGCTGAGCGGAGGAGGATACGCTGGCTCGGTTCACGAAAAGCGGACCTCACCAGCGTGCAGGCGATGAGAGATTTGGAGTCGAAGAGCTCCTGTAAGATGACATTGACGAGTTCTTGAGGAATGGGGGACCTTGCGGGAGGCATCACGATAGCAAAGGATCAACCCAACATAAGATCAAATACCACGCGTCCGGGAAGAATTGCTCAGTGACGTGGCACCGCGATCCGATGATCCCGATTTTACCCGAATGCGTCTTGACTCTGTCACTGATTGCGAGGCAATCACCGTGAAAGGATGCACTATTTCAGAAGGTATTCCGACATCCCATGGAGACCGATTTTCTTGTGTTTGAATGCTACGCTATAGCCAGCGCAATTCTAAGCAAAACAAGCGGCTGCTCGGCCGCTTCGCGGCCTCGCATCCAATTGCGTCGTACCTTTGACCGCTAAGATACCAGTGAGTTACTTAGTAGTCCACCGAGCGCCCTAATTGACGGGCGCCTCCAGAGTTTCGGGCCCAGATGTCCCAGAGCGGAGTTTAAAGGCTTTGGACAGGCTCAATTTTATAAAGAGAGAGACTGTCTCCTTGGTGTTGCTCCTGCTGCCC
Organism: Mycena olivaceomarginata; assembly: GCA_029378375.1. Lineage (NCBI taxonomy): Eukaryota > Fungi > Basidiomycota > Agaricomycetes > Agaricales > Mycenaceae > Mycena > Mycena olivaceomarginata. Next base: position 536,447 of record JARKIC010000023.1, on the reverse strand, counting down.
TGGTTGTTAAACCAGAGGTGCCTGACCACACACCGTTTGCCCACCTCCATCAGAAATATCACTGGCAGCAATGGAAATGGCGGCTTGAAGCGAATTGCCGTGAAGGCAAAGGAATTCAAGGAATGTGGGGTGCAAATTGAGAAATCAATGCGCGAGCTATGGGCACTTTTCTCTGATTGATGAGATTGCAAAAAATTAGGTCGAAGAATCGATGGTGGTTGAAAGGAATGCCGATGGATTGACGGATAGCGTCAACAAAGACCATAGAATGGACCAAATGAATGGCGTGACTGCTGAGTGTTGTGAAATCGATGAAAGGAAAGAAGAGGGGAAGACCTCAAATGTCATGACCACAGACAGTAGAGTTTACAGTAAGCAAAGGCATAAGATCAGCGGGCATGAAAAAATCTTTCAGAAAGAGAAGGAGGACAGAGATACCTACAACCGTCTCTGTTGTAGTCCATAACAATTTGTGGGAGGTCTCCAATCACCGATGCGGGATCTGCATGACTGGCAGTGTTCGCCCAAAATATGATGCTCCCGGCCAGTCTCAGGTATGGGAGCTGAGGATCTCGCCGCAGAAAATGAGTCTTTTGCCACCAGTTGCGCGGTTTTGGCAGATTCACTCGAAGCCAGGTCAAACCAAAACAGTCTGGGCCCTCGATTAAAGTCTTGTCGGATGAGATGGTGGTGTGATGTGGGGACCGAGAACTCTGCTTCCGAGGCCTTTCAGAATCAGTTGCTCAGATTTCATCTTGCACGTCTCCGAAATCTGGTTGACGAGGGGATGCATATTTCTGTAACAACCGGGTCAAAAGGCAAGACCAAGGTCTGGGTATAGGTTTTGTGTTCACCTGGCGGAGCGGTATCACCACAAAAAAGGGAATTACGACTCAAAAAGTGGTCTGGCTACGGGGTGCGAAACTCATTACGGACGTAGGAATATATCCAAAAGAATGTCGAACCGATGAACTTTGTAATCACTTACACCTCCCTGGATACCTGTAGATGATGTTTACTTCTTCTCGATATTTGGTTTGTGAGATTGGTTTAGATGGTAAGGAGGAAAAAGAAGTCCTGGTTCATCGGGAAAATCCCTGGGTCGTCGTGCCATGTGATAGGGGTGCTCAATTCTCAATTCGAACCAAAACAAGCTGCGGCCGAGCCAGAGTTCTGCCCGGAGCAATCAAGTACCTAGGCTCGTAACCAGCCTGCCTACGGCGTTCTAACAAGGCGAGCTTGTTGCCGTAGGCAGGCTGGTACTTCTGGGAGCCGCCAAAAGGGCTGTCGCGGAGTTTGAAATTCAAATGACCTTTTAAAAATCTTACTCATTTTGTGCTCAATTTTGAAGCTTATTTTTTGGTTGAAGAGGGGAAAATGAATGAAAATTGTATCCCTCCAATTTTGCCTCCTTACATTTTGTATTTGTGGGACAGAACACCGTAAACCCTGAGGGTAGTTTTAGTGGCGATCAACTTCGGACCGTGATCTCCGGATTTGCCGCAGCTCATTGCATCATTGCGTCATCGGCCTCACTAACTTAATTTCAAACTCCGCCCCAGCTCGATTGACACATCCGAGAAGTACCAGTCTGCCTACGGCAACAAGCCCGCATTGTTAGAACGGCGTAGGCAGACTGGTTACGAGTCTATCAAGTACCAGTCCACCTGAACATGCCTTACTCATTTCAGCGGGCAATAATTGACAATTTAATCCTGCTGTAGAGGACTGAGTGCGTTAGACGGCGCATGGCGTGTGTTTGAGGGCCCAAAATGCCCGCGAGATCGTTAAGATTGGTGCAGGGATGGACAAGATATGGAGCAAACACTGCACCATCAATTCAAAGCGGTTGTATAGAATGTGGTATTCGAATAGGGCCCAATCCAATGCAAAATTGTGATTTTGAGGCTGTGTTTGGGGGCCCGAAATGCCCGCGAGATGGTTGAGATCGGTGCAGGGATGGACAACACATAGAGCAAACACTTGCGCCATCAATTCAAAGCGCTGGAAGCGGCCATCAGGTGGCGATGCAGATGCACATGACCCGCGGCGACGGTCCGGCGCTACCCGTGGGAAACTCCTTCCCTGTATAGGGGAGGGAGGGTGGGGTCTGAGGGAGGTCCTTAAAAATCTTTTCAACCCCCTATGTATCCGTTTTTCGAATCCCGACAGCCCCTTGACCCAGTCCTAAGAAAAGTCAGAAACCATTAGATTCAAATGAATCTTGAGACACTGCCACTATTCACCCTTCGCACAGCCGCTATTTTCATTCCATCGAAAAACACTGACAAGTAAAAATTGAGGTGCGGAAAACTTTATCTTGAAGATATTAATATAACGATTACATAAGTCGTAACTACATACGCCGCAAAATCGCCGAAACAGGGAGGCCGATGGCAGGATGTGGAATATGAAAAGTTGGATATCGATCTATGTGGAACTCAATCCGTAGGGGATGAAGTTTGATCGGCGGGTCCGAAGTAACTACACTCGAAGCTATCCCACACTACATAGCCACAGAATTCAGCAATATTAACGTGATTCGCCGGGGGTTAAATTTCCTATTCGCGTGTTTGGGAGTCCATTCACTTAGCCAGACAATGATTCGACCAGAAAATGAACAGACCAGAACTGAGGGTGCTATGAGTGTCCTCGTCAAAATGATCGAAAATGAGAAAAAACGTCCACACCCTAAGTTCCGCAAGAGCTGTAATTGTTGTACATTACGAGGCTGCCGGGCTGCTCTTTCTTCAGTGGTTGTCAATTTACATGTAATTCAGTTCAACGCTTTTGTCAATTTATGGTAAGGTAGTTCAAGTTCGCAAACATCTCAAGTAAAACGTGCATCATGCCACTGCCAGTGGTGGTGAGGGGACTTGCCGTGCTGGAGGGTCTTGGGTGCTTGGGAAGTAAGTGAGGGAATTACAGCTCTTTGTGGTACAACAGGCGCAGCTGCTTTTTTTTTTTTTTTTGAACTTTCCACTAGAACAGTCGCTGTGGGGTCAGTTTTTGTCGGAATCCCTTGGGAAAGGGCACATTGGTATCGCGCTGTAAACCTGCAGGGGACCAAATACCGGCTTTTTTGATCTTATTACATAATGAAATTTCTTCCGAAAAAACATGGCTTTCAGCAGAAACACTGTAGCACTGTGAGTACTGGCCCGATTGACCTAATTCCCGGATATGTTATGCATCTGATGTAGGGCTATGGGATGGCCCACTCCCATAAGCAGTATGTCAACTAATTGTGATTTGGCACACACTTTGGTGAGGTAGATATTTAGATCCTACCATATATAGACTACTACAAGACACTTTGGGTAATATTATACCCATAAACAATCAGGACCCATAGCCCCAACACAGATGCATAACATATCCAGGAACGAGGTCAATCGGGCCAGTACTCACAGTGCTACAGAACTCTTTATCTCGTACTGCCTTCTCGAATTCGGCGCTTTTGAGTTGTTCGGGTCCGGTGAGAATGATGTTGGGCTTCTTCCGTGCGACGACCCATAATTCTTCGTTCTTGAGCCGCAGGGCATCGGAACGAGTCTGAGAGTTGATAGCGAGGACGTCCAGACCAAGAAGTGTCATGTTGGCGGACTGGAGCTTGTTGATTTATAGTAGTGTGCTGTTGCTCAGGTACGTACCATCTCGAGCTGCAGCGGAATTGTCGGGCAGATCACAAGCAGGCACGGGTTGCTCGGAAACAAAGCTAGTCGGGTCGGCAATCACAGCCAGCATAACGAGCATATAGATGGTATAGTATCCGGTTTTGCCGCTTCCTGTCGGAGCAATGGCGACCAAATGAATTCCATCCAGAGATTTGCATACCCCTTCAAGCTGATCGTCGTGAGGCTCGTACGGGAGCGGTGTGTTGCGGAGAATGCGTCGGACGAGCGAATAGCCATCTTTGGAGCTCCATGTGAAGGTGTCGGGCATGAGGCAGACACGGAAAGAAAGTTGTCGACGCGCTTCGCAGAGCTCTTGGCAGGCGGCGTTTCCGCATTGGGACGTGGGGAGAGTAATCACATGATGTCACACCGTGACAAATCCAGGTCCATGATCAGACCTGCCAACAGATTCAGACTAGGTCGTGTTATCTCTTCATCATTTCCGTAAAAGGGCAGATCAGAATCAGGATCGGGAATAGGTTGAGATTGATGATCATACCGTGAGAACATGGGTATCGGGCCGGAACTGTCTACGGCATCTTCCATGTTCTCAATCTATATAAGAAAAGACGTGGTGTCCAGAGACAAACGTCAAAGTGGAGCGAGGTGGAACGCCCAGTCACTGCGTTGAGGCCCCCCGTAGTCGCAGGTCTGACTACGCGGACCTAGCCGGGTCTAAGTACCTTGGACTACCTTTACCGAGGCCGCGTAGTCAGCCCTACCCCGCGTAGTCACACCTCATCCAACCTTAGCCTGCATTTTTTTTTTTGGCTATCACTGCATTTTGACGGCTCCTGGAGCCACGTGAGTCCAGCTTTGGCGAGCCTTAGCCGAGATCGGTCGAGACGCCTCGGCAGGGTCTGCCCGTGGTCTGCCCGGCAAGGCTGTGCCCAGAGATGACGAGGTGCGTGCGAGGCGGCCTCGAACCACCTAGCACAACCTCTCTCGAGGTGTGCCGAGTCCCTCAGCAGACTGTGTCCTTCTGTAGCCACCTTCCTCAGTCCTTGACTCCAATACAAGCCCCTGTTGCCCATTTTGTCACATCAATCAGATCAAAAGGCCGGTGGCAAACGGCCCCGGAAACCCGCGACCCGCTGGTTTCCCACGGATCTGGACATGATCCAGTGTCCTCGTAATTTCTGTCAGAGAGAATTACACGGGAGATATGAGACCTAATACTTGGGGATGTATCCGCTTTACCTAAAGATGAGAGGTATTTGACAGGAGCATCGGCTCACTGAAAGATTCGAAGTTGCAACACCATTTTGTCACTGTGACATCACAGTCATGTCCTTCCCATGTCAACTTGAGATGTGTTGTGATCACTTACATACTTAGCATGGTCGAGTCCAAGAGCCCAAGTGATCCTCTGCATACCTTGAGCAAACCTTGGCAGGGTCTGCCAAGGTTCAAGTGTGTCCAGGTGTGCTGAGCAACCTCGGCGCAGGCTTGGGTCGAGAAGCCATCAAAATGCAGTGTATATCTTCGGAACCCGGCTAGTCAAGGCCAACCTATGCCTACACCCATAGTCAGAGGTAGTCAAAGGTGGTCAGAGGTAGTCAGTGCGGGTCTTTCAGCAATATCTTTCTGCCTTTATGAAGGATCTATATACCCTCCTCGGTCCGGTCCTGTATCATATTCGAGTCACTGAATTTCAGAAGCGAGGCCTCCCTCACGAACACATAGCGGTCGCTTTGAAAAATGTCCCAAGATCACCTGCGGAAATCGATGCCTTTCTTAGCGCTGAACTCCCTCGCCGCCCCGGCCCGCTCCGCGACGCTGTTAAACACCATATGACACACACCCACGATCCAGCGAAATCATATCACAGATGTGGGTGGCCGCGTGAATGCCAATACGGCTTTCCTAAGCCAGTGAAAATGGAATCCTCATTCAATGAACGCGGTTTGTGCACTGTTCTGCAACACAACCACATTTTCCTCACTGAAAGCGCTGATTCAGGATATTTTGAACATCGACGTCGCGACCCAGCAGATAAATTCACCGTTTCCCACATAGCTTGGCTTATTCTCAAATATGACTGCCACATCAATGTGGAGTTCTCAACGGGTGTCAATCTATTCCAATACCTCTTCAAGTACTTCTTCAAATCTTTGGATCAGGCCAATTGGGCAGTACGGCGGCAGCCGTCGGATCCCACAACGCCCACTCCTGGGAGGAAACCTGTCGATGAAATTCGAGACTACGAAAGGGGACGGTACCTGTCTAGCATTGAAGCCGCGATGCGTCTAGCATCGTTCCACATTTCTGAGAAAAAACCTGGTGTCAAACGGCTTCCAATCCATCTGCCTGACCGACAGTATGGTCAAATGGCACGGAAGGATGGCTCTGAATCTGATGCTACGCTATTGGTTCGATATATGTCACGCCCGCAGCATGCTGGACTGGACCACATGACGTATGTTGAATTCGGTTCCAAATGCCGACTAGAGAAGCATGACCCCGGGAAAGAGTTGCATCCTCTCGAGATTCTCGAGGACAAATTTTCAGGTCGACCTCAGATGCGAATTCGCTTTTACCAACCGAATCATATCGGAGTGTGCCGAATCCAAATGGTCTATGCCAGACACGGCGACGTCTTCTATCTTCGTGCGCTCCTGCTCCATCGGATAGCACGAAGCTGGATAGACATGCGCACCGTTGACGGTGTTGTATACGGGACTTACCAGGAAGCTGCGCGCGCTATGGGACTGTTTGACAATCGTGATGAGGGCATTATGGCCTTCGAAGAATTGTTGGATTCTGGTGCACCACCAGCCCAACTGCGGTGGATATTTGCTGTTCTCGCTGTGGAGGGAAGTCCAGCATTGGTCATTTGGGAGGCTCACGAGGATGCGCTCTTGGCAGATATCAAAGATCGCATGCTACGAGTAACCGCGTCCCCACCTCCAGATCTGATGAGAAACGAAGTTTTACTAGCCCTTCAAAGTCTGTTACAGGGCCTCGGGAAATGTTTGGCAGAGATTGGGCTTCCAGAACCGACAGAGCGCGAGCAAGAAGTGAATGCCGAGTGTCTTCGCTGAGCATCATTTTCCTTGTTCGTGTTACGCGGGTGATCTTCGAGTCCTGGGATGAAACGAAGGAAGCTGCGCATAGCATCGTCAGTACTACCCCAGATCATGACATATTTGTCTTATCCAAGATTTCTTTCAGTGCGCCAGGCACCATGAAGCGTCTCGATCGACAACTATCCGTGTGAGTGGAGCGCTCAAAGCCCGCTCTAAAGGGAGACCTGTCTGACGTTACTTCCCCCATCATCATCCCGCCTTCCAAGAACGTCCCTCTGCCCTCAAATAAAGTGCAAAACATGGAACAAGCCTTCCGCAAGACCTGTATAGCATCAAACCCAAGCATCGAGACCGAGACAACAACGCAACTGCAACTCTACTGAGGCTCGCTATGCCCCTTCCCTATTCCGCCGACATCCAAGAGCGTTCCTCCCTCGTTCAATACAGTTCTCAACAGCTGTCTTATCAAGCCTTCCCAAGACACAGTGGCAGCGTTTTTCGCTTCAATACTGCGCTTAAAGGCCGTCAGATGGAGCCGTCCGCAAGACCAGGCAAGCAACAAGACTGACAACTACGCAATGCTCGGTCGCAAATCTGAGTCAAGGCTCACTCGCAAACCCATTCCTGCAGCGGTTTCAATACTGGGCATTGTTCCACCATGCTTCGATACATCAACAGACTCGAATAATTCCAGCGCTGCAGCGTGAGATCATATCTTCTGCTATGTTCATATTATATTGACGACTCTTCACAGCACGAGCCGTAATCGGTATAGATCTCATGGGAGTCTTTCTGGTCCGTTTTCCTTTCAGTCATCTTTTTCGTCTGTTTTTTCTAACACGTAGATAGAACTCTGCTAGGCCGCCTGTCTATATGCGTCTCGCAAGCGTATATGGCATGTGCGCCTTTCCTATTTTCGTCTACATTTTACTGACGCAGCGCGTAGTGAGGCGCTTGCGTGTGATTATCCTACGAGCGCAGGTGCGCAACTCCACTCCCCAATTTTCAGTATTTTTCAAACCCCTTGGGTGTGCTGCTACCAGCTCAGGTGCAGAGACGGATCTGATGCCGGTGTGCTTGGATTTTCCTTTTGTTCTTTCGTAGAAATTCGGAGTTCCGCTAACATCAAAGTAATTTAGCGCGTCGATGACTCGGCCGACACTCCCAATTCAACTGCCCGCCGCAAAATGTTATTCAACCTCTGGTGTTGAAGCGATAGTAGGTGCCTTTTTCTCGCATGATCTACGTTGTGTTGACCTAATGCGGGGTATTCAAGTTAACCGGTACGACATTGGAGCGCACTTTCACATCGCCCTCTGAATTTTTATTCAAGGGTTCGGAGCTCGCCCGGCAGGTTGGTTGTACTCACGCGATCGAAGTCCCCGACGCAACATCATATTGTCATCTTCAAGTGTGTCGTCGATGTGGGTTCTGGTGGGACTTCTTCATCTATTCTCCATCCACTGGTCAGTTGAATGAACACATTTCTTTCATTCCAATAGTGCTACACGCCGGGCGCGGATAGCGTTACTCTCCGACTTTCAATTTTCTCTCTGAACCCACGAACGGATTCACATCCCGGCACGTTACTCTCCAACCCTATTGCAGAAATGCTGTTTCAAAATCTTTCTAGGACCAAATTGGCCACACAGCGTGCGACGGCGTGGCGAACGAAATGGTAAGGGAGGGCGATGTGCTTCGTACGAGAGTGGAACGAATCGTTTTTGGCCATCGCAGTAGCGGACTGGTTATCGACACGGAGAATGGTAGGGTCGATGAAGTCGCCGAAGAGCTCCCCCATAAACTGGCGAATCCAGATTACGAATACAGTCGCAAACAGCGAATAGTGGTGGGAGGGTCCGGTTCGGAAATCGGTCCGAACCTGAACCGAACCCGAACCGGACGCAGCGTTCAGGTTCAGGTTCAGGAAATTACTGAACCTGAACACAAAGTTAGGTTCGGCGTCCAGGCCGGAGGGTACGCGTTCGAACGCCGAACCGGAGATTCAAAAATTGGGTATATTTTCGACGATGTTTTGGGTTTGGAACCAACTTTTCAGCTGGAATTTACAGTTCAGAAGCCCATCGTGACCTCTCCTCCCAATTTGAATCAATACAAGGGACTGGTCGGCCGCTTCGCAGCCTCCCATCCCCTTTCGTTCAATTTATTCATTCAAATCTATGGTGCACTTGGTTGAATTGAGCTGAGTTCAATTTTTTCTCGCCCCACGCAGGGTGCAAAGAATTGTGAACCTGTGTGGGGCGAGAAACAACTGAAGACTATAAAACAGGCCTAGGGTAAGTCTTAGTCCATCAATTGGTTGAGTGGAGTCGAGTCCAGGCATGCAGGAGGCGTAGATATGTATTTTCTACCTTAATTTAAATTCATTTCGTTCTTCATGGCTGTACATGGTCGTAATATCTGTAAATGCACTGCACCGTAACTTTATGGGCGCCTGTAGCATGCTGTGGGCGGAAAGCCAAAGTACTAGTCGCAGAATACCAAATGATTGGGATACACAAGACCCAGACCAAACTCACTTACTTATGACATCTGCTACACTAGTTCCCATTACTTTGATTCAATAACAAAAAAAAATCAACCACATACTCATGAGCCAAAGAATACATGAGAATGATACGCACATGGCACGACTTAGGGTGGAGCTGAAGAAATGAACCACTTCGATTATATAGAAAGTTGTGCTTACAGAAAAGGAACGAGGAAATGAGCAGAGTGCGTACGAATCAAACTAACTGGGTAAGTTCTGTATAGAAGAGGTGAACGATGAGGGGTTCGATGAAAGAAAGAACAAGATGCAATGTCGGAAAGGAAAAATAAGCGAACAGTCTACAGGGAAATTTTCAGGGAAACATACAGATAGAATAAAGAACACTAGATATCGGTGTTCAGGCATGACGGCGCAGTCGAATTCCTCTTTGGAAAAGGTTCCAATTATTTCTGGGTGAGAGGTGTTCAGGTGCGTCACGCAAACTGCGGTCTGAACCCTGGTGTCAGACGAAATGAAGAACCTTTTTGGGCTGGTGGGGCCAGGCGCAAACGATGCGCTGATGAGAACGTGACCCGGAGACTGATGCCAGACAAAACCTGTTTGGGCTTGGCAGCCGAGTGCGACGATGCACTGATGCAAGTGATGCGATGAGTTCCGGGTCGTGTGCCGGATTTATGGACACCTTACCCCCTCATACGGCGTGGGCAAGTACAATTCCTACGGAATGGATTGACACATTCAAAGCAGCGCTCTTGCGTGTTAATCGACTGGCTGGTGCCCTGAAACATCTCGGTCTACTTGCGTCTCAGGGGTACAGGAACCTAGAACTCCAACTTGAAGATACTGGAACAGCAGAGATTGCGGCAATAATGTCGTACGGAAACCCCACTCCAGGCGAAATCAAAGCTCGCCGAATGATTGTTGTTACTACGGACGGCGAAAATCAATCTGTGTCCACCCTCAGCCGTTTTTGGGAGCCGCTCGCGTACCCTCTATTGTTTCCTCACGGAACGTTGGGCTGGGGTGTCAGGGAGAGGAGGGCCGATGGTGGAACCAATTCTGACACGCCAACCACTCAAATTTGGCATTATCGTGCACGTCTGCTACGCGAGCCCACCCGTGGCTGGAGGATTTAGGCTCTGGGGATGGAGCTAGCCAAGGAAACCTACTATCTCAAGCCACGACACTAGCCATGCATGGCTAGAGCCAAGAAAATAGGCTAATGGTTTAATTTAAATAGCAAAACGTAATAGTGGGGATTGAACCCAGAGCAAGCCAGCTGGCTTATATAATAAAAGCTAACTGATGCACTATAACCAACTGAGCTAAGACAGAGTGATAGCAACCTGAAGTAATAGGAATGTACTGTAGTCTTGCCAACACACAATAAGCTGTTCCCTCACCTGTGCTGGCCCTCATAGGGCCTGGTTAGGCCAGTTAGGGTTAGTGGTTAGGGATTAGAGTTAAGGTTAGTGGTTAGGTGGTTAGGGGCCCTGGGAACATTGTTATTTTTGGTTAGGAGGTTAGGGTGGTTAGGTTGGTTAGGGTTTGCTAGGTTTGGGTTAGGTTGGTTTGAGTTTAAAACACACCAAAACACAAAATAAGCAGTGTCAAACAACATCGAAGACCTAGGGCAGCTTGCCTGCCCTAGGTCTGGGTATGAGCTGTCCCAGCTAGGGTAAGGCTAGCCTTACCCTAGCTGGGAAACAAAAAGATTTTATATCAGCAATTTAGTGTGGTGGGTAACAAGGCTGGATTCTTCATCTGCCATCATTAGAAGGGCTATGGTTCAACCCTGCCTGCAGCTGTTTCTTTTTTCATTATTGCTTGATGACTCACTACAGCCTCTTGGATGGCCCTAGCCAACTGGTTGGCTAGGTCCATAGCTTGAGATAGTAGGTTTCTTTGGCTAGGTCCATCTAAATTAGTCTAAATCTTACAGCTATGGCTCGCGAGCCCCGATTCCAAATTTTCGGTCGATTGACGAACGAGTACATTGTTGATATGTTCAGCCGTGACCTAGAGTCCCGGCTCGCCTACATCCGCTCGAACCAGCATCCAGAATTTTGGTGCCGTAAATCTCCGGTGGCACGCGAGCATGTCCGTGATGCCGACTCGCGGCCAAGTAGATATGAGCGCTTGAGTGCCGTTCAGTTCCGGTAGCGTGTGAGGGCCCACAGCTTCGGGGAAAGAGAAGGTAAGAATTGGCGCCTGCTGTGGGAGTATCCACAGTTTCGGGGACAAAGGACCGGCAAGTTTATAAAGGTGCCCTCTTCTCACCTCGGTTATTTTTCTGACTCACACAAATCTCCTTCTGGCCTCCTCCGCGATCGTGGCTCACCCCGCTCTCCAGCGATGTCTACGGATTGCCCCATACTTGTCCGGATGTTGTCGCTCAATCGTGAGTACACGAAAGAGGTGCGTGTCGCTGCGCGTTCCCTCTATCGGCGCTCATGAGCATCGATAAAGGAGTACGCTGCGTGCCACAAGGTCGTCGATGACTGTGTACAGCACATCAAGATACCATACGACCCCCCCAATGCGGACACTTTCCGTGCGTGCATCGTGGAGCATGTTTGGTACTACGCTGACCTTCCACAGGCCAGGTCATGACCCACATGCTCCCGCTGCTCATGATGCGCCACCGCCGCATACCCTGCGCCAAATGGCGCGACTGCATCACGTCAAATGGAAAGCACTGGATTGAGCAGGTCCGTAAGCTTCGACTTTGGGCGTTATTTGCGCGTCACCGACTCGCATGTACATATAAACACCCGACGACATGCCTCCCGCAAAGTTCCTCCACTCAATGATCGGGTACCACCTCGCGTTTGAGACCTCCCTGTGCGGTATGGCAATGACCCAGGGTATCCAGCGCAAGGTCATCAACATCGGCCTCGGCATCAAGCAGGTCGCCGTCGAACCGCATGGCGTATCCGTCAAGACCTACATCGAGTCGATGGCACATAAGCTTACTCCGCCCGAGATGCAGTCTATTGCGCTCGAGCTCGGCGGCGAAGTCGTCCTGCGCCGCCTCTGCATTCTCCTCGCGCTTAAGGCTGCATACATCAAAGCGATCGGCCAGCCCGCTGGCTTCGACTGGGCGCGCCTTGAGTTCGACATCCCCCTCGAGGCGGCCCGCGCTGACGGGCACCCGCTCCAAGGCTGGGAGTTCCGCATCTTCCGTGCGAGTCTCGGGGTGGCGCGCAAGGACGTGCTGGTCGAAGATCACTACCAGTGCGTGTGCGCGTTCTTTCGCGGCGCCAAAGACAGCACGTTCGTGTGGCACAAGAGCGCGAAGGGCCTCGAGAGCTGGGTGCAGTTTATCAACGTCGACCAGATGGTCAATGTCATCCCCAAGCTCACTGCGTAATCGTCGCATTTGCGTTGTTCTATTCTGCTTTCTCTTCTGCTTTCTCTTCACTTCTCCTCCCTTCAAGTTCCGAATGGCTCGGCATCTTTGATGGTTTGCAACGGCCGCGATCAGTTTTCGGATTCATCGGACTTTCATCGGCCTTGTTTCGAGTTGCGCCAAAAAAAAAATGGGAAACCAAATAATATTTAGTTCTAGGGCTACAGAATACATAGTAAAAACAGCAAGACATAGTTCCCAGTCCACAAGCATCGGAACCAAGTGTCGTGGGGCATCAGTGAATATTGTGATTGTGAATGTGATTGATTCTTAAAAGTTATCGAACATCGCCAGCGGACAGAAGATCACGGCGTTAAGTGGCACAGGAGCAGCCTGAGAGAAATCTTTGACCGAGAAAGAGCTTGTACAGTAGCATAAGACAAAATGTACTTGGGAAACTCTTGATGCAAGATGCGAGCTCAGGAAGGCGAGCCCGCGAGCCTCCTGAGTGGAAGGCAAGGAAGAGAGGGACGAGCAGGCGTAGAGGCACAGTTTGATTGTAGATTAGATATCTCTAATCTACACCGCCACATCTTATGTTGCTGGCTCTTCCTCGTCGACATCATCATCCTCAAAGCTCTCGTCGAGCTTTTCCTCGTCCTCCTCAACGCTTTTTGAGCTCTGCACTCGACGTCGCCTTCGACGTCGAGAGCTTCTCTGGCCCACATTGACCTGTTTCCAGCAAGTCATCCCCGGCGCGTCCCCGTCTTTCTTTCCTTTCTTATTTTTTTTTTCTTTTCTTTTCTTTCCTTTCCCTCTTTCTTTGCTTCATCCCCTTACGCGAGTGCTCGGTGTCTACATCAAGCACTCACCATGGGTATTCACAAGACCCACCGCACTACGTCACGCGTTTGACGCGCTCGGAGCACGACGATGGCAGTCACCCACTGCTCAGGGCCATTGCTGCGCGGAGCGGCGCTGAGACACGGCGGGCGCATAGAACGACGCTGCGCCAGTTTGCGAGCGGTCTGCGGGCCCGAGGCACCGGTCCACGAGCGTACGGCGCATGCTGCTACCCAGGCTCGTGCACGGACGACTCCGGGCGCGGCGGACGCAGCGAGGATGAGAGCCCGTGCCGGCGGGACGGCGAGTGGTGATGCGCGGTGTGGAAGAGCCGCCCGAGGCACTGTTGCGCGAGCGTACGGCGCACGCTGCAGAAACGCATACCACTGATCCCGGGGTGTGGGTGCGGTGGCGCGCTGCGAGTGGTACTGCGAGTGCGGAGCGCGTGGCGACCAAGGGCAATGCTCCCCGTGAAAGACATGTTCTATACCCTGCTTCCACACTCATTCTTTGGGAAGGCTCATCTGTCTGTCCTGGAGCTCCTACGTCGTTCTCCCATCGGCTTTCACCGCAATGTTCTCGAACAGCGATGTCCGCGCTTCGATGCCATGTGCTAGTGCTAGTTGCATTCTACACACTGCTCTGCAGCAGTTTCTTTTCATGCGCAGACCATTTCAATCCCGTCTACATCGCCTCACGTCAATTCTTTTTCATGCCCATCGACTCCTGGATATGTTTCCATTTTCCTCTTGACATCTCTAACCCTGCCCCTTACCTGGTGCACGCGCATTATGCCATGGAGCTCTGGTATTCGTTTGCCCAGCATAGCCGTTTCACCCGTTGAACGCGCATGGGGTCATAACCGTCCAGTTTGGAGCTCATCTGTGACCCGATCGTTTCCACGCTTGTGGATTTGTTCTGGACACGCTTTATTTCCATCTTAAAATTTCTGGCGCGTCCACATCAGTGGTCCTGTTTCCCTGGATCCAGTGTTCCCGCATGGCTCGCAAGAAAGAATGACGCACTCTCTCGCATACCCTCAGACTACCTTACCCGAATAAGTGTCGGCGTCGCACGCACATGGGGGCGTACCCGTCCAGTTTTGGACTCATCTGCGCGCGATCTGCGTGCGATCTTGCATGCTGTCCTTTGTACACACCTTCAATCAAATTCCCTCCATCCTGCACACATACAGTCTCATCTTCCGAGCATTATTTCGTCACGTCAGTATCGATGTCGATGCCCGTCCCATCAGCTTTCCAAGAGCCTTTCACCCAATCGCGTCGAAATGAAACTCTGTATATGATATTCACACTGTCTGCACGATATGCGACAAGACTCTTCTCGGTCCATCCTCGCGAGTGGACCCTTTTCCTCATCAGCTCGCCCATGTCAATGTGCATCAGGCCGCGAGCACTCTTTTCGCCATCTCGCCCTCATCAATCCGCCACGGTGCACCTCTTGTCATTGTCTCACCCTCATATTTGCCCAACGGCACGCACCTCGTCTTTATCTCGTCTCATTCATGCCTATGTGCAACGGCGCCGTCTGTTCACATCTATGCACAACGGCACCTGTGTCTTCGCTGTGTCTTCACATGGTGTGATGGCACCCGTCTCTCCGCATTGCGCGACGACGCCCGTCTCTTCACATCTTTGCACGTTAGTGCCGTCTCTTCACGCCTACGCGCGATGTTGCCCGTCTCTTCACGTCTATGCGCGACGGCGCCCCTCTCTTCACGTCCATGCGCGACGGCGCCGTCTCATCCCGTCTATGCGCGTCAGCGTCCGTCTCATGGTCAATGCGTGTCAGTGCCCGCCGCATTGTCAATGCGCGTCAGCGCCCGTCCGTCTCATCTACGTCTTTGCGCCACAGCGCCCGTCTCTTCACGTCTACGCGCGACGGCGCACATCTCATCATGTCTTGCGCGTCAGCACCCGTCTCATTGTCAATGTGTGTCAGTGCCCATCTCATCTACGTCAGTGCGCGACGGCGCCCGTCTCATCACGTCTATGCGCGACGGCACATCTTGTCTTGCGCGCCAGCACCCTTCTCACCGTCAATGCGCATCAGCGCCCGTCCCATCTACGTCAATGCGCGATGGTGCCCGTCTCTCCTTTGTCTTATCCACGTCTGTGCACGACGGCACCCGTCTTTCCACACATCATCTACGCCCAAGAGCGCAGCGCCCGTCTTCGCTTCTCATCTACGTGCGATGGTGCCCATCTCTTCCTTGTCTCATCCATGTCTATGCGCGCCGGCGCTCGTCTCGTCCACATCTAGGTGCGACGGCGCCCGTCTTTCCACTTCTCATTCACGTCAAGTGTGACGGCGGTCTCGTCCACACCTCATCCATGTCCATGCGCAATGGCGCTCTTCTCATCCACGTCTATGCACGAGGGCGCCCGTCTCATCCCCATCTCACCCACTTCTATACGAGACGGCGCCCGTCCCATCCTCGTCTCGTCCACGTCTATGCGCGATGGCACCCACTTGTCTCATCCACGGCTATGCACGACGGCGCCCGTCTCATCCTCGTCTCGTCCACGTCTATGCGCGATGGCGCCCGCTCGGTTTCATCCATGTCTATGCGCGACGGCACCTGTCTCATCCTGTCTCATCCACGTCTATGCGCGATGGCGCCCATCTCATCCCCGTCTCACCCACTTCCATGCGCGACAGCGCCCGTCTCATCCTCGTCTCGTCCACATCTATGCGCAATGGCGCCCACTCGTCTCATCCACGTCTATGCACGACGGTGCCCGTCTCATCCCGTCTCATCCACGTCTATGCGTGATGGCGCCCGTCTCATCCTCATCTCATCCACGTCCATGCGCGACAGCGCTCGTCTCATTCCTTGTCTCATCTATGTCTACGCGCGACAGCGCCCGTCTTTTCCACTTCTCATCCACGTCGAGTGCGACGGCCTTTTCGTCTATGTCTCGTCCAAGTGAGGGCCATTTCACATTTTCTTTCCTTTCTTTTTCACCTCCTTCTTGTCTGCCCGGGCAACCGCCCATTCTTGCTATCATCCCACTGCATCTGATCGAACCACGCTAATGGGCATCCCGGGCCATCTTCTTCATGTCTATGAGCATCTCTCCCTTCTCCAGCTTCTGTCATCATTCTGTCCATGCTCATGTGCTACTGCACACCTTGTCATCTCATCTATGCGAAGCGGCACTTCTTCTCTCTGCAGGACTCCCATCTTGTTGTTCCCGTCCACATCCATGTATGACGGCAGAAGTCGTGTTCATTCCTGGTCGTCATTCCATCACAATGGCTCAGGTCCTTCCTTATGTCTCCGCTACGTCTACGGAGGAAGTGCACCACCTTCACCATTGTGATATACTTGTGACTGTAAACAGCCCAGAGGTACGCATTTTCTCCCCACTGCTCCCCCTAACAGTCTTGTTCGCATGTCTCTCTTCGTTGACTGTACGTCTACATGCTTTCTGGCATTCCTTCACACCCATTATTAGGGTGTTCGTCTTTGTCTCTTGAGACAGCCCCATCTCATCACATCATCTCACATGTGCCGTCTGAGTCTATGTGCCATGGTGCACCCGCCTTGATGCACGTCGGTCTGCACCCTTCCCTTCATTGTCTCTCCCCATCTTCATCGATGTCTACTTTTTTGATCATCTTCTCTTCTACTCTGTGCTCCACGCTTCATTCATTCCGTGTTGCGGTGTGGAGATCTCACCTCCACATTGATCCCTTCATCCCTGACTGGGGTTGCATTTAACTTGAACTTGCTTTGTTATGTCGTGCATACAAGCAGACATCTTTTCGTCTCTCCGCTGTGTCTGGGGGCCTCGGGCCCGCTCTTCTTGCCCTCGCACGAGCCTTTGGCTCTTGGTAGCTGCGCTCCTGTTGGGTTGCTTCGGGTCTCGTCTCTCGGACCCTTGGTGGCTTTTGCGTACAGGATCGGCCGCACCCGCGCTTCGTCTCCCTCCGACCCGGGCTCTCCCGCAGCTCTTCCGCTGCGTCGCGAGGCCCCGTCGGCCGGGACGGCCGTTTCCTCCGCACACACACACACACACATCATCTTTGCTCATCCCGCATTGCGGATACACGGCGCACAGCGCCGCGCACCGTCTCTTCTCCTTCTCACATCTCTACGCCGGCACCTGAGGACCTCGCCTACCTTGCTGCGAGCTCAGGAAGGCGAGCCCGCGAGCCTCCTGAGTGGAAGGCAAGGAAGAGAGGGACGAGCAGGCGTAGAGGCACAGTTTGATTGTAGATTAGATATCTCTAATCTACACCGCCACATCTTATGTTGCTGGCTCTTCCTCGTCGACATCATCATCCTCAAAGCTCTCGTCGAGCTTTTCCTCGTCCTCCTCAACGCTTTTTGAGCCCCACCCTCCCATTCCCTCTTTTGTTTCGCTTACGCTGGGTTGCTTCGGGTCTTGTCTCTCGGACCCTTGGTGGCTTTTGCGTACAGGATCGGCCGCGCCCGCGCTTCGTCTCCCTCCGACCCGGGCTCTCCCGCAGCTCTTCCGCTGCGTCGCGAGGCCCCGTCGGCCGGGACGGCCGTTTCCTCCGCACACACACACACACACATCATCTTTGCTCATCCCGCATCGCGGATACACGGCGCACAGCGCCGCGCACCGTCTCTTCTCCTTCTCACATCTCTACGCCGGCACCTGAGGACCTCGCCTACCTTGCCTTGATGACTTGAGAATGAGGCCTCAGGCTTGGGAGGGGTGGGACTTAGCAAGAGCAGCACAGTTGAGGCGGACTTGAAGGCAAAGTCGACGGTAATAGTGGGAAGAAGGGAAGAAATCGCACCCTGCCCCTCGGTATCAATCAGTTCCCCAAAACACAATCGACT
The DNA here is from genome assembly GCA_029378375.1 of Mycena olivaceomarginata. NCBI lineage: Eukaryota > Fungi > Basidiomycota > Agaricomycetes > Agaricales > Mycenaceae > Mycena > Mycena olivaceomarginata. Next base: position 518,191 of record JARKIC010000023.1, on the reverse strand, counting down.
GTCGACTGTACTCCCCAGACTGTGGACCAACGTCTGGTTAAATAATTTGGTCTATTGGAGCGCCGGTTGTTCCAGAATTTCCAAGGATTATATACAATTAACCCATTCAAAGACGCCACTATTATTGATGGTGGTTTGGATTTCGTCCATTCGTGAATTCAGCGTCGTCGCATAGCCGGCAGATTGGTTGGTGATACTCTCGTTGAGGACGGAGTATATCACATCTGAAAGTGTGGTCACTGCGATGGAAATCTTTCCGGCGTAGTCAGAGTGCAGTCATTCAAGCCCCTAGATCTGCAGCTGTGTGATAGTCATGCCACACACTCCAATCAGGAGGTACGAGAGAGCGGGCGGGTGGAACACGTAAAAGAGAAGCCATTCCAGGGATGGCCCGAGACGGAGCTTTTTTGAAATCCGGCACAGAGTCGGATGGGATATTTCGGAATGCAATAAGAGAAGCTCCGTCTCAGCAATGAGGCATCATCAATGTTCCATTTCCCGCGGACTGTCCGCAGATGTTTGGTGAGCCGCCGGTTCTGATACCACAGCCATGTACAGTTTGTCATGATAATGAGCAGGGTAACCACTATCAGTGTAGCGGTACACCATGTCGCAAACATCTTTAGGTCGAACGAAATCCTTCATCACGTGAGACGCACGTTATCTACCATGGAAGCTCGGAGGGATGGCAAGATCGTATCAACACCTGCTGCTTTCCTTGTTCATGGTGGTCGGCAACGCTCCCAAAAATCGGTGATGGAAAAGATGGTATTACCGCATTTGGGAATTAGCTGTGTTTTAGCCCCTATTCATGCTCTTTTGCCTTCATCCCTGTTCGCGTGGCTTCACTGTGATGAACAGAATGAAGTTGCTATCGTGCGCCTCGCAAAAATGGTGGTAGCGGTCACGGGACTCGACTGACTGCCGTGCTTTTGCTGTGCTCTGGTTTACCCAAAACTTGCACCGGGGGCAAAGAATGACGCACTCAGAAGCCAGGTGCGTTAAATGCACTTGGTCCGCACCTGGTGATGCCGTTGACAAAGGCTCTTTGATAGGCTTATCCTTTTATTTAACAAGCGGCTGCCCGCCCGCTTCGCGGCCTCGCATCCTCTTTCGCTGGGTAGCTGTGAGGCTCCTCACAGCCAATAGCGGTCCAAAGTGCTAATTAACTGTGCAATCCAAAGGTCTGGGTCTGATGAACCAAAAGTGGAGTTTAAAGGCTTCAGACAGGCTTAATTTTATAAAGAGTGTAAAAAGCGGCTGCTTTCATTAGAGAGCTTGAGCCCAAGTGGCATGCCGCTTTTTTCTTTTTTTCCTCTAAAGGGCATTAACAAGGTGCAATAGCATCAGGGTGTGTGAATTTGAGGTGCACACAAAGTTTTTAAAAAGTGGCATGCCGATTTTTGCGCAACCTAAAAGCGGCGCTCTCTATTGTGAAAAGTGTGACTTGCATTTTGAAAGCGTGATTTCTCGGTCTCAATGGCATCTCAATGCCGGGATTGTATCTGGACTAAGGCGGCACTTCAAATCTGAAGGCTTTGAGTCCCGTCCAAGTCCTCGGTTCAGCCTGAGTGCAATCCGCGATTCCGGCTATCTCTGCCGACACTTCGCGACACCAAATCGTGATGGAAGCGGAAAGTACGTCATCAGATCAGCGTCGTTTTTACCGGCCGCTAACGTCGCCTCGTTGTGAATACAGCCTGGACGCGCATCAAGAAGGATGGGAACGATGCCTACAGTGGCACTCAAATGTTCGGCACGCGGCTGTTTGGGCTTATCTGCACACCGAATTGCTCCAAATAAAATTCTACCATAAATCTTGAGCAAATTGAAGATTTTTGGAATGGTTTACCGTATACCATACCTCGATTGTTATCCCACAATAAATTAAATTGTTGTTTTCTGAAAAACCGGGTTTGTGGATCTGAGCGATATCGGAAAATGATCATGCTAGTCTTAAAGGGCTTGGAAAACGGAGTCTCTTTGCCCCTTGGTTCACTTGAATCCGTGGAGATCTGAGCTTGCAATGGCCTGTACAAGATGGCCATTTGGGGCATTTTTGGCTATTTTCTACATAGTAATTTTTGAGCAAAATGGCTGACTTGCACAAGGCATTGTGGGCCCTATTTGGGTCAACCAAAAGATGAATTAGGTTGCTTTTACAAGTACTTTCATGCTACTATCATCATTTTGTGACTTCATTTGAACCCAGAGACTCGGGTTTTCAGAAAATGCAAGAATATATTGTGAGACATCAGTCAAGGTATGGTATATGGTAAACCATTCCAAAAATCTTCAATTTGCTCAAGGTCCATGGTAGGATTTTATTTGGAGCAATTCGGTGCACAGACAAGCCCAAACAGCTGCGTGCAGAACATTTAAACACCACTGTATCTATGCCGCATTTGTAACACTGGTCGTCCTATGTTGGGGCAAAATTGCGAATGGCATTTGATTTCGCCTATACATAAAGTCAATCTCGTGCACCATCTTGCAACGCAAGCTCCTGCGGCAGAGCCAGAACCACAGCGGGGAGGATCCCACGTTTCCGAATCCGAACATGGGCTGCGTCAACTTCTGTCATCATTGACTGGAGGTGCCGTAGCGCCGTATCCGGAAGCAGCCCGCAATAATACTGTACTATTTCGTTCAAATCGGCAGTCACATGTCACGCACCCCCCTGTCGATCACGAACTTTGGTCGAGGTCACGCATCACTCGGGCCTCTGTCGAACCTCCAAGTGGTCACACAGGCCCCAAATTGCCTAAAGAAAAAAAAAAAAAAACCCAAAAAAGACAAAACATTTCGGTTCAAATGCCGAAATTTTCGAGGTGTCACGCAAAAAATTCGGCAGCTGCCGAAATGTTGAATAGGTAAAATGGGTCACGCATCACACCCCCTGTTGATTTGAATGAAAATGTTTCAGTATGCCAGGGATCGAGAGCATTCCGTACGACGGTGCCCTCGGCCACAAGTATTACGTGAATAGTTTGGCACAAATTATCGCCCAGGTATGGTGAAACCCGAAGCCGACTTTAATAGACTGAAATATTCTTGTTGCAGGAAATGGCAAACCCTATACAGCGAGGTACGAGCTTGGTTCGGTTCGAGCGTCTGTCCACGAGAGACTAGGCAAACCCCAAAGTTCGACCGCATCTCCATTTTCTCCCTGAGGACAGTGGTCCAAAATCGTTTGAAGCTAGGCAGGGTCAACAATGGCTCAATGAGCTACCTGCTGAGCGCACAACACCAATGGTACGCATTTCTGGCCGTGATTATTACCTCCACGAGCCAGCGATGCTGGAGACACGTCAATGTGTCGTCCCTGTCCGTTGGTTTAAAACTTTCGCCAAATGCTGGGAAATGCAGGTAGTGACAAGGGAGAATCCTTCTTGCTGGAGGGTACTGCAACGGGACGATTACTCGTGGTCACATAAAGTGTTGGCGTATGGGTTTTTTTGGCATTTCTGGCTCGCCAGAACATATTTCTGGCCAAAATCAAATAGGAGGGGCTAGAGGAAGTCCATGCCAAATTCCTGAGTATTCGATCGCATCAAAATATTTTCATATGGCGTCGATAGTGCGTAAACAAGAAATCACTCCCGAAAAAATTCACACGTTGAATTGAAAAATCGGTGATTTCTTGTTTACGCACTATCGACGCCATATGAAAATATTTTGATGCGATCAAATACTGAGACACATTGGCGTCGGTGTCCTCTAGCCCCTCTTACTTGAGTTTGCACAGAAATCAGCTCTGGTGAGCGACAAATGTCCAAGAAACCCATACGCCAACACTTTATGTGACCACGAGTACATCGTTCCTGCGAGCCATATCTGAAAGATTTTACGGCATTTCAAGGAGAGCCTGCTGTTTACAGTCTTCCGCACCCTTCCTTGATTGATGGTAAGCCCAGAGCAATGCCGTTCTTCTTATCAAAACTTTGTAGATGTTGTCGACAATGACCAAAACACCTTGGAAATACACGAATCCCGTTCTCGGGAATCGCTCGAGATCCAAGGCGGAAGGACACCGAGGGCGAGTCCAGCAGATGTATAGAATGAGCATCGGAAAATTTGGAAGTCCAAAGCTCGCTTGTCGCCGCTTCGGTCGACTCCTCGTGGCCTCATGAGCGGTTGCTTTTTTCCGGTCTTGATATTTTTCCGACTGGTTGAAATACTACATCCTCTGTTTACAATGATCATCAACACTGTACTCATGTCCTCCCTGCATCGAACGAACCCCCGTAGTCTTAGAGTGTTCAATTGGAAACAACAATTTTATAATTGCTTTCATTGTTGATCTCAATTGTGCAGAAGCAGACAACAATAATTTGTAAACTTTGTGCACTATCCGGCTCCCAAATTCCGTGTTTTTAAATCGATGAATCCTCCTATCAATTTGCCTCTCGTTCAGTTGGTTGGTAAGTTAGCCATGCTCACCGCCCTGTGTGTGTAGGCTTTTTGCCCCTCAGCATTCCTGTGATTTGAAACTTTTCCTCATCTCATTCACTGTTTCAAAATCTGGCATTTAATTCTGTTCTAGACTGGACATTCCTTCCAGCAGGGTGAGTTTCCTTTGTATATTGTAAATGCTCCGAACGCTTTCAGCGTCTTACCGTCAACTGGGTGGTGTTCTGCCGTGATTCAAACCGGATTTAACGATTTCCGGACTCATCCGGACTCCCACTTTGGCCAATGCAACAGTTTTGGCCTTTCTTGAATCCTAAATAGAGACCGCCGAAAAAATTTCTTTTGAATTATAGCGATTGTTAAACACATCAAAAAATTCTGGGTGTCACTGTCACCTGAACCTTTGGTCGAAATGCTACAGTATACAATGGCGGCCAAATCCGATGCCACTCCCAAAAAAGGAAATCGCCATCAATTCCACTCCTTTTCCACTCTCCTCGAATCACAGAAGATCGTTTTTTGTGGGGACTTCATATATTATAGTCCATACATCTTGGAATATCCTAATTTATTTTTTCTTTTCAAAAAAATCGCACAAGATACTGAGAAACTATGGTGCAGGTCACCTAGTCACCACATGCTGATGTTTGAGATTTTGCGCCTTCAAATCTGATCCGATTTCTTATCCCTCTTACCAATGTGCTCCGTTCCAATGTCCAGGAAGAATCTGTAAGAGGGATTTTTATTTACTGCGAAACTGAGTGAGCAAAAGAAAACTTGCCTGCAATTTTGGCCACATCCACGTATTATATTGAAAAAAGCTGTCAGAGCCGTAAATAGGTGCAAAATGATGCCACAGATTTCTACTCATTCCCCTGCCTCTCGGGGGTGTGACATTGAATCAAATATAAGTCCATAATACATTCGAAAGTAGGCAGAGTACACTTAATTCTTTTTTTTTTTCTCCGGCCGATTTGCCCACTAAATTTCGGTAGTAGTGACTAGGTGACCTGCACCATACATAAAATCATGATGCAACAATTAATAGTCAACCCATGAAAATTTGTTCTCTCGCAGGGCCACAAGGCGATGCGGAAGCGACATGTAAACCTTCCTAGTGTACTGCCGAAAGTCCTCTGACCACCAAACAGTCTTTAGCCCCTCGTAAAGTTCAATCGATGTCTGTATATTGCCATATCGGGGCAAAAGCCTGACACAGAGTGCTTTGCGCTTTGTGGGAGTACAGTGGTTGTATTTGTGCATTTCAGATGCATTGTCGTTCATTGCGCTGTGGTGATTGGATGCTAAGAATGGAAGTGACAGCATAGTGAGTGACAGGCACTTCTCTTGCTGAGTTCCTCAAACTTTGCTGAGAAATACATAATATAGAGAGGTAGTATTGACATGTATGGACAATAATACATGAAGTCCCCGCAAACAAACGATCTTCTGTGGCTCGAGAGAGTGGAAAAGGAGTGAAATTGATGGCGATTTCCTTTTTTGGGGGGTGGCATCAGATTTGGCCGCCGTGCAGTCACGGGACAACATCACGTGGTATTTAGTGTTGTTTGTGGTTGAGTACTTCACCTTCTTCTCCCCGAACAAAATGGCGTCCTCTGGCAAGTCCTTCGACAAATCTTGGTGCGTAGCCCATCACGGGCGCGGGCGGTAGTCTGATACTCTCTTGCATCAGCACAAACCCTGCCGCCCCGTGCTCTGGCCGGGGGCTTCCGCCATCGTTCGACTTCCTGGTGGCTGAGAGAGACCGTCTTGTCGAGGAGGTCGGCGATTGCAAACTTCTGTTCCCGGCTCCCTTTACCCCCGTGCAACGCGCCCACCTTGCCCAGTATCTGGACATACTCCGGACCGTCGCTCCCGACTTGGAGCGTTATGCTGCGGTACCCCGACCTAAGGAGGCGTCCTTCGAGCCCATCGAGTTCGACGAGTCCATATTTCCCAAGCCCGTCATGCCAGAAATACCCCTGAAGCTCTTTCTCACTGAAGAGGAGCGTGTAGCCAGGCTTGACAGTTATCGGCCTGAACTGGACAACTGGAGGGCAGCCTCATTGAAACGCGTCGACGCCCAGCTTGCTCATGCCTACCGCGAGCATGAGAGGCGAGAGGAGCACCACGCCACAGAGGCGACAAAGCTTCTTGAATGGTCCCTCCGCGTGTTCAAGGCGTTGAAGCGCGTCCCCGAGTTCGCAAATCTACTGAACACTTCTGACGAGCAAGTGGCCACCGCCCGACGTCGCGATGGCCGTGCCGGACAGCGTGGACGGTATTCCTCGTAGGCTTTCTTCAGACCAAGTCGCTTCCGCAGATGGTGAAGGGTGTTTCTCCAATCCTCCCGGTGGCGTCTATCGAGAAGGGCCCCATTGGCCCCTCATTGGGTACCCTGAAGACCTCGAAATTGCAGATTCTGTGAACCGTTCTCCTATCGCCGTCATCAAGGGTAAAGGTTGTGACCGATGCCTGATGGAACCCTTCCCGTGCCTGGCACTGTCGGTGAACGGGAGGGTGGTCGACGAGCGCTGCATTTTGTGCCGGGAATCCGGGACGGAGTGCACTCCGGTGGGGGCGTCCGTGTCTTGGACCGGTGCGTGGTCTCTTGCTTGGTGGAGTGGATGCCCTCATGTTGACTTACTTACAGACTATGCTCTGTTCATTCGGAAAAAGGGTGCCTCGGCGACTCCCACCTGCCCCCCCTTCAACCTCGACTTTTTTGGCGAGCTTGGCATGTCGCTGGTACTTCGACATTCGTTCCGCACCTCGTCGGAGAATGCCACGATGGGGGCTGTCCTTGAGCGCTCCCTCAACTTGGAGTGCCTCACCGACAACGATCAAGCGGCCCTGGAGAAGGATATGGCTGCAATCGCGAACTCCCCCGAGGGGGCCACCTTGCTAGCGTTGATTGGTCGCCGGCACCGGTGTTTGAGGCAAACCGGCCACTATCCCGCCAAAAGTACATTGGCCTAATTAGCAGTCGCTGTATCTTTGATTCGGACTATCTATTTCACCTCCATTGCTGTGAAAATCTGGGTTTGAATAATTTTTTGATCAACACAGTGATTTTTTGCCCTCTTTTAATAGACAGGTTGTGCAAAAGCCGCATGGGCCGCATGCGGCTTCATGCGGCTTTTTGGCATGTGCAAAGCCGCACAACAAATAATCAATTCCACGAGTTATAACCAATGTCCTTACCATAAAATATGTTCAATTCGAGTGTGGTGGCCCACCGAGACACGGCTGGCTTGGAGTGTGAATGATCGACAGCGCAACCGATTGATGTAAAGTTTGACGTCATCATCGCGGCACCGGCCCTCCGTCTCAGCTCAGAGCTCACCATTCACGCTCGCGACTGATCATGTCCGAAGAGATCGAGATCCTCCTTGCTGCCCAGGGCTTTCACGAAATGCTGGGCAAGTTACTGGAAACACTGGATGCCGAATGGATCTCGACAACAGAAGGACATATGCGCCAGATGGGAAAGGTCGATCTTGCGTCGCTGGTGAAGCTATATTTTTTTAACAGTTTCGGTCGGTGCTGTTCATTCTATATAGCTATCTGTCCACTAAAAATACTGGTTAGTTTCACCTACGTCGAAGTGGAACAGCTCATCCTACACCTTGATCTGCCAAAAGATTTTGTGTGCCCACAAACTCGTGTCAAAGAAGACGCTTTTACTGCGCTTTGCATGCTTCTCCGTCGCCTGGCATATCCTGCCCGGCTCTGCGATGTCGAGATGCAGCTCGGCTGGGAAGCTACACATTTTTCTCGGATCACCCGACTTACTGCCCAATATATTTATGACCGCTGGAAGCATGTACTCCACTTCGATCCAACTCGCCTCACTCCGTACACACTCCAAAGTTTTCCCACTGCATGTGTGTGGCTGACTAAACATGTCTACGCATATCTAAACTCAACTACCCAAACTGTGTTTAGGCCACCCTTGAACGTAGTGAGTGCTATATTTCTCGGCTGGTAGTGATTGCCACTGATAGTAGTAATCGTTCGAGCTTCCATATCCCAATTGAAACCAATATAGCGGGATTTATGGTGGAACGGGGTGTGTTTGCTAGTTTCCAAAATCCAGCCCAGATGTTGAAGAAAAACTTCTCTGTAAACGAATCGACCGCTGACTTTGCCCTTGGGAAGGCGGAAGAACACGAACTCGTCCTACCCATTTGAGTAGCTCATCAACAGACATGGAGCGGAGTAGGCAGATGAGGAGGTCAGCAAGGCGCGCCAGTGTTGGAGCAGGGCGCCGCGTGCTGAACACCATCGAAGAATACCTTCCCGTCCCAGGATAAGTATCGTGGGCTAATTTCAGTCTTCGGGATAGGCAGGGACGAGGCGGAATGTGCTTTTCATTCAAAAACTTGATGGAGGGTATTTGAGGATCATTGTATGGATATGAATCCTGCAATATTGTCCGTGCGGTCCCTTTGGATGCAACCAATGGATGAGTTCGGAGTGCAATTAGGTGTTCAAGGAGGATGGGGCCAGCTTGACCTTTCGGACGCTGTATCAGTTTCAGGGGGCGCATGGTCTTTCTGCGAGCGCGGCCTCTAAGTGATGATTGTCAATCTAGGTTTGAATCAAGAAATGTACAGTTGTGGACAAACAAAGTCCGCAAATAGTCTGTAGCCTCAATGGTATTTAATTTTGACCTAATTTTAAGTTTCCGGAGATGAGATTGAGTCAAGGAGTAGCCGTGGGTTCTTTTCCTGCTGTTGCCACCTGATATTCCGAAACACAGCTGGAGTAAAGAAAATTAAATGGCGAGAAGACAAAGTACCAACGTCCGCTTCTTCGCCATGTCGACAAGGATTGTTTCCTACCTGGACCCTCAGCTCCTACATCTCATAGCCACACGTTCACGCACCGGATCAATTACAACCGACGTATAATTTATTTCATCTACCCGCAAGAGCCCCTGGACGCATTGTGGCAGACTCGGAGGAAGCGCGAAGCCCTCATGATCATGACGCGTAGACGAGCTGATCTCGTGCGGGCCGAGCTGGATGAAGGTCTGTGACATTTTCGGGTTTTTGAGGTACGCAAGGAACGGGGTACACCCCTCTGTGAACCCGACCCACTGGTGGCTGCAATATTGCGTGTCCTTTGCGTCGACGTGCCTTCTCTTGTCAATGTTAGGTTTTGTGCTTTCTGTGGAGCTTTAGTGTCGGATGTGGGCTAGGGAACAATATGACATTAGCGGTTTGCTGTCAATAAATAAAAGGTAACCACCTTCTCCAATTGAGCGACGGGGCGCGGGATAGTCGGGGGCCCTTCAAGGGAATCATGACCTGGGTTCACATGTGAGGTCGTCATCCTCCGGCTTTCGACTTTCGCACCCGCCTTGTACGAATTGGGATGTTACGAAAACATACATAGGCCGCGTTGATGTGATCATCCCCTTCAGTCTATGAGCGAGTGGTGATAGTGCAGTTGTTAGTAATTTACCCGGGGGAAGCGGGGTTGTTGAGTGAAGGACATCATACATTGAGCGAGGGACATATTTGCGCCCGCGTCGAAGCGAGCGCCATTGATGCCAATGTGGGTAGATGGTGAGAGCAATTGATGATATAACAGAAGGTGGTCGAATCCAAGATGGCACAACATGAGACGCGAATGTATCGGGATGTAATGGGGCTGAAAGAATGGCTTGAAAATTCAGAATCTGGGAGCTCCTGGTGGAGCTAACACAATAGTTAATGGCAATATATATGTCATATTCAATGATGATTCTGACCTGTGGGCCAGTCAGAGTCTCGAATAACCCCATCACAAGCTCAAACTCGTCCTCGCTGATAAATAATCGGCCGCATATCCCTTGTGTGTCTGCCGACCGCGGCTCTTGAGCAATTCGCTCTTCAACGCGACACTGGTAGTTTGTGTTATCGAGCCACATCTTGTCGGACTCGTCCATGTATAATGTATAGTCGTGGCTGAGCAGGGCTGCAGAACATGCTTCGGAGATGGTTTGTGTCGAGTGAAGGTATGTCGCGGTGTCCATCCATCTATTGCTGGGATACAGCTCCGCGTAATTCTCGACGAGCCGAACTGAGCCAGGTATCGGGATCTGCACCGTATGGGTGGCCAATGCCGCCTGCAGGTGATGCTCCTCAATGCCCCCCGAGTTAGCTGGGTCAGAATATGTACTCGTAGCCGCATAAAGTGTTGGCGTCGGGTGGTTCTCGGTGTTCAGGCCTGCAAACAACTCCAAATAACTTGTAGACCGAAAATATGAGGAAATAGAAGATATTTGCAATGGCTAACTTATTACTATAAAAGGCAATTCCTTATGGGGGGGGGGGGGTCTCACTCAGAAATAAATATGTCTCAAAACACCCTCCCACGCCGACTCTGACAGACTTGTCGCGAAAACACGTGCTGGGAAAGGAGCACGCGACTGTCAGAGTGGGGGAGGCCAAGGGGCGTGCAAGTCTCCTGTGCTCTTCCAGATCGTTCCCGACGATGTTTTCCCCCTATTTAGGCTAGACTACGGACAACGCAAAGTCAAGCCACGTCTTCCTACAACCAAATGTCCGCGCCTTCATGGTCCGAACAGATGAACCTCATATTCTTGTCCCTAGGGTGCGTGCGCTTACCCGCCTCTCTATCACTGCCTCTTGCCGACCAACCCATATCTGTACCGCGACATCGGTCACACCTTGAGTTGCCTTGAGTTGGTGACGGCACGTGGTCTAACGAGTACATATACGTGTGCCTCACTGCTAGTACCATGTGAGGCAAGCTCGCGACTTGCCTCGCAGCTGTATCGCGCGGGTGAGACCGAAGTCTTGGCGACCGCTTACATGTTTCGTCTAGTGGCCACTTGATCACCCTCTGTAGGATTGTCAGGCATGCCTCTGAACTCCGTATAGTCGTTTGGATGGCTCCAGGGTATCATTATATTCCTGCTCCTGCCTTATGTTCCATTCTAGAGCCCAACAATGACCTCGTATTGAATGCACTGTCTTCCACCACCCATATCACACATACTGAGGATTGTGAATGCCGCGGTAATAATTATGGTATGTTTTGCATTCATTCTAGGTCCATTCGCTCGCTGACGGCTCTCCCATTTGGGCTCGTCTTCTCGTCTGCCCCCCATCATTGTTCTGTTGGCATGCCTCTCATATTCTGATAACGACTAATTTCCTCATTCCTTGTGAGCAACCTTAGTGTATACAAGCCGCCCCTATGGAAGTTACGATTTACTCGGGTACCGGAAAGAAAACGAAGGAACAGACAATACCTGTACAGCCGTCGATGAAATGACAGGGGGTTCCTGTTATTGGGCACCTGAATTATCCCGTCGTCCTTTCGCTGGGCGTCGACCAGCCGGTATACGCTATCGGGCCCCAAGGATCCCTGCGCCTCTGTAGGAGTAAAATATTTATCAAAGTAAAAGTACGCCATAAAGGGAGGGAACCTACTTGAAATCCCCCGATTGAGTTGAGTGAATATGCTTGAAAAAAATCAAGTACGTGCAGATTTGTTGAGGCTAGGACGTGGCCTCACTGATCGAATACATACATAGGGTACTGGAAATTGGAATGCACTGTGACGTTGTGTAAGAGAGTGAGCATTGAGCGAGGAGTGGTGGAATCGAGAAAGAAGAGGACCCCCAATGAGGGGTTCAGTCAATTGAACGCTGATGAAAAGGAGTCGGGACATGGCCATTGCTGCGCATCTCCTGCGGCTTTGTTTGTCTCCTGTCAGGTCGATTCGAAGGTTTGCGGTCGTGCGCTCGAGGATTCAAGTGGCATCCAGTGGTAAGTAACTTGGCTTTTCTTTGTTTCTGTGTTATAGGTTGGGCTCTGCCATGGGGCACGGGGTAAAACCCGTGGGGTCTGTGACTGGGGTTTGATTGGTGCATGGGGTCCCAGGGGCGAAGGTGTACTCCACTCGCGTTGAAGTAGCTTGTATGCCGCCTGGAAACCGGTGTTTGTTATTCAGACTGTAATGCTACCTACCTACCTACCAGCGCAGTCCCAGAGCCATTTTCTGAGGTGCCACCAATGGATAGCCCTGGTCATTCCGGTCATTTTGAGCTATTCAGATCCTGCTCGGAGGCAATATTGACCTCTCCAGCGGCCAATCAGTGCTTTACATTTTGAAAGGTGTGACCTTATTGCATTCCTTTACATTTTGAAAGGCCTGGTGCCCCCTGATCTTCGGCAGCACTGTATTCCCACAGTACCGATGTACTTGCAATAATATTTATTTCCCCACTGTTTCGGGACCGGTAAAAATGACGCGCGACGGCGCACACTGACGCACACTGACGCGGCACTGCCGCGCATTGACGCGGCGTGGCTGTGTCATTGACGCGGCAATCGGGCAGCGATGGCGACGACGATGGTAAAACTTTGTGAGGCTGTGCTCTCGCGCGAGGTGTCGGCTTGATCCCGGCAAGCTAGGGATAAGCCGACACCGGTGCTCATTGTTCCGAGTTGTTCCGCTCCACGCCTTGTTGCCGAAACAAAGAAAGACCAAAGTAAGACGTCACCACATCCCACGACATTCCAGCTCTTCATTACCCAACAGATGAGCGAAATTCCTTGTGCGACCTCGAAGCTGCAGCGCAAACCCATGTCCTTCGTTGGCCCCTCGTACTCTCCCCAGCCGGTGGTGGAGACGGACGGGCTTGTTCAAAGTGGAAATGTCGTGGCGCTGGTGGACAAGTTGAGCCGACCGTGGATTTCTGGGGACCATATGAGTGCGTCATACGTGACTGGGACATAACGGTTTCTGAGACTCTCTGCTCGCAGCCATCGACCGAGAAAAGACATTCCAGGATGTCTTCTTAATGACGTTCCGCACTTTTATCACGGTGGAGGAGCTCTTGCAGATGCTCATCGGGCGATATCGCACGCCATGTCCTCAGAATTTACCGTCCCAGGTTTCGGAGGATGGGGAAAAGATACAGGTCCGAAACGCAGCGCCGCATTCTAATGGTGCTTTCGGCTCTGTGGCAGGGGATGACGCTGACTCCGACGGAAAAGCATTCCATCGCAACGTCGGTAGAGGAGTTTCTCGGGCAAGTTCTGGAACCTCCTCTTATTAAGACGGCACAGTACATGGCAATGAATGTGAAGAGCGAGGGGTTCCGGATGGAAAAGGTTTGCAATATGGATGGCGAAGCGCCCATTATCAGCAAGATTTATTTGTCAAAGCCGAATATCTCCCATATCGCGGAACAACTCACTCTCTTCGAGTTCGATCTATTCCGCAGGATAACTCCACATGAGTGTATTCCATCAGCCACGCAGGGGGAAAATCTACACAACTTTTGTGGCTCATACGACAAATTCGTTGCATGGATCATAACGACCATCCTCTCAGGGAAGGAGGTAGGTCAGCGCGCTGGCACGGTCAGTTTCTGGATCAAAGTCGCCGAGGTGCGTCCCGTATTGGGCTTTATCGGAAGCCAAGTTAACACCATTATTGCTAATAGAAGTGCTATGCACTTGCAAATTTCTTTTCGATGAGCGCTGTGCTCACTGCGCTATCTAGCACTCCAATCGAGGGACTGAAATGCACTTGGTCGTGTGTGCCTTCAAAATCTCAATCCCTCTTCGACGACATGAACCAGCTCAATGATCCTGGTGGTGGGTTTTCGAAGTGCCGCAGCCTTATTGAAAACACCGATGGCCCTTGCGTTCCCCTCATAACAATGTACCTGACGGACCTCGCGCACATCTCCGCCCGGTTCAGCGATCAAGATGGGAATATCTCTTTCCTAAAGAGACAGCAGTGGTACGAGGTTGTGAAAGCCATGCTGCGCTCACAGACGCAGTCGTACGATCACATTTCCGAGGATCGCTCGGCCCTCAGATTCATCTCGGACTGCCTGAACCAGAGGGTGATCCGGGATTGGTACGACTGCGTGCTGCAATCGGAACTGGAATATTGTGAAAACGTTGCACTCCTGGGGGGTGATCCACCTTTGAATAAAGCCGATATCGTTCGGTTGGAATCACTGCGTACCCGGACCGATTCCGGCATCGGCTATGGCAGATCTGCCGAGGCTTCGCTTGACCCCGGGGTTACGTCGCCGTGAAGAGGGTGTACCGCCAAGAGAATTGCGAGGGAGGGAAGGGCCTGGGGTCGGGTCGCAGGTGGAGATGGAGCAAGGGACTCGCCGTCAGGAGAAAAACGGAGATTTGGACGCGGGAATTGTGGGCGTGGAGGAGCGCCGTCGGACTCCTCATCCGTCGTAATACAAAGCAGGTGTTAGAATATTTGCGATGACATGACGAATACTTGCCTGGTTCAATGACGGAGGTACCGGCGGCGGAGGACTCGATTCGAATAGAAGGGCCGGCGTGCGACTTCAACAAGGGGGGAACGAGCTTCATTTGCTGAAGCGTCTGTCTACGAGGGACTAACGCTAGCTGTGTTGGATGAAGAATGTGGAGCGTGATCTGCTTAATAGCTGTATTATTGAACCAGCAGGTTTTGCAGAGGTCAAATATCAATATCAGTATTGCCAGTTTATCAAGAGCAAATAACCCTTATGTAGACCGCGTACTCACCGCACGATTGGCTTTGAGTTAAACTTAAGAAAGATCAGGGATCACGTCTTTTAAGGCTGAAGTCGCGTCACGTCGAGGTCTGCGCGCATTTGCGATCAATCAAGACACGGTTCGTGATGCACGTCTCGCTGGACGCGACCTGTCCAAAAAACTAGCCAATGGGGACGATGTCCGCATGGGGTCATGACTCCCAAAATGCTCCTCGAAGCGGAGATGACGGCGCTTCTCAGAAACGATGCGTTGGTTGACTCTGCGATGGGTGTGAATCGTCGAGGCCCAATTGGTCCGGCAGGAGGGAGTTTTCCGGGCCTGGTATAAATCCCTCCTGCCTTGCATGTACGTCTAAACTGCTCCACCAGGTACGCGCTAGCCACGGCGACTACACCGCCCACGGCAGCCCTGTCAATGGCAAAATCTTTGGGCCTCAATCCCGGGCAATGTACAAATGCACGCTAATCCGTCGACCACCGTATCTCAAGTACATTCCCCGCTTTTTCCAGCACCTCACAACCACCGGCCAGTTTCTCGACGCAAGTTTCATTGTTCCCATCGACATGCAGAAACCCGCCGACATAATTCAAAATCTAGTCTTTCGCGACGTGATTTTCAGCTGAGATGAAATCGAGGAATTCCTCGACGCCCTTGTCCCCGCGCACATTCCCGGACGCGAGGGGCTCATCAAAATGTACAACTCCATGGGATCGAACAAGTATCGCACGCGTCCAAAGGAAGACTTTGATTCCGGCAAAGTACGGGTCTTGACTCTTAATCGTCACAGATACCGCGACATACGGGTTCGATGTCGCCGGGGTTCGCTGCATTGTTATTCTCGATCTTCCGGAGGATTTGGGAAGGTTTGAGCAACAACTTGGTCGTGCCAGGAGGAATGGGAAACCCACGAACGTTATCGCGTTTGCTCCGGAATGGGTGCGCGAACCTGCGCCTGGCTATGAGATAACAACGCGAAAGGAAAGGCTGGTGCCGCGAGGCGCACGGAGTTGCCTGCAGTTATTTTGCGTTGGTTCAATCCCAAGCCTAACCTTTGCCCTCACGGGTTATCCATGGAGCACAATTGCCAGCCTTTTGTAGATCGCGGGCGAGACTGCTGCGCACCCATTCACGAAGCTGATGGTGGGGAGGCCGATTTGGCAATGGTTGCCTGCTGGGAAGACTATTTTCAGAATAAGCAGGCAGCCGCTGCACCCCCTCGCCTACGCTCTAACGGTACCTACCCGCCACTCGAGAAGAAGATGGAGGAGTCTCTTGGCCAATTACTTGATCACTGGCGACACAACGTATGGTCGGACATTCGGCCTTCGGATGATGACCCCTGCGAGTGTTTTCTTCCGGAGTATGTAATGAAGGCAATTGTCGGAGAGCGCACATCTGCATTTCTCTTGAAAATTTGCGAATCATCGCCGATGGCTTCGACTACATGGAAGAATACGGGCCGCGACTCATGGAGTAGCTGACCAAATTCTTAACGGCTTCAAGCGGATTTTCGAGGAGCGAAAGGACAGGTCGGACCCTGAATCTGAGCCCAGTGAGTGATCCGCCACATACGGCATTCAACTCGAAAAGCACCCCACCCTACCCGTACTGAAACATTATTGCTGAACCCTTGGTCTCGAGAAGAATGGGTACAAGAGTCCACTTGTGGACCGACTTGCGACGGAATATATTGCGTATGTTTCTATATTTGCTCTGCGTTGCACTTGTCAGAATTTTCGAGAGCTGACGAGCACAATATATAGAGAATAACCAAGCAATACCTTGTAGTCAGTTTTTCCATACTGTTCCGGCTTAGACGCAATCATATCAGGTATTCCTTGGGGCAGGATTTTGTGCTTGTCGGAGCGTCTGGCAGTAGAATTAAAGGTTTTCACCCCGAGGTCGAGCTCATGTTGCATCCATGGAATCGCCAGCCATCTAAAGACGAGTCTTAAAAAAATAGTTAGATTCAAGTGACTCAGTTGCGTGTAATTACGTGTAATGGGCGGCTACTCACCGATGTAAAGGATTCAGTAAATCGTACAATTTGTGGTTATTGCCATCTTCGACGACACCTTTTGTGAACATGTCCTCAAACGCAGTAGTGAAAGTCCATCTGAGCAGCGACCAAGCCGCCTCGGGCTTGATGTTCATTGCCTTCTCATCCATCCATCTATGCTGGAGAGAGCCTGTTCAGGTGATTTTTAGAAGCAGCCAGGGAATAAAATAGGACAAACAATGCGCTGGAGCGAAGCATTCCGCGAGGAGATGATGGAGGTGATGAAGAGAGAAAGAGCGAAAGAAATCTTTCCTTTTGAACGGAAACCGAGCTAAAGGGAACTGGAGGCTGACATAATTCTACATGACCGTGTGGTCTTGAATTCGGACAGTCTGACGCACCTCAGGGTTGCACCGCAAGCACAGGGACAACCCAGATGTTCTTGCTACACACGGAAGACTCTGAATCAGTTGCAGAGATAACACATGAAGCCAGACATGAGCAATGGACTGCGGGGGGAAATGATGGACGTTAGGAAGAAAGAAGGAAGCCAAAGAGACTGGTCTTTTGAACGGGAAATAGAAGACTGATCGGCGAGGTCGAAAATAACCTGGGGGCGGGCCCAGTTCTCTGGACCGAAGTCAATTTCGGATATAGCTGTTACAGGCAAACCCCAGAGAATAAAACGGGAAATAGGATTCACGGATAGAAGCCGCTGGAATGACAGTGGGGAAAATGGAAGAATACAAACATGCAATGTGATACGCGGGGCGTCGCGATATGGGAAAAAGAAAACCGATAATGATCTCAGAAGCTCGGGAAATAGCTGTTGTGAGCACCTTCGAAGCAACTGGCAGACAGCCTCAAAACCCCATTCTTGGGAACCCATTCCAAACACAGCCCGGTCCCTGCTGACTAGTGTACAGGTACATTTGGAGCACAAATACTGTGATTTGTGTCGCTCATTTTTTTTTTTCAAGACTGTCAGACACAACAAGGATGATTGTGGCTTGGCCGAATGGCTTGCGCCGCTTAGCGGAGTTTGAAATGCTGTGGTGGGCGGGTGTGGCGTGGCTTGTGGCGTGGCATGGGCTTGTGCTCGCTTACACTAGACCTCCTACTGTAAGTATTTCGCTGATTTCTCCGCATTGGTTGTCCGCCGCTGCCTCGCTTCTTGATGAACGTACTTACAGCTTTCTCATCAATGCTGCTGCCGACGACATTGATGCTGCCGCTGCCGGCCAATGTTGAACATTCAACCTCAAATATGCCTCTTTTGCGCATTATTACTTATCACCCGAGTCGGCCCGTCTGCTTCCAGATCCCATACATCACACAGGGCGCTGATTTTGGCAGACTTGACCGATCGGCAATCAATCTGTGCCGTTACTTTACCGTTACTTCTCTTTTTCTCCCGCGACGGCAACACGAAGGCGACGGCACCAGGTAAAGTCAACTCAAAGTGTTCAAAGTCGCTACGTACAAAAATAAGGAAGTAAGATAATGATTAGTCTCAGTGCTGACTGAAAAAGGCCCGAACCTTGCCAGTGCACACCTTGCTTCAAACCGCACCTGGAATCTATATAAGAAAAGACGTGGTGTGTCTCGACAAACGTCAAAGTGGAGCAGGCCCAAGGGTTTGAATCGACGCAGCATCCAGAATTCCAATTATAGTCCTGTGCACCCCGCGAGCAAGTACGACGAGATATACGCGTAGAGCTCCGGGCAGTCGCGCTATCGGTGGCGTCAAATATACGACAGCGTTTCAGGGCAGGAATTGGAGCCGGAGGCGGGACGGACGGATCCCTGCCCGGCTCCAGACTCCGGCTTGCGAGATGCACATCTAATACTCCCGGGACTCGAGCTCGCCAGCGACACCGTCCCTCCCAAAAGCGAGGGAAATGCCCACAGGGAATATATTCAACACGTCGAGCGCCCGAGTTGGCGTTGATCGGCTTTGTGATCTCATGAAAAGTCGAGCGTTCTGAATGCCTGTCCGGCCTCGTAATAATATGTCCTTTGTCTATGACACTTATAGGATCCCTATCTATGCTTCTGACACCAATCCAATATTTTAGATTGAAAATGCGGCTCCTTGGCTTCGAAAGCTGCTGGGTCAACCGAATTTGATCGTTTCCCGTAAAAAGAGCGCACGTGACCGTCACGGAAAAGCAATCGGCACTGCCCAACTTGAACCAAGCACCGGCTGTTGCCGAGATGCTGTGCAACATTCTCACGATTGGTTTACCTCTTCCTCGCGCTCTCACCACATCGGCAGCCTCTAATTCGCATGACGGAGAGGTAGGTGTATCTATTCTGCAACAAAGTAGGTAAAAAATCTTCATCGTTACAGATTTCATCCTGGTCGTGGGCTCCGCGAAATAACCGTTTAAAACGTTTTCAAACAGTTTTTTAAACGTTTGTTTCCGTTTTCGTTTGTTTTGCCTGTCGGCGCAAGCGAAAAGGTTGGAGCCTTAGTTCTCGCAGGATGAAGGAGAGAGAGAATTAAAGTATTGTTTCCCTGTTGAATTCCCTGTATATAAATACATTGGAGCGGCAATGGGGCCTGCAGTGGAGTCACAACACCGCGTAGTGGTCCTACGACGCGAGGTGTGGAGCGGAAGCAGACTCACCGGCAAACAGAGGTAAGCTAAAACGAGCGCTCATCAAAAGGTGTATACTATTTTCAAAACGGCTGTATTGTAAAAAAGCAAAAAAGACAGACGATGCTACCTACAGACTACAGCTAGGATAGATGTTGAGTTAAACGATAGGAGTAATGCATACTTACGGAGCATAAGAGGTAAGGTGGTGAGCGACGAAGGGGATAGGCGCGTGTGACAAGAGAGATGGGATGAATGCATGCGATTGAAAACGAGAAATTCTGAGACATGAAGATACCAACAACGAGTCTACGCCTTGCGGGAGGAACGCAAGGCGCACAATGAAGACATATCTGAATCAGCCCAATGGGGGCCCCAACGGCGTTGGTGTAATTAAACTCCTCTCACACGATGAGCGAACGAAACTCACACCGTTGCGAGGGGACACTGCGTTGCAGCCGGAAAATATCCCGCGCAGAGCAGGCCAGATTCAGGGAGGCCGAGGTCATCGTAAGTGGCACGCGAGAGGAGGTCCACCGGTTTGGCTCGCATGCATGGAGTAGAGAGGGCAAGAGTAGTTTGGTCGAAGAAATAAATGGTGACCTCTCTAGTGTCCTAACTTGCTTCTTTATAACTTCCTTCACTGCCTTACATTTTCAAACGAATGACTGTATTGCAATGCCTTACATTTTAAAACACTTCCAATTCCAGCACGACTCCAGCGCCACACCGCCAATGGCTAGCCCTGGTTATTACCGTCACTTTCAGCAAAAAAAAGTCTGCCTGGAGGCATTATTGACCTCTCTAGTGTCCAATCAGTGCTTCACATTTCAACCACGTGACCATATTGCAATGCCTTACATTTTCGAAGGGGTGACTTTATTGCACATTTTCAAACGCGTGACCGTATTGCCCTCCTTTACATTTTCACACATTTTCGCCTAGCTATTTTCTGAGGCCACCGCCAATGCACCTAGCCCCGGTTCTTCCGGTCATTTTCAGCCAAAAGAAATCTGCCTGGATTGCAATGCCTTACATTTTCGAATGCATGGCTGTATTGCCCTCCTCTACATTTTTACACACTTTCACCTCCAGCACGACTCCAGAGCCATTTTCTGAGGCGCGGCACAACGCCAATGACTAGCTCTGGTTATTCCGGTCATTTGGTCTATGCACCGGCATGGGCGGAACCTCTTCCCGTTACGACCATCATCCCCACCAAGGAGACCGCACTTCGTGTCCTACACGATCTCCTCTTGGACGAGGATACTGCATCGGACCCTTTAGTTGGCCACCCTAGCTAGTTGGCCACTTGTACAATAGATGATCATCACTCTCTTTATAAAATAACGTGTGTCCGTCCGTCCGAAGCTTTTTAAGCTCCGCTGATATATTACTTGGCAGGTGATTCCCGAGCGCTCTCCTCCCACCGGCTCACAGGCAATCAGCATCCGGCACGCGGCAACACGTCACGTTGACGTCATTCTTCCAGCAAACTTGACAGACATGACAGGTATCAAACTGGCCGCGGCGAACTATAACTTTGACAGACACTGCCCTGGCGCTAATTTTGACAGATGTCTCTCACCCCATCGAAACAAAGGCGGCACGCGGCCAACATGTTCCTCCTGGTGTAAATAGTGTCAAATGTAATCAACCGCTGGAAAAAAATTAACAGATACAAAAATTAACAGATGTCCTACAGATAAGTTCAATTTGAAAAACCTTCACCTCTTGAGGTCAGAATTTAATGGTAGGGTCGAAAGGATCCTTTGTGGACCTCACAATGAATACTCGAATCGACTAAGCTTAATTCAACGAAGTCAGACAGATAAACTCCAGTTTTTGTTGCTGTGTAAAATTTCAACTCATTGGTGATTTCCCCTGGATTTGGAAACAAACACCTTCGACAGAATTGAAATTACATTCGAAAGAGAACAGAAATACACCAAATCCTGCGCAGTGAATAGCCAACCTAATTCAACACAGCTCAATTCAACCAAGTGGACCATAGATTTGACTGGTACATTACCCTTGAAGAGTGAATAACTTTCACAAAAGGGGATGGGAGGCCACGAAGCGGCCGACCAGTCCCTTGTAAGCCATAGAACATCGAGAGTCCTGTGTTGGAGGATGGAATAGGACCCCTAATGCCTGTCCATGCCGGACTTAGAGGGAAAGTGATGTACGGGTCAAAAGTTGTGCCATATTTGGAAGCATGCCGAAGGGTGAAGCCAGTCATTTCTTAACGCAGAAGAACCGCCGCCCCGCCTCTTTCTCCACCAGTTCTGGCCCAATGCACGACTTTTTGGGTTCATTATTTTCGTTTTATTCCGGGCTTCAATTCCAACCCTCAAACTCGCGTACATGTCACAGATCGTCGGCGAGGTGCGGAAGAAGCCATCAATGCAGACATCCAGCGTGCAATCTGGCCAGTGACAAACCAAGGGAAGGGTTTATGTTGGTCGTGAGCGCCCGTCGAGCATTGACTGAGAACCAAGATTTATCACCAATCTGACTCTGAATGTCCGCTATGACTTCCTCCCTGTTGGGAACTTCCTCACTGTTGGGAACTGGCTTGAGATCGTCCATTTTTTTTTCGAGGGTCCTTCGATTGTTGGGAGCCGGTTGAGTCGTTTCCGCCGGTCGGATATTTACTCGTCCCAGACCATTTCGCAGCCCCGCGAGATATGGGATAAGCATTGATATGGGGAACACCCAAGGCGCACGACATGAGACTCTGGTAAAGTACTTTCTGAACGTTGCTGGACTCGCGGTATTTCTCTGTTTTCAGCATAGTGGATGCTAGAGCTTGACAGCAGAAATACCGCATTGGTAAGGATAAGGCTACGTGGCGTTGTGCGGCGATGTGACCGGTCGTGGTGTTTTGGTGTTAAGCGAGGACAAGCCACGCCCACGCCCACGCCACGCCCGCCCACGCCTGTCAAGCCAATTTCAAACTCCGCTAAGCGGCGCAAGCCATTTAGCCAAGCCAATCGGATAAGTCTTTGTAGATAGCCACCATATTCTACAGTGTGTCACAAAAATAAATGCGCACCCCCCATTTTATGTCACTTCTGGGCCGAATTCCTTCAAACAAAATTATAGCATGAACGTTAAGTGATTTCATGCTACCATGCACCAAAAAAAACATACCATACCTACTTTGCTATCCCGAGATAAAAATAATTGGCATAATCTGGAAAATCGACTTTGTGGAATTGGATGCTATGAAAAAATGGTCATCACAGCATGAAAGTACTTGAAAAATGAGGCATATTCACATTTTACTTCAATGGAATCGATGCACATTTGAGCTCGGACATCTGGTGGAGCGACGAAAGGCGGGAATGCCCTCGTTTTACTGTCACCCCGGATCTCCAAGGACTTGTATACCATATGCGATTGATAAATGCGAGTGTTATGGCCTTTGAATGCCGGATACCCAAATACAGAAAATATTACACCACTTGAGCCGGACCTGGAACCCAACTTTGACGATGTGGATCATCGGGGAAACCTGATTAAGAAGGGTGGACGGCCCTGGAAGAAGCCAACACCACCAGAGACCCAAGAGAAAGGTATGCTTCTGCACATGGAAAGTTGTTGAATCATCCTGACTCCAATGCAGCTAAGAAGCGCCAACAGGCAAAACTCAGAAAGTTGGCAGAAGAGGCTCTACTGGCAGGGGCGATAGGTAGGAAGTCTCTTGTACGTGTCTGAGCATTTTCGCTGACAACCGCAGTCGTCCAAATCTCGACTGCAAGTCATGAGAGTGCCGCCAGCTGCAGCCTTTCACTTGGCCCCTTTAGGTTGTATTTCGACCCTCAATACTCAACTGATGGCTATTTCGAGCTCAAGAGGTGTATTCTTTGAGTGGTGGCATGACTTGTAAGTATTCTGCCATCTGGTTCGGGCGATAACAATTATGTGCGTTGGTGAGCAACACCGCAACACAATAATAGTGTCCGATTGGAGATCCCCAAATCTGGTGCTTCCACCACGCATTCATGAACGGCCACAAGGAAGTAACTCCCCCAAATCCATGCTCGACCTCGATGCGAACAGCAGACATGAGTTCGTTGAATTCCTGCTCGGCCTCCGTCCGATCACCAGGCCCAGAGAATGGACTGATAAGGATTGGACTGACTCCGTACGCTGGATCGCTGAAGAGCTGATAATATCGCTCGGATGGTGGTGTATTTTCGTCTGTTCCTGGCCGTGTGGCGTGCATGTAGCAGAAGTTGAGATTTCCGGACATAGAAAGAAGGTGATTATCGTTTTCTTCACCCAACTTCGGGACCCCACAAATGTGTGATCATTCCGTCCGGTGTCTTGACCGCCTGGAATTTCATGGCATGCTCCTTTTTATGGCCGTTATAGAGCTGCCGTTGCAGCCACGTTGGGTGACAGATGGAACGAATCGTACAGTCGATGGATCCCCAAACCCATCGACGCGGCGCTCCGGCCGCGTAGATGGCATCAGCATATTTTTTGAAGCGTTCGGGAGTCAGAAGGCCATCAGTGTCAAACAACATGAGGTGGCCCCACGTCGTATCGAGGTAGGCAGATAGCTCGTTGACCAGTTCCGAAATGGCGGACTGTGAACGGCCGTATTTCATGGATAGCTCATACATATCGCCCGCCGATTTGAACCGTGCGAGAAGCAGGCACAAAGCTTCTAGAGCAGAAAATCGAGATCCGCTCACCGTCCAGAAGGGGTCGGGGATCTCCATTGCAGAGGCTAGATCCAGAAGTTCCTCAGGGTAGAACCTGGTTTCATGAGCAAAGTTATGTGCATATCACAGGCATATAATTACCTAAATCGCCATAAGCACTTGCGGCGGTCCAGTGTACGCGTTAACCATCGCCAGGTGTTCCGCTCCCCTCCAATTTCAGGTCGCGATCTCTCGGGTGGTACACGCTCTTGCTCTGACTCGAGCTGTGCCGCTAAAGCCCTGCACGAGCGGCATGATTTGTGGATTGCGGCTGAAATATAGTGAAAAACTGGGTGTCGGCATCCCTAGACATGGGTAGCAGAAGAGCCAGAAATGTTTTGGTAACATGGGATAGCGGCATGCTTAAGTACTGTGGTGGTTTGGGAGAGAGTCAGTTGGTGCTTCACAAGTCACGTTGGCGTGTTTGATATGTGATGTCACTATTCACGGATTCGGACAGTTTTGTGGAGTAAATCGTTCGGTGAGATTTTGTGAGATTCGGTTTCGATTAAGCGAAAAACGCCAAGAGAATGGGCATTTTGCGAAATCTAATACACTCTAATATTTTGGCACCCTTTGTCCAATTTGGTTTAAGACTAATATTCAATGAACTGAGGATGAGACCTTAATTTTTGTGACTGCGTGGGAGAACTGGGGGCGCGGTTTGAGACGAGCCGTAAACAGAAACCATGCGCAATCGAGAGCAAACAAGTACAAACTGCAGAATTCTCAATCGGGTTATGCCCAACCCATGACTAAGTATAGACTTCCTTCCTTCGGGAACTCCGCCATTCCGAGGGTGATGGCAAATCGGTCTCCCGACCGATTGAAACCGAAGCTGCCGCGCGGCAAAATCCTCGGCAAAATAAAGCCCTCGGAATGACCAATTTTTCTTATCTGAAGACATAACCTGACCGTATCACGGCAGTATAGCTTCGGCTATAGCCGAGGACCTTCCCACGCGCCGCTAACCCTGTGAAAACCCATACCCTAGGACGTCCACCGACGGTTTAGGACAGCTTCGACTGCATGTTCCATGAGTATCTCCACGCCTCTAACCTCGCAACGAGAATTCAAACTTCGGAAATTAGTAATAAGCGGATACCCCTTAGATACCCCGATCTGACCCCGCGGCAATAACAGGACTATACTTTTGGAACGACGGCGACATATTAATCGCATGCTGAACCAAGGCGAGGTCTGTAGCAATTTGAAGTTACGGGCGCCTCGCATTCCGCCACGAAAAAAAGCGAAAAATCGCACAGGGCATGTCCGTTGAATGAAGCCAGAGAACCCAGGTCAGAAACACGCAGGACGTACCTCAACCCATTTTGAAGAAAAAATAGCTCCCCAAATCCCCGCAGGTTCGAACGCGTTCGAACGCGAACCGAACCTGAACGCAGGTTCAGCTGGCTGAACCGAACGCCGGGTTCAGGTTCAGCGTTCGGAGCGGAATGCCCCGAACCTGAACCGAACCGAACCTTCCCAGTACTAGTCCACTAGCGGGAGACATCACCAAAACCGGGAGATCTCGCTGATCGCCAGTGATAATTGCAATCACATAACGCGTTGATGGTGGTTTGCAAACAGTTTGTAATCCCATCACCTACCATTGCAAAGGCATGACCATGGCGGCGGAGCTTTGCAATGCTGTCACAAGGTGGGCAAACAGTTTGCACGATAATTACACAGGCTGCGTAGGATTTGCTTACCTTGTGCATACCACCTATTTTTCGTCATGAAATTCCGTGTAGTGCAACGACAATTTCTCCCATCCGCATGAACCAGACGAGCAGGGCGGAGGAAGATTCGGTGTGTTGCGTTATTCTAGATCTCGATCAAAATTGCAGCGTGCAGGCATTAAGTTGTCTCTAACTTCCAAAATCTCAGAGAACCCCATAGCTCCAAAAAAACACTTCAGCAAACGTTGGCGAGTAGCGCCAATACCCGAGGCGCTTCCGAGACTCGGACGCGACAGTATCAGCACGTGGGTGGTCCGTGCGCATGTTGATGGTTTTTGACAGGAATTGATCCCACGATCGCTTGACGATCGCACTTCTTTCCTCCCGACCGCCCAATCCGTCCGCCCAACTATTGTCTTCCTCACCGCTGTTGGCTCCCAGATTTGTCTCCCCACTCTCATATGAGTCAAGTTACCTCAAGTGGCCTCGGTTCCTGGCGTTTCAAGTTGTTCTCCCTCAAGTGGCTTCAAGCTGTTTTCCTTCAAGTCCCTTAGGGCCGTTCACCCTCAAGTCGCGGCACGTCCCTGTCTTCAAAGAGTTCAAGTTGTTCTCTCTTAAATATCCTTCAAGTCACCGTACTTGAGCTATTCTCAAAGCTATTCTCAAGTACTCAAATGTACCGTCCCTTTGAGCGTCAAGTCCTAGTCGCGAACTGTGCGATCTTCAAGTTATAGTCCTGTCAAGGCCCGGCTCTTCTGCACATCAAAATTCTCTCAAGTCCCAAGTCTCTTGTTCCTCGCAAGCGATGCATTCTATCTCTGTGTATAGGCAAGGATTCCGACCCTGCGGTTTTCCCGACCTCCACATGTCGCTGTCCGGGGCCGTCTCCATCCTGGGCCATGTACCTTTGTCCAGGACTCGTGGGATCGTTGTCCTGCCTGCCGTTCAGTAGTGGCTCGGCGTCTTTCCTCGTGAGTATGATATGTATTCCGTCAGTTCAATGTTCCTCTGTAATTTATCTTCTCAATATATTACATTTCTGCCTTTATTGTGTCGGTACCTGAGAATAGGAAAGGGAAGGGAAAGGCAGCAAGGTAGAGAGGGTATGCTAAGATCTATAACCCTTTACAATGCTCACAATGGTTTGCACACAACACAAAGTAGGTGAAGATTGCAGGAATTCTAGTCTGGTACATACACCGGTTTGAACATCACAGAGCTTATGTAGATCTGCCTAGCTTTTTGATGATTTTGCGGATCTGCAACGGTATATATACCGTTGCAATTATTTCCCGCTTTTCGTGATGGACTGGACAGGTAGGTAAGAGGCGTGCGTGACAGAGTGACACTAACAGCATCAATCACTGACGTAATATCAAGTGGCCTTTGTTCTCCAGGCTTGTTCTCTTCCCCGGCCTCCCCTTCGACGTCTTCCCCAGCCTTGCAGGGTCTTCATTCCGCCTGCTTATATCATCCTCGACCACTTACCAATTCACCGTCCCCACCGTAGCGGAACCATAGGACTCCGCAGTCGCGCTGTACAAACTTTGCCTCAAGAGCCCAGAGTACGCGGGGTATTCTTGTCACAGAGGCTGAGTGAGTGAGCCACGCTGGGTGTCTTGGCGATGGCTGCAAGCGACTGACCGGGTGTAGCGTCTCATCTGAGTCAAATGACTGGACAGTCACCCTCCCGACCGCGGCATATGGCTGATGCTCTGGGGAACTCTGAGATGGACAGAATGATTTTCCAAGTCAGTACGTGCCGCGACGATGTCGTTGAAGCGTAATCCGTATTGACGTGTGCTTCAGTGACGCAGGGTCCCGTCATCCCGGCAACAACAGTTCTCGTTCTCGCCACCAATGAGAACATGTTTACCTCGATGCTCGATAACTCCTCCAATATCCCGAGTGGTCTCAAGGCTTTTAGAAACCAAACCCCGATCGAAATTCCTGAATATGAAGAGCTTGAGCGGCCCAGGACAGGCGTTGAAGAAGTGCAGAACTCTCATGTACGTTGCTCGCTCTATATTCTGCCGTATCCTTGCTGTTTATCACGACTGAAGCCGGCCCAGGACAGCTGGGGTCGGTCAACTATGGTTACTCGTCAAAATTTGGAGGCAGATGTGAGCGTGTTTTTCTTCAGAACATTCCGCGCTAACTCGGTTCAAGTCCGATGCTGTATACGAGCGACGACATCGCCCATTGGAACTCAAGGAGCGGAGGCAGAGTCAACAACACAAAGAACAACTCAAACGGCTACCGCACCAATTACGCAAACGGGTCAAAGAACTCGAGAATATGCCCAACTCGGTGTTTCTCGAAGCTCCGGTTACCTGGTTTTCTCCTGTGCCTGTACATCAAACACCGTCCACAACTGGAGACGAAGGTAGTCGTCGAAAGGCAGACATGCTCTTAATGCGTCGGTATTGATGGACAAGTGTCTGCGTTATATGTTCCCCATCCGACAGGTACGCTCCTTGATGCTACAACGGAGCCTTGTATTAATTCGCCGTGAATCGCTATCCAAGGCGCACCCTCACCGCCTCTCATCCGCACGTGTATCCCGCGAACACCCAGTTGTGCCGTGTGCGCCGCAAACGTCGGAAGGATCATACAAGCGTAAGCGGGAGATCATGGACTACGTGTTCGTACCGGGATGTGGAAATATCGGCAACCAAGCTGTCGACTCGGATGAAGAGTAAGTGTATCAACGCGGGCCGAGCGTTATCTCAACCTATATCAGGGCTAGGGAACAACCTGCGCGAGAGAATCCTGAGGCGAGAACTTTTGCGTATTATTTCAATCCGCACACTCATGTACCTCAGACCTCACAGCCACTCGACGACTGCCCCGAGGAACCTCGAGCTCCCAATAAGCATACAACAGATTCCCCAGCTTTCGGCGGCCATAATCCCATCTTCCGACTTGCATCGATTGATGCAGACAACAACATTTTGTTTCGAAACTCGTCGCGTACCGATACTACCGACGAAAGCAAGTTGCCTGTTTGCATGAAATGGTCCCCTGACGACCAGGGTACGTACTGGTGTCCTCACTCTTCATTAGCTCATTTGAACTTTAGCGACGTTTGACTCGATCGCTCAGCAGTTCCGAAATATCTTACCAGGTCCTGGATTTACGTTACCTGTTGGGAACGACGTTCTTCTCGTGTTTAAGCGGATCGCCGCTCAGATGCCGAAGGCGGTAAGTGTCCGTGCACGAACTCGAAAGCTTTAACTTACACGGATTAGACGACCTCCCAGGTTCTAGAATTTTACTATTGGCGCCAGAACCCCGATAAATTCAACGACGCCGAGGTTTTCTGTCCCATCGCTGACCCACCTTAGCGGCGAACCGACAGTCATCTCCACAGCACCCACCGTCGAATGAAAGAGGCGGGATAAGTGATAGTTGCGTGTTGTGAGGGCGCAGATTTCTGTTTTCCATACTCTTCCAGCAGAGGGTAACTGTGGACTCGGGTATGCTTTAACCACAATTCTTCAGGCACGGGATTCGGGATGCGACGGCACTGCCTGTTTACGAATCAAACCTGTAGTTTCCAAATATATTTCGTGCTCTCGCAAGGACGTATGATTGCAGCCAAAACTTCATGACAAGCCGCACTTCTGACCCCGGGCCTTCTAGATTCAGGATTAGGCATGAAAGTATGTATAGTTTATATGTATACTTTTTGTTTCAAAAAAATTGGGGCGTCTCGGAGCGTGGGAAAAAAACGCAAAATCTGGAGCCAAAATTTCGAAATTTAGTGTACCTATTTAGCCTTCTGCTTGCCCTTGCGCTTGCGCTTGACCGGAACCACCCCTCGTAACATCACCTCTGCCTTAGCCTTCCACTTTGCCGTTGCATTAAGCAATTCAGTTGCACGCACTCCGCGGTGCGACCGGTATTTCTTGATGGCAAACTCGGTGATTGGTCCTGTGGCACCCAGGCGATAGACACTGGCGTAGCGATGTGCGCGTCGATAGAACCGGCAGATGGTTGGGAGGGAGCAGATTTGAAGGCATCCCGAAGTTTTTTTCTTCTTAGCTTGAACGGCTCGCTTGGACGCGCCCCCAACACCATACGCTCCTCTGGTAGTGGCCAAAGATGGTGATCAACTTAGTATTCAAATTCCACTGCAAAGAAACGTGCCTGCATTTTTATTCAATGCCCCGCCTTCCCTATTCTCGGCACTTCACATCTCAGCGGCACGGTGCTTGGCAGCGGCCTTGTCTCGCTTCTCAAGCCATCTCTCTTCGCGCTCGTCATACGTCCGCGGCTTGGGCTGCGCTTCCCAGGCCTCGAAATGGTCGGTGTCTTCTGTGTCAGATTCCGTATCACTCTCCCACACGTTGTCGTCTGGTTCGGTTTCGGTGTTCCCGGGGATAGGCTTAGACACCCTCCGGTGCCCCTGTGCTGATGAGAGGCGCTTTGGGCGACCCACGGCATGGTGTGAAATGCGAGGAAGACGCCAGGCGCGATTGATGGCGGAGCACAGTCGTAACCGTGACCGGCCCGAACCGAAAACGCAAAATCTGGGCGGGAAAAAACATTGTTTCACTTTTTGAACTTTTGCTCCGGGGGATCTGTAGAGGGCCTTCTTATAGTGCTTTCTACTCAATAACTTGATCCCTGAGTTAAAACTAGAGGAACAGTAGCAATTTCCAAATCGGGACCAAAGTTTGTCACGAAGTTCCGTCTGCAATCATACTTATTACATTCACTCGCGCAAAGTAGTGAATCTCTGCAGAACCTTTGTGACCAGTTGAATCTCCCCCCTATCTCATTTTTCTTCCTATTCTCAGATGCGCGGGGGTGGTTCCCCATGTCAGGCTGATCAATTGTCCCAACACTCTCAGAAAAAGGCCATTTGTGCCGATTTTTGCTGATTTTGGCCTGATTTTGGTAAAAATGACCGTTTTCTGCGAGTGATTGTGAGCTCAAATGACATGGTATTGATATGATCCAAAGTGGTAATCTGCACTACTCGACGAGCACTTTTCGACTGTGGTAGTAGTTTCTTCCCACGCACCCTCTACAAAAAGTGGATTTCAAAATCTGAGCAAAAATTGTGTACTCTGCGAGAATTGCCTTTATGGAAGTCGGTTACCAGAGCCAAATGTCTTCTTTTCACCCGTATTTTGGGTCTACATGTTGTTTGGAGTGATTTGATGCCCCCAACATGTAGAACCACCCTGCGTGGTTACTTTTTTCGTCTGCGAGTATTGCGCAGAATGGCCTGCAGCCGCGGATCCGGGCAGTCCTGACCCAGCGCCGCAGAGCGTGCAACAGTCAGTGTAGTTACACGGGCAAACAGCGAGCAATTCTTGGCTAAAGCGCACGTGATGGGGTACAGGGTTGGAATTGGCATCAAATGAAGAGACCGGCTATCAAAACGTGACAGCAATGTGACGCATTTTGTACGCCTTCAAACTCATCTAATTGAGGGTCCTTTGCTGTGAAAGGCGGCCCATCGAGCTCGCCATCTCTCCGTGAACATAATCATCAGGAAAAACCGAATTGTCCACTGACCTGCGGGGGGCAGGATATGGCTGCATGTGATCCATGAGACCCTCCAGCCACATACAAAACTCCTCTCCATTGTATCCACCCTCCTTGATGTGACTGTAGATAAGACCGTCGGATGTGAGCGCAGGAAGCAATGAATATCTACAGCAGTTGTGAATCAGACTGGAGATGGGGAAAAAACCTCTTACCATGTGCCACGGACAAACTTGCAACGTTTCCGTGCACGGAGCCCACGGAGCGACCATCCGTTACTTCGGTAAGTTGTAAGGATATTGACGGCAGCCTCATCGGCGAATACAAGATAGTCAGGCGGGTACTGGCCGATTTCGTGTTCGAATGTCCTGATCTTGTCGGCATTCCTTTCAGCAGCAACACGCGAGAGCTGAGGAAGGATAAGCTATGAAGGTAATGCGAGAAATGCGACACAGACCTTCTTGTTAGTGTATCCCAGATGATGCAGAGTACGGGAGAGGGTGGGTAACGAGACATGGAGATCATGCATGATAATGAGCTGGAGTTGTATCTCATCCAGATAAATGTTGGGTTGACGTTCGATTAGAGCAATGATAAACTGTGAGAGTTAATGTTGCCGCGACTTGAACAAAACCGACTCTAAGTCGACTTGCGGAGTCGATTTGAGCCGAGTTAAGTCGAGTCGATGCAATCGACTCGAGGTCGACTTGAGTGACTCAAGTCGGGTCCAATGTAGGTTGTCTCTTTTTGCCCGGGGAAGCGATTGGGGACATCGAAAATTCTGTGACCTCCGTGACACCGTAACAGATCTGTGACATTCTGTGACAGGCAAAAAAAATCAACTTTCACCATTCGGGTTTTTACGAGGTCTAGAGGCGTTTTTGAGCATTTTGGAAATTTTTATCAACTGAGTCGACTTCAAGTGACTAAGTCAACTTGGTCAAGTCGACTTGGTTCGGAAGTCGACTCACCGAGTCGTGACTCGACTTTCCGAGTCACGGCAACATTAGTGAGAGTCGTTGTGTTTGAGACGGTCAAAAGATCATAGGATCGCACACACATCACAGTGATTGGCACGCATGAGACGCCCTCTACCCAACCCTTTGCGGACTTGACAGACAGCCCCCGTCCTTTTCCACAAGGTCAGAACGCGCTGGAAAACACGCAGTGACATCCGCAGATCTTTGGCAATCGCTGTGGGTTGCTTTCCCAAGAAGTATCGTTGGTATATGACGCGAGCCTTCAGGTCCAGAGAATACTTTTGGCGCACAGGGTTGACGGGGGCTTTTCGGGGCATGGGAGGGTGATAAAGACAAGAGCAAGACACGTTTGATCACATTGTGTCACACTTGCGGTTGGTCGATGAAAATGCTACTGCTCGTATTTCTAGGTGCTTTCAGTGAGAGAGTTGGCCATTCTTATGTTCAGGATCAACACTTCCGCCGTTCTCTTCCCGGACTTTCATTGCATATTTATCAGACTACTGGAATTTCTCTGTACCCGCCCACCCGCTTTCCTCATAGTTTACTGTCTACCTGCCAGAAGATTTGTATACCTTATGTCGCCATACGATCCCTAAACATATCTTCTTGGGGCTCTCGGCTCAACGCCGGATGAGACGGGACGAGATGTAACGAGGACGCGAGGTAAGAGAGCCGCGGCATTTCGTGCGGGGGCAAGCCAGGAGCCAGTTTCCTTCTCCTCATCGGCCCTCTTCCTAAATCTGAATGTTCACCAAGTCCAAAACCTCGCTCCACCAAATCAATATCTCCGTGTCCGCCAGTCCGCCTCGTCTCTCGTGTCCACGCGCGCCCCGGTCTCGCCGCCATGATCCCATGAAGCGGCTCTTGATGTGACATCAATCTGCGAGTGTGGTTGGCCGGTTTCTTTGGGAGTGTCGGCATCCAAGATGTGGAATCTGAACCGGTTTCATGAGTTCCTCCTCCCCAGCCCTCTCTCTGAATCTGAATGTTCAGGAAGTCCAAACCTCGCTCCGCCAAATCAATATCCGCGCGTGGCGGGCTTAAACCCCGAAATGCCGAGGCGCCGATGTGACCTCCCCCCCTGAAATTGATTCATTTGAAATCTCAATCCTAATAGCTTACGGAGATAAAAGGGATAAAAGGTGCTTGGTTCTTTGTATATGCATATGCACACTCTCATTTGTCCTCAGTTACCTTGCTCCCTTCGTGTTGACCAATTAACCCAAACACACTAAACTCCTGGCAGTGAGTCCTGAGGAAATGTCAACAATTCTTATTCTTACTGGTCGCCAGTGTCAACGATGAACCCATGGCACTGGTTCTCAGTCCCAGGAATGCACCCTATTCCCCGCGGTACGGATTCCTTGAACACTGTGTCCATCCTGTCAGATGATTCGACATGGCAGGGAGATTCCTGGTGTTAGAGGCCCAGTGTGTGCCTTGATGAGTAGACACGGTGGAGGAGAGTCATGGTGTCAATCCCGTTAGAGGCCCAGTGTGCGACTCGACGGGTAGATGACATGCCTGGGGTGAAATTCCAGCTCCACTGAGTGAGGCCCGCATCCTTCCTGTTAGAGGCTAGGCGGAAAAGCGGTTTGGGCGGCTGTATCATCAAAGGAGAACGACGATGCACCCAATACACGTTTACGCTGCCTTAAAAGAGGAACCGAAGAATGAGGAATGCTTTGAGCTTGTTCACGGAGCTTTTTGAGTGCTTCATGGGGTTCCATGACATTGGAGGGCGGTGGTAGAAGAGAAAAGCTGTGTTGTTTACTAGTGTTACAGTAGAGTAGCTCACATGGAATAATGTCGTATGGAATAAATGTCGTCTGGAATCGCTTTTGGGCCTATCCCAAGTTGGGATAGGGGAATATTCCACAAACCGCCATCTGGAATATGGAATACCCGACTAGGTCCATTATTCCATTGAACGGGCTGCCCAAAAGAGTAATCTTGGTTTGGCAACCCATATTTGGTGTTATATCCGAGTGGCATTGCATTGTTCAGGGTTACCTGAGGGTATACATATATTCACAACACACAAAAACACATGTTTTTAAGCTGAACCTCCCCCCATGGCTATTACCGAGACTCAAAAGAGCCGTACTATCCGTGCCCGAGACAAGAATCCTCCGGCACCATCAAAGCCCCGTGCCAAACCAGGTCCGAAACCGAAGGATAGACCGCGCACTGCCGCTCGTTTTGAGAGAGATGAACCATGTTGTTTTCTTCTTCGGCTTCTTCACGGACGAGATTGACGATCTCGTTATCGTCGCGATCCTCATTTTTCTGGTCATGAGGTATGAGTACGGAATGAAGCCTCCAAACCGAGACGTACCGGTTGCCTTGTACCGAACCAGGCCACTACCTGTTTGATCGTTGGAGTCATCAGTGCGGAAAATGCGCTAGAGCATCTGGCATGTGCGCGCGAGGATGCAGCAGCTGGAGTCGACGGATTCAAGTTTTCTGAACCTAGTGGAAGTTTTCGCAATTTCCGCCGTGGCTCGTCTGACGCGGAGGCACCATTGGTATGTGACAAAACAATGCGCCCAGGCGGCCCAGCAGAGAAACTGATGCCCCGAAGAAAATGTCAGGTCTAGTGGGGCTCGAGGAGTAACACACGCACGCACAGCGATAATGGAAGAGACAACCTTCGATTGGCGGCGTCCATCATGTCGCGCAGACGTCGAGTTGGTGTCAGACCAAGGGGTGTCCGATCTCTGGATCTGACCCACTGGCAACGACACGTGCACGACTGATTGCCGATCATTTCCCCGTTCGGAATTCTCGATACAACGCAGTCAATCGACGCAATATAAGGTGAGGGGTCGTTTTGAATATACAGATAAAATGTTAGCTGTAGATTCTCATTCAAAGTAATGGTAGCAAGCTCCAAAATCATCAATTAGACCCCCGTCCGGGAGTAAATTAGCAAACAAATGTTCAATGCGGCGCGACATGATTACTTAGTACGGAAGATGCACCTTTGCAGGCAGGGCTTTTCATGACTATCCACAGAGGCTGCATTTGCCCCTAGTTTGAATATTTTACTACATTTTGGACACTTCAACAGGGTATTGTCGATTGACGAACTGCCACTTTTCGCGCTCGCATGAGAAGACGGCATGGGAAGCGGACTTTTGCCATAGCTATAGACGGGAGGACGATAATATGATGTTGTAGAAGCCTCATGTACATGGACAGACTCGTTGGAAGGGGTATTGAGTGTATGCACAGTATTTACACCAATATTCGCCTGCTGTTGGTAGTTCACGGTGAAATCGGGCGGATTGAGGCAGTTAGGGACAGTGTTCTCCCTTAAGCGCTTATTAAGGGTGCGGTTTATCATTAAGACCTTAAGGGCTTGTTATTAAGGGCAAATTACGGCCTTAAGGGAAAAAAATCTCGTTCATTTCAGCGGTACAACGGAAAAGTAGCTCTAATGTCAATCACCCTCTATAAAATTGTCACTAGAACCTTCCAGTTCACCATCATCCGGTTCTTCCTCGGAGTGCTCAGCTGTAAGCAGTTCCATCAATAGTTCCTCCCGAGTGAAGGCCTTTCACGGCGCTCGGCGCAGTGGATTGGCAATTTCCCCTCCGAAAAGTCGTTCCAAAGTGCATGGAAGCCACTTCGGCGCACCCGGCACAGCTGGGGGCTCAACGACGTCAGTGGATCCTGACTCATTGTCCATCTCCA
Source organism: Mycena olivaceomarginata (assembly GCA_029378375.1). Taxonomy (NCBI): domain Eukaryota; kingdom Fungi; phylum Basidiomycota; class Agaricomycetes; order Agaricales; family Mycenaceae; genus Mycena; species Mycena olivaceomarginata. Next base: position 482,045 of record JARKIC010000023.1, on the reverse strand, counting down.
TCTCCATTTCTGCCTGCCGCGCATCAACCATCCATTTGACATGGAGCTTATGCCAGGCACTCTGTGCTGCCACAGTGGGCCTTTCTTGGGAGGCATTTGGGAGACCGGGTCAGCGCTCGACGATGCGTCTCGAAAAAACTTAGAATTGATCGCATCAATGACGTGCTTCTCATGTGACTACCCTTAATTAAGGCTTAAGAATGTTCGGACCCATGAGGAAGGCCTTAAGTCACGGGCTTATTAAGCCTTAGGCCAAGTTAAGCCCTAAGGCTTAGGGAGAACACTGGTTAGGGAGGTGTGGATACAGCCAGCCCCAGACAGAAGGTGCTCAGGCAGGCAGAACTAGCAGGACGCTTCGTAGTGACTTGTAGGCGCGGTGGCGTGCAGTGATCGGCGGTTTGTTTGTGCCCAAATCATGTCCAAATATTTGGGGGGGGGGGGTCTCACGTGTTGATCATAGTGGGTCTGATAACGAGATCAGACGCCGCTTGTGTCGGACAGTGTCGGACTCGCGATGAACTTGCAGGAACTTGCGCGGGGTGGTGTGACGTCGTGATGAGTGACGGCCTTCAACTACTCACGATCACGTGAGCAAGGGCAAGTACCGTACTATTACGACCAAAGGTTCACTATTTTTAGAATTTCCCCCTCCCACTGCTGCAAGTGCGATGGGAGCAGTCGGAGGGCACGCTCTACATGCTGGGAGTGAGGCGCTCGGGAAGCACTCAACCTTACGGCGAGCACTGAGTGCCCACTCCCTCCCTCTTAGCACTCCTTCTACTGTACTATTTCGACCGAGTGTTCATGTAACGTGTAACACAGCCCTGTGAAGTGAACACTTTAGCTACCTGTAACGGTAACACCAGGCAAATGAACACTGAATTTTTTTGAAGGTCCAAATGGGCCCAAAACAACTCTAATACATGCATATTTTTCAAAAAAAACTACTGAAAATGCCTACTAGTGCTCCTCCCAAAGGGGTCCCTGGTAGCGCGAGGTCCTGATTTTCTTCCGCTGGCCACGACCAACCAAGAGATGCGGACGGTGGAGCTTCGCCTTCAGCATCAGATTTCTCGGCATCCCCTGTGCGAACTAGACCACCATTCTCGCCTACAGGAAAATCCGCCGCAACCGACGAGGTACCAGAAGCCATAAGACCGGAGCGAAATTTTTGGTCATCACCATCACCTTCTTGCACTCCTTGGAGGTTGTTTTTTGGCGATTGGAAGAAATGAACACTTTAGCCGACCGTAACAGCTCGAGACGTGATCTGAACACTTGGGAAAGTGAACACTTGAGGTAACATGTAACATGGGCCGAACACTCGGTCGAAATAGTACAGTACTCTCTACATCGGTGGCGTCATAGCCGTAGAGGAGATAGAAGTCGTGCCACCCAAGGAGGGTGGACTTGTACTTCTGAGTTTATTCACCAATCGGCCTAGAAGGTCCGATCACGTGCTGGTCACTCTTTGCGATTCTCCAAGTCCTTCTTCCTCTGTGGCATGAGTAGCACAGGGTGGGGTCTTGGGCGCTGCGCTGTGCTAGGCACGAGCACGCATGTGGGAACATCTCGGGGTCATACAAATGGGGTGACTGGCTGCCAGGGAGACCTAGCCGACATCACAGGGACGGGAGGATTGAGGGCATATATTGCCACTCGTCTTCCCTTTCCTCTTCTCTCTGCTCGCCACTTACATGTCGCAAAAGCCTAAGACTTCCAGAGGACCCTATGACCCCGTATTCAACCATCAGACCATTCTGTTGGAAAGGTACCAAAAACAGAAATCTGCGCCCTCAAAACACGCAACTGTCGCCTATCCCGTCTTTTTCACTCGGCGGCGGGTGTCGTGGAAATGGCTGTCGGTTCGCCGGTAAGTGGGTCAGGTCACGCTTTTCAAAATGCCAGCTCTTTGAATGCACCTCTATTGTGTCAGGTCATGCTTTTTCAAAATGCCTGCCATTTGGATGCACCTCTATTGCACCAGGTCATGCTTTTCAAAATTCCACCCATTTGAATTCACCTCCATTGCACCAGGTCATGCTTTTTAAAATGCCCACCATTTGAATGCAGCTCTATTGCACCAGATCATGCTTTTCAAAATGCCAGCTATTTGAAATTGAATACATCTCTATTGCGCCAGGTCACGCTTTTCAAAATGGCAGCCCTTTGAATGCACCTCGATTGCACCAGTCACGCATTTCAAAATGCCAGCCATTTGAATGCAACTCTATTGCGCTTTTCAAAATGGCAGCCCTTTGAATGCACCTCTATTGTGCCAGGTCACGCTTGTCAAAATGCCAGCCCTTTGAAATTGAATGCGCCTCTATTGTGCCAGGTCATGCTTCTCAAAATGCCTGCACTTTGAATGCACTTCTATTGTGCCAGTATGCTCTGCTGAGGAGAGGTAGTCAGGTTAGGAGGCAAGTCCTGGTGAGTGAAAATGCCCACACTTTGAATGCACCTTTATTGCGCCAGGTCATGCTTTTCAAAATGCCAGCCATTTGAAATTGAATGTATCTCTATTGCATCAGGTCATGCTTTTCAAAATGCCCACCATTTGAATGCAGCTCTATTGCTGTAGTAGTTCAATTCACCAGTCAAGCGTCATGCTCATTTTTTCAGAGGGTGGCAATAATCCTTTATCAATTTATGGGATTTTCTTCGATTTTTAAAAGTATCAGAAAACAGGCTGTGGTGTCGAATTGAATGTAATACTACAGTAGACAGGTTGTGCACAGCTGCAGGAAAGCCGCACGGTGCACAAGCTCTTTTCATGCGGCTTTTTCGTTTTTCGCTCCAGTGTCCTAGACCGTGTTATTTCGCAATTTTGGTAATATGGAAGTGCAAATGAAGGTATTTATGCAGGTGGCTTTGCACAACCTCTATATTGCACCAGGTTATGCTTTTCAAAATGCCCGCCCTTTGAATGCATCTCTCTTGTGTCAGGTCATGCTTTTCAAAATGTCCACCATTTGGATGCATCTGTATTGTGCCAGGTCACGCTTTTCAAAATGCCAGCCATTTCAATGCACCTCCATTTGGATGCACCTCCATTTGGATGCACCTCTATTGCACCAGGTCATGCTTTTCAAAATGCCAGCCATTTCAACGCACCTCCATTACCAGGTCACGCTTGCCAACCATTTGAATGCACCTCTTACTGACTGGACTTTGAAGCAAGCCCCTTCTGACGAAGGCCCGCGCGGCTTATTTTTTTTGATGCTTGGTCTATCTGGTCGGCGTGGCATCTCACGGCATCCTGCGGCATCGTCAGAACGGGGCTTGGACCGAACCTAGTGTCGATTAAGAAATCATTAGGGATGTTCACAGTGGCCTTTTTTGCTTCCTTTTTATGCTCCTTTTGCCTTCCTCTTTGTCTCATTTTACAAAGCGAAATCCAAAAATGAATGCAAAAAGGAACACAAAAAGGAAGGAGGTGGCTCATTTTTCGGAAAATCCTCCTTTTTGGCTTCCTTCTTTTTACCCTTTTCCGCGGTGCCTTTCCCATTCGGGCTGATTCTTGATGGGATAGACAGGGATAATCCCGTCCAATACAGACTACATAGGGTCCAGAACAAGTGGTTAATAGTATGCACTGTAGTGTCTGCCTTTTTCTTCCTTTTTTGCTGAAACCCATTGCTTAGGTGTTCACAGTAACCACCGCATGCTGATGTTTGAGATTTTGCGGCTTCAAATCTGATCCGATTTCTTATCCCTCTTACCAATGTGCTCCGTTCCAATGTCCAGGAAGATCTGTAAGAGGGATTTTTATTTACTGCGAAACTGAGTGAGCAAAAGAAAACTTGCCTGCGATTTGGCCACATCCACATATTATATTGAAAAAAGCTGTCAGAGCCGTAAATAGGTGCAAAATGATGCCACAGATTTCTACTCATTCCCCAGGAGGCTGTTGGATAATGTTGAGCATTCAAGGAGAGTCAGGGTAGTCGGAAAATTGATGTTTGTCCCTGTACACATTCCTCGTGTCGCTGAATAATCATATTGAGCAACCCAAAGTGACAAAAGCACTCCAGGGCAACTAGCTGGACCCAAGGGTGTATCAATCAGTATCTAGTTGTGTGCATTGTGCATTGAGAGACATAACGTCCAGGGCTATCGGTTGATTTTAGATCAGAATCATCGGATCGTGATCACTCCATCGATCCGAAATGATGCGGGTGCCAAATAAAATCGCCGAGCTGCTTGCACTCTGAGATCTGATCCCCAGTGAGAATGGTGTCGAGCTAGATCGAGCGAGAAATAGCCTGAACGAGCAGCTCAATCTCGCTCAATAATTTTGAGCACACATCGATCTCTCTCGGTTCTATTTGATGGAATATCGAGCGCCGTCGAGGGATATCGAGGCCGGTCGAGCGCAGATGTATGTGATGTAATCTAGTTTCGGGGAATTTATTCCGCTGATATTCCGGTTATTTTGAGGGTGGAAAGATCCATATTAAACAAAGGTATATAGGAACATAGACACTCCCAATACCTATCACACCAGTACACCATCACCCACTCCTGCCCCGCGTTCAGTGTCGTCCGTGAACGGTCCTCGTAACCATTCTTTGCGATGCTTGAGGCTGTTCTCGAGAATCAGATCTAGCTTGAGACATCTTGAGGCGGTGGGAGACTGCCATTGAAGTACACAGGGAGAGCTATGTGCAGACACATCTTGAAAAGCTTGAAAGCTTGGATTTTGACTGACTTGAATATGAGTGGAGTGCTCTGAGTGCAGGCCATGCGAGTGAAGAAGAGCTTGGAAGAAATCACCCAGATACCGAAGTCGTGAGCTTGGGAAGGTATCTTCAATGTTTTGCGAAATGCTTCTTGTGGACTGGATGGACTGGCTTGAAGTGGGTGGGTGATGGACATGTGACATCAACCAAATCCGATCCTAAAGCACGTGCCACATTCAAATAAATTCCAGGTTGGCCGGTGCAGCAGAATATGATGCGGGAAACACCAGTGCCGCGCAGATAGTGAGAAAATGGGACGGTGATTGCACCATATACAAGATAGAATATTCAATGAAGTTTGCACTCACTCGATATCACTCAATCTCGCTCGAACCCATTTGATCGGTTTTGCTTGGCGCGTTGATGGTTCGATGTCCCTCTTTCCACCTCGATCCGGCTCGACGCCATTGTCACTGGGAGATCTGATTGATCTGATCATCCAACCAATAATAAGAAGATAAACACCGCTCGATTACACACAATTACACACATAACTTGAAGCAAAGTAGTCATATAATAAGTATGCATCACACCTCCTCCGGCATTTCAGGAAACACAGTGTCAGCAAAGTCTAAGCTATCCAAAACTTCCTTCCGGATTGCTTCCTCATCCTCGCCACCCGATTTCGATGCCAAGGTGCGCAGCCAATCTTCTTCTTCGGCAACAATGGGGGCAGATTGCCAATCGGCCATGAAATTGAGCCGAGATTTCTTGTACGTGAATTTGAGCATCTGCAACGCTTCCATCAACATGGGGTTAATACGGTTCCGTCGTTTGGTGCCTGGATCGGGCCGAAGTCAAGGAAAAGGCGATAGATTGTTGGCCATAATGTGTGTCCGTGATTCTGTAGATTAACAGGAGCTGTTCAATGACTTTGACAAGGAATGGAGAAAAAGAACCCACTGTCCAATAACCAGTCATATCAGTGGAAGCCCTAGGAGGAATAACACTGCGGATGTAATTGTCCAGCTCCTCCTCTTCAGACCAGGCTCCGCCTCGTGAGCCACCCATTTCATTCGAAAAATCGAGAGATTGTTGTGCATTCCGATATTGCTCAGTAGCAAGGGCAAGAGCAACAGCGGCGGCACCAGGGCCTCGTGTTCCAGAAGGCTGGCGAGAACCGGGCTGCGATGATGGGTGGGAGCCTGATCCTGCGGGGGAACTGGAGCGGTCCCCTGCAGATTTAGTGTTTGCATTCCGGTAAGCCTTGAGCTGTGAATTATTCAAATATATTAAATACACCTTGTCCAGGAGCGGTGAATGACCTACCCGTTCAAGGACAATTGCCCTTGCCTTCGTCCGGTCCGGCTCAGACCAATTGGCCGCAATCCACCCAAAACGAATTGTAGGATCAATGACTAGTCCAATTTTATCAGTCAATATCAATCCCTTCTGCCGATAACATGACTCACACATTGCAATCACATATGCATCGGTGTCGCCAAACCTGTTGTAATATTTCTTTGCCACAGCAAGGCCTGGGGCAATGAATTGTTGAATATTCTCGTTTGCCAAGAGTGGATCTGTCAGCATGGAATTCCACGATTTCATGAATAATTCAAACGCAGGGATTGTGGCAGCAAGGATAGGTGTATTTTCTGAAGACATGATTGTCTGAATGGTGTGTGGTTGCTGATGATAATATCAGCAAGATCCAACTCGAGAAAGTCTGAAGTGCATGTGACCTGGAGAATTAATTCCAACAGCTCCAACCGATTCCAATGAGTTGACTCCAGTGGGTTGTTGAATCCGAACAGTGCATCACGGTTTGTGGCAAAAAATCGGGTTACAGGCTAAATAAAATGATCAGGAATGCTGACTGGACGTAAAGTTCATTGACTAACCTGTTGTAAATAACGCAGTCTCCGCAACATGAAAAAAAACCGAGTCCCAGCGTGTCTTGACATCCGGCAACACGGTGACAAGTGCGAGGTTCACAGTCACCTTCTCCGCCTGGCCATTGACAACGACTACTTGGGTCCAGGTGTGGTCCTCGTTGCCCAGCCGAATGATCTCCAGAAATTCGTCTCGCCGTTGGCCTGACTTCCGTATGAAACGGATGGATTTTCGAGCTAGTTGAATAGGACCAGCCTTTCGGCTGGTACGTGTTGGCCGAATTGTGACAACCCCGGCATCGTCAGAAACGTCGCTATCCGTTCCAGGCTCTGTGTCTGTGTCAGGATAATCTCCATCCATGTCGTCCTTCTCCATGGCTCGGATAACAGTGTAAGTACTTACAAGTTAGATGCCATATCGACGAGCATGGCAGCAGCGCAAGGCTATGCATGGTATATCGTACTTGTATGTGGTGTTTACGGTCTCCGCTTCCCCTGTGAGCAAAATGGTTGCCATGAAGAAATCGAAAAGAACAAACACACCATTTTTGGGCTTTACACGGAGCAAGCAGACAAAAGCTGGTGGAGTGCGGTAGCGGGAGAGGCGCATTCAAAGGGTGGGCATTTTGAAAAGTATGGCCTGGCGCAATAGTGGTTGTTCATCTCTTGGCACCCTTCGTATTGGTGTACTATGGCTCGGGTTGCGTCCTGATCTGTTGGCTTCCACTGTATTCGCTTTGCCGCTGCACTGCTGCATTCAATAGTTCACAGAAGATCAAAATTTCGACCGAGCTCTGCTGCAAATTGGACATGGTTCTGGGTTCTTGCGTCGGGCTCGGCTTCAAGACCACGCAATCAATTCCTTCATTTTTGATTGCACAATCTGATCTCCGACACCTTCCTTGCATTGATCTCGCTAATACTACGGAATCGGAGATGCTGTGATCTGAACCCAGCCCGATTACTTCTGTTTGATTTCGGCCTCCTTTCGGTGAAATATCCTTATCTTCAACAACTCAATCTTCTGTTCACTATCTCACAGTCTACTGTCTACTGTAGTATTTCGCTCAATTCGTGGGTCATGCGTCACAGGCCCCCGAATCCACGAATATTTTCGGGGGTGTCACAGGTCACCGAGACCGACCACGAACTTGCAAAAGCAGTGTTGTAAAGTCAGTGACTTTTGATTGACCCGGGTCAATGACCTTTGGCGTTCTGACGCGTCGTAAGGGGTCGCTGACTCGTCACCAACTTTTGACTGACCCGTCGAACCAGCGGATCAAAAGACTTTCCCACACTTTGCGACTTTAGCGAAATTTAGCAGTTCACGTGAGGAGCCCAGCGGAGTCACTGACCTTTGACCGACCAGGTCGATCAAAGTCATTGACGAGTCGATCAAGGTCGGTGACCCGTCACTGACGGGTCGTTGACAACACTGTGCAAAAGAAGTCAGGCAAAGAAGTTGATTGACAGATGGCGGAGTTTGAAAAGGCTTCGGACGGACAGGGGTAATTTTATAAAGAGGGTAACATTTATCCAGGAATTTCATGACATTCTGGCTCTGTCACATGTTTACTAAGTTATTCACGTTGTCCCTCACGAAATGTTAGGTCACTGGGACATGTTGTGGGCATGCTAGACGGCATTCGGCGCGAAAACGGCCTGAAAACACAAATACATGATATTTTCACAAATTCCTCTCTGTCACTAATTCCGCATGAGTTAGCCCAACATATATAGATAAATTTCATTCAAATCGGTGGAGGACTGGTTGAAATATTTACAATTCTCCGGAAACGTCCCAAAATAAGAGCCTCACAGGTAGTATTTTACATTTTGACTCTATCAACGTTACGCTATGTGCGCGCATCGCTCTGATGGTGTGTTCTCATTTACTTTGACGGGTACATGGACCTAACTCAGATCCACTTCAGCGCAAGGTTTATCTCAAGAACCCGGGCTCCAACTTTGGGATAAATTGGATTCCAAGGTCGAAAATATACGTAACAACGCGGATGGCGATGCCAAGAAACTCGTGAGGTATGTTTCGCTGCGCGTTGACTGATCAGACATACTAATTATTCTCCAGGGCTTTCCGCCATGTTCTTGAGCAGGACACAGCAAAGCACGGAAAGAAAAACTACAAGGACTCCGACATCGAGGGCAAGGTCGACCCGTTCCAGCAGAAAGTCGACGACATCATCGACGTCAAAGCGATGGATGCTGCCACGTCCGCCCAAGACCAGTCCGGTGACGCGTAGATGGTTGGAAGTGCTTAGATGAGCCGAAACGAATGTACCTCGTCGTTCTTGGTGATGGGTCTCCATCCTTCACGAGACGATTCGGACTGCACCCAACGCTCAGGGAGAGGGGCCAGACTTTCAGGAATCCCAGTGCAGCTGAGTAAGCTTCTGCTTTCCCTGAAGAAAGGAAAACAGGCTCACATTGTTATTGGTCCCCCTTGAGGTGGAGCTAGCTTTTGCGGACGCAGCAATCCCTGATAACGTCCTCTCAATATCTCTACCAGAAAACCGGATCATGTTGGCAAGCCCGCTATCTGTGTTATCGATATCCGTTTTGAACCGCAAGCCTCAAAATTGAGTCCATGTGTCGCAAATTGGCAGTTCTTATCCGCGGATACTTCCACCATGGGCAGTACATTGAACCACAGATTAAACCTAATTGGATGATTGAAGTACCTATGTAGCGGCGTTGTGCGCTGGCGTGCAGAATTACAGCTCTTTGCGGTACAACAGGCGCGGCCTGTTTTTTTATATTTTCGACAGTTTTGACTAGAACAGCCGCCACGGGCTGAGTTTTGATCGGATTTCCTTGGGAGTAGGCGCGTTCAAATCGCATTGAAATTCCGCAGAGGATGAAATACCGGCTTTTTTCATGTAACTACGTAATAGAATTTCTTCAGAAATATTATGGTTTTGACTAGGACAGCTGTAGGATAATGAATAATGGTCCGATCGAGCTAATTCTAGGATATGTTATGTGTCTGGGATGTTACTAGAGGATGGCGCATTGCCATAAGCAATATTCTGACCCAACATGATTTTGCGCTCAGTTTAGTGAGGGCAATATTCATGTCCTGTGAGAAGCAGAGCTCTGGATTGGAACTGAGGTATACCCATATCTTTAGACCTCACATTCCCCTAGAGACAGTTTTAGATACATGACATATCCAAAAACTAGGTCAATCGGACCATTATTAATTGTGATACAGCTGTCCTAGTCAAAACCATGATATTTCTGAAGAAATTCTATCACATAGTTACATGAAAAAAGCCGGTATTTCATCCTCTGCGGAATTTCAATGCGATTTGAACGCGCCTACTCCCAAGGAAATCCGATCAAAACTCAGCCCGTGGCGGCTGTTCTAGTCAAAACTGTCGAAAATATAAAAAAAAACAGGCCGCGCCTGTTGTACCGCAAAGAGCTGTAAATTGAACTGTTGGTCCATATGTTGATTGGTCTGAGTTTTGTGTCTTCCCGTGAACTTGTTTCGGATGCAAGCTTGGGATCTCGCAAGGAATGTAGGACTCAGCTCGGTTTCAGACTCAGCATACAGCTCAATTACTCGATGGACTTCGTCCTCAGAACTCGGAAAATCAGAAGGTGTGTCAGTGATCTGCTGATTGTAGCAATAATAAATGTGACTGTCCTCGAATTGCGAAGGTTCCGTGGAGGCGATGGAAAGAACGTTGTGAGTATTCGCAAAATCCCGCCGCGCTTGGAATTGGTAGGATAACTGCTTTCACTTTTCCTTTTGATTATTCTTGCGGGATTAATCGCGAGAATCCCTCCCATAATCACGTTCGTCAGGATCAGAATCCGGTCACCTCATTCACTACAGATTTTCGACAACATCATTCGCATCTATGTTGGCAGGCCTGACTCCGCTATACCTTCCAGGCTCAGCTGTCCCGAATGTCAGTTGTGTGCGGCAGAAGACGAGAAAAAACGGTGCACATTCATACTGCTCATTGTCAGTCTGGCTGTTCTCAAATCTTTGATCCCCGCCGTTGTGTAAGCGCGAACCGTAGACAGATTTTCTGAGCTGGTGGACAAGTAATTCAGACGGTGGATATCTTCCTAGTCCACGTAATAGAGAGCTTGCGCAAAAGCCGCACGAGCCGCATGCGGCTTTTGGGCGTTGCGCAAAGCCGCGTGCGGAAGCCAAAGCTGAGGGGAGGGAAAAACTGAGTTGGTGGAAGGGTAGGTGGGCCCAAGTACATGCACTGGGAAATCGAAGAAACTTTGTCTGCACCTCAATTGCTGCGTGTAAGACACAAAAAGTGTGAGAGATTTGCGTGGAGCCGCCGTGATGACCGGAAAAGCTCCTTCCACAAGCCGCGCACCCGACTGATGCAGATTTCTGTGCACAAAATACACTTTTTCAGGTATGGAGGAGCCTATTTAACTCACCAGAAAGCAAAGACAAACCCCCCCAAATGCAGGGAATTTTGCGCAATGGCCGAAAGCCGCATGCGGCTCGTGCGGCTTTTGCGCAAGCTCTCTAATATTGTCCACCTTCTCGACTCCCTGTTGTGCATGTATTTTATGGGGAAGATGATGGATGGCAATGTCATCAAGGTTCCGGGCGACGGGGAGAAAATTGAGGTCGGAAGAAAGGCTGGGAAAGGCCAAAATCTTGGGAGTGGGTGTCAACATGAGGGTTTTAAGGAAAGATTAAAATCGACGACTTGTATTTATCCCGTCAACTCTGGGACCCACAGAGCTGGCGCCGGCCAGAGTCCCGCAGATGCCATTTTAGGCTAGGTTGGCGGAATCACGGAACTCTCCGGTCAACTTGATGAAAACCATCGTTTTGGGTCACTACTCTCGCCGCTCCCCAGATTCCACCTTGGATCTACAACACCGGTCATGACAGATAACCACCCTTGTGTCTACATTATTTCGTCTTTGAACTCTTCAAAATCCAGCACCGGTCGGCTCCCTGAGATGTTCTTGCCAAAACTGCTGTGCGAGAAAAATGTTGTTACCGCAGAGATAATTTTCATCACCTGCGTATATACATATCAATTCCGGTACAAGCAACAGGGTTCGCCAAAAAGTGCCGAACCGAACCCTTTCTGAGGCTCACGGTTCGAGAAATTTTGGAAAGAACCGAACCGAACCGAACCCCGGCAATATCCGAACCGGTGAATCTTGCATGAAAATAAAATAAAATACTTTTCCTGTGGATGAAAAAAAAAGAGGCGCGGTACCAGTACCAGTTAGCCAGTGCCGGAACCATTCCGACACACTGGTTGCAGCAGCATTCCCTTCGAATCTCCTGTATATTATTGCACAAAGTCATGATGAACTCGGCGCAATTTGCCTCGCTCGAACACCACTTTTCATCTGGAATTCCGGCGCCACCACTGATTTTGCCTTCACCCGCTCAATAATAATAATAATGATAATAATCATCTTGCATTCCGCACGACCCCTCGCGCCTTAAGCTTTTCGTTACACCTTGGCGACCATCCCTGCGATTCGCTGTATACTCACTGCGTTCAAGCCCCCCGTAGACACATCTCCGTCTACCTCCATCTACCTCCGTCTACCCTCTGTCTACCTGGGTAGATGTACGTGTACCACGACATGTAGACACAGATTCGCTGTATACTCACTGCGTTCAAGCCCCCCGTAGACACATCTCCGTCTACCTCCATCTACCTCCGTCTACCCTCTGTCTACCTGGGTAGATGTACGTGTACCACGACATGTAGACACATGTCTGTCTACCTCCGTCTACCCCTGTCTACCTCCGGCTACCTAAAGTGGACAGCCTTCGGCTACCTTCGGCTACCTTCGGCTACCTTCGGCTACCTCTGTCTTACCTCCGTCTCTGTTGGTAGATACACCCCGTCCGAACTTACACTGTTAATTTCATGGACCAGAGACATTCAAACCGAGAGCAAGCCAATGAACGAGAGACTCAGGAGGGTCCCAAGGTCCCTAGACAAGTCCGAGGAAAGCCAAGAGAATGAAACGCGCCATCGGAATCACGGCATCGCCAAACATGTGCATATACGTTGACAGCAGTAGCCATCGGATCAAAGATCCTTCAACATTCGTGGTGCTTAACTCCCTTACAGTTCACTGTGGAATTCGCATCGACCGTTCCCCGGCGAAACTGATATCAATGTCAGCCTGAATATGTCTACGTCGGTCTACCTCGGCCCGGGTCTGTCTACCCCCATCTACTGGGTAGACAGACGGTAGACTCAGCTGACCTAGGTACGTGTACACAACATATACTGAGGTAGCCGGACAGGTCCGTCTACCCTGCGTCTACCCCGGGTAGACAGACCCTCCGTCTACGGGGGGCTTGAACGCAGTGACTGGCCCATATTGTTTATTTTCATCTCCATGGCTCAGTGCGAATACCACGGCAGGAACAATTTAGAACACGGGCTCACAATCCACGCCAAATCAATCACTGGCACAGTTGAACCCAGAAAACAATTGGTTGATTGTAATATTAGCTTGGCTCTCAATTCTACCCTTCAAAGGCAAAGGATTATTGATGTCCAGTGATGAGGTCAATGCCACCGGGAAAGCCTCGGTATCTCCTCTGGGAGTGTTCTGGCTTGAGGGGGTGATTCCGCAGTCCGCACTGAGGGGGTGTATTGGACGGGCGTTTTTGTACGGTACGGACGAGTGGACTATTAGTTACTTGTGACCGGCCGTATAGATAAATTCAAGTCTATCCGGTTCCGATTCACCCTACCTAACCAACGACGGGTGGCCGCGTCTCATCCCACGACAACGTCGCCGACACGCTCACTAAATCTCTACCTTTCGCCGACTTCGTTCGATTGGGATTCGGGACAGTCTCTATCATATCTCACCATGCAATTGGTAAGATATTCCCCAGATATTCCAGATCTAGTCACCACTCAATCTCAACTCAATCCAAAAAACACAGTGTGTGTTCCAAGTGTATTTGCAGGTTAAGTGGGGATATTTATGATGAAAGCGATATTTTGGTACTAAAAAGATTCAATGTTATTTAAAGCGTTGCGAACCGGCAATTTACACTTACATACTTTCATGCCCTTGAATCCCATTGATAATCCTCAGCTTCAAGGTGGCGCCTGGTTCAAATGGATCACCTCCTTCATGGGACTTTCAACAGCATTGGCGGCATTTGGAATGGTTTCTCAGGCCTATCTCGGCTCAAGCATCAAGCTGCTCATACTAGGATCGATCATTGAGACGGGACGGAGGCTCTTTCAGTGGATGATAGTTCAGTTCAGATTTCGTCTGTGGTTTTCTTGTTCTTATTCCTGCTGATTTAACGCACGCCACCCGGAAGAATACTCAATGACTGCCCAATTCCACGAAGGTGATCCAGCGTACGAGTGGGTCATACTATTTCTGGTGGGTCTTCCCTCTGTTCTCGGAGCTCTGGCTTACATTTCACTTAGACACAAGAAGGCGTGTGGCGCAGCTCCCGCGAGTTCATGGTCAACGCTACCAACTCACGCCGCAAGTGGTCCGTCAAGATGTGGATTGACCCGACTATCAAGGGCAACGCAGAATATGTCCCAACCTACCGGTTACCTCAACTCTTCCGTTGGCGAGGGCACTGGATCGAGATCAAACGTACCCAAGATAGCGAGCAGGGAAGCTTCACGGAATCCGGCACATATCAGCCAATCTCTAGCATCTTCCTGACGTTAGCTTTATCCTTGTTCTTTTGACCTATTTACTTACTTTGGAAAAAGAATGTATACACGAAATGTGAACTTACTCTCTGAGCTTGTAGAGGACGCCCGCACGCGTTACGTGGATATCAACCAACACCGTGTAACTATCCATCTGGCAGACTCGGTATGGTCATCCATGCCCCATGTCCTTCTTCTGAGTTTCTGGGGATAGCCGCGACACTACGGACCTGCCTCGACCTGGAACACTGTGAAGCACAAGAATCGTCGGTCACTCAAGTTTGTTGTCATCGGTTTTTGCATTGTGCCTCACAAATTCACACCTCACAGCTCGGTCATTCTACCGGAGGGTGTGGTCGCCGACCTCGTTCGCGACGCCAAGGAGTTTATCTCGACAGAAAAGTGGTATCTTGAAGTAGGCATCCCGCATCGCAGAGGATATTTGCTTTATGGACCCCCAGGGACTGGAAAAAGTGAGTCACATAATCTTGAATAATGAACTCTCATTTGGCTGATGAGGAAAATGCGGTTAGCATCCACAATATACGCACTAGCAGGTGCTCTAAACCTGGAAATCTACTCGATGTCACTGGCCTCCAGGCAGTATGTCTATTGGCTATCCTTTGACTTTTTTCTGGTGACGGATCCCGCCCAGTGTTGATGACTCTTTCCTTCAACGCGCTGCATCTTTGATTCCAAAGGATGCCATCTTCCTGATCGAAGACATTGACTGCGTCTTCGCGTCCCGGAGTGACGAGGAGGACCGAGATGAACTTTACGGTGCTGGTGGCCGAGGTCCTCTTGGTCACGCTATAGGGGCTCATGGTGCTCGCTCGCTGGTCACGCTCTCGGGACTCTTGAATGTGATTGATGGTGTCGGCAGCGAAGAAGGGAGGCTTTTCTTTGCCACGGTACAGTTTCTCCTTATCCTGCCATCCTTGTCCTCTAAGCATTACGCTACCTCATAGACAAATCACATAGACCGCCTCGACCCGGCCTTACTGCGCCCTGGACGAATCGATTGTAAAGTCGCCTACAGACTCGCCACAAGAGACCAGGCGCAGTCACTGTTCATGCACTTCTTTACCGAATCCCGGTTTCTGTCCTTTGGAAAAGACGAAGTAAACGCCACCACGCTGAAGGCTGTTATCGGCAATCTTGCAACCAATTTCTCACTCGGCATTCCACCTGCGGAATTCTCTATCGCAGAGTTGCAGCGCTACCTTCAGGGACACAAGACAACACCAATGGCCGCTGTTGTTGGGGTGCCGGCCTGGGTTGCTGAACAGCGGATGGAGCGAAACACTAGGGAAAGGGAGGAAGTGGACCGCAGAATGCGACAGCGGCATCAGGAGAAGCAACAGACAGCTTCTGCAGGACCATTGGCCTGGATGCAGGCCCTTCATCAGTACCTGTAGCTACGTAGACTGGACTTATTTCTATTGATTGAGAGAGGGACGGGTGTGGAGCCGGTGCTCCTCTGCACGAAGCTCGTACGTGCAGGGATGGCAGCGGAGCTGCGTACGCTCGAGCATGCCTACAGATGTTAGCAGGTGTACAGTGATGGAAGTGAGTCAAATAGCGAGATACTGTAGGTAGAGTTGGTGCCGTTGAACTGGGAGGTTTTGTCGACATTCACCCTCACTGAGGCTTCGATCAAAAGGCACCCACATGATGATGGCACACAATCTAAACCGGTAACAAGATATGCCCTCGCTTGGCTCCGGCAGTTGCATGGCTGAAATTAAGAGAGCAAAATCATTTTTTTGTCATTTTTGTTGCCATTAAAACCATACTTATTGTACATATTTTGCCCAGTTGAAAGTGCAGACAGAAGGAGAGTTTACTGACTGAGATACAGGGGAAAAATAGGGGCTGTGCAGCCACCAAAATGTATCAGCAGAGTGACAGATCGTCCGCAAGTGGCGTGTTCAACGCAGGGCATTGACAGCAACACTTGATTTGATATGCTGCGGGTACTCCAGTAACGAGAGCAGTTGCTAAATAGTCCAATACACCACGCAAATTTTTTGCACGAGTTCTCAACTTCGTCTGACAGCTGACTGAAATAGCTGTAATAATAAAGACCAATGGACTATACGACTGGCTCCCCATGACAGTCTGTTCGGTCTCACCCAAAATTACCACCGTCCAGGTGGACTACACGTCTACAATCAATACGACAATTGATCCAAATGGCGTGGTAGCCATCGATTCCGGCGGCCTGCCAAGTTTTTTTTGCAATGGATAAGCTAGTGAGTATGGCTATCGGATCCCAAAGTCTTTCGCACAACGTGGTTAGGAGCCATTTGAGCGCGATAAAAGCGGAAACCAAGTGGGATACGGACCAGATGCTCGACGCTGTCGTAAGTTAATGGAAGAGACCCTCGGCCAAACCTATCTAAAGACATTGGCAGGCAGAATATATAAAAGGCGCCGTGGAGTACAGCGGAACCGTAAGTTATGCTCCTTTTGTTACAGGTGTGTCAACGAACCAATCGGGACAGGTTTTCCGCACGTGCTTCTCTATCAACACCACATTTGCTGGTGGGGTGCCATCGAACATCAGTATCCCGACGCATGGTGTGCTTTATACTGAAACATTTGGGTGGACCTACGCTTCACAAAGCACCCGCTGGGTCCTCATACCAGGAACGCTCATTGCTCTGACCACGAATGTGATGGTGATTGTGGCTTTGTATCGTCGGGGTGGGAATGTTACAAGGGACGCTAACCAGTTCGATCCCTCTACATCCGCGATGCCGTCCACTCCGTTCTACTCGCCCTGCCATCGCCTACGCCGCCGACCTCGTCCCCATCCGCACCCGTGCCCGATTCCCTCGCACCGCCCACGTTCGCGCCAGTATCTGCCGCACTGTCCATCACCGCGCTTGTCACTGCCGTCGAACAACTTGCACGCCTCGTTTCCTCGCAGCACCAGCCGTCCCCCGCCGCTTCACGTCCCGACTCGTCGCCTCCCGCTGCGAGCCCCGTCGGTTCATCTCCCCTGAGAGGTCGTAGACCCTCTCCAGCGTCCGCGCGCATTGATCTTTGCGTCGGGATCTGATGAGATCCGCGTTAAAACGTCCAGTAGAAATTGCACTTGTGATGAGCCAGTGCGGCCATTCAGATCAGTCAGCAGGATGACACCTTTGTTTTGACTTCGTGTGCAGAGTGCCACTGTCTCCCATAATTTCAGGATTGGCTCAACATCGGTCCAACCTTGGAAACGGGATGTAGTAGGTGGGATATATGCTCCAATGAGCCACACTGAACCCATATCCAGAACGAGAATGTCAGGAGAGGTCAGATTCGACTTGATAAAACTGGTGTGATCCCGGATTAAAAGTGGAGATGTACAATTTTTTCGTTTTTTCTTCTCCTTTTTTTTTTTTTTTTTTTTTTCATGAGGACAAGACGAATGAGACAAGAGGGCAAGAAATAGGGAGATGCCTGGGAATCCGAGCACCAACAGCAAAAAATAGAGGAATGAATAGAGAAAGAATTAATGTCAACGGCAAGAGCGGGAGAAGTGCGCATAGCCACCGGATAGTTCCGATGTCCTCGCTGGCACCGATTGGCACTGCCACTGCGCAGATCAATCTTCTGGTTAATTGCAGGTCCAACGGTATTTTTCCTGGTGATACCTTGAATTTGCGGAAGTATCCTTACCCTGGGGCCCCCAAACATTTATGCAAAAAGTAGGGTAGGTCGGCCGATATCAGATCACCCGATCAACTGACTCCGCGGCCTACTTCAGGCCAACTTGTGCATGGCGGCATTCAATAACGACAAACCTGGTTCAGCTGAATTTTTGTCTGGGGCCATATCATAGGATATACTACATGAATTTGCAGTCATAAATCCTTAGCCAGCCCTCCCCCGGACTATGTTTGCAACCCAAAAAGCCTAGCACAAACCTCAATCGGAGTTTATTCCACTTTGATAGGTCAGGTTCACGGACAAAATCATTACCATAGTTATGGCCAAATAATTTATTTCCTTAACTAGTAAAATGCGCCTAGTGTTGACCTCGATGTAGTTACACAAAAAAAAAATTAACCAATAGCACCCAGTACGGTTGGCGGGAAGGCCGTGGATGAAATGAAATTTCCTTTTCGGGAACAGAGGTTCACAAACCACTAACACATTTCAGGTTTCAAAATGTATAGCATAGTAGCATGTATGTATCTCATTCAGAAGGCTATTTCCAGGTGTGTAATATCGTTTGAAGGTAAGTAAACACTATCAGAAAAAAACCCGACAACTGACAGCGTCTGTTGACGGCGGCAGGCAAGTAAAACCTTGACACATCCAGGTAGAAGACCAATTATTCCAGGATCCGATGCATGTCAGCGGTCGTATGTAATATTTTGGAGAATTTGCGCCTAGTGCTGGCAACATGGGGCTCATTTCTTGTTACGTCGGGACACGGTCATGTAACTGTGATGCGCACGGCAAAAGGCGTTGTCACTGTTCAATCTGAACACCATTAATAATGATTAATACAGTGGCATTAATGGCCTCGCAGGGATTAATTCATATTGGGGGATACACAAATTCAATAAGTGTTGTATTTGTAGGTACAGAATCAACATCAAAGTCTGCACTTGTGTATTCCTACTCCTTGTCGCTTTCCTCGTCATCCGAGTCGAGCTCGTCAAGACCCAAGGCTTCGCATTTGCTGTTAAATTCGTGTGTGGCGAGGAAATTCTTGATTCTATCCTTGCCATGATCACCGGGTCCACTTTTTCTACCGCACCAAGTTTGAATTAGTATAGTGGTCCAGCTGAGAGGAGTGCACTTACCCTTTGGGTGTATGGGCCATTGGATCGAATATCACGTTCTTCAGCTCTCCCTTGATTCTGGCCTTCATAGCTGACAGTGGAATCTCAGTTGGAGAATCCAAGAATGAGCAAGAGAACATACTTTGAACGTCACATAAAACCAATGACTTCTGGCTGAAATGGTACAGAGAAGCTCGGTTCAAAAGCGCTGTGAATGGGTCCAGTGGACATTCCAATCTATGGATTCTGTGACCATACCGGAAAAATTCTGCACCTAACTGTCATACCCAACAACCGCGATGAAGACGCTATTGGACATGTATATCTTGACTTCGTCGAGAGCACAGGTGGTGAGCAGATTCCTGTTCATTGACATCCTTCAATGGCTCACCGATACTGCAGAAATGCCAATGCAGCTTACTTTCGACGGTGGTAACGAGACGGGCCTTATGAAAGCACTTCAGCAAGAACTTCGGTGAGCATTGTTTTGCGCATACAGGAATGTAAAACTCATTGACTTTTGCAGTCGCAGGTTCCTGGCAGACAAGCTCACTGAACTCGATTGGCCATCAATTGTCACGTTGAAAAGCACGGATAATATTCCGATTGAGTCTCTGTGGAGCTATTGGCAGACCTATGCTGGGCGGAATATCAAGGAAATAATCCTCCAAGGTAATGCAAACGGGCTATTTGCCCCTGGGAACCCAAACCATGTGTCAGTGTCCATTGTCTCAATACAATATTCTATCGACACTTACATTCTTGGCAGGAACTTGTTCCAGTGGTTGTGGTCCCGCATCGTCCAGCTTCATCTTGATGAGTTCCAGGACCACTGGAATACGACCCCGCATCGTTCACAGAAGTTCAAGCTGCTGCCAACAGCTGCACCTGAGATGATTTTCTTTTATCCAGAGCGGTATGATATACTACACTCGCACGGAGGTAATGGAGTGGGTTCCCCAGGCGTTTGATCAACTCGTAGGGGATGCCTACGAGTATATTGGATCCCCAGGGCTCCATTATACCACAGGCTGGGCGACTTTTGGGAAATTAATTGAGGTTATTGAAAGCGCATAATGTAGCGTGTTGAATGGAATATTTGACCTGATTCTGTAGCGGTGTCTTTAATGCTTTGAGATTTCGGGTACATTGAATTTTGCGGGAACATTGCCTCGTGGAAGCAGGAGACTCAGGCATCAGAGAGCGCGGAGCGACACAAGACAGGAAGCCGAATCGGAACAGCTGCATCGGATGTTCTTCAGTGATTTTCAGGATCAATTGTTCAAATCACTGTCACACGCACCTAGTTTAAATGCCTGAACTGATGATTTCATTTTGCTAGACATCATGCACTCAAGTCTAGAGAAACAACATCACTGGTCTGAATTTGGAGCTGACATGACGCCATGCTACAAAGGCGCACGGGGACTCGGAACCCATTTCCCCCGGCCGGGTATTGCAATAGCCGAAGCGCTCGTTTGCCATCGATTCAAGTACCAGATCCCAAAAGGCTCTTTGGTACTTAGTGTCATTCTTCCGAACAGCACCCACAATTGAAGTCGGTAATCCAAAGTGCTTGTTCTCAAAAAGGAAATTTCATTTCATCCGTGGCCTTCCCGCCGACCGTAACCCAGTGCAAGCCTTTGATCCGCATTCAGCCTTCGTTTTTTAGGTTTCGGGGGTTGATCCTCGTCCTCCACAATCACCTTTAAACTTGTTCCTGCACGGTGATAGCCCATGTCGAGCTTTGAGATCTTCTTTTCTAGTTGGTTGTTCTCCTTCTGAGAGCGTGCCCGCTTGCGCTTACCACCGGAGTCCAGATGGGATGAGATGCGGTCCAGGCCGCGTAACGCACGCTTCTCGTGGAGTTCTGGAATGGCCGGGTCACCCTTGCACACATCAACACTGAAACGGGATTAGATCGTGCACGAAAACACATAGAAGAGACTGACAAAGGTGCTCATTCCAAAGGACCGATCGAAACACCCAAGGACGTTGTGACAATCTGTTTGAACAAGAGTGCCTCGCGTTCGTCTCCTGTGTCAAGATTAATTGTTGAATGAGCGATTTACATGGTAATTTGTGATGTAAAGCACCATGAATGGATGAAATAATGACTGAGCAGTGCTTCAGTCAGATTTCAAGCAAATTTGAGCTCTCAAGGTTCAATTTTGTCAGCTTAACAGCCATACACCCCAATTTTGGACACATGTAGCAAAAATCAAGTGGGCTCAAAACAATTGATCCACAGAGGGTATACACATAATTTTGGATGCCGAATTGGATATGAAGGGCGAGGATATATCTAGATGAACATTTCTAGGTAGTCAGAACTAGAATATTGCACAAATTTCTGCTGTAGTAAGCCAATTACCGGTTACTTTCGGTGATGACGAGTAGCACAGAGAGAACGAACGATCATGGGGAATGACTCCGGTGCGTGACAGCAAGAAGAGGTAGCTCTCGATAGCGGGAATGAGCGATCCCGGTTGTCGGTAGCACGGGTATGACGAATTGGGATGGCCATTGATGGCACAGGAAGAATGAATGAGTTGCATGATGGCACAGAAGAAACAACGGGGCTGGCTTTCGATAGCACAGCAGGCCCGAATCTCTCGATAGCGCGGGCGGGACGAATTGGGGATGGGCTTCGACTCGGATGGTGCAGGAACGACGAATGACTGCAGTGCACGCCGGCACGGGGAGGAAGATGGGGCAGGCTTTCGATAGCTCAGTAAAATCAGAGCAGATGCGAATGAGGCCAGCTCTCGATAGCACGGGTAGGACGAATTTTGCGGGAGGCTTTCGATAGCTCAGCAGATGCGAATGATCCCGGCTCTCGATAGCACGGGTAGGACGAATTGGGGATGGCCTTCGATGGCACGGAAAAATTCGATAGCTCAGCAGTGCAGCTGATCCCGGCGCTCGATAGCACGGGTATGACGAATAAAGCGGAAGGTTCCAAATCTTTTTTTTATTCCCCCCCCCCAGTGTCCACCAATTGTGACCACCCGAAGGGTCTGCCGGGGCCGTGCCAGTTGTACTGGCTTTAAGCCAGCTAATTCTTCATCAAGCCAGGGTGTCGAAGCCAATTTCTGCCAGGTTTCAACTGGCAGCCGCAACTCCCTTGTTCATGGTAATAACCAGTCTATATTTTCGGATGAACTTATCTTTCATTAGTCACTCTGCTGCACAAATTACTTGGGCTTTGAGGTCACTGCGTGCGCTATGCAGCAGTTCATCCCTGCTCTACTCCAGTTTCGTCGAACGCACTAAGTTTGTCGTCTGGAAGTCGGACGTGTCAGAGGCTTTCCGTCTCACAGCTGTTCACAAATTGGCGCAGATTAAACAGATTGCAACGTCGAACTTGCCTACCGAATGCCTTCGGGCGCATTGCCCTCGGGCCGAGTAAAACTGAGGGGTGTTCTCCTCTTCCCGTGATTGCTTTCGGGCGGAATGCGGATGCCCGTGAGTCGAATAATACGACATACATCTTGTGTGGCGCGTATGATTTTCTAAAATAGATCTGAGCTCCATTACCGAACCCCGATTTCTGAGTCGCCAAAGATCGTGATTAAACTCGGTTCAAACAGAGTGGGTATTCATTTCCGAGACGCGCGGCTTAGAAAATGGCTCTGGGACTTCATTGGAAGTGAAATGGTCTGCACCCGACTAAAAGTGAGTAAATTCGTGTTTAGGGTGTGTCTTTTGGTCTCACCGTTCCCAGTTCAGAAGTACATGGTCCAAATTGATCATGTCCACCCGGAAATAGACTGTTACACACACGTTCAAGTCTGGAAAGCACACATGGAGAGTCTGTTAGGACGTCCACTCACGGGAAAAGATTATGTCTTTCCTGCACTTGCATCTACCGGGCAAATCAAGTTCGGCGAGCCCATCAGTCGATCTGCCTTTGAGACCCTTCTGGATAAGGTTGTGGACAAGTCTAACGTACTCCAAGGTCGTAATGGTAAATTCACTACGCACTGCTTTCACCGCGGTGGGGCCCAGCGGGGCCCATTGTATCAATAATAAAAGTGTGCACCGGGAACGTTCAACTAACGCGTCAAGACTGGCTATTCTGTGCGACTTGACGGCCACAGGAGGGTGCGGCAAGTGTTTTATCCAAATGCTGTGCGTGAAGAGTGCCATGCCGAGAGACCCCTCATGGGACACTTCCGCTCGATATGAAACCTCCGTGCACAACTACTTTTCCTGTTCTCGAGTGGGATTACACCGATGTCCTGCCGTCGCTGTTAAATATTCAACAACTCGGGGAATGCTTGTTATGGCAGATCAAGCGCCTTGCCATCGAGAACATCAATAATTTGGATGGCTTGAGGAAGAATTTCGAGGACTGCATTGAGGTAGACCAGATTGCTGTTCATAAAACGGAGCAGTATCCGTTGCCGGCTATGCATGAGGACGAATCGAGTATTGAGGGTACGATCCGTGTGTACACACAGATACTTCAAAACCTCGGGCTCGCAGATGCCGATTTAAAGGCTCACGGGCTCATGTTCAATGATGGGGATCTTCTGACTGACTCTCTGGTCGAGAAGGTGCGGTTTTCAGCTGTTTTTGCGGTGGTATCTACCACGCGCTTCAACGGAATCTCCAATTCTTCCCCTCCATTCGAGAATTGAGCCAGTCGCTAACGGTTGTGCGTGACACAAAAACAGCGTGGACAACCTGTAATAGTAATGATCTCTCCGCTTTCCTTTTCGAGATTTTGTCTCAGGTGACTGTGAGAGCCTCATGTTCTTTTGGTTCTATTCATTTGGCTGATGTATCTGCGTCGCAGACCCTGGGCTTGCCGATGATCGGAAACATGGAGACAGGATGATATACGCCGACTAACGGCGATCTGAAGAACAAAGCCGCCAAGCTGCGTGCTCTTCGAATTGCCGTCGCAGAACATCTGAGAAACATGCGCCAAGGGTCAGCTACAGACGGGAGCGATACTTTGATCGCTGATAGCAGAAGGAAGTCTGCTCAAATGGCGGACGTTATGGGATTCGATGAACTGGAATCAGAGAAAGGGATGGGCATGGGCACGCTGATAGCCGAGAGGTATACCGACTACATCAAAAAGTACTGAGCAGCTGGGGAATACTGCCCGAAACGACTCGTCGCATGCGGCTTCACTGCGTTCAGACCCTCCCTGCACAGAGGCTTGGTTCAGGTACCTACGCAGACCTCTACAGATCGCTCTGTGTAGGTGGCTGGACAGGCTCTGTGTAGCTCTGTATAGCTCTGGGCAGGTCAGTGTATGTCAGTGCATGTCAGCGTAGGTCAGTGTAGGTTGTGGTAGGTCTGTGTAGTCATCTCCACAGGATTAAGATACTGTAACAACAACCGCTGCGGATGTTGAGCTGGCAAGAGAAACTCTGGTCTGTGCAGCTCTGCGGATGTACCTACCCTCACTACACTGACATATACAGACTCTGCGTAGTTGTCTACGCTTCGGCTACACCCAGCTACCCAGACACTGTGTGTAGTCGTCTAAACAGGATCTGTGTGGCCGACTAAACATGTCTACGCATATCTAAACTCAACTACCCAAACTGTGTTTAGGCCACCCTTGAACATAGTGCTTGGTGATGGATCTGCGAGGGGGGAGACTCTAGCGCGGTCGCCGACCTCCTCGCGGGAGGGGATCCAGCTCTCGTGGCTGCGCCAGTCCGCGTCGTTGTGGAGATGTCACTAGCGCAGTCCGTTGAGTCCGTCTGCGAAAATTTGAGCCAGAAATCCACTCGGGGATGTCGAGGACAATCTGTCCATGAGGGGGCACGATGGGGTAGTGGTCTGTCATGCGATGTTCAACACATCACCTGTGATTACGTACTGGATACTTCTTGGGGCCAGGTTCGAATCCCCGGGTGAGAAAATCGGCTAGTTACTGGTGTTGTGGGTAGAAACGTAAGCAAAATAATAAAATCCCAAAAAGGAACGAGGGAGAAGGCGAGGGAAGAAAAGAGGGAGACCCTGTTCATTTTGCCTACCGGTCAATGGGACACTAAATTTAAATGGCTGATATATTTATTTATGGACACTTTTAAGAAAATCTTAGGCCAGAATGTTCATTGGTATGACAGTGTCGCGTCTATTCAAACCCTTGCTCGCGGGGAGCACAGGACAGCAATCAAAATCTTGGGTTAGGCGCGCGACTGACATGCAGATCGCGGCTTTATTCCCCCAGAACCCAAACAGAGCGCACGACTTGCCAGATCGCGGCTTAATCCCCCAGAACCCAAACGAAGCACATGACTGACCTGCAGATCACGACTTAATCCCCCAGAACCCAACCAGAGCCCGGGACTGACATGCAGATCGCAGCTTTATTCCCCCAGAGCCCAAACGGAGCGCACGACTGACGCGCAGATCGCAGCTTAATCCCCCAGAACCCAACGGAGCGCGCGACTACATTCAGATCGCGGCTTTATTCCCCCAGAACCCAAAATGGAGCACACGACTGACTTGCAGATCGCGGGTTAATCCCCCAGAACCCAAACGGAGCGCGTGACTGCAGCTCTATTCAACAGAAGACAAAAGTAGTAGTCACTTGTCAAAGTCGGTAATCAATTTAGATTCTGTTTGCTCACCAGAAACGCAATGAAGCTGCCAGGTTCAACCGGCGGGCGAATTGCTGTGGTGTCCTACAGCACAAAGTTGGACTCCAGTTGACAACCAGAGCATGCTAACCGGAAACGGGGAAACAATGAAGGTCCGAGATTACAGCGGTGTTGTCATTATGGCCCTGCAAAGAAACTTGGACTCCGTTCGACCCCTGACGAGTGCTCCCCTGGCTCGCCAACATGGTGGATCAGTTCAACAATGTACATATTGGGAAAGAAGAAGAAAAAGGAAAAGGCCTTGTCTCAAAAACCAACCAAGAACAGTTCTGCGACGAGGCGTGGCGGTGTGTCCCTACACATAGAAGTCAGACTCCATTCTTCGACCACCAGACGAAATGGAAAACATAAGGATAAGAGCGTCTGGATAGAGGCCTAGTCTTTCACGTACCATGGCTTTGAGATTCGGATAGACATCGAAACCAACGGCCTACATACCAGATCTTCGTTCAAGTAATCTGCCTCGGTTCGGTAGGTCACAGCCTCTCTCCCTATGAATAAAGTCAGATTCCGTTAGACAAATATGCTTCACAAGGTCGAAACATAATTGAATGACGCACTCGAATACAGACTGCAGGAAACCGGCCTATCCGATCCGCATCAACTCTACCGCTCGGATGCATATTATCCACCTCCGCTAGTGACGCGGGCACCCTGGTGCTATGGAGCCCTTGGCATCAACCTTGCGTTGGCACATGGACATTTGGTGCGCTCGACGAGGGGGACAAACAGGGACTATCAGTCTCTCTTTCACGAGTCGTGCGGTCGGAGCGGACGAATGACCCGATTTTATCCCAGTATCCCGGACATGAAGGTCCCCACTGATTCACAATTAATTGAATGTCCCAAGCTTTACCTGCCCACTTGAGACTTCCTGGGCGCAAGGCTGAAGTTTGAACTAACTCCAAAAGGATAATGAACTCACCACCAATCTGGACATCACTGCGGGAGGATAATGAATTATGGTCAACTCAAACTCACCCAATTCCATGTCGGGCGCTTGAGAGACTGCTTTCTTGGGACCCCATGAAAGAACTAAGCCATTACATCAGCACTGCAGCTCGCTTTCTTTCAAGGATAAATTGCTCACCATTGACATACAGCCTTCGAGCGTCTAGAAGGGTGAAGATACATAGTGGGAGGAGATATAGAGCCATCCCTTTTTCATCCTTCCTCAGAAACCCCGCCCGTCTCTCCAAACGCCTTAAGGTTAATCAAAGAACCTGGGCGCGCGTCTACAAATATGACGAAGACAGGAGATTAGGTAATGGGCATATGATTGGGATGGAGGGAGAAGTTGTAATGCGACTCTGACAATCCGCTATTTATATACCGAAGCCCGGCCCCGGTTACGGAACTAATCGAAAAGTAAATCTGAAAGAGCTTCCAAAGCCATATATTCGGTGTGGATAATGACGTCCCTCATCATTCCTATTTCTATCACCATCCCAACTTACATGTTTGGTCCTCTGCTGATCTGACAGATGCTCAATTTGGACTTACTCTGAGACTTCATGGGAAGATGGTCCCAAGGATCGAGGTTGAATGGACTGGTAAGCTGCGATCTCTATCTGGGTTCTAAGTGATAACACAAACTGTGCTCATTGTTTGGGTTCTAGGGGCTCAAGAGCCTGGCAAGCTGCGACCTCTGTTTTGATTCTGGGTGTTTGAGGTCGTGGTTTGGCAACCTGTGACTTCTGTTTGGGTTCTGGGGCATCGCAGTCATGGCCTGTCAGGCCGCGACCTCTGTTGGGTTCTGGGGGCTTGACGTCGTGGCCTGGCAAGCTGCGACTTCTGTTTGGGTTCTGGGGGCTTGATGTCGTGACCTGCAAACTGCGACTTCTGTTTGGACATCAGGGGGCATCGGGGTCGTGGCCTGGCAAGCTGTGACTCTTTGTTGGGCTCTGGGGGCTTGACGTCGTGGCCGGGCAAACTGCAACTTCTGTTTGGGCATCAGGGGGCATCAGGGTCATGGCCTGGCAAGCTGTGACTCTTTGCTGGGTTCTGGGGGCTTGAGGTCGTGGCCTGGCAAGCTACGACTTCTGTTTGGGCATCAGGGGGCATCGGGGTCGTAGCCTGGCAAGCTGCGACTTCTGTTTGGGCATCAGGGGCATCTGGGTTGTCACTTGGCAAGCTGTGACCTCTGTTTGAATTCTGGGGGCTGGACGTTGTGGCCTGGCAAGCTGCAACTTCTGTTTGGGTTCTGGGGGAACAGATTGAGGTTTGGCCTGGCCAGCCACAACTTCTTTCTGGCCAGTCGAGGATGCTTTGGCCCGATGGTAACAGGACAACCTGGCCAGTTGTCTTTCCTCTGTCATGGCTTCATCATGGGAAACAATATGCCAAATTGTTGGCGTGATGGTGTGCTCGGTTGGTTGTGGGCTGTGCCCACCTGATGAGTTCAAAAGAACGAAACCAACCAGTGGGAAAATAATATACCTTCATTATTTCATATGTACAGTCAGATTGCTCACAGTGCATGAGGTCATAATGTATATTGCTCATAATGCATAGGTTTTGGGGGGAGCCATATCATATCTGTATTATTAATAATATATTAATAACATTAACCATTCTTTAAGATTTTGCTCGTTTGGCAGTGAAATTGCTCCATTTGGCTTCATCCCCATCCTTTCTTCCTCTCCTCTCATGCTCGAATTCTCTGCTTTCACCCCCATTCGGCCTACTGCTTTCCCACACTTATAGCTGTCAACTGACTGAACACAGGTGAACAGGGATCGGCTGATCTTGTCCTCTGATGTGGCCATGCGAGCGAACAATTTGTAATATGCGATCATTTCGCAGCCATTGAGCATCACTCGGCGGCTCGGCGCGCCTACGGAACAAATTCAGCGCTGATGCGCATCTGCACAACGCTCTACACAGACAATTGAGTACTTGGGTGGCCAAAGATGTTTTTGCATAGTACACAAATCAATTGATGGCTAACAGACTGGTTGGTCGACACTTGGGCTGTTCCAGTGTGACAGCATAGGCCAATTGCCCGCATCGAAGTCATGTTTTATGTCTCAAGTTGAGCATCTAGGACACTGAACCTTGCGTGTCCCTGCTCGTGCATCTCTGCTGACGACACTGTCACGCTCGAGGAGATGGTGCCTGTCAGATCTTCGTCATGCACGTCATCCGCATCCGATCCCGCTCACGTGGGATCATTTCTCAGTTCACATGACATGCACGTGTTTCGCAGGGCATCCCTTTTTTTTTTTCTTTTTTCTTTTTGGGAGCATTTGAGATAATGAAACCTTAGTCTGCAGAAGCATTCCAAGGTCATCCGCTTGTGTTGCTGGTTTTTAGCCGTCGATGCCAGTTAGACAGTCATCTACCACCTAAATACTTTCAGCACCACTTATATACTGCTACCATCGCCGCACCTCCACATGTAGTGACAATAATGACAAATCATCAGCATCAGTCGATGCCAGTGAAAATTGCGCAGGAGGAAATGCCGCTACGCAGATGTTCAAACCAGTGGCCCGAAAATTTATCCTATCCATCGTTCATGGGCTGCATACCCACTAAAACCCCTTCATGTGTCCAGTCATCTGGCAGCGAATCCTCATCCATTAGTAGCCCACTCCATGTCTTTAATACCATTTGTTTTTTCAACGCGAGTGGTCCGGGTCTCGCTTTATCAGTCAAGAGGCGCCCAGCACCCACTTCCACCCGATGCTTTGATTATTCCTGACCTCTACGAGACGTTCTACAACTCTGGCGAAATTCCCAATCTCGTTGTGTCTCTGGAGTCCTCGGCCATTCGATCGATCCTGCCTGTCGTCGACAACAAGCATCATCAGCAGTTTCATCAAAACTTCAATAATGTGTTCATACCGGCCTCCAAGTCATTGTTTTGTGCTTAACAGCCTTCAAAATGCCGCTTTCATTGTCTGGTGTCATCAGCCTAGCGATTTGAATTTCTGCCCGAATGCAGTCATATATCAGCACATATGTAGGCTTTCGACACTCTATGTGCCCTTCAAAATGTTGTGAGGTCAGTGGACCAGCTTCGGAGACAAAAATTCAAGCAGGATCGACTGCAGAAACAAAACACGCGGGCTGTGGACCACGTTGACGAGGCTGTGGAGCGGCGGGACTACCACGTGGGGTCGTTCAACGTTGCGCGCTTGGCCGTACTTAATCGTGCTCAGCGGAAGCTCGAATTCTCCTCCGCTGACGGGGATAGTCAAGTCAGGTCAAAAGGGGGGTCACAGTTCGTTATGGGTTCTGTCTATAACTACTGTCCATATACTGTTCAGTGAGTCTGTATGAGTCATCACCCCTTTATTAAAATTACGTGTGTCTGTCCATCCGAAGCCATTTTAAACTCCGCCATCAATCCTCCGGCATCCTCCGATATTCAACCGAAGTGGTGGGGTGCGAAGCACCCCACCGCGCTCTTGTATCTAATAAGAAATGGACATTAGTACGGTTCTCAGACGTGCACGTAGTGACAACGACTGTAAGTATTGTGAATAAACTGTACCTGATAAGAAACGGACATTAGTACGGTTCTAGTCCAACAGTAAGTACAGTGTGAGCAATATATATAGAGAGTCCATACCTCAGACGTGCACGTAGTGACAATGACTGAGGAAAGCGGCGCTGGCGCCAGCATGGCTGGCGATCACGGGACCGAATCTCCGAAAGGGAGTCGCGCCGAGGACGCGTCGAAGAAACGCATCGATTGAGCCGGAACATGGCTTATCGGACTGATTCTCTCAACAATATCAAGGCAGTGTCTGTAAATATGGCTGTCCAATTCAAATACAACTCGGAGCCGCCAAGTGTCCAGAACAGTCCAGAACAAGTCTTCGGACGTTTCCTCCAACACCCCAGGGGATGAGTAATTTCTCTTCTCGAAAGCAATTCTCTGAAAAGATGGAGCGCCTCGGGATATTGTTGCACAACTCCAGGCAGTTCCGTGTTTACCTTGTCCAAAAGTTGTTGGCGGACATCTTTCAGCTCTGCATCTTGGCACACAAACAGCGCATGGGCCGGGTCTTCCGCATACACGTAACAAAACCTGCATAGCCTCCATTAGCGGGGGACTATCTTCTTTCCTCGCTCTTTCTAGCGGCGGCGTTCAACAGCAAGACTGTGGCTTGAGAGGATAAGTCTTGTAAGTGCTTTCCAGACGACCAACGAGGAGGTCTCGCACTCGAGCCGATGCCTCGATTTCATCATCCACGCTTCCATGGATTTTATCACTTCTTTCATGACATTTTCCCCTGTTGCAAGATCGATGGCCAGCTGAACCCCGAGTGCTCTGCTACGACTTATCAGTAGAAGAAGAAACAGGGTATCGAGGGCTATCCATTCCCAATGCGCGCGTCACAGAAAATGGCTCGGGGACTGCCCTGGAATTGAAACAGTCTTGAGGACGGCTATTATTCCGAGTCACGCGTTTCGAAATGCAAGCCTCTGCAATTGAGGACTTCTGCCCCGAGTCACGCGTTTCAAAATGCACGCCGCTGCAATTGAGGACTGCCCTCCTGGTCACCAAAGTTTACACCATTATTCTATTATGTTGGCCATTTTACGG
Source organism: Mycena olivaceomarginata (assembly GCA_029378375.1). Lineage (NCBI taxonomy): Eukaryota > Fungi > Basidiomycota > Agaricomycetes > Agaricales > Mycenaceae > Mycena > Mycena olivaceomarginata. The sequence continues at coordinate 450,795 of JARKIC010000023.1, read as the reverse complement.
CTATGCATGCACTCTTTTACGGCTATGCATGTTCGCACTCATTGGCTGCATACAACTACGCAGTTCAAAATGCAAGCCATTGCAATTGAAGACCATGATCCTGGGTCACGCATTTCAAGATGCACGCCGCTGCAATGGAGGACAGTGATCCCGGGTCACATGTTTCAAAATGTATTCCATTGTCTGGGCTGTGGAAAAGGCAATAATGCAGTGTTGTCCCTAAGGGCTAAGGCCTTAACCGCTCTAAGGCTTAGAGGGGCCTTAGAGTAAGCCTTAGAAGTTTTGGGGGGATTTTGGGTACCCTTAGAGGCCTTAGAGCAGTGCACAGGCCGAAAACTCATGCGCTAATGACAGCTTGCCAAGAAGCTAACACCCAATTGACAGGATGTGTTAATGTTGTAATTTTTTTGTGACTCGGATCTCGTGCTGAGACAAAGTACTCGGAGTGCCCACAAGTGCCGTGAATTAACGACAGCCGAATGGAGCCTGAAGCTCTTGCAGAGGCTGAAGAAGATGCTCGCTTGGATGACAGAGCAGTGGAGATCCCATCTGATGATGAATATGTTGGCTAGTACAATTCCAGCTGTTTACCTCCCCGAGCACCAATTTCGAAGTAAGTAATTGGACTGTACCACTGCGCGCAAATGCGTGGGAAATTTAGCCCTAAGGCCTTAAACGGAGGCCTTAGCAGTAAGGCTTAGGCCTTACTAACCCTTAGAACTTTTCAAACCTGCTATTAAGGCCTTATGGAACATCACTGCAATAATGCCTCGAGGGGAAATCTGAGTAGGGGGAAATGTTCGCAGAGGCCAGGGCTATCGATTGTAATGGTCTTGCGGACGTCTCTGATCTCAGGTCATGCGTTTCAAGCCATTACAATTAACCATGATCCTGGGTCACGCGTTTCAAAATGCAAGCCGCTGCAATTGAGGACAGTGATCCCGAGTCACGCCTTTCAAAATATATTCCATTGTCTGGGCTGGGGGAAATCTGAGTAAGGAAATGTTCGCAGAGGCCAGGGCTATCGATTCCCACATTCAACAAATGACTCCGGCGACGCGCTAGAATTCAAGCGGCCTTGAGGACGACAGGTCACGCGTGTAAAAATGGTTGAGCTATGATCCCGAGTCACGTGTTTCAAAATGCAAGGCATTGCAATTGAGGACAACCACGTCCAGTTGATTGGATCGATTTTTGCAAGGAAAATTTGGAGGAGCATCTACTACATCTCAAGTGTCCAGTACACAAAAATTGGGGGAAATGAGCAGTAAGGTGGCTTGGAACAAGGAGATAAAGAGGCCACATCCAGATGATGTTGATTCTTTTACAAAAGAAACATGGTTTATGCACTCTACCATTGTCAGAGTGGTATATCAGAGGCCAGACTAGGTCATGGATGCACATACAACAACAGAAGAGGTGAAGAAACCAGTGATGGGGTGTTAACAGCGTGAACTGGCGAAAGCCGAAATTCAGGGCCAATGGGCGACATTTGAGTGACATAACATGCTCCACCGCGAGCTGGACATGTAGGAATATGCAGCCAGGCGGGAAATGCCAGAAAATATCAAAGTTCTCGTGGAAAGATCATATCACGGCCCTGTCTGTGCAAAAATGCAAGGACCGATGATGCCGGAAAAATCGGCCCAGACGAATCGGCTGCAAATGAGCCAAAGACGGCAGTATTTTGCTTCCTCATTCAGAAGTGGAATCATGGGAATTCAAACTTTACCATTGTTAAAGAAAACTGGGAGTTTCTAGGAGACTCACTCAAGCGAAGCGTTTCTTCCCACAGTTGCCCTTGCAGTAATGATCGCATCCAATTTTCCGTTGAGCGACGTGAGTTTCTGAGTCAATGAAATGGGCACACCCTCAATTACGATCCAGCTGAATATTCATGCGGTTCCCAAGTCCAATTCAGGGATGGATTATCATGCCTTGGAAGGCGATTTATTTCCGGTCTTCTGTCACAAAGACTCTTCAGTACATCGTCAGGAACATAAGTGGGCACTCTCCGCATAATGCTGTCTCGACTGTCAAAACCCTATCAGATCCAGAGCATCAGACTTTTGCCATTTTCATTGTGACCTTGTACAAGGTCAAAAAAGGTCCCAAGCCCCACTAAAAATGCCGCAAGGTCGCAGGGCCGCAAACCAAGTCTCGACTCCGGCTGGGGGCATAAATTAGTGATGTTCTGGTTTGGTTTGGTTTGCAAACTGTGGTTTTGTTTCCAGAATCCTCAAACCAAAACCAAAACCATAGAGGTGGGTTTGGTTTGGTTTTGGTTTAAACCCTGGTTTCGACCCCCCCCCTGATTCAATATTTGGGCAGTGAGTGTCATTTGCAATTCTGTTCAAAATAAAGATCAAATGAGCGAATTATACACACTCGAGCTACTGTACTATTTCGATCAAATCGACAGGGGGGGTGATGCGTGACTCATTTTACCTATTCGACATTTCGGTAGAAACCCTGGCGGACCGTGATACCCCCCAAAATTTCGATTTTCTCACGCAGATTCGGGCATACTTGGGGCCTGCGTGATGGCTCGGAGGTTCGACAGAGGCCGGAGTGATGTGTGACATCGACCAAAGTTCGTGATTGACAGGGGGGTGCGTGATGCGTGACTGCAAAACAATCCGCATTCCGCAATGCACAATGCACAGCTCACAATCCAGGTCACAGTCCTAAGCTGTCTCGACATTCTCCTTCCCATCATCACTCTCTCTTGCTCACTCTACCTACCAATGACGAGCGGAGCGAAGTGCAGTTTCTTTAAAAAGCTTACATACGTAAATACCTCGCTTATTCTGAAGCGAATGTCGATGCTGAGTGCACGGAGCCTGTAGGTGTGTTCCCGTCGTCGCGGGTGAGAAGTGGATTTGGAGGAGATTAGAGGTTGGGCCGATCTCGTCCCAACTCAATTCGAGTATTTAGTAATGCGCTGGCGGGTGACAATTGAGAAAGCGAAAGAGGCATGTTTTCGGGTGGTTAGTTTTCGTCACTAAAAAAACGTGGACGGAAGAAAATATCTTTCCGGTATGAGTTGACACACACACACTCGCGTACTCTACCGACCTCGCTTCCATCCTCTGGTATCAATATTGTTACAGGAGCTGACAATTATCGAGATCATGAAATCCAAGTCGGTACCAGGCAGTTCTTGTTCTTTGAAGCCGCGCCGATGGGCCCAATCTGCTCGACAAACCCGGGCATTTACAGCTGACATCGGGAACATGCCGGTACTCCCCACAATCACCCTCGATGAGCTTCTTTGTCCAATAAGGTTTGTAAATGTCCGTCAATTTCCCGCTGCAAGCTGGAGATTGTGCTCAGCTCAGCTGAGTTCAATTCAAGTCCACGGTCAGTCTGAGAGTTGACTCTGAAGGTGAAGTAGAGCCAAGTCAAGCTCAGTTCATTTAAAAAAAAATGCATGCTCAACCTCAATACAACGAGCAAGGCCGATGTAAGCCAGTGAGAGCCGGCGCGAAGTGCCGGCGACTGCTTGTAGTGTTCAAAATGGCATTACAAGGCATGTGATTCAAAATGCCATTTCGGGGCATGTGGTTGAAAATGTGAATTAAACTATTCAATAGTGTTCAAAATGGCATCATGAGGCATATGATTCAAAAGGCCATTCCGGGGAATGTGGTTCAAAATGCGAATTAAACCATTCAATAGTAGTCAAGCTGGGTATATTTTGACCCTGGTTTGCAGTAGCAAAGAAAAGCTTGATTGTGTAACAGAAAATTACAATGTCTAGTCCATTCGATAGCCACGGCAATTCTGAGTCAAAATGCCTGCCAGACCTTGGCAATTGGTGCAGCGATGGGCAGGCTATGGGGCAAACACTGTGGGGAAAGTCTTCAAATTAATTGCGCAATTGAATGTGTCTAAATGGGGATGGTTTTAAAGCCGTGCCATCAATTGAACACAAAGTTTGATGGCTCAGCTCGAATCAAAACCGCCCACCAACAAGCAATTGGACCTACAGTTGGCCTGGCATCGTCGCGCCGAGAATCTACTTCCCAAGGGAACAACATCCGAAATTCCCATGGTATCCAAGCTTACATCGAAGGCGCTGAAGCAGGATGCATTGATAGCTGCAGTGGGTCGGTTCGTGAACAAGGGTGGGGTCTCAGGCAGCCAGGATAGCATGGTGGAGGAAGAGGAAGTGGAGGATGATGTCGACAGTAACGCCGATATGGAATTGGGCTATTAAAAACATATAAACTTTCAGAACTCAACTAATGTGTATCAAAAATATTTTGGCTTCCTAGGATTGAGCCAGGACCTCTTCAGGAGAGCGGGAGAGCGCAAAGCGACCCAAAACCGTCAGTTCTGACAGTGAGCCTGACATTCTGACAGTTAATTATTTTCTTCAAAGTGGAATTGTCAGCGGACCTTAATTCGGATGTCACGCGTCACAGGGCTCAGAAAATTTTTGGACGTGTCACGGGTCACCGAGGTTGTTTTCGAATGTCCAAAAAAAGTAACAAAATCGTCATAAAATGGCCAAAAATTCTAAATTTTTGCGCGCGCAGCGTGTGTGGCTTTGCGACGGTGCGGCGTTCCCACGAATTCCGGATTTGACAGGATTGGGGGCCAAATCGGTCGAACGGCGCCCAAAACAAGCACAAAAATATATTTATGGGTGTTTTCTTGGCTAGCAGTTTGTGCTAAAGCCACGCCGTCATTCTCCACCTATTATACATGGAACTACATTCACAGTAATGGCCGAGACAGGCCCAAGATTTTCATGTGATTTACGAACTTTTTTTGGTGTCGCAGCCAAGTCGGCGGATTTTCGAAAACTTAAGTTCGATAATCCGGGTCACAGGTCACACCCGCGTCCGAATTGATCGAAACTGTACAGTATGACTGTTGTATGCCTCCGGTACCGAAAATCGATGGGCTTTGGAGAGTGTGGCCAATTTGGTCGAACAAAAAATATAAAACTCCTTCCAGCGACTGTGCGGGGCATTCTGCTGAAAACAGGCGAATTCGACCCAGCAAATGATCTTGAGTGTGCTCAGAAAAAGTCGTGAGCGGCCGAGCCCACTTCAACTCGGATTTTGACCCGGTATTATCATGGATTTTCTTATCAATTCGGAGGTTGAATCAATCGCGAGTTGCATCAATCGCGAGCCCCTCCCCCCTATGTACTCGCTGTCGGAGAAAGTGATGGCCGGTGGCCGTTCTCACTATTCTGACTACCTACGCACTCCAAACAACTTATGGAGCGAAAATATGGGTGAATAGAAGATATTTGGCTATGTTAGAAAAATGCCATAAAAGGAAATTATGAAAATATAATACATTTTTGCTCAGAATTTGAAACCGACTTTTTGGGGACGGTTTTTATGTAAGATTTGATTCCATAGTCGAAAATTACTCGTTAAGTAGTGTAGAATACCACTTTGAATCATATTAATACCTTGTGATTTGAGCTCACAATCTCACTGTGTTATCGAAAGGGCGAGGTTCTTACGGGCGCCGGCCCGGACGGCCGGGGGTGAAACATGTCCCATCCTTGTCCGTGTAATCCCACTGGACAAGCTCGGCCTTGTCGTGTGCAAAGTAGGGCCCTCGATGGTCAGACAGTTTGCTGGGCAGATATTTGTGGCCGATTTTACGGTCTAAAAAATAGTTGGTTGAATATCGAACACGGGAAATGAGCCTGTACGAACCGGTGGGCTCCGGGGGCACAATATCCACGTCGGTCATCTCGTCTGGCAGCTCAGGTGACTTGGCAGCCGGGTCGACCTTGCTGATCCTCTTGCGGGGAGTGCGGGGGGAAGTGGACGAATCCTTGATGCCACTGCTACTGTACGGGACCTGTAGATATTATCAACGATGGTTCATAAGAAGCAGGAGAGAAAATAGAACCTTGTAGGTTGGGTGCAGACGTGCAAGCAAAAACGTGTCAGCATCTAAGCTGTGCTCTCCACAGATTATGGACTCTGTAACGTCGTAGCGCTGGGTAAATTGATCAGGACGATGACAATATCTGGAGGTTATAATACATACCTCGGCGTTGGCTGCTTCGAGGGTCTTGTCTTTACCACGGAGACCATCACGGGTAGCGAGTCCGTTTTGGAACATGGCACAAAATTCCGGTGTGGCGCCAGTGGGGCATCAAAGGGCGAGAACCATGTGGTGTGACTTTGAATTTGCGTCAGTCATCAGCTGGTAGGTACTCATCAGTAAAATGTAAGTATAGTGTTAGAAGCACAAACAAGTTTACGGGTGGGAAGGGACTTCTTCGGGTGCGCCGCCATCCAAGTCCCTTGCGCTTCAGATCCGATTTCGGTGACGAAAGTGGCGACAAAAAGTGTGCCATCAGATTTTTGATAGAAAATGTTGCCCTTAGGGTCGGGACTGGCTCTGAAGAAAGTGGAGTCGATCTCGTGGGCACCCAGATTCGAGTCGCCGAGAGCCCGAGCTTCTTCAGCCCAGAAATCGTACATTGTCTTGCCGGTTTTCCGGTCAACAGTGCAGTGACGCAGGCTACGTGGGACAGACTTTCGGTTGAAATTTGTTTATTGTCTGTGGAGAGGAGAATGTTCAACACGGCTTTTGACATATCTTTCGCAGACCTGAAGTCCTGGGAGAGGGCACGGCAGGCAGAGCGATCCGGTCTTGGAGACACAGAGCTATCCACACCGTGATCCGCACAAGCTCCACCGGCGATGTGGTGAAGAAGAATGCGTCGAAATTGTACTAGATTCAAACAGGCACACGGGATAGCATGAAGCTCAAGAGATCATTGTATTCTCTGTAGATCAGCACGGAATACAGAAATACGAGCACGCATGGCATGGTGTTTAAGTAAAATATCATTCAATAGTTTCAACGAGGGTCGCATCGCTCATATCAGTCATATCAGTCATCGACAAGGCAGAACCGGACGTAGAAGGACCGCGGCAAACCAGAGGTTTATCGCAGATGGATCTACGTCCAAGGGCTGATAAAAATATGAGTACTTGAGCACCGGTAATGATAGGAGATAGACAACTCACATTGTGCAGATATGTCGACCATGTCAACCATGTCACGGAATGTTTGGGACGGGAAAACAGTGTCTGAAACCTATCTTAGCTCGCAAACTGATTTTGACAAATGTAAGCAACCTACTTGACTGTTGTCTCGGGCCACCGATTCCCGAGGAGAGAGTAAACGAGACATGCGGAAGAGTCTCGCGATAAAAGAATAACCAGTCACGACCGAGAACAAGGCCATATGGGAGACCAGCAGCAATAGAAAGCTTTGTGTGCATTGAGCATATGGTGTCACCACAAGGAAGAGTAAGGACCCAGAAGCTGAGGATTTGGAAGCCGGAACTCCAGAGCTTAAGATCCAGTCAAGAGCCACCCGAGAATGCTCGGACTGAGGGTCGAGGGTCGTCGAGAGAGGCACATTGCAGAAGTAGCCATGGAGGTTCCTTCGGGATCCTTTGTCGTCGTAGGTTATACCGTGTCTGGGTTCAGGGGGGGTGCTCAGACTGGTGCTGATCGGGTGCCCCAAATCGGTTTCAACATCGTATGGGCCATTGTTTGTGGTACACCTGACAAGTTGAAGGGGAAATATGCCATGCATGAATCTGTGTTTATGCTCGGATCTTTCTTATTACCTTATTCTTGGTCGTAATTGGCTGTTCTTTTGTCGGCAAACCCTTCCGCCTCTCTCCTTTGTTCTCTCTTTGGTTACTATGGCGCCGGTGTGGAAGCGCCACTCGCCCCGCTCGTCGCCTGCGATATCTGAGCCAGCTAGACCTGTGAACCCAATATTCCGGCATATATTATTCAAATTTGTGTTGTTCTTCAATTTGCTCTCGCACCTTCATTTTACCATAGGGAGCGGTGCTGGTGTCTTTCTATATGCTCGTCCGAGCTGGATAGGTGTTTGAGCAGGTGGTTGCGGGGTATTTTAGTTGTCTAATATAGGTTGGGGCCGATTCTACGCGTCCTGCGTGGGGAGTGAGGGTGAGATAGGTGGTGTAAGAGCGAGAAGACGCGTCGCTGGACCCGTGACTCTACTGACCTGCGACTACAAATTAATGACAAAACTTACTCCTTACGGTTGATGAATGTAGCTCCATCCCTCGTACATCCCGACCAAGCAGGCTTCATGAAAGGCAGAAAAATTGAAGACCAAGTTAAGCTTGCCAAATTGCTTCTTAATTATGCACTGCGAGCTGAATCCATTGAGATGGTGTGGGCTCAAATCAAGCGTCGTAAGTCCTCTCTCAAGCTTGTTGTTGTTGAGTGCCCACCATCCCCAAGGTTTCCGTGAGCGTGCTGATGGCACATTCCCCACAGCTCAGAAGCTGGTTCCAGAGTGCATTGAAGCTGTTTTCTTTGGACACCATTCGACGCTTTTTTCCGACACTGCTACTCGCTGTGGCAAAAAGTGATGGCCGCTGGGTTTTTTAGTCACTGCTCGACAACTAGAGCATATTTTTGGACAAAATAAAATGCCAGATAGCCCAGAAGAACGATGTGCACATTTTAAAGACATTGATAGCATCAAAATATCTTGATGTGCCAATAAACAAGCCAGATATGTGAAAATGCCATTTTTCAACTCTGTCAGATATTTTTTTACAAGAAATGTAAATCACTCATATTGTAGCCCTAGATGTGCTGTTCCATCTGACACTTTGAATTTTGCAAAAATATACACCCAATATTGAGATATTTGGGCCACAAAAGTGGTATTTTGGCTTGATTTGAGCAAATTTGGGCAAATTTTAGTGATTTTGGTCACTTTGCGGCCCAGATATCCCGATGTTGCCTGTATATTTTTGCAAAATTCAAGTTGTCAGATGGAACAGCACATCTAGGGCTACAATATGAGTGATTTACATTTCTTGTAAAAAAATATCTGACAGAGTTGAAAAATGGCATTTTCACATATCTGGTTTGTTTATTGACACATCAAAATATTTTGATGCTATCAATATCTCCGAAATGCGCACATAACCCTTCTGGGCTATGTGGCATTTGGTTTTGTCCAAAAATATGCTCTCGTTGTCTCGCAGTGCTAGAAAAACCCACCGTCCATCACTTATTTCCACTACTAGTACCGTTACATGGACACTTGCTGCCATGGTCTCAATCCGCAACAAGCTGCACGAGCTGTCAAAAAATATTCGTCTCATCGCCGTATTCCTGTTGGTGATGTTGCAATCCTTAAATCCACTTAACTGTGTACTCCGTTATTCCTACTAGAGCATTTATAATGGTTTAGGAGGGCTCCCGGAGGCGCCTAAGCTATGCCGAAGCCGTGCCGAGCTATTTTCCCACGTGTTTCACTTTCTCGAGAGACAAATTTTTGAAATGTTTCTCAATCTCTTAGATTTTCTATCAGAATGAAGCCCTACTATGTATCTATCATTTCCGGGTGTTTCCAAATATCTACGTGAATTAGAGAAAATGATCCGTGGTTATCTTTGAATCCAATCAGTCTTCCCTTATCCGGCAATCGAGAGGTGCCTGGTGGCACTGTATGCTGAAAAACAAGTTGCGCTCGTTGGACTTGAAATTAAAAAAAACAATCATCTTTCTCTATATCAAATTTGACTCTTTTTTTCAAGGTTCAGAGGTCAACAATTCCAAGTCCCGACACTGGTTTAGCGGGCCCTGCCAAAATGCTTACCAGATGTTCCAGTCGGTTGAACACCAAAGTGAGTCACAGTATTCTGTTCCCCACTAAAATTCTCTTCTTCTTGGTACGAGTGGTCTAGCCATCCCTCTACCTTCCATCATTGCTTAGTAGTTTATTTTTTCCCCTCGCACTTCTGCGAGGTGTTACATAATCCAGCTTTTCCAGCGGCTGCAGAACAACATTCAGAAATGAACCAGTATTAAAGATGAAATTTAGGACCTTCTTTCCCTTTGTTGGGACACCATTGGCGACCCCTGTGCGAGGCTTCGTTTTTCGCTATGACCAGTCAAAAATAGTCCGATATCAAGGATGAAAGTTGGAACTTTAACCACGGGGAGGGCATCGTCGTCCAAGTCTGAATCTGAATCTGTCGTTGACTGCGGACATGCTTTAAAGAATCAGGATTTCAGTGCAATTGAAAACACAGGAGTAACATTGGAGGCAAGTTTGTCGTTCGAAAGACTGACAGGAAGAGGAATATAGAGATCACAGTCGTTGACGTGTAAAGCTGGGTAACCCAATGTATTCCACACCCTGAGCTACAAAGGTTTGTGTATTTTTTACACAAGGCTACTTTAACAATCAAGAGATCAATGAGCCATAGCTACGTGCACTATTCACTGCTATTTTCGACTTCATGTTTAACTGGCGAGGTTTTTCCCACAGAGTTTTTCCTGATTCGGTCACTGGTCTAGACTCTCCGTCAAGGCGATCACATGGAAACCTGTTACTCCCGTGTTGAATGCTCGGGCATCTCGGGCATATATCTTACAAGTTACAACACAAAGGTGGAATTAAAACGTCAGGGATGTTGTTTCAAAGGTCTTGACCATTATATGAATAGCCTTGAACACCCCATCCCACAGTGATAGGATGCTAATTTCCCTCTAAGTTCCTCATAATTGTACTTAAAGGCGGTTGAACATCCGTTGGGCAGCCCAGACTTCATTTCTTACATACAAACCACTGAGAAAACTTGAATGTAAAGAATTACATAAACTAAGGATAAATACTCCGCCCGAGAGCCAACGGACCTACCAAAGAAATTTACATCATTCTCAAGGGGGCGAAGGATACATACCGTTATTTTGGAATATAACGTCTTGCAGTGCTTCAGCAAGATTCGCAAATGGATGAATTGCTGCCCTAGGTTCAAATGGCCGTCGAAAAAGGAAAGGCCAGACCAAGGTATGCAAAGCTTTTTGATAACTTTGCAGAAAAATAGTTCCTTTATAAGGGCCTTTGACCGGCTAAAGACCAGATGTAGCTTTGTAAAGATTTTATCTAAATGTGGACTTTTGCAAGGCCTTATAAGACAATGTAATGATCTCCCGCTTTTGCTGATGGCGCTGTTTGAAACTTGTAACGCTCAGGGCATTTGTTGAAACGAGTTGAAGAAAGCGCCGCTTCAAAGGCTGTGTCGGATGCATAGCGGTGAACAAGGGCATCTGCCTCCGAGATCAAATTGTCGAGTGTAGGTAATTTATCTTGTGAGGCGAGGCGCTCGAAATAGGTGAACAGAGCCTGGTGCTGAGTCAGGTGCAGATCCCGGAGATCAAGAACCTGCGCGGAGAATATGGTTTTCATGGTGCGGGTTGTGGCATAATAATCACAACTGCTGGGCTTTGAAGGCGTGTGCAAGGAGACAAGAGAGGCCGCACGGGAGAGAGAGGAAGGATCTGTGGTGGCTTTCGGTCCGAAGTGAGTTTCCGCCAGTGATGTTCATCAGAACATGAAAGAGGCTTTGCGTCCACAGGCGGTTTTCGAACGATTCGTATTCGTTCAGACTCACTCCTTGGGGGAGCAGATGGCGCATGATGCGATTTCCAGATAAGACAGACCCTCCATCGCCGGCATCCCAAATTAACACTCTTGCCGCGGAGACGTTCTCTGGTGTATAGGCATTACAGGAGTTCCTGAAAATAATGGCAAATATCGATTTTTTTTCGCGCGGTTCCCAAAAAGGAAATCGGCGTCCCGGGCTTTCCTTTCGCCTTCCTTCCCACTACACGACATTCTGCAGCCAAACAATGAATTGGGTAGCGGGGATTTCCACGCTTCTTCGAGATTTCCAGAAGCTGTAGACGATAATGTAAATGGATAGCGCCGTGGGGTCAGGTCGTAACTATGTGTGGGCATGCATTGCATGGAGGCTCATAGCAGGTACAATAAATTTGAATAATAATAAAAAAGGTACTAATATCCATCACACCACACGGCTGAAGAAGAACAACTAGTCGTGGGTGTGAACGATCTTAACTCGGGGCCGTGAAAAGAATACCCATATTCGAGTAACTTGTAGACATCACGTTCGTAAACTCGCTTTAGATAACCCACGCCGCTCACGAAGAACAAGTGTACGAGATTTCATTGCCAGGTTTACATGAAACGCAAGTAAAACAAAAAAAAAAAAAATACAAGACGAACAAAAAAACTACGGCGTGAGGTTAACACATCCTGCAAGCGACTGAAGCGTCTGCCTTCCGTGCCTCGTCTCCGGCCAACGGAAGATTCTGCCAAATCTGGCGGCGGCGTGAGTTGGGATACTTCTTGTTCATCCACTCGAGCCAAGAGTTCTCGAATCCCAGCGCGGTGGATAGACGGGCGCCGTTGTGGCGCTGCTGGACGTCTGAGTCCCAAAACAGGTAGGATTTGCCCTGCGTTCCCTCCGGCGCGTGGTGGATGAAGAGCAGCCATGCGTGCAAGGGGTCCGCACGGACTTCTTCCGCCGTGCGTCCAACTGGATTGCGCTGCGAAGTGCACATCAAGGCGACGCTGAACTGGCGGCCGCGGGGGAGTCGGTGTCCATGAACCGCTGCAGCGTGCTGCCAGAGGAAAGGTCGTCGGTTGCGGAAGCGTTGACACACACGGCGACGCGCGCGGCAAAGTCCTTGCTGTCCTTGGCAATGATGGGCATCGGGTAAACATTGGCGAATCCCGGGCGGTAGGCGTCTTACACAACCTGGAGCTGCTCAAGGAAACCTTGATAGAACCGAAGTTCAAAGCCACCATGCACTTGGCGGCACAAATCGAGCAGCACCCGGCGCTCTGCGGAGAGGTCGCCCGGCGGCAGGGGGCAGTTCTCAAAAAACTCGGGCGGCGCACGGGGGACAGAGGGCTTTGTTGCCCGTTGTTTTCTGGACGGTTTCGCGGGCTTGGGATGGGGCGCGCAGGACGGAGCAGACGAGGACGAAGAGCGGGTGCATGGAGGTGCAAGACAAGCGCAGACTAGGACAAACACGAGGTGCCGCTTCTCGATCACGTGGGGCGGGCACGGTATGTAATAGAGCACTTAACAGCGGACGGCGCCGCTGCCCCGTTGAACAGAGGTTTGTTAAGGAAAACTAGTGGAACTGACTACTAGTGGAACTGACTTTAGAGAGGGCTCAGTAGATATCAGAAGTTGGGCGACGATGTAATTGTGAACGTGAGCGGTAGCCGTGTGCATTTTTTTTTTTTTTTTTTTTTGATACACAGAATTGACAGGTTTTGTAATTTGGGACGATGGACTTGTGAGACGCATTTCCGTATAATGGTCTCGGCCTCTAAAATATCGTTGACGTTCATAACATTCAGAAATTCATGAACGTAAGTACCTGAGAGGCCCGTCATACGGCTTTAACCGAGGGCGCTACTACTGACAAGACATGATCACCCACTCTCCTCGGACGGCCTTCATCTGCAGATGACGATTTACCTCACATCGTTCGGCTGACACTCTGACTGACGATCGGCTGACGACGATTCTGGCCAGAATTGAGCTCGTAGCGAGTGTTCTAAGTAAAATATTGCAAAACAAAAAAACGGCCTGTAATGCCATTCTGAACCCTGTGCCTCACTGGTAAATAGTAAAGTGTCTGTCTAGGAGAGACTAGGTCCCCCGGCTGAAAATATGCAATAGTAAAGTCGGCAAAAAACAAAGCACTGATCGGACCCTAGAGAGGTCACTAATGCCTCCAGACAGACTTTGTTTGCCTGAAAATGACGGGCATAATCAGGGCTAGCCATTGGCGGTGGGCGCACCTCAGAAAATTGCTCTGGAGTCATGCTAGAGGTCAAAATGTAAAGGGGGGGCAATAAGGTCACGTGTTTGAAAATGTGCAATAAAGTCACACATTTGAAAATGTAAGGCATTGCAATACAGTCCCGCGGTTGAAAATGTGCAATAATAAAGTCAGGAAAATACAACGCACTGATCGGATGCTAGAGAAGGGTCAATAATGCTGCTTCAGACAGACTCTTTTTGGTTGAACATGATGGGAATAACCAGGGCTAGCCATCGGCGGTGCGCACGCCTCAGAAAATGGCTCTGGAGTCGTGCTGGAGGTGAAAATGTAAACGATGGCGATAAGGTCACGCGTCTGAAAATGTGCAATAAAAGTCACGCGTTTGAAAATGTGCAATAAGATCACGCGTTTGAAAATGTGCAATAAAGTCACGCGTTTGAAAATGTGCAATAAAGTTCCGCGTTTGAAAATGTGCAATAAGGTCCCGCATTTGAAAATGTGCAATAAGGTCCCGCGTTTGAAAATGTGCAATAAGGTCCCGCGTTTGTAAATGTGCAATAAGGTCCCGCGTTTGAAAATGTGCAATAAGGTCCCGCGTTTGTAAATGTGCTATAAAGTCACGCATTTGAAAATGTGCAATAAGGTCTGGGCATGGGCAATTCCCACGCTTCTGGCAGGCGATCAAACGGTCACGCTGTTAGCTTCCTCCGAGTCAAGCCTGACGCGAGGCACGAGCGGCTTAGGCTTGATGTAGGATACTGTACTATTACGGTCAATTCTCCAGCGCTGTGACCTGTGACAAAAACATTCGAACTTTGAAGTTCGTAAATGGGCCGGAGGACGTGTGACACGGGTTTTTTTTTTCGTAAATTGCCAGAAAATTGGCAGGAAGCCTCACATATGGTATATATGAACACTGAGGAACTCGCCACAATGAGCGGACTTCTTGACATCCTCAGGATCCCAGATGGGCCGGAAAAGCTATCACTGGCTGGCACCACCATACCTGTGTCTGACCTCATCAAGTTTCCGCTGCCGCCCCAGCACAAATCCACTGTTTTTGCCGACCCCACCGAATACCTCTCCGACCTTCATCCGACCATCACCACCTTCAATGTGCTGGAAATTCCGGTGCCCGCCTTCGGTTGTTGTCAAAGCCCTCGGCCGCGTGATCCTCCTAGACCCCAAAATCACATCTATAAGACTCACCTTTGTGTTTTGAAGCTGTCGCACCGCCCCCCCTATAAACAGGGGAAGTGTCGATTAGACGAGGGAGCGAGACAAGTGGGAAGCGGAAGCAAAAGTCCGCCTTGGATCGACTCACGTCAAGCCTGGCAGTTCGTGTGAACACTACCGACCACATATGTGTCGCAAGCGAAAATTCGCTTTTTTGACGGCACTTTTCAGCGTTTTTGTGACTTTTTTTACCCATTCGAAGACGCTCTCAGTGACCTGTGACCTGTACGAAAATTTTCGTATATTTTCGGGCCTGTGACCCGTGACATACGAATTGAACGTAATAGTACAGTACGCTAGTGTAGGAGAGAATCGGGAAAGATGTGACCGAGCGTGACTCGGTCACTTCTTTCGCTCTGCGCGCGCGACGTCTACAGCGCGCCCGATCCTCTCGACGTCTTTCTTTGTCCTCTGTGTACATATCGTTCTTCACGCAACACACAACCCTCGTTATGACCCAGATCCCCGAAGTCCAAGACGCGTCGTCCAGTCAGAATGGGCCTGCTCCAAACCCACCAACGGATAACTCTTCAGGCGATACAGTTCGCGTGCGCAGGACACACTCATCGAACGCGATCGTCGAGGCGTTGAAAAAACTCCCGCGCGTGGCGAAAGTACAGTTGAACAATCTGATCTTAGGCCGAAACGCAGATCGACTGCTCAGAAGGACGCGTCATCTCGACAACGCGGTCACTCACCCAGACGTCCCTTCGGACGACGAATCCCTGGTCACCGTCGATGACGACGTGCCTCTCTCCCCCGCTAGCGGCTTCAAGAAGGTTCTCAGCTCCTTGTCGCCGTCATCCGCGATCACTCTCATGCGTGGTATCTCTTCCTTTGGCGGAGAAGCGAAGCGCGCGCGCGACGGTGACGACCCTAAACCACCTTCCAAGCGCCGCCGCGAGGAGATCGATCTGCCCCTCGGTTCTCGTCCCCCCGTTTCCTTCAATGTTCTTTTGAAGGATCTCGACGTGCACGGGTATTACATCCCGCTGTCCCTTTTCACCACGGAAAGTTTAGACTACATCAACAAGAACTCCTCTTCCATTGCCACGACCAAACTCAACGCGCCGGGCTCCGACAAACAGATACGTGTCATGGACTCAGCCCACTTCGAGGCAAACGTACTCGCAGAGCGTGACTTGGATCGAGCACAGTGGACCGAGGCTGCCCAAAACTACGTCAAGTTTATGGGACATATCGGCACTCCGGAGGACGTCGCACGCTGGTCAGCGCACTTCGGTTTCTTGGTGACTTACGAAAAGGCGGAAAAGAATTTCCCAGCACTCCTGCGCACTGACATCACGTTACGCCAAGCATATAACGTGCAAGGTTTCTCCTTCAAGCGCAATTATTACCAGGAGCAACTTAACGGCGAGCTGGTTCTTCTCCGTATTGACGAGAAGCTCGCCCTTTGATTAGCCGAATGGAAACCGGCCGAAGAGACCCGCCCCCCCGCCGCTCCCCCGAGCCTGCGCGGTGGCAGCCGGGGAGGAGGTGGCGGGGGGGGACGCGGTGGCAGCGGCGGCGCTCGTGGCGGCGCCCGTCCGTCTGAAGCCTTCAAACTCCGCTGGTCAGTTGGCCCTGCCGCTGCGATCCGATATTACCCCATCTGAAACACTTTTAAACTCCGCTATCAGCGGAAGGGGATGCGAGGCCGCGAAGCGGCCGAGCAACCGCTTGTGTCTCCCCAGATTTCCACCCAGTGCCCCATGTCCTCTGTGGGAAAGCCTTGTGCTCTCCATTGCAAAACAAATACATCTCGATGGCAGCTTGGTAGTCTCGGTGGAGGATACGCTGTGACGCATCCTCTGTTGTGCGGCGTGTAAATGGGTCTCGAGCCTGACTCATTATCACCTGTTTCCAACACGCCTGTTTAGATTATCATCCTTCCACTGGGCCAGCAAAGCAAGAGCGCCTGAGCCGAGTATTCTACAATTTGCTTCCCGGACTCATGAGCCCTAGGAATGCCCCTTTCCACAGCAGCTGCGAACTCCCGCAGTGCCTTTCCATCAAACCTGAGACGCCAACGGATGCTGGGGAACTCAGGACGCCCACGAAGTGCGTCGTTCAGGTGGCCCATCGTCTCGGGTGCCAAAACACGATTTTGGAAAGATACGCAATCGGGCACATATGCCACAATTATCTCTTTGGCGGCCGACGAAAGCAGGGCGCGCATGGTGTCGACGAACCAGCGCATGTTACGGTCCATGAAGTCCAGTCTGACGCAAACGAAGCGGATGGAGGGCAGGACAGGCAGCGGTGGAGTCATGAATCCTGCGAGGTTCAATCCTGGCATTGCCAATGAGACACGGCAAATGACCACATGACAGAGATTACCCTGGCAATCAAGGTACAATTCCTCTAGGGTTCCAGCGGAGGAGAATATAATTGTGCTTATGTATCCCGGGTCCGGACGCACCCACAACCGCCGCAACTTCGGGCTGCGCACAAAGCTTGGGAGGGGGATGTCACCCCGACTCTCGAAGTCGGGAAACATAATCAAATTCTCCATATTGTGGTTCTTGGGGTGGTCGGCCATCCGGGAGGGAACGGCAGCGAGGGAACCTCCCCTGAAGAACAAGGTTAGCTTTCAAGTTTTGGGATCGCGTTCTATGCACGGGGGTGTTACGAAAACACACATAGGCGTCGTTGATGCAATCTCTCGCGTCATTCTGTGAGTGAGGAGTACTTGTGTAAGTGTTAGCCCCCAAGTCAGACGAAAACAACATACATTGAGCAAAGGAAATATTTTGTGTCCACCTCGGAACGAGCGCCTTTGCTGCCAGTGCTGGTGGATGATGACAGCAATCGATGTCAGGACCGAGGGTGGCGGGACCCAAGCCGGCACAACGTGCGACGCGAATGTATTGGGATGCAAAGGAGCTTGAAAGAATGGTTGGAAAAAGGAGAAATCCGAGAGTTGGTGTTGGGACTAATAATACAGTCAGTGATAATGTATGGGCAAGGGGGAATGGATGATGAGTCTGACCCTAAGCTTAGGGCCAGTTAAAATCTCGAACAACCCCATCACAAGCTCAAATTCGTCCGCACTGATTAATATCGGAGTGCATCCCGCCCGCCGCTCATGAACAATTGCTTCTTCAACGCAACAGCCGTTGTTTGTGTCGTCTAGCCATTTTTTGTCGGCCTCGTCCATGTAATATGTATAGTCATGGTCAATCAGAGCCGCAGAACATGCTTCGGAAATGGTTTCTGTGGACTGGACGTATGTCGAAGGGTCCAACCATCTATCACTGCCTGCATAGTTTGTGAGTCTGCCCCTTTGCCGTCGGCCTGCTCCCTCTGCTCACCGGTCCTCCTTCGCGCCTGTGTAGGCTGTGAGTCTGCCCCTTTGCCGTCGGCCTGCTCCCTCTGCTCACCGGTCCTCCTTCGAGCCTGCATAGCTTGTGAGTCTGCCCCTTTGCCGTCGGCCTGCTCCCTCTGCTCACCGGTCCTCTTTCGTGCCTGCGTAGCCTGTGAGTCTGCCCTTTTGCCGTCGCCCTGCTCTCTCTGCTCACTGGTCCTCCTTCGCGCCTGCGTAGGCTGTGAGTCTGCCCCTTTGCTGTCGGCCTGCTCCCTCTGCTCACCGGTCCTCCTTCACACCTGCATAGGCTGTGAGTCTGCCCCTTTGCCATTGGCCTGCTCCCTCTGCTCACTGGTCCTCCTTCGCGCCTGTGTAGGCTGTGAGTCTGCCCCTTTGCCGTCGGCCTGCTCCCTCTGCTCACCAGTCCTCCTTCGCATCTGCATAGCTTGTGAGTCTGCCCCTTTGCCTTCAGCCTGCTCCCTCTGCTCACCAGTCCTCCTTTGCGCCTGTGTAGGATGTGAGTCTGCCCCTTTGCCGTTCAATGTCCTGGTTTCAAATGCGGGGCTGGTCGAACTGACTGTTGCTGCCGCTGAATTCTATTTTGCCAGCCTGATTTTGTCAATCAGAAATTTGCGCTGGAAGAGCTTGTCGAATCCCGAGGCCACATTTGTGACTTCTACCCAAAGTATCATTGTGAGCTCAATTTTATTGAGATGTATTGGGGAGCTGCAAAATTCCGCTACCGTACAACAGCCTTGACAGCAAACATTGATGCTATGGAGCAGAATGTCAAGAACTGTCTCGATGATGTTCCTAAACTTCAAATTATTCAGTATGTGTCTTGACTCACCAGAACATACAGTTACTGATTAGCATTTACTTAGGTATGCCAATCGTGCTGCCCGCTTTATTTCCGCCTACGCACAAGGCTTGGCAGGAGGTGACTTGATTTGGATCAAGAAGCCGTATCGTAGTCATTGCATCTTACCTCCCTCAATGATTGCAGAGATTACAGCAATTGGCGGTACCCAAGGCGCAGATCGAAAATCTCTGTTTTGGCATGTTTTCAAATAATTGTCAGTAACTCAACCAGTTCTGCTCTGATTTAGATGAAACCTATGTAGATCTGTCAGGCTAATTCAAGCGCAATTAGTAATAGAAATTGATTTACCAAAAATTCTGTATTAGGTAATCTGTGGTTTTGGACCACTTTCGAGCCAAATGCCATCTAGCATACCCACGACATGTCCCAGTGACCTAATATTTTGAGATGGACAACATATATACATAGGAAAACATGTGATAGAGCCAGAATTATATAATATCCCAATATAAATGCAATCCTTACAATATTTCTGAATGCCAAACCTGCTACATGTATCCAATGGAACTACAGGGACTGTAACTAAATTGTCCATAATTCCGGCTCTATCACATGTTTGCCAATGTATATATGTTGTCCCTCCCAAAATATTAGGTCACTGGGACATGTCCTGGGTATGCTAGATGGCATTCGGCTCGAAAATGGTCCAAAACCACAGATTACCTAATACAGAATTTTTCGTAAATCGCTTTCTATTACTAATTGCGCTTGAATTAGCCAGGGCATCACCAGAGTGAGCCCAACTTTGGTGGTTGCACCTAGTTGGGTTCCGGGCCTTTTTCCCGCTCCATCGCTCATTGGTCAATTCGCTGAACTTCCCGTTTTATGCGGCCGAGGTGAGTTCAACGGATCCTTCATCTGCGCTGTCAAGGACCCTCACGATTTTCACGCAGCCATCCCCGACGTCATCTCTCTCCACCCTGCCCTCCACGCGGGATAAGAACGAGAACACACAATTCAAGCGTAAAAACAGCAGCCAGCGCCGTTACAACGTCACGCGCTTCGGGGATGCGGCGTTCAACAAGTATATCGAGACCAAGATTGGGAGATCTTGTGGAATGCAGAGGAAGTGAATTTCACTCCAATTTTCACCGTTGTATGTGTCCATCTGGTTCCGCTCAATGTTAGACTAAATTCTGCTTGCAGCTTTCTGGAAGCAAGGCCAGGCGGTCGGGCATTCGTCTTTCCACCTGTCGCAGCCATGGCCCGTTCAGGGTCTGACACCCTCCGATACTGGGCAGGGGAAAGCGGTTTACCTCGTGTGGGCCTAGGCGGTCTGCGCCGTGAAGCTGGAAATATGGTTGGTCTCTTTCTTGGGCGAAATCCATCTGCTTACAAGTATTGATTTTATAGTACGCGCTTCAACTCGGTACACGCCTGGTCAAGGACATAATGAATCACGCTTCCGATGAGGGTCCTCACCGCGATTCATACTCACGCAACATGGGCAACTTACCCCTGGTGCGTTTGAGGCTAGGCGAGATAGCAGGCCAACAAGAGAATACGGCCGGATTCCACATCAAAGTATTGCTTCCTCTTCTCCTTGTGTATTGACGATTCAACTGCTGATTCAGAAAAACGATGAACGCCATGCTTTCATGGGTCCAGCTATTGAGTGCCCTATTCGTAGGGCCCAGGAGGAGGAAGTAGATGTCGAACTCGCCAAGCAGGAGAAAAAAGATGCAAAAGATGCGCTCCTGGTAACAGCATCTTTTCAGCTGCACCACCGCAATGTCTGACCTCGTCTAGGAGCACCCGAAGCTCAAGCCTCTTCACAAAGTGCAGGAGGCTGCGTGGTCGAAATATTTAGATTGTTTCAATGCGATAGCCCGTGGTTACGACGTTACACAAGCCAAAAAAATAGAGAAATTAAGAAGCGCGGAAGAATACCTCTAGCTTTTGAACCTCCTTGGGACGCCGCAAACTCCAAGCCCGTGCGGTTTAACCTTAATACCAAGAGGCTTATTGATGAGCCTTTAGATGCTCGATTCATTCCTTGAAGCTCGTGCTGAATTTCTAAAACAAAGAACAGCCTTGGTGCGGCGCCAGACAGAAGACGCCAAAAATAAGAAGAATTGGGCCCTTCTGCAAGATCCAATCACCGGTAGTGCTGAAGATCGGAACAAGATCCTGGAGATGCTCACATCTAAAGAACCTACTATGCGCAGCTATTAAAGGCAGAGACAAGGAAGCAGTTCGAGAAATCACCGCGCTACTCACGGATCAAGGATATCGACCCATCCGCGCCGTCGAACCGCTTCTTAAAAACTATCTCCACCTTCCCTCGCAAACACGCCGCCCTCCTCTTCCAACTGCGCACCCACCACGTCCCGTTAGCCAAACATCTTCATCGACTGAACAAAGCCCCGTCCCCCATTTGTCCCTGCCGCGAAAGGGATACCGAAACCGTGGACCACTACCTCCACTTTTGTCCTGCCCACGCCCACGCATGCTGAAAGACGTACGTTGAGAACCGCCTCACACGGCACACGAGTCACCTATTGGGTGATCCCAAGCTCCTCCCTCTGCTCTTTCGCTACATCCAAGAGACAGGACGGTTCCGCTGCACCTCGCACTTGCCAAGTATTAGAGTATGATTACTTTACCACCCGAAGACAACATCACATACGACGACCGTTACGATACCTAGATAGCTTTATTTCCAACATATGCCACGGGCACACAGGGAAATAAAAATGGATCCAAAAAAAAAAAAAAAAAAAACTGTAGCACTGTGAGTACTGGCCCAATTCACCTAATTCCTGGATATGTTATGCATCTGTGTTGGGGCTATGGGTCCTGATTGTTTATGGGTATTATATTACCCAAAGTGTCTTATAGTAGTCTATATATGGTAGGATCTAAATATCTACCTCATCAAACTGTGTGCCAAATCACAATTAGTTGACATACTGCTTATTAGAGTAGACCGTCCCAAGGCCCCAGCACGGATGCATAACATATCCAGGAATTAATTAGGTGAATTGGGCCAGTACTCACAGTGCTACAGTGTTTCTGCTCCGGAAGAAAATTCATTATGTAATCAGATCAAAAAACCGGTATTTGGTCACCTGCAGATTTGCAGCGCAATTCTAACACGCCTATTCCCAAGGGATTCTGACAAAAACTGACCCCACAGTGACTGTTCTAGTGGAAAGTTCAAAAAAAAAAAAAAAAAAAAGGTGCTGCACCTGTTGTACCGCAAAGAGCTGTAATAAGCGGCCCGAGCCCGCTCTCATAATTGGGTCAATTCAATTGATGTGCCGAACGTCATCTGTTTGGTTTTGGAATATAGCGCCCTGTGTTTGGTTCTGGAATAGAAAGCTTTATGTTTGGTTGTACCCGATCCACAACAGTATACATTGAGTGAGGGGTGGCCGTTGACAAATTTAAGCTTTCTGCCGAGCAAGCGGCGGGAAATTTGTCCCGTGCTGGGCGAGTGGATTTGTTCAATGGAAAGGGGAATGATGGTTCCTGATGACACCTAGGAAGTGACAGCCGGTTTTTTGCGCAAGGTTGGAATTATGGAGTGCATAGGGTTGAAACAGAGTTCCGGTTCTTTCTGTTCTAAAAACTTGTCTGGAACGGCAGTATGCAAATTCAAACTGTGTTTCAGGTCCTTGGATGGAGATATAATCAATGAAGACCTATTAAAGCGACTCGAAAAAATTCCACCCGTGCCTGGCCCATATGAATCAATTTATTTTCCTTGGCTTGCCCTGATCTCTCCGACTGTGTGGATGTGGATTCAATTGTTTACTTATTCCAGAGGATATAGATTCACCCAGGACCTCGTTTATGCGGCTGCTTGGAAGATTGACCATATGAATTAAATTTTTCGCTGTCTTCGCTTGCCCGGTAATAGCCGAGTCTATTTGACGCCACCACTTGTTTCAGGCAATGCCGTGTAACTTCCTCTAAAGTGTCGCGGCAAGCGACCAGTTCCACGGTGAGAGACGAGGGGTTGATTGATGGTGTTGCCTGGTACCTACTGCGCGATGAGAGGTTGACACGTAACTACGGCACATCTAGGGGCGGGCATATTTGTTTGTATTGGGCACTTCTGCTCCCCCGACACATTCGTGTTCAATCAAAATATGAATTCCCCACAGATTTTGGGCCTCCGCGCACATCTATATTCACCTGACATAAATACATGGCTGAATTGGAAGCCACCTGTGCCGAGGACGTCTGTTTTGGCGTCATCCATGACCGCATAACTCGTAATGAAACCTGAATGATAATGGGGCAAGTTGATGACAATACAACTGCGCATAAAATTCAAGTTGCCTTCGGACAGAATAGAGAGGTTGTGCCACAGCCGTACGCGGCTTTTGGCCATTGTGCAAAGCCGCACAGCTTTTTCGTGTTTATTAATGAGTGGTCGGAATTTTGGTGACTTGGTTGGGTAGTGGGGGAGAGTGGGGACATCTGAACTCCTTGTCCCACACGATATGCAGTACGGGAGACACGGGAGAAGGACGAAAATGCCATTTGGAGAAATCTGATTCAGTTGGATTCAGTTGGATTTGGCTCAGAAGCCGCATACCTGGTACATGCAGATTGGTACTGAAATGTGTAGTTTGGATGTGGGTTACAGTGCCAGAACGAAAAAAATGCTCCCGCAGCTTTGCACAATGCCCAGGGGCCGCGGGAAGCCGCATGCGGCTTGTGCGGCTTCTGCACAACCTGTCTAATGTTGACTTGACTAATTAAATTTGAGGGCAACAAGTTCAATGTTCTTTCTACCATCCCAGAACAACAGTGTACATGGCTGCAAAATTGGAAGAGAGTCCACTTTTAAATCGCATTATGTGAAGTGTAGAGTGGAAATTGAATTCACTAGGACTAAATGGGCGTTTCGGAGCTGTCTGGAGTTGACTGCCTATGAGGCCGCGAGGAACCAACCAAAGGTTGATGACGAGCGGGCGGAGCAAAGATTTTGCATCTGGAGCGGGATGATTAAATATCCAGAATAGGCTTCTCTGAGATGGAGGACTCATCATCAGGAAGGTTGTACTTCTAAAGATGAGAATATTGCACAACTCAGTTCGTCTGTGGTTAAATTTTGTGTTCCACACACAGAGGATACCTTATGAGCACACAAACCCAATTCCGCAAAGAAATCTGCACTCATTCCACTTCTGAATGAACAGGAAGCAAAATACTGCCAAACCTGGAAATATCACATAACTCAGTTTGCCCATGGTCATGGTTAATCTTTGTGTGCTGCACACAGAGGACACACAGGAAGCAAAATACTGCCAAATCTGGAAATATTGCATAACTCAGTTTGCCTGGGGTTAATTTTTGTGTGCTGCACATTTTGAACACTATTGAATGGTTTAATTCGCATTTTGAACCACATGCCCCAAAATGGCATTTTGAATCACATGCTTCGTAATGCCATTTTGAACCCTGTGCCTCACTATTGAATGGTTTAATTCAGCCAAGAGCAGGAGGGATAAGGGAGCACTAGACATATTTAAGGTTTGAATCGATCCCGCGAGATATTTGCATTTTGAACCCCATGCCCCGAAATGGCATTTTGAATCACATGCATCGTAATGCTATTTTGAACACTATTGAATGGTTTAATTTGCATTTTGAACCACATGCCCCGAAATGGCATTTTGAATCACATGCTTTGTAATGGCATATTGAACACTATTGAATGGTTTAATTTGCATTTTGAACCACATGCCCCGAAATGGCATTTTGAATCACATGCTTTGTAATGCCATTTTGAACACTATTGAATGGCATGTGGTTCAAAATGCGAATATCTCACGGGATCAAATCAAACCTTAAATATGCCTTATCCCTCCTGCTCTCAGCTGAATCAAACCAAAATGGCATTACAAAGCATGTGATTCAAAATGCCATTTCGGGGCATGTGGTTCAAAATGCAAATTAAACCATTCAATAGTGTTCAAAATGGCATTACAAAGCATGTGATTCAAAATGTCATTTCAGGGCATGTGGTTCAAAATGTGAATTAAACCATTCAATAGTGTTCAAAATGCCATTACAAAGCATGTGATTCAAAATGCCATTTCAGGGCATGTGGTTCAAAATGCGAATTAAACCATTCAATAGTATTCAAAATGATCTCGGCATCACTGGTCTTGTTCGCTTCCCTCACCTTACGCGCTCTATCTTCCTTCCCTCTACATCTTTTCACTTCGAATCTTGCACAGACCACCTTCGACATCACCGGCGCGTATTCGATCCCTTAACGACCCCAATTCACCGGTCTTTGACCCCGAGAAAGAGAGTACTGTGTGCTGGAGGTGGACTCCGACTTCGACTCCGATGGAGACATATTGGGCGGGAATTTGGAGTTTTAATTGGGTCGGGAGGTGCGGAACCGAGCCACAGAAAAGGCAGTGATGATGGTATTAGATCTCACTGGACTATGGAAAGACAGACAGACGGTGTGTACTTGGTCTCCGAGTGAAGAGCATACGTTCCTGACGACAGAGATCCGCAAGGATCAGAAATCCAAGACTACAAAACCAACGATATATCAGGAAACTACTACTCGTAGATCCAGCAGACGTTCTGCGCCCAAGGGTGAGTCGTCTTTCTTGGGCTTGATTTGCATGCGTGCTTATATACACCATTGTTGCAGACTAATCAGACTCGTAATTATATGCCCTCCCTGCTTCTGCTGATTCGTGTCCCAAGTTTTCTCTTGCGCGGCTGTCATTAATTTTGAAAATAGAAATAACAGCACAGGGAGAGTTAATTCGGTAAGGCAGTCCGCTTCGCGCCGGTTGTTCCTTTGGGAATCGTTTGGCCTCCTTGTCAGTCGCGTCAATCTTGATCCTTTCCAGTGGCAGGGACCCGTCCTTTTTGATAACTGTGGACACAGAGTCATCGAGAATCATGTGGAGGCTGTGCCCTCGCGAGATTCGGGAATCGTGAAAGCAGAGCAGCGGCGCGCGTAAGTCAAGAACAACCAACATCACCTGATTGACGATGCCGGTTCGAGTCCCGTTGTTACAAGCCGCAAGTTTGAATTCGGGGTGATAGCCAGCGCGATTCTGAACAAAACTGTCTCCTCCGATTTCCTCCTACAAGGAACTTGACAGCTCTTCATTCTTGACAGAGGCGGTGCTGTGTTTCGACCGGGGGACTCAATAGTGTCGGGAATTCCCGCAACACATCACAAGATTTCCACTGTTGCGGATATTTTGCAGAAAACGCAGTGATTCTGTCCCGGCAATTGCCGTTGCAATTGATTCGTATCTAGCAGTGTATAGTGTGTCTTCCTTGTCTTTCTCCAGTAGGTTATTCGTGATTCTAGATATGAATTCTGAATATTGTTTGGCAGTGACTATCGCATTCCCTCAATTCTTTCGGTATCATTTGATCCCGCCATTCATCTTGGGTGTAGGAGGCTCTGGTGGAGAGGGCCGTGAACACGGTACCGGTGGTGGGGGGTAGTGGTGGTGCAAAATGCGCGTGTACCACTTTTGAAAATTGTTAAGCCTTATTAAGGGTTAAGGCTTAAGGCTTAAGGCTTAAGGCCTCAATTAAGGGCTTAAGCTCAAAATTCCCACGGTTGACGAGCGTGATTCTCAGCCATCTGCTCATCCATCACGATATATATTGTGCACTTCAATCCCAAGAAGCATGCGTGCTATCTACAAGACAGATTAAAACTTCCCCTCTAGCCAACTGGTCTCCCCTTCGTCGTCCTCAGTATGTCGGCCATCTCGGGCAGCAGCGTTACAGCTCTTTGCAGTACAACAGGCGCGAGCCGTTTTTTTTTTCCATTTTGGGCCACTTTTGATCGTTTTCCACTAGGACAGTCGCCCTGCTCTCAATTTTACCCGTTCGCCTTGGTTATAGGCTCAATCGATTCGCCTGCAAAATCCGCAGCGAACGTGGTTCTCAGATTTTCAAACCAATCGCCAAGGCGTTTTCCAGGTAAGGGAAATCACTTTTTTACGGCCACTTTTGATCGTTTTCCACTAGGAGAGTCGCCCTGTCCTCAATCTTTACCCGTTCGTCTTGGTTATAGGCTCAATCGATTCGCCTTCTAAGTCTGCAGCGAACGGGCTTCTCAGTTTTTCAAACTGATCGCCAAGGCGTTTTTCTGGTAAGGGAAAACACTTTTTTACGGCCACTTTTGATTGTTTCTCAATAGGACAGCTGCCCCGCCCTCAATTCTTACCCGTTCGCTTTGGTCATAGTCTCAATCGATTCGCCTGCAAGATCCGCAGCGAAAGGGCTTCCCGGGCTTTCAAACCGAACGCCAAGGCGTTTCCTGGTAAGAGAAATCACTTTTTTACAGCCACTTTTGATTCTTCACCGTGCAAATACCTTGCAAACACAAATCCCGTCAGTCTTCTATGTATTGGGTACTTCACCAAAAAAGTAGCAACCATCGGGGACCAAACATTTGTTTTGTGTCTGGTTCAACACATTATAATTTTCCGTTGATGAGGAATACAACCCAGGGCCAGTGACCTGACCTGATCGTTCAGTTCGAGAGGAGCTACAAAGTTGCGAGATCGTTATGGCGTGACCAACTAGTATGAGCCTGGGCCATTATTTCTACCACTGGTATACTCGGTGCCACCAAAAGTAACCGAACATTCGGTTTTATTGGCACTTGATCATGATTTCCCACATTATTATGCATACGAAACTGATCTAGGATGTGTTTGGCCCCTACCTTGACATTTTATCGTGAGTTAGAAGCCCTCATACCAAGTGCAACATTAAATTTGCGAAATAATGATATTCTACCCTTGGTACTTTCCATATTTCTTTCCGACTTTAGGACCTCAAAAATTGTGTTTGGCTTGTAGAAACACACATACAAAGTATCAGAGGTCCATGTTCTTTTTATCCTCCTCCATGAGTAAATTAAGCACGCCAAAAATTACCCTTTTAATCAGTTCGGTACTCTGGGAGGACCACAACCTCCGCATGAGGTGCATCCTCGGACCCCATCAAAACTTGAGTCTGGCCCGCTTTCTCAATTCCGGCCAGATAACTAACTTGAGGGTTTGTAAATGGATGAATAGTAGTTGCTATTGGCGTAATCTAGTATGGAAAAATATTGGATAGCTCTACAAACGAGGTATTCAAAGTAGGAAGACATTTAAACAGTATGCATTCAAACATCGCTCCTGCAGTTTCTCCGTCGGGCAGCGTAATTATACCTGTGTTGAGGGGTGTGTCAAGTAGTCTGAGCATAGAAATGGAGAACCTGAAGCGTGCCGAAGAGGGAAACTAACGGGAATCATCAAAAAGTGTAATTCACCAGGGACATTATTCGTGATAACAAGAGTAGAATTTTGCATGGCCGGTTACAGCGGCATGCGTGCGTAGCCGGTGACGCACGCCGGGACGCTCCGCGCAGCAGGGGAAGGGAGCACAGGGGGAGCGAGGGAACCGGCGGGCAGCAGCGCGCGAAAGCGGGGGCGGGCGTTGCTGCCAAAGGTGCATGTGCTGTTAGTCAAGGGTAGGGGATGTATAAAACACACCATCTGGACCATGAGGCTTAGTTGCTGGGTCCCAGGAGCTGCAGGAGCAGGCGTGCCAGCGCAAAATGGCGAATAAGGCTGGATGAATCAGTGGTGGGGCTGGTACAGATAAAAGAAACGGACCAGAGTATGCAGAGCTATCCAAAGCACTGTTCCGCGAGCGCAAACCGCGGTACGACTCCCCAGGCGCAGCGAGCGCGCATAGCGAATAATGCCTTCGTTTACGGCAATCCGCGCGCCTGTACCTGTGTCCCGGAGTTTCCTCCAAGTGTCCAACTTACACCACCTCGCTACTACCCCCAATATTCATCTCCCATCCCCCAACCTCCTCTGCAGCAGCAATATCCGCAGGCATACGTTCCGTACCCCAACTCTGCTCAGGCCTTCACCTTTCAAAATAGCTTTCAGGCGACGTATGGCGGCAACGGACCTCCAACTTCATCCCCAGCCTTCCGTGTCGCACTTGGTGATACAACAAATCACGTAAATACTACTGCACCGCCGAAGCGTACCGCGAAACGAAAGCGCAAGGTGCCGGCCAATACAGAGTCGAATAGCCGCAGACGACTAGATAACGACCCCGACACCGAGACACCCGCCATATTTGGTGTGGGTCCCTCCACCGCTTCTGCGGACGCCGCTTCAGCCGCCTCCAAAGACGTCTTCCACCCCGCCTTCACGAATATCCCTGGCCTTAATCTCGGATCGCGTCTCACCAAATCCGATAAAAATGCTGTTGGTGCCTCCGACGTCTGGTACTTTGTCCGTGGTACCAACACACCGGACTCGGATAGTCTTGACCCCTCTGCGGACGATGTTCTTTCCACGAGATGCCCTGACAGAAAGAAATATACACACTTGGTCTGTCGGCTTTGCAGGTGGGTTTTACCAGTGACCTCTACTCTGTCTTCATCTGATTAATTCATGTGGACAGTGACAAGCTTGCCACGGATCGCAGTGTTTGGAGAAATGTCGAGGGCCAGACCACCGCTATTCGCAATCACCTGAAATCCGATGAGCACGTCAAAGTCTGGCGCGATATGGTTCTTTTGAAGCAACTCAAGGGATGGGAAACCCTCGGCACATCGAACAAACATACACCTGGGGAACGTGAAACCTTCTCGATCCCCGGCTTTTACAACCGGCTTGTCAAATGGATAGCCGTGGACGATCAAGTACGTGTCATTCTTTGTCGGGGATGTCCACGCTGACGCATTCTCAGTCCCTCGACGTTGTAGATTGCCCCGAACTACGGGATCTCTTGCTCTTCATTGGCGCACAATTGGACAATGGCGACATCCCTCATCGCACGAAATTGTCTCAGCTTATATCGACGCGCTTCCACGCAGAATACACCGCCATGGTACGCGAAATTCAGGTGCGTAAAATTTGAACACATACATTCATTGATTTATTTGCTATGTTAGAATGCTTTGGGGCGTGTCGCGTTTACTGACGACGTCTGGTCTCGGGTCAATCTCGACTCTCACCTGGCGATCACGGCACACTACATAATCAAGGACTCGAACGGCAACCTTGTGCTGAAAACTCAGCTTGTCGCATTTCGTCGGTTAGAGGGCAGTCACACGGGCGATAATCTTGGTAAGGTTTTTGTCCAAGTCAGGAAAGAAATTGGCTGTCTTCACAAAGTGAGTGCCTTACCACATAACACGAGGCGCGCACGTCTGACTACCCGCCCAGATATCGATGATTACTTGCGACAATGCCGGAAACAACGGCACGATGATGGAGCAGATCCAACATGAATTGAGTGCGCTACAAATTCCTTTCGACAGCGAGGGGAATCGAATCAGGTATGTCCCGCATTCCCAGTTCAAGGACAACACTGAGAAAATGATTATAAGGTGTTTCCCTCACGTTATTAACCTCGCGGTGAAGGCCGGCTTGAAGGAAGTCACCGAGCTTCCGGGCTATGAACCGGATATTGTTCTTGACGACTTCGACATCCCGGTCCCACAGTCGTTGAAGGAGAACCTCGAGTACTGGGATGCATTGAAGCTGGACCCCGTTGCAGCCGCGCGAAAGCTTGTTACAGCCTGTCGCGCATCCGGCCAACGTCGTGACACATTCGAGGATACAATAGAGCAGGGTAATGCAGCCGGTGGATTTGGGGATCCTCCCGAGATTCTTCGAGTGGTGGGATTACTGAAAGATGTGGACACGCGTTGGTCCGCCACTTTCCTCATGATTGACCGTCTCTTGGAACAGTACCAGGTCCGTATCGTGGCAAATCTATTCTTTTAATCCGTTCTCATATCGTTTATCAGGCCGTAGATAGGTTCCTCAATGCTCCTGCACAAGATGAGATAGCACATCATTCCTTCGACGCCATGACGCTGCGCGTACTTAGTGATATTCGTAGGTTCCTAGAGGTCTTCCACGTTGTCCAGGAGATTGTCTCTGCACAGAAAACTCCGACCCTTTCGATGGTCCTTCCATTGTATGAGAACCTCATTGTAATGCTCAGGAATCTCGCCACAGATCTGGACGAAATCAGCCATGCCATCGAGGCGTCTATCCGTAAACTCGAAGATTACCTTTCTCTCTCTCGGCGCACAAGGATGTACTCACTTGCGATGGGTAATGTGTAATTGTCACAAAGTTAATTCTTTCTGACTCGTTTCCTCGATAGTGCTCAATCCAACCATCAAACTCAAGTGGTTGCAAGACCACTGGGGGGCGGATGACTACCTCGCAGCAAAGAACGCTCTTCGCACGGCGGTAAATATCTCTTGAAATTAGTTCTATTTATGTCTTAATGTTGCATAGATGCTGGAATATCGCAAGGACATGCGTTCTAAAAATCAGCCCTGCCCTGCAGTTATCCCCACGACAGCTTCTCGTCGTATTATCCAGCCACCTGTCATCTCGCGTGCCGCTCGTTCCCAAGCAGCTGGCCTCGCCCGCCTCAGCGCACTGTCGAAGTCCTTGTCTGGTTCAGACCTGGACAGTACTCCTCCATCCGCCACCTCGTCACGTGAAGTGTCCGAGGCCGAGAAGGCGGAAGCAGAGCGGCTCGCAGAGATCGAGGATCAACGGGTCGTTGAAGAGGAATTAGGTCATTATGAGGCCGAGGGGATCTTGAATGATCAGAATCCCGAATATGCGGAGTTCGATCTCCTTCGTTATTGGCAGGTGCTTTCTCTGCCTTTTGCCATGTAGCTCTTTTGCCGATACTCATTTCTTCTCAGCGCAGGGAGTTTGTGTTCCCAACTCTTTACGTGGTTGCCCTCGATGTATTACCCGTTCAAGCCTCGGCTGTTCCTTGCGAGCGAGTGTTCTCCTCGAGCAAGGAAACGGATGCATTGCGCCGCGGAAATCTGTCTCCAACTGTTATCGAGATGCTCCAGATTCTTAAGTTCATCTATCGTAATGGGCGCATCGACTTTACGGAGGGATGGATCGCCACAGAAGAGGAGCTGTCGGTAATTGATGTTGACCCCCAGATTCTTGAGGAGCTTTTAGCTGCCGGGAGAATTGAGGAACTGGTGGATCTGCTGAACATGTCATGGGAGGGATGGGGGAAGAGTGATTCTGCCCCTTGAAAGTGCGCTTTACTTACTTCCGCTCTGAAATTGTATCTTGTCTATATCTCATTTATTAGTTAGAATAAATTAGGTACCTCTTCATCTTTGTATAATTATTGAGATTGGTATACATCCAAATTATGTTTCTGTACGCTCCGGAGGACGCGGGACAGAGCGAGCGAGAAGTGATCAGGGGGTGGGAAACTAAATTGCCTTTTAAGGAAGCCACCTCGAATCAGCTCGAGCTGGCTCGAGCTGATCCGAGATTTGAAATACTTTGACCTCGACCTAGCTCGACCTCACCTCGCGGCATCACTAATCAGAAGCTAATCATTTGATCGGATCACGTCAATCGTTTCGATCTGACATCATCCATCATCGTCACATGACATCAACCAAAGTTGACGTCTCGCCTCATCTCGCCTACACCATGCCCAGAAACGCAACCGTGGAGGGGCCCCGCCGCTCGTCCCGTATCAGAACCCAGACCGCGGCTACGGTAAAGCAGGTCGTGAGCGCACGCGCAAATAAAGAAAACGACGTGGGCGAGATCCGTTCTGAGCAGCGGCGCCCAAAACAAGACCGCCGGCGTAATCACCTCCCGGCTGAAGTTCATGTAGAGAAGGTCCGGTTCCTTCATTCTCGTTGTTGTTCCGCCTCATCCCTGTTAGAAGAATCTCGCTCACTTTGGCGAGGGAGAAAATATTGGCTTGAATCCGCCCGCCCCTATCACCTCTGCAGAACCCATTGAAGCGGCGGGTGATCGCGTCGCAGGCGACCGGGCCAGTACTATATCGCCCAAGAGCAAGGCCTGGCCCTCAAAGGTGGTGTCCAAGCCGCCGGGCAAGCAGGGCGTCAAGGCGAAGAACACAGAAGTGGCCGTGCGCGAGGGCGAGGGCTACGGGGAGGCGGAGGTTAGGTGTGCGGGCGTGCGGGATAATGAAAGGGGAAAGGGCCCGGAATTCCCGGGTGAGTGCCTCCCTGCCAGTTAACGGATGCGCTCAAGACGCGTAGTAGACCCTACGGCGCTCAAGGTCCGCGAGTGGCGTGAAAAGCTGCAGAAAATGTTGCTCAGCAACCCCTCATCGGCCAAAGAAGATGTGCGACCTTCCGCTATTGCGACTACTGAGTATTTATCTCAGAAGTAGGAAATGTCCGCTGTCGACGCACTCTTCTCCATCCTGGAACAATTCGAAGGTATGAATCCCGTTTGCTTGGCTGTGCGTCCATTCCCTTCCCATCCCGTCTTGCGCTGACCCGTGTAGTTCTCTAAAATTGACAAGGTGATGCGCTATATCTACGTGCTTGAGCCGCACAAAGTGCCGCGCGATGACGAGTTCAAGTTCCGGGACCGGGCGAAAGTTCTTGTGGACAAGTGGCGTCAGATCGATCCTTGATACTGACGACCCCGTAAGTAGCCTCCCGTGGTCGTACCTCCAAGTTGGACGAGCGCAGCGTCATCGGGCTGAATGCGGAATATGTAGATAAATTTTGTGCTCAGGTTGCTCGAACACATTAATTTCAAATTGCGCAGCAGACATTTGACTCTGATGTCCCAATGATCGTCGATGACCCCGACCCACCTCGCGAGCCTTCACCCGCACCAGTACCTTCACCCGAGCCACCCGTCACAGCTGCAGGTCGCCCCATCCGCACGAAGCGACCTACATGGAAACTTCTCCAGTTGCTTCCGGAACCCGCGACTCCAGCCCCTTTAGTGGCCACAGACCTGGATGCAGATGCTACGCCTCCACCGGAGCCTACTGCGTTTATTTGGGAATCCATCAAGAGTGCTATGAACAGCTTTGGGCTCTACCGCGAGTATCCTCGCGCCCCCACGCACGATCCCGACAGCACGATCTCGCTCGACGACCCTCTCTGATATTCCGAAACCTGCCCCCGCCCCTTCAGCACGTCCTGTTCCTGCCGCCGTGGTTCCACTGTCGGCTGCGGCATCGTCTGCCGAGAGCAAGGTCAATCCTTACCATCCTTTCCCCAATTCGACGGCATATGGAATTACGAACTGGATGTGGAGCGGCTCGCCCATGAAGTCTATTGAAGAGGTCTCTAAACTCATCGAGTTTCTCAAGTCGGACAAATTCCGGAAGGAGGACCTGGAATCTTTCGATCTCATTAAGGAAACCGAGCGCCTTGGCCACTATACATCTTCGGGCAGTGATACATCTGCTGCACGCGATGGATGGTCAGAGGTTTCGGTTGAAATCAAGGTCCGTAGGGATTCTCGTTCCCCAACTTCAGTGTTCGGATATACTAATTACAATTTAGGTTCCCGATGGAAAACCGCATTCGACAGGTTCCCCCGTACCAGTTAAAATGTTCCCCGGATGAAAAGAAGTCGTTTGGCAAGACGGAAAAAAAATCGGTGAAAAACTGAGTGACCAGCAGCACTTGTTACGGGGAAGCAGTGACTAAGCGGAGCGCACCATACATCCAAAGTAGTAGAAGAGCATGGGGTCTCCGACACACAGGAAACCGACGTGTCACAGTTACGGTCGTTGACAGCCTATGTTGGGTTCGGCCCACCAGCGCAAGGTGCATTTCTAGGTCTCCCGGTATGTGAGGATAATCCACTATCCCTGGCCTGGGAGCCAGCAGAAACTCGAAATGTCCGGTCATTTTGTGTCTACAAGTTGAATGTCTCCGAGGAGAGCAGCGCTACGGTAATTTTCCAGCGCTCTCAGAAATCCCCCAAACATCTGGTGAATATGAGACGAGACCATCGGAAATGCGCAATGGACTTCGCTACGTCACTTACGTGTGAGGAATGGGACTCAGTAGAAAATTTGTATGAGACCTTCGGTTGCGCACTAATGATTTAATTTTTTTTGAATTTAGATTATATAACTTATTAGCAAATCTGCACGCTACTACCCCTCATCATCGATCCGGACATATGTATGTAGAACTCGGACAAACATGGATTTCTCAGCCATGATGTCGGAAAATCCCAATTTGCCTGATCAGGCCCTGACCGACCTACATTAAGTGGACAAAAAAAAGGTCCGATGGGTGTTTGGGGTCATTTCTGACCCAAATCACCCCAAATGAACTTCTGCGAATTACATATATTTTGAGGCACATCGCAACACGGTGTGCGCATTGGAGTGTGCATTCATCTAGCCGTACTATGATTCAACCAGAAAATGAGTCCTCATTCCACTTCTGCACCGGGAGGGGATAAAATATGCGCACAGTCACAAAATTCAAAAAATATTCCATAACGTGGTTCGCCGGGGATTAAATTTTCTGTTCGCTTGCTGTCAAATGCATTCACCCAGCCGAACGATGAATCAACCAGAAAGTGAACACTCATTCTACTTCAGCACCAGGAAGGAATAAAATATGTGCACAGCCACACAATTCAGAAAACAAATATTCTACAACATGATTCGCCGGGGGTTAAATTTTCTGTCCGCAATAACACCGGAGTTTGGCCCGAATAAATCACGACCACTATTTGGCCGATACACGCTGTATTAGGGGAGTATTGGCCAAATAAGGGTCAAATAATGGTCGGCCGATATTCCGCCATTAGACATTGTATTGGGCAAATATTGGCCGGACATTGGACCGAATATTGGCCAGATATTGGCCGACTCTTTTTTTGCCTAGGGCTGCCATTTAATATATATATTATTTTCCTTGCTCATATTGTATGAATTGGGGTAGAACAAAAATGTATTGACTATCTACGACATGCGGGCTATGGACACCCCAAGATCCTCACTGCGCTCTCCTAGCTCCAACTCGGGGTTCCCGCGCCGCCCCATGCACGTTCGAGCCCTCCGCGCTCGGCATCTACGCTTCAACATCCAGGACATCGACCCCCACCCTCCGCCCGCACATAGTCGCGCCGTCAACTCCATCACAGTGCTGAAAGGAGAGTCTGCAACGCGCACATAGGAAGCTTGAATGTCACAGACAACGCCCTGGAGGGAAAGGATGGTAAGTACAATCAGCCAGCCCTGAGATTTGAGCACGTACTTTTGAGATGATTGCGCACGCAGTCCACGAGGATGAGCTGCGATAGAGATCAGTAATAGAGCTTGAGGTTGGAAAATGAAATAAATACGCACCCGCACCTTTGCTGCGTACGCGCCGCCGACGCCCCAGCCCGCGCATACGGCATATTCTAGAGGACGGATGAGAGGGAGGCGAGGAAGCGGTATGGAGCGTCGCAGCGCTCAGGCCTGCGATAGCGACTGAGCTCGGCTTTTCTCAGGGAGATAGAGGGAAGGGGCGAGCACACCATCCTGATCTCGCCTAGCGCATCCCTCCTTCTTTCATCGAGACTGCACAGACTCCGAGGGCCGGATACAGCAGCTTTGACTGCTTGAGGTGCTGCCGGACAACCATGTCGTGCACTGTCCAGGACCCAAGTTAGTCTTCAGTCTTCTGGCTAAGAGAGAAGGGAGGAGATAATGGGGAGGAAGATGAACGTGTCGAGGGTCCGACGAGGCGTGTGGTTCTCGGAAGTACGCGGCGTGATCCGACTGATTTGATCAGCGAAGCCGTGCGCATCGGTGATAACCAACGTGACTCAGGCTGTGGTCCTTACTCATGTCGATACGCTGCGAATGGGGTCTGGGCACCGAGTTGAGAGCAGGATGGGCCGAGCTGCTTTCGAGCGGTGAATTCACGGCCCGAACTGCCATGTTGGCCGATGACCTCGTGGTCCAAGGTCTTTTTGCGCAAATCACCCGTAAACCTGCGAGTCGCAGGCATGAGCCGGAGCAAATGCTCACGGAGGACCAGTGCATCGCACACACAAGAGCTATCAAACGTCTTTTCGAGGCCGAGAAGCACATGCTAATCAACTGCTATCAGACTCTGCCTGGATTGAAGTACGAGACGGATGTTCTCACACGCAAGGTCTCGGCTGCCATTCGGGACATAGAATGGACCAAAACGTTCCACATGGCACTGTTATGGTTGGACATTTAATTTCTATCCGTCTCTTCCATCGCTCACTGCTATGCAGGGAGCTCCGCGCTTATTGCGTACTGCTCGCCCCCTGGTCCGCCGTCCGTCTCAAGGTCCTTCGCATGGGAGCCACCACCCGCCGTGGCTTTGGTATCCAAGCTACGAGAAAACGAGTTCGTTTACGAACTCTCGGGCTTGATGTCCACCGATTACGAACCTGACAACAGTGGACTGTCTGCCATCACCTGCCCAATACATGGGACGGAACACATTCTTTTCGGTCCTATCCGCTTGGTCAATCATGACTGCAATCCGAACGCAGAGGTACAGTCATTGTCACCTGGTTTGAATGATTCTGATTCCCCATGATTTGCCAGTTTGTACACATAACGGGCACGCGTGCGATGGTTGTACAGACCCGGCGCGGGATTCCGCGGGGTTCCGAGATTCTCGTCAACTATGGGAAAAAATGGTTCGGCCCGTTGTGTCCATGCCTCACCTGCAGCGTCAATCCAGTGGCACCACCATCACCGGGCGCCTCGGGCAGGAGAGAGATCAAGGTGCAGGAGCAGAAAGCTGCCATCAAGGCTAGAGATCAGCACAGGAAGCAGCGGAAAAAGGCGAACAGAGAAGTGAGTAATGATACCAAACGAAGAGCGAGTAATGATACTACCTGTACAATGAAAAGACATTGCTGGCACGACATTCCTTCTCGTCCAATGCCGACAGCAAGACTCAATTGCATCAAAATCTCCGAAGCAGAAGTGTTTCTTGAGTGCACTTGGAACACAACGGTCACCGGGTGGGTCGGCGCGAGGTGCGCCACTTTCGTTGACGCCGCATTTTGCGCCTTCCAAGATGCCTTGGAGAGTTTCTTGGTTTGGAAGGTCTGCGCAAGCGCGGCAGTTGGAACGTCCTTTGTGGGATGTCTTCTTGCGAGAGGTCGATCACAAGATGAGAGTCCCGTCGATATTGCTGCGATACGTTCCTGGGAGACTGAGGGTGTCCGGCGGTTTTCCCGGGGCCACTGAATGGAACGCTAAACCCGACGCAGGGCGCGGAAGTTTGTGAGGCAGACGAGGCCGCAGTTGGGAGTTCTGTAGGTGAGTTGTCCATAATTTTCACTTTGTCGTCAATCTCAATAATCACGCAGGCCAGGCCCCGTAATTGCATTGCTTTGCAATCTGTGTATCTTTGTCAAGTAATGAAACTCGCGGGGCAAGGTGTTTTGAGTGGCCTCGATGAGTTGCTCAATTTTGAGCTCGACCATGCCTCCTGCCAAACTACACCCACGGACGAAATATTCCAGGAAACACCTTGCATCATCTAATCCCAGAGCCTCTCGAGCTCGTTGGACCAGGTGGATCCTCCCTTCGAGTCCCGTGTTATATGCAAACGTTGAGTGAGAAGTTATTTAGTGCCTCCCACCCAGGATGACTCTATACCGACATATGAAGAAGTATGGCCTATTGCGAAAATACTCGATGTTATCAAACCATGACCTTGATATACTGGTCAGGGGTTTCAAGCGCTACAAACCAGAGTCTGGTCTCCGATATCTTATGGGATTTCTCCGGACGCGCGGTTTCCGAATACAGAAGAAACGTCTCCTGCATTCATTACGGCGAGTAGACAATCTCGGCCCGGTCCTGCGAAGACATATTATCGTCAAGCGGCGGGTGTACCGTGCGAGAAGACCGAATGCTCTGTGGCATCTGGACGGTCACCACAAAATGATTCGATGGAGGATTGTGGTGGCTGTATAGCGTACGGAGGGCAACGGACGCTCTGCGAGGGACGTTGGGTACTGTACCATTTCATTCAATTCGCGCGGCCTGTGACGCGTGACAGCTCGCAACGAATTTCGGATTTCGCGAATCGGCCTGGGTAGCCGTGACACCAAAAAAAAATTCGCGTTTTTTGTCAGGAACACCTAAGTTTACTAGCCAATTCAGCTCACACCCCAATAAATGTGGTCGCGCACCCAGCATCTAGATATGGGCCGCCAAAACAAGCTGGATCAAAAATGGTGCAACATCAATTCAACATCAATTGTACATCAATTGTTCCTTTTTGTGAGGTTTGAGGGAGCTTGAGGGGTGTTTAAATCCCCGGGGTCTCTGACTGGATTTGGCATTTTGTCGGTTCTGGCTACTACCACTTAATCAGACTGGTTAAGTGGTAGTATTAATCAGGACTATCACTGGGACTAGTGTGGTAGTGCCCCGGGGTCGCGTCGGGGAGCGCTACCGACCAGGCGACGTGGCGGCTAATGCAGACAAAGGGCTTAATGCACGTGCTACTACATCACGTGCCTACATCCCGAACTCCCTACCACACTAGGTTCGGAACAAGCCGCCTTCTCAGCATCACATGACATTCACGTGCTTCGCAGGGCATTCTGAGAAGGGGCTTGAGCCAAGATGACAAAAAAGGGCAATGTCTTCGACGCGCTCTCTCGATTTAAGAAGGGCGTCAATCGCCGGGGAGCTGCAGAATATTTTGTTCATGGGATCAATTCGAGTATTTCTGCCTACTCAGTATTTTTTTAGTGTACGCGTCGACCCCATTAAACGGGTATGGTTGCAGACATCACTTCATGTCAAATTGCAATTTTGAGCAAAACCCTTAGATCTTCGAGATTTAGCAGGAACATAGGGTTGGTTTACCTTCAAAATTTTTATTTCAGAAAAATTGGGGTAACCCTAGTCTAGGGTTGAAAATGGCGAAATTTTGGACAAAATTTTTCAAAGTTAGTGTACCTAACTCGCTGCCGTGGCCATCTTTTTATAAGTGTGAACCTTCGCCTTTCATTTCTCCCACTCAGCCCCGGCAATATCCAAGTCCCTCACTTGAACTCCACGGTGGGAACGATACCGTTTGCCTGCAAACTCGGCAATTGGTCCTGTGGCACCCAGCCAATAGACACAAGCATAGTGATTTGCACGCTGGAAGAATCGGCGAATTGTGGGAAGTGGACAGAGTCGAAGGGCCTCTGCAACCAGATCTTTGGCCAAACACAGCCACAGCACAGCCACCAAATGGCGAAACCTGTCTGCCAAAAAAAAAACCTGGATTTTGCAAGTTCTGCTCCATCAAATATCTAAAGGGCCTTCCTACTGTGCTATTTCCACTCTCAAATGGATGACCAAAGGTTTTCCGAGCACGTAGTGAGGGTTACCAAATTTAGACACAAACTTGTCACGAGGTGATGTCCGCAACCATACCATTCTCGCGCTTTGATGCAGTATCGTGCATTCTTTTCCAACGCGTAGCACTTCTTACTTGGCAAATAAAAATATTCCGAAGACACAGGATTGGAGGGGCGATACTACTTGTCCTCCCAACATGTTTTAATAGCCGCAAGGAACCTCGACTCCAGTTTCTGGAGTGAGGTCGCAAAATGTCCCAATTCGGCCTGATTTGTCATCATCGCGTCGCGTCTCCTTTCTTTCCTTTGGTTTTCCCCCGTGTGTTTTCCGCATTGCTGGCACATAAACATGTCGGGGAATCCAACTACTACCCCTCAACCATCACGAACCCCACGCCGCCGGCCGCTTTCACCCCTGGCACATCGAGACCCTGGCACACCTCGACGCCGTAATGCTCCTGCCTCTACACGCCTCCAGGGCATCAAACGGTGGAAGCACACGTTCGAGGTTACCCGCAAGATGGTCATTGACGAGCTGAAGCTCACCTATGCTCCGGATGACTGGCAAATCCACCTGATTATCCGAATTCTTCGCGGATACGACTCGATTTTCCTCGCCGGAACAGGCTACGGAAAAAGCCTGATTTTCGAAGCGGTCGCGGCCCTAGGAGGCAAGAAGAAGGTTACTATTGTTATATGTCCTCTCAAGGCTCTAGAGGCTGACCAGGTAAGAACAAATTTGGTTTTGCAATGATGGGCACGGTCACTTACAATAAATTCACCTGCTAGGTCAAACAGGCTACTGAGAAGGGTCTCAGTGCGATGCTCGTCAACGAGGACAACACCAACGACCCTACCGTGTGGAGGAAGGTCGAAAAGAACGCTCAGCTCGTCTATATTTCACCTGAAATGGCGCTCTCTGACCGTTTTGGCAAATTGTGGATGGACTCCAGGTTCCGCGGGGCGCATTAATGCTCTAATCGTCGACGAGGCTCACTGCATCGACGAATGGGGGGAGGAGTTCCGCCCCATGTATAGGGAGCTCCACCGTCTCCGCAACTTTACTGGGCAGGAAGTCCCGTTTGTTGCGTGCACTGCGACGTGCACGACAACTACCTTCAATATCATCTGGACCGCCTTGGGCTTCGGGCACCGGCCGTTCTGGGGTCTTGACGCGGGGTCTGACCGCGCAAATCTGTTCTTTCAGACCCGCCCACTCACCAACATCCACGAACCTGTTCTCGACATCTTAAATATCCTGCCGACAAATCTCGATGATAAATCAGATCCCTCGTGCATCCCCAAAATATTATCTTACCATGCCAGCGTGGCGGGGACTGGGAGGGGAAAAGCAGCATGGAGGCGCGCTCTCCCGGCGCATCTACGCGACTGCGTCGTGTCGTACTCCTCCGAAATTTCGGAGGCTGCAAAGAAGGACATCTGGGAAGGGTTTCTATCTGGCCGCTACCGAATTCTTTGCGCGACGGATGCAGCTGGGATGGGATGCAACGCACCCGACGTCGATTATTCAATCGTCTTCGAGTGCCCAAGGTCCCTCGGTGTCCTCGTGCAGCGATGGGGCCGCGCTGGACGGAGCCGGAAGGGTATCGGCACTTGCTTGTTTTTTGTGCAAAAATGGGCGCTGAGGCCGGCTCCTCCGGACGTCGGGCTTGCGGTGCAGCGAGTGAAGGGAAAGGAGAAGCTGGTAATTGAGCCGCAGTCACACACAACGTCGCGCGCCAAACTCGAACCGAATCTCGAAGCATTCATCAATTC
Organism: Mycena olivaceomarginata; assembly: GCA_029378375.1. NCBI lineage: Eukaryota > Fungi > Basidiomycota > Agaricomycetes > Agaricales > Mycenaceae > Mycena > Mycena olivaceomarginata. Next base: position 408,768 of record JARKIC010000023.1, on the reverse strand, counting down.
AGCGGCTTCCGCGGAAGGCAAGTGCTTCCCACATCATCTTCTCATGAGACATTAATCTATCTCCTCACAGCCTGCTCCTACGTCTTCGTCGCAAAACTCTTTCGTCCGGACACCGGGCTCGACGTCTACACCAGCTTGACGGATCCCATCGCGTCCAGGTCTGGGCCCGTCTCGCAGAGCTCTGCACACGAACTCAGCTGGACAGTTCTCGATCTCAAACGCAGTCCACCACCAGACCGTTGCTGCAACCATTGCAATCCCGAGTTCCTGGATTGGTGCCTACCCACAACGTCTCGCGATCCGCGTATCTTGAAGTACGCGTCTGAATTTATCCATTCACTTCCACCTCCACCCTCTCGCCCCGTATCCCCCGCATCCGACGTTTCGGATTCCGCCAGTGTGGCGACACAAAACTCCATCGACTTCGAGCCTGTTAAGGGCAAGCAAAATGTGTCGAAGGAGGACAAGAACACGCTTCGAGAGCTGCTAGTCAACTGGCGGAAGGACCGACATTTTCGCATGGGAAACAGCCCATATATTCCCTGCGAGGTCTTACTTCCACCAAAGCAGCTTGAAAAACTTGTTAACTCCGCCGGCGCCTTCCTCAAATGCCCTCTCGTTGAGCCCAAACACATCCAGAAAATTGTTCCATGGGATATGGCACCCGATTCGGATGTCGCGGAAGTCTGCGACATTCTCTCACGTTGGCGTCTCACTTTGGATGTCCGGCGGACACCTCAATCGGCTCGGCGACCACGCAAACGAACACAGCAGACTCCCGTGGCACCCACACCTCAACCGATATTTACGGCGAGTCCGCGGGGGTCTGCGCGTGGACGTGGACGTGGACGCGGAGCCAGAACAGTTTCCGCGCATTACCCCACCCCACCACAATTTGCGGCGCCAGCGCCGACGTCCCAGTCCCAGTTTGCCACGCCAGGATCGCGTTTTGACGACTTCTTTTCCAGTATTTCCGCGTCTCGGACATTTACTGCAACGCCGCTTCGTTTTCCTCCTCTCAATTCGACCTTTAATACTGTGGCACCTTAGGCCACGCCAGGTGCTGGACCATCTCATTCCCGCCAGTAGTTACACTGTTCTATTCAATACCATCGAAATCTCCACCGCCGCCCAAGGCACCTGTACCTGTAATTCCCCCGTGGTCCTCGCTATGTACATCCATAAAACCGTCGAATGTGATTGGATTACTCGTGACATTATCGAACGCGGTGCCTGTGTCGAGTGTTGTATCGCGGGCACTCGAGTCCGAGGAAGGTGTGGGAGGATAACCACCCAGGGCAGGATCATATGTTGTGGACTTGATGAACTCAGCGAATTTCCCATTCCATTCCTCGGCTCCTTTCACAAAGACATCAACAATGGCAGAGCGTTGAGCCTCGACCGGAGGAGGCTTCTTCGGCGCAACCTTGGGAACCTTTTTTGGAGGTGCTGGTACGATGATAAGGTGTGAACTTGAACACACCTGAAATAAATCGATTTTTGCGACCTTTCAGTTGGTTTGACTGATAAAACCCGTGAATAAGGTTAGAAGGGTGCTAGTCGTCTCCCAACGACGGAGCACTAGGCTGTTTTATGCATTTGAAAGCCAGTTTTATCAATATTTGAACCACACTGGTCATAACACTGCTCCTGCAATCTGTACAGTTTGTGCAGGTTTGCTTGGGTAATTTATGGATGCTGCGCCATTAAACACACAATGGGAAGATAGAAGGATATTATAAAAAGCTAAAGGAATGAAGGATAACTTGTCCGCGGTGATTTGAACTCTATTTGAAGAGGATTTCCCAATTTGGAATCTAGTGGTTGAACTTACGGAATCTCTGGATTGTTCCGGAGTTCGTTCACATACAATTCGGAGTATGGATGTTTCGCAGAGGTCTGGAGTATCGTTCCATTGGTCCGGACAGTCTAGACTCTATCAGAATAAAAGGAAATAAGCTGGGAAAAGATAGGAATCAAAAGGCTGTACAGTCTCCTTGGAGAATGGTTTCTTTTGGAGAAAGCGGTCACAGCGACCTCGGATCAGACAGGGAGGATGTCAGACAATGCCCAGAGCAATGTGCGATAGGTCTAGAAGGACTTGGACGCACTTGGCAAAGTCTGGGATGTGGATACAGGTTGCACTTGGAAACAATTCAAAAGGCTGTACATTTCCCTTGGGGAAATAGCCTTCTCCTCGGAAATTGCATCGGAAGGTTGCTAGGACCGATACAGCTGACTCATGGGCGCTGTTCTCTCGGTCTCACACGGAGTTTTAACCCCAGAAAAGCGGTTTTCTTCACACATACTTTATACCCTTTTAGTCAAACAACATGTATTTAAACTGGCATGTAATTTATGTACGGACAGTGAACCCCTCACCCCTGTTGGCATATATTGGTCCTCTCAGACATTGGCTATCGTCTGAAGTCCTACCTGAGCTATACTGGTTGAACAAGGCCTTGCCTTTTGCATTCAACTCAGTCTAAGTCTCTACTACGGCCTTGTGCCATTTGCTTTAAGTCCAGCAGTGGGTTCCTTGGGCAGTAACTGAGGATAATTGAATTGTCACATTGTTTCAAGCACTGTTAGTGTTAAGAACGAAAGGTTACAGAGGTAGTCCATTGAGATTGAAGGACGATACACCTGTCCTACTTCCCCGAACACACACACACGGCATTTGAGTTGTTAGTGGTTGAGTTGAGAGGATATTGGAGCTTAGACTTTGTCTAGCTCTTTTGTATTTGATTCCACTACTGCACTTAGGTGCATCGTTTCATCTGGAGCCCACTGCGAGGGGTAACAGTCTCAAAAAGGATTACTTGCCTGTCGTTATAACCTTGTGTTGAACGAATTGTACAAAGGATAATTGTCAACCTGTCGAGCCACAGCTCCAGGGAACAAGCTGGTAATTGGGAGACTTCTGGTTCACACACGTATCCACCTTTCTCAGAAGGTACAGGGCATTACTGGACTTCAGAGCCGACCAATAGAACTAGTAACAACTCAACTGGTAGAAGGAGCCGTCAGGTTTCTTCAAGCCCAGCGGATAACGCTAGATTTCTAGCAGCGAGTCAGACACAACAAAGGATTGAAGCCAATCTAAACCAGAGGCGTAGGGACTCCGAGTCTCAGAACCCCTTGGCAGCGAACGGTTTCGAGTCCATTCTTGTCGACTCACGTTGGCTGTGTCGAGCTTCAACTGGCTGTGAAACTCAGTCGGAAGAACCTTGGCGAAAGGGAGCACTGAGACGAGCGTTGGCAACGGGTAAGGCACATGTGGCATGTGCTACTGTATATAATCCACTCCCTATCCACTTCTGCACGAACGTCTCTCTGCCGACATTCGCCTCCAGGGACCAACTCATGGCCGCGGATGAGAAGCGCGAGGCCGCCGCAGGCCATAAGCGCAAGAACGAGAGCGGAAGTATGCCGCAGTTGTCGAAGGTGGGATCTGGAACGAGGACTTCATTCTCAAGGTGACGAAGAAGAGACGAATTGTACGTTACCCTCCCAATCCTGAACACCGACTCATTCTGTCCAGTTTACTCCCAAGCTACGGGATGAATCGAGTTCCGACAATATCGCGGAGCTGTCACGTCCGGCGCGTCAGATTGAAACCAAATACAAGGAAAACATCGGACTCACCGCTCCGAGAGGAAGAACAAAGTCCTCGAAACGGCAGAGCGCGCCTATAAGAACTGGAAGTCAACATTTTTATTTGGCCAGATCCTCAAGGCAGGGATACGCACCAAAGATCCCATCAAAGGCTTTTCGGCGACGGCGATTGTAAACGACGTTAAGGCCCGAGACCGCGAAACATTTGGGACTATAGCACACATCACGGTCCAAGCGTGGTTCGACCGTGACAATTTGGGTGGACGCGTTTGGAAAGAGTCTGTGTTGGAGGCCGCGAAGACAAACGGAAACTTACCGGGTCATGAGAAAGGGGCGGAAAAGGCTTCAGACAGACACCCGCGATTTTATAAAGAGAAAAACGAGAAACGCCACCTGGGATTATAGAGGAAACGTTTACTGGGCAGAACAAGAATCAATTATAGATTCAAGTAGAGCTTGCTTGAATATTTGTCAAACTCTTTATAAAATTACGCCGTTCTCTTGGCTTTCCTTTTTTGGGAAGGTGTTTGGTTCTGTCGGTGTCTCCGCCTTCTCCGTGTGGCTACTCAATAGGGGGTTGAATGTATAAAAGGCTTTGGTAGTGACATAATGAAAGACATAAGCACAAATAGGCTCGGCCCGGGGTCGCTGGAATATTATCCCACCTAGGTACTACCCCCTTCGGCCAATTGGAATTGATAATATTCCACACCGTCGAATCTGGGCTTGGCCGCACAGGAGGCAGAATATTATCCAGCAGCCATAATATTATTAATACGCCTGGGTACCACCCTTTGGCCCGTGGGAATTAATGGAAACGAAGACGAGATCCCGAAGCAGAGGCATTCAAAGAAGCTGCTGCTGCTGATACCCCCACTCAAAACGCGTACGCGAACATTTTGGATCCATATATGGCACCTGGGAAACTTCGTGAAGCACCCACAGTTGTAGCTGCCGCTACTGCTGCTGAAGATCTTGCTGCACTTCTTCGAGGAGAAAAGTGCGGAGAAAATTCGGCTGGCTACAAAAACTCGGATATAGATCCATTGGTTCGCAAGCGTTTGGAAGGCATGCGATTATTCTTGAACTGCTACACGAACCCCCCATTCCCTCTCCTATTCCCATTGGGGTGTTTCTGCACTGCAGAATGCTGTGGCCCTTGGGCATGGCAGATACTGTGTCAGAACACTCTGTAAATTGGCAAGACAATACATTCATGATCGCTCCATTCTTCCCGTTAATCCCTTCGGAGATTAGAACGAATCACTACTTGTCAACGAGGGTTTAGCGACGGACATCAATCTCTACCTCCTGGAGATAGGGAACGCGATCACGGCCGAAAAAGTGATGCTGTTCATCAACCGGGAGGATGTGAGGCAGAAACACGACATCACCCGGACGATCAGTGTTCGCACGGCCCGTCGATACCTGCACGCCCTTGGTTATAGGTACACTGAGCCGAAGAAAGGCCAGTACACCGACGGCCATGAGTGCGCAGATGTTGTCTACCACCGAGATCACAAATACATCCCCAAAATCAAAAAACTTCAGCAGAGGATGCAATCGTTATTCACGAGACGGTCTTCCGGAGTTCGGACCTCACCCACAGGGCAAGCGCGTGATTATATGGTATCACGACGAGTTGATCTTCTACGCACACGATCGCAAGCGCAAAAGTTGGTACCACAAAGATGCCTCAAAGCTTCACAAAAGGGTGACGGCGTCTCTCTTATGGTCTCGGACTTCGTCTCCCAGGATTTTGGTTGGTCGCCGAAATCACTTGATGGTAAACGCACAGCTCGGAAGTACTTGAAACCCGGGAAGAATCGTGACGGCTACTGCACCTCCGAAGACGTCGTCCAGCAGGCTGATGAGCTCATGGACATTTTGGAGGAAGTTTATCCGGACTATGAGCACGTCCTCGTGTACGACAACGCGACCACTCACACGAAACGGCCCGATGGCGCTCTCTCCGCACGAAAAATGCCGAATTCCCCACACTTACCAACAACTTCCTTGTTTCAGTTAACGCTCGCGACGCCGATGGGAAGTTGATGTACACATCAAAGGGGCATCTGAAGAAAACACAGGTTCCCATGCACGGCGCCGAATTCAATAGGCAACCGCAGTCACTGTATTTTCCGGACGGTCATGCCCGTGCGGGGATATTTAAGGGTATGAAGGTGATTTTGGAGGAACGGGGACTGGGTCACATTGCCCAGAAGAAGGCAGAGTGTAAGGGCTTCAAGTGCCCCCCACTGGCTACTGACTGCTGTTGTCGCCGGGCGCTGTTCACTCAGCCTGATTTTGCCGAGGTGGAATCTGTCTTGGAGACCGCATGCAACTCCGCGGATTTTCAGTATTGTTTTTGCCGAAGTTCCACTGCGAGCTCAATTTTATTGAGCAGTGCTGGGGGTATGCAAAGCGGATCTACCGCTTCTTCCCTGAGTCATCTCGAGAAGAGGACTTGGACCGCAACGTTCGAGAGGCCCTGGACTCGGTACCTCTCGAAATGATGCGCTGGTAACTGTCTTCAATTTCCCGGTCCACCGCAAACATTGATCTTTGATCTCAGATTCGCAAATCGTTCGATGAAGTTTGTTGATGCTTACCAGAAAGCCCTCAATGGACGGCAGGCAGCCTGGGCAGCTCGGAAGTATCAGGGGCACCGTGTCCTCCCGGAATGGATTTTGGAGGAGCTTGAACGCGAAGGTATCTTGTAAATTACTCTGAAATCTTGTTGTATATGTTTTGCTGTATCTTGTAGCCATAACCTTATCTTGTAGCCCTTACTACACATTTTTGAACTCTGCCGAGCAATTGACAACGGTTTTTATCTTGCAAGGACATCTCCTCTCTCAGATTTTCAACAAAGACCAAGACATTTTTTTCAGGGCATCTTGAGAAGCATTCAAATAATTTCATGGAAGGGATTGTCTCTACGTGCTCTACTGCAGGTATGCGACCTTTTTCTCTCTATTTTCACCTAATCTGGAAGCCATCAGTCACGAAATGTCACCACACGTGACGTTTACCGTAAGTGGATGTCCCCTACCTTACGATTCAGGCCATTTCCATACTGTCCTTGGACCACGGTAATGAAATTGTGCTCTCCCAAGCCTAACGGCCCGAGATTTGGCCGCCTCTGTAGAAAATAAATCAAACGAAAGATAGAGGTCAGCTGCCGAAGAAGGATTCACAGACCAGCGCATCGAGTGACACAAGCTCCAAGTCGCGGCGGGAATATACGCCAAACGGACACAAAAAAGGAAGAGATTATGCGTACTGTGCTTCAACGTGTCTGACCCACAAGCCCTTCACAGCATCCCGTCCATCGTAGGTAGTATATATCGCCTCTTGACGTAGAGGTCTGGGAGGTTGTAGGCTGCATAGATGGGTGGGGAACCAAAGGTTCGGAGTCGGCGCAAAGTCGGCGTGCACGCAGCGCCGCATGACGAAGTCGAGACTCGGAGAGCGGAGACAGCGGACTCTGAAGGGAGTTGAGAAATGCCCGAGGCAGAAAGAAACTGGCGCGTTGTGTTCTGGAGTGGTGGCAAGAGGGTGGATCGAAAACAAGAGGCGGAGTCGCGGACCGCACGCCGATTGCTTGCTGATGCATCTTCTCCTTTGCCATTTCCGTATCCCCGAAAACCCCGACAATCTCGACCGGCGTTCCTGATATACCGATGTCCGCACCTCGCTCAAGACCCTCCCCTCGCTGACTGTACTATCCGTAGCTATTCAGCGATGAACTGCCAAATTCTGCAGTTACTTTCGTATGTTTAGGGTATATTTTGCTCGTTGTTCTCATTTTGTCTCTTGTGCCTATCTTTCGGGTGTCCGTTATATTTCACTTGTTATTCCGTACTTGAAGATATTTTACTTCGCCCTAATTTGCGTGTTCTTAAGTGTCGTCTTTCAGCATTCACAGAATCTTGGGGCAAGAACTTTCACGCGTCTTTGAGGTCCTTTCCGAGACCAAATTCTTTCCCAAGACTTCGGGACCTATATGGGAAAGACGCGGTGTCTTTGAAAAGAATCTGTCTTTGGTGTCTTTGGAGTCTTGCTAAAGATCTCAAAGATGTCAAATATGTTGTTTTACTGATGTGTCCATGCCGGCGTGCACAATGGACGTGTCCCGAATCTTCAAGGCGCTAAGTCTACATTTCATATAGAGAATACAGCTGAATTTTCAAGAGAAAACGGAGGACATACCTAGTGCCTTCGAATGCGTTCGGGAGGATGTGCCCTGGACGAGCGGTCCGGGGGCTCGCAGACGCGTGACACGACTCTCGAGTCCTGCAGGCGAGCAGCTCGCGAGGAGATTGAGCATTTCATGATAGGCTTGATCTTGAAATACAGGGGGACGAGAGAAGGAGGCACTGGAGCGTGAACAGCGTTAGTCGGTGTGCATTGTACAGAGGAGCCTTAAGGTCCTGGACAAGTCAGCAGAACATGCGGGGCCCTTGCGTCAAAGTCCCGGCGCTAGTAGCGCCACCATATCTGGCATGAGGGCGCCCGCGCTCTGGATCTTCCCACAACTCTTTAAAAGGAAATTGGATTTCTGGATCTGGATCCTGCAGCCGAACAGGCTGTAGTAGTTGTGCTTCATAGGCAGGCTGGTTACGACTCGGAGCCTATGCGGGGGGGGTCGCTCGCCGGAATGCGGAGACTGGCATGCGAGTCTCCCGTGCCCTCGATAAACGTCTCACCTGTCATCGTTCAGCCGATCTTGACCTCCGAGGACCTCAGTCACGTCAATGAGGTCGTAGAAATTCTCAAGGACGTAAGCCTGCTGCCGGACAGGGGGATTTCGCTTACATAGCAGAAAGCTCAGGCTCAAAGGAAAGGAAGGGGAAAGTATCAAAATCAGTCCACATCGGGAATTTGGATCCGTAGATCACATGTGCTGAGGGGGGATTGAACTGGCAATCTTCTGATCCCAAATCGAACCATGCGCATCCCGCGTACCCTAAGTGGCGGTGAAAAATAATGCCCGCGGCCGTTTCTTTTTCCCACGCCGCCACATTTCTCGTCCCAATCCTCGAGCGTTTCTGGGTTAAATTTTCTGCAAACTCACGATGGACTTCTAAGGAAGTCCATGAATGAATTTATCACTCCTCAAAATATGTGGAATATGCAGGAGGTGCGGAATGTTGTGGACGAGGTTGAACTCGTTTTCTTACACAACGCCAGGTTTCTCGTCCCAACCCTCGAGTTTTTCTAGGTTGAATTTTCTGCAAACTCACGATGGGATTCTGGGATTCCTCAGAAGTCCATGAATGAGATGATCACTCCCAAAATATGTGCAATATGCAGGAGGTGCCGAATGTTGTGGATGAGGTTGAACTTGTTTTTCTTCCCCACACCGCCACATTCTTGTCCCAGCCCTCGAGCGTTTCTGGGTTAAATTTTCTGCAAACTCACGATGGGCTTCCTTCGAAGGCTATGAATGAGTTGATTTCTTTTCAAAATATGTGGAATATGCAGGAGGTGCCGAATGGTGTGGACGAGGTTGGACTTGTTTTTCTTTCCCACACCGCCACATTTCTCATCCCAGCCCAGTCGAGGCGTGGCGCAGCGCAGTCAACGTCGCTTCTCGGGCTGTCCAACATACCACACTCTGCAACTGTAACCTCATCGATCAAGCTGGGGCCAGTGGGTCGAAGTATCGCCGCAGAACACATTCGAGGGATAGAGGCGAGTTATCCATCCCTAATACATCGGCTCCGTCCATTCCTCCGATACCCAATCGACTCGCGTCTCCTGTCGGTTCATCTTCATCCAATCCACGGAGCACTGCCATCTCAGCATCCTCTGGTTCCTTTCGTCTCGTTCACGAATTGCTTGCACGTTCCCTGCCTTGCTTTCAACGTCTTCTCGCTCTTCTGCGCCGCCTGCTGTGCCGCTTGCACCCCCGGCGTCGCCACAAGCTCTCTCTTCGTGCTCCGAAAATACAACGGCGTGTTTGTCGAAGTCGACCACTTCCTCAGCGGCGCCGCGTTGCCAGTTCCCTCAGGTAAGAATGTCCCAGCAACGTCGATTGCTGCGCGTCGAGATGACTCCGCGCCTGCGCATCACCATTTCCCGAGTGGAGATCAAGTTTTCAATAGCACCCAGCGATGCAGGTGATTTCTTGTGGAGGAAACCTTCAGTTTGCGGCGTGCCAGATCAACTAAGCTCGAGGACTGCAGTGGCATAGTACCATATGTGGGCAATTGATTGCGCAGCTCAGGAGAAGAACCCGAGAGAGACATCTCACTCCTGTGATATATTATGAATGTATACTCACAGATCCCAGCTGAACATAGAGTACAACCCAACAGCTCCCGGTCTACAGGACGGAAAGGGAAGCACCTGACACTGTATCTACTTGTTGACTATTCATCACATCCATGAGAAGTTGATGACTCTCACAGTATAAGAACAATTTCCGTTGGAGAGGCTCTCAGCCTCTCTGGGTAGGAGATGAGCCAGGGGGGCTCGCAAAAGTGGTGCTCGAGGTGGCCCATATGCGCGATCGCACAGAGGAAAATGAGGTAGTCAGGTTGAAGCCGGGTGAGAAGATCTAGACGTGCTTCGGGGTTGGGGTCAACAGCACCATCTGGATACACCACTGGAGGCCACACGACGTCATATAAATAGCTAGCAACATCCCCAGCAGAGGGAAGTGCACGGCTGCATGCGTGCGCCAACTCGTGAATTACTGGGCCATACTCCGTATCAGCCGGGAACTCGCTTGGCGGATGGTCATCCGGGAATAAGCAAAGGTACGGAGGAGGTCAATGCTCGAGAGGGACGTTGTCGGGGTGGATGGGGCCGTCGGGGTGTAGGGATACCAGACCAAGGAGGTCCGCAGGTCGCAGTGATAGATCATGGGGCCGATCCTCGAGCGGTAGTGGCGGCGGCGGAAGTGGTACAGGCTCATACCATACTTGCGCAGAGCGCCAGTGAGGACGTGTACGACGCTTGCGGCGTCGGATTGTGCGCCATGGGTGCGGAGCATCGCTGCGTAGGGTGGGCCAGTCGTGTGGACGAAGGAATGCGGGGTCGGGGAAAGTGTTCGCGACATCGTCATCCCAGGAGACGAGCGGCGGCTCAGGTGTAATCCCGACCGAAGCAATGGGAATTGTGGGAAGCTCCTGCTCGTCGGTGTACCATACTGGAAGGTTACCGTCTTCGTCGGGGGATGGGGGGCCATAGACGAACGCACGGACGTCAGCCGGCCATTGGGAAGGATGAGGGAATTCCTGCAGAGGCGAATGGGCTCGATGTGGGGATGCAGATGGTGGGAGAGGAGCGAGCGGAACGGGGAGTGGACTGAGCATGCTTACACGGGCCGTTTCCGTCTCCAACCTCTGCCGCTCTTCCTCCAGGAGCTTCTGTTCTCTCCTCTTCTTCCTCTTCTTTGCTGCCGATGGGTTTGTCATGACACGTCACGAAAAAAGCCAAGCAAGCAGCGGGGTGCGTGAACGCGGCCAGAAGCGAGAAAACCGTTGCCATTATATGCCGGGGGTGTGAGAATGCAGTACGAGGCGAGGGAAAAAAAAATAGAGGATGGATCTGCTGGAGATGGGTGCGAGCCAAGTCAAAGCTCAAGAAGGATGGCCTATCTGGGCCTCAGGGCGTGTGGGGATAGCGAATCTAACTCTGATCACCAAATGGAGAGGCTCTCAGCCTCTCTGGGTAGGAGATGAGCCAGGGGGGCTCGCAGCGAGGAGGTGGAAGCGGAAAAAGACCCAATATGATAGCTGAAAGATGTACGACATGACATGTGAAGACTGGTAAATACTCCCAAGCTGTCAGCCCTGCCACACCGTCAAAGCCAAAGACACTAAATGAGAGTCGCCGAAGAAGTAAAAGCATTAAAGCTCTTTGCGGAACTTAGGGTGCAGCCTGTTTTTTTTTTTTTTGAATGAACTTTGCATCGTATGACTCTCCTGAGATCAATTCTCAACGGTTTTCCTTGAGAATATCATTGTGTTGGCATTGAAAGTCCAGATGGCATGGCCTCCTCGGATTTTCTGATGGCCAATCAAATTGCTTGATTGGGAAATTATCCGCGTTTTGAGCAGGACGGCTGTAACATTAGCCATGATTGTTCAATTGAGCTAATATTTTGATACAATGGACTCACAGGTGTACCGGAGGGTACCAAATACCGGCATTTTCTATATGACTTGTATTTGGCTCAAGACTTGGAAAATATAATTCGGTGTTGTTGTAATATAGACTGCATCTGAGGTATGGGTCACATTAAAAATGCCGGTATTTAGTGCCCTCTGGTACACCTGTGGGTCCATCGTATCAAAATATTAGCTCAATTGAACAATGATAGCCAACGTTACAGCTGTCCTGCTCCAGACGTAGGTGTTGTTGAGGAATTGGGTTCATGTGCTTAAAAGGTGTCCGCTGTGCTGAGAACACAAAAGTTAACCACGGGCGAACTGAGTTATGCAATATTTCAAGATTTGGGATTTTGCTTCCTGTTCATTCAGAAGTGGAATGAGTGCAGATTTTTTGGAGAATTGTGTTTGCGAGGTTGAAAGGTGTCCTGTGTGTGCGGAACACAAAAATTAACCATGGGCGAACTGTCTCTTGGCCTCGGCTGCATATTCGGGATCACGCATCAGATATATGTTTGGGGGGCCCCATCCGGGTTCAGCTCAAACGAGACACCTTGGAGAATTATGGCAACCAAGTACGGAGATATTGCGCTGAACCGATGTTGAACCTTCCACTCCGCAATTATCCATTGTATTGATGTATGTAGCAGAAATATCAGGAAGTGTTCAATTCTTATATAGATGTTCACTTTGTTCGAGCCTCTCTTGTTGCTTACAGTTAGCGCTCTTTATCCATTGCCGGTTGGCGCGGCTCAGAAAATGGCCCCGGGACAGTGTAGGTCATGAAGCCCTCATTAGTGGACAGGTTCAGAAACGACCGTCTTTCGGCGACGGCCTTTAACAGCTGAGGGAAACTCGGAACGTGGTTCAGAATCGGAAATACATTTGAGGCACTTACTGCCCATAGCACGGTAACCCCCCACGTCGAGAGAGACGGAAGAAAGAAACAAGAGTCTTACCGCTGAAGGTTTCTAATTGATCATGCAAGATGTGCTCCAGCGATTGCCATGATTAACTAGTTGCAATAGTGAGTAGGATTTACAAAACAATAATGCTCGACAATTAATTATATCTTGAGTTTTTTTGATCGCCGTCTAGCATCTACCGCCGAGGCGTTTTCGTTTCGTTGTATCCTCCCGGAATGCTGGACCAAGGGTATGACCGCGTTGGGTGGGAAAGCGGCATCGCTTGCAAGTGTATCGTCTTCTACTCCCGGAGCTCCCTGCGGATGATCTCTCGCACTTCGCGCAAGCCGCCCGCCTCGCGATTTACTCTCGGCGGGCTCCGGGTGAAGAGCGCTTCCGCGCTATCAATTACAGCTCCAGGGCTCCCGGGGGCGAGCGGCTTCTTGGACGGGCTGCCTTCGGTACTTCCAGCGGACGGAGCGGGCATCTCCAGCCATTTCTCGCCACCGATGGTGAGCTGCTTCAGGAAGAAGGGACATAGCTTCGCGAGCATCACCACTGAATCGACAGCTTCGGCCGAAGATATAGGGCGAAGATTTGACGATGGCGGCGGCCACCTTAGACATCGGTAGCGCGCGCCGCTTGTGAGCCGAGGGGGACGCAGTAGACCCGGGCGCAGGCGAAGAGAACAGCCTGCATGAACTAGATCAGCACAGAGCCTCCAAAGCAGAAATAGAAACATTGACATCCAAACGCTTTCTGCGACGCCATCAAGGCGGCCCAACAGACATCTCCTTCGCAGCTCGTCTTGCCCCATTTTCAATAGCTGGTCGCGGGTCAGCTTCCCACCCTTCACCTCGCTACTGGCAGCCTTGGTCGGGGAAGCAGAGAGCGACCGCTGCCGAAGACGTTCATAGAGACGGTGGCCAAGAGCATTTCATGCGTGCCCGGCTCCACATCCATTTCGTGCGAGCATCCTCGAGAATTGGGCTGATGGCCTGTTGGCACTACCACCGGATGAACGGCCATTCAAGGAGGCCATTGAAGGTCTTCGGGAGGCTTCAGAGTACCATGACACACCAGTCCTCGATCGATTCCCTCGGTCGGTCAAGTGGGCTATAGTTGCGTCTTCTCACGACGACGAGTCTGCTCTCGATGGGTATCGTGAAAGCACCAGTGTCCTCCCACAAATCACAGCATTCGACCTCAACCTGAATTCTCACCAAGAACTGTTAACCAGGGTCAGAGAATATATCTCAATCCTGGTGTCAGCCTCTGCCGCATATGCTGTCAGGAAGAAGGAGTATGGTTTGGATGTGGAGTTTCTCGAAGCAAGTTGTTCAGTATTCTGGGCTCAAGCACTTTAACCTCGAATTCCACTCGACAAATTGGAGTCAGCTAAAGATCCTCGCAGTCGGGACCTCGCCGAAAAACTCAAGGAAATATCCCGCAAGAAACATGCCACACGTGGAATCGAACTCACGCGAGGGGTGATTCGGATTACCTCACCTGCACTGCCACTAATTACATTAGAATGAATATAGTCTTGTAGAGTACTTTTACTTCAACACAGCCACTATTTACCTTTATACAGATTTTGTATACTACAACATGATCCCCGAGTTCATGATCCAATATATGTTCAGCGAAGACACCGCTCGTCGCTAACTCGGTTTACTCCTCATGCCCTCATCATTATCAGCTTCAACCTCCTCTTTCAAAATGACCTTGACCCTCAGTGGGTAAACCTCGTATACCTTTTCTCCACCCACTTTCCCGTGTCAAGGTGACCGATACCATGCTTTCTCAATGTCATCCCATCTCTGTTGCACACTACCAGGCTCCTCAGTGAAGTTTAAACGCAAGGGCTCTGCCCCGCAGCACAATCCAGTGACATATGTTCCATACACGGAACTGCGCCAGGCGCTGCTCTTGAGCGTCATGAAGTCAACGTGCGCCGTGTAGTCATCCATGGAGATAATGAAATATTGGCTCCTACCAATGACATTGGTAACGGCCCACAGTTGTCGGATGGGGCCATGCATTGATTTGCTGATCTTCGTTCCAAAATTTCCGGTGGCACCTTGGTTTTTGATATCATCGAGGACATGCCAATGCGAGCGCATTTTTGGAAAGTTCCAACTCTTCTCCCCACACTCCGTACCTTGGTAGGCTTCGATGTATTCCTAAAGTTGCCGAGGACAATATACCCTCGCCGTATCCCATACCTGTCCGGCGCCTTCCACGATGATGACGACATGATAACTAAGTCTGAGTCGATCACCGTATCTGTTGGGCGGTAGGTAGGTAGGTAGCATTAAACGGCATGGTCCGAATAATGAACACCAGTTCCCAGGAATTCTCCCGGTGTACGAGAGCATAGTTACATACACCACCTCCCGGAGTTCCCTCTTCCATCTAGAACAATGCACGGAGGTGGAAATGAGCGCTTTAGACGGCGGAATATTGGAATTCCAGGACGACGAATCCGGGGTTCGACCGCGGCGGATTTGCTCGGTCCGTAAACACCACCATCGTCCCAGGGAAAAAATTGACCCAATTGTGCATCAGGAAAACCCTCCATTGGCAATAGTCCCGTATTAGCCCAAAGACTCTGGTAATCCAGCCGGATATGTTCGGTTTCACCCATTTGTGCTCTAGTAACATGGGAAATAATTTACCACAACTTTTGGACTAATTTAGCGCACCTTCGCTGTGTTTTAGCTCACTCGATACTTTCCGCCTCTGCCCCTTTACCATATTGGGATGAGCACAGCTCTCTGCCGTCGGCACGTCGAACATCGGCAGCGAGCTCAAGCCGAACCCCAATGTTGTTGGGTTGTTTGGCATCCTCTTCCCCAAACCTCCACCCGCGACACCGCCCTCCCGCCCGCCATCCCGTCTGCCAGCCATGACTCTCTTTACGAACCCCCTAATCCTAACACTAGGAACACATCTTTAAAAGCCGACCCAGCCCATGCCCACCCGTGTTTGGCTCGCCATGTCGCGTATGTCTCCCAAACTGTTCCCGCACCAGAAACTCGCCCACAGGTGCGACCACCTCGCGCAGGAAATGAACCTTCTGTTCAAGATCCGGGAGATGGTCGACCTCGGGGCGTTCGACGGCCTCATGGACATCCTCGCTCGGTACGCCGACCCCGCCGCTGTTCAACGGACACCATTGCTGATCCCCCCGCCTCCAGCGCGTTAAACGCCAGCTGGAGCTGGCGGCCGTGCTCACCCTCCGAAACCGCAGGCCACACAACAGAGTGCCCAGGGGGCTCACTACAACCCCCAGTATGTTCAGCAGCACCCGGCGCCGCCTCCGCGCGATCTGCAGTGGAGGGCCAAAATGGTCAAATGACGCTCTCTTATTCGCTTCCACATCCCAGCCCGGCTCATAACTGGTTCCGGACGATCCGACCCATCCGACCAAATAAATACTTTCGCTGAATCTTGGGCGAGTTCAAGGATGCCGGCAGATCTCAATGAAATTCTTATGAACTTCAAACTACCATCGGACCAGTGTATTCTACCCAAACCAAAGTTGTCCACCCAGAAACTAATCATTCTGAAAGTTGCAACTGACGAAGTTGTAGGCTTCCGGAAGTTGAATCCCTCTAAAGTTGTATTTGGAAAAAGTTGTCCTCCACTGAAATATCAAAGTTCAATTTTTAGTTGATTCCAAGTTGTCATTCTTCTAAGTTGTCCCACAGGTCTGATGGCTCTACAGTATTGAGCGCTACAAGGCCAGACTCGTTGCCGATGACTGTGGACAGCATGCCGGAGCTGACTACAACGAGATCTTCTCCACCTACTTGATAGAAATTTCTGTGCACTTGAAGTTTGCATCCAAATATGTGCTAGGTCAGGAAAGTTTAATTCAGTTCAGTGCTGCCATTTCCCTCCAAACACCAGCCAAAAAATGGTAAAATGGCTATTAATGGTGGACAGGAATGCCATGAAATCAACTGCCACATGCTTAATTTCGCCTGCACGGCCTTCTATTTGGCGCCGGGAATGCATCTGGCTTATGTTGGGCCATTCAGTGGGAGCAGATTGTCCAATGTTCCCAATGATCAAGCTGTGGATCAACGGATGCAATGAAAACATGCATAAGTTGTGCGGTGTGCTGCGCTTTCAAACAAACTCAGGCATGTGAAGAACGAGCGCCTTCTATTACCACCAGTCCACCTCGTCTCTCGTGTCCGCGCACGCCCTGGTCTCGCGGCCATAATTCCATGAAGTGACAATGTCAATCTGCAAGCGTGGTTGGGTTTTCTGTTGGTATTCACAACCTCTCCCAACGAGTACTGCAAGAAACGAGCACGGAAGGGTGCAAAGGCGAAGGCTGCAACGCCTATGGAGCCTGACAAGTGGGAGGACAGTAGAGTTAGCAGAGTTCTAACATTGTGCCCTTTGAGACCGGGCAAAGTTTCCCATCATAAAGCTTTATTAGAATTTTGAATTTTGGGTGAGAGGTTCTACCGCCAAGGAGTAAGTATCAGGAGACCAAGGCAGATTTAGCACACTTTTGAGGTCTAAAGAATGCTCATGTGTCCACAAAAAAAAACTGCTCATGAATAAGGGCATTTGTATTGGCTACGACGTGCCGTCAACGGCTCCGCTGAATGAGATGCATTCTCCATTCAACTGCACAGCCACGCTCGATATGGAGAGTTCCATGACCTCTGGTTCAATGATCAGACCAGTGCCAGCAATTTCAAACAGACAGGACTGCTTAGAATAGTGCTGGGTATCATCTGTCAATTTGCAGCATTCAATTAGCTCTCCATATCAAGTCACGCTTTTCTGAGCATGTGAAAACGGCTGTATTTGGCAGGGATAAGGGACCACTTGATCAATTTAAGCTTTTACCATCAAACCTTAATTGCGAGCCAGAATATCGCAGCCAGGGCCCAAATTGGTCCTGTGGAGTGCCCACGAGACAGAATATCTCAGCCAGGGCTCAAATCGATGCTGTGGACATCCTGCGAGCGAGAATATCACACTTTTGATTTGGCCTTTAGGATTGAGTGGATATGATAACTTACTGTAGACGGACGCGGGGGCATTTCAAATGTGCGAGCTGCATTGAAATGCGGTGGGGACCGAATTGGTTCGGCCGAAAAGGGTGAACAGTAATGGAAGTTTGGGCCACAGGGAGAGTGGGTGAATAAATTCTGTGCAGGCTTCTGGCACAGTACGGATTATAATCGATCTAACAATGAAATTGCATTAAAGAGCAAGCTGGGACAATGTGACACAATGTCGATCACACAAGAAAACTGGTAACACTCATATTTCCTCTCCAGAGGAACCTGCCAGACAATTTTTTAATGGAACCATGTATTGTAAAATGTACAAGGGGCTGACGGACCGCCATCCTCCCTTCGAGGGTTGATGTTTGTCACAAAGAGCAAGCTGCACGCATAACTTTGTCAGGACAAATACAGAGCTGAACTGAGCTGAGTTGAGTCCATCTGAGTGAGAATCAGTCGGAAAAAGGTGGATATAGAAGGCACCCCGTTTCTATCGGCGTTCACACATGCAAGTTTGATTGAGGGTATGATCTATAGATTTATTCCTGTTTAACGGTTCTGAACGTTCTTGTCCTGTAGACAGCTTTGTATGAAGCAAAGCCATCGCAGCGAGAAACTCTTCTAGAAGCCATCATTCCGTTTCTGACATCTCCAGCGACCTCACAATACCATGCGAAGACCCAACAGTGGCTGCAGAACGACATCAAGCTGCTGGGACTCTCAAGGATGGGTTCCAGAAATGAGTGAAGGATCCCGAAACGGGACATATACAAACTCGTCAGTCATAGTTCGGTTAAGTCTTCGTCAGTTTGATCGTGATCTTCATGAGTTTGATGGCAATCTTCGTCAGTCTTGATAGCCGCGTCCAATCTTTGTCACCCAGTGAAGCTGACAGACTGCAGTTCAAGCTTTTTTCCGTTCAATGTCAGGCCGGGAGGGTTTTTATTATAGATACCTTACCCTAACACTAACTGCTAACTTTAACCTCTAACCTCGAACTCTAACCGCTAACCTCTAACCGCTAACGGCTGACTGCTAACTTCTAACCTCTAACCTCTAACCATCTAATAACCCGAACCCCTAACCATCTAACTTGAACCTCAGCACGCCAAGGCCAGTGGGAATCACGGACCTGTCACCTGAGCAGATTGCCGACAACATCTTGACAGAATGACGAAGATCGCCATCAAAATGACGAAGAAGAATGCCATCACTGACTTACGAGTTTGAATATGTCCCTCCCGAAACGGCGGCCAACAGCAACGAAAGGCTCGTTGGATTGACATGTCTCTCGCAGATATTTAAGATCGCCGCTGACGGCCTGTCCGACTTTGAGAATGTGGGGGTTCAATAGGATGTTCTTCAGCTGTACAGGAAGCCCATTGCCGGCAAGCATTTGACCAAACTTAAAATGTTAGTCCGGAATCTCAAAGAGAATATTAGAGGCAACATACCTGAATAACATAAATCTGGTCTTTGTATGCGAGCTGGAGTATTGCAGTCGCCCCCGTCCAGTAACATAGCCGCGATCGGAAATTTCCACATTCCACTCTGAGTCGAGAAATAAAATGAGCTTATCTCCGTTGAACTCATCGTCAGAGAGGTCCTGTAGGATGACCCGACAAACTTCATTGATTGCATGCTCACTTCGGACCACGTTGACGTGGATATGGTCGGGTATTTCGAGGGCATCAAGGTGGGAATATTTTTCGACGGCAATAACAGATTCGCGGAGGGAGGCAAAAGTGCTTCGAGAAAGGCTTTGTCAGACATATTGTCAGTGTAGAATATTGAGGGCTGATCATGGCCGTAAGCGCAGAAGTGATTCCCGCATACGATTAAGCGAGAGGACGAATTGGGAATGCGATTTTGTGGCGACCAGATTGCACACACAAATTTCGCCCTTCTCATTTGTGATGGTGAGAAGGGCGATAAAAATCTGCTCGCCGTTAACTTTCGCTATGTGTTTCGCGGGCTATAAAATAATGAGATGCAACCAATGGGAATGTGGAGCGTACCTTGAAGCTGTGGTCAATTGCACAAATTAATGCTGAAAGAAGTGCGATAGCTTGATCGAAGTCGAAAGCATGCAGTTCAATAAATTCGTCAAACAAGTCGCGGAGCCATTGCGAACTTGGAACAAAACCGTGGTAACCATTCGCCGAGTTGTCTTCGAATGGAAGGAAGCTCTTGAATTTTGTACCTCGCCATTCAGAAATTTCTTTGTCTTTGGCGAGGGTTGAGAGATACGACACGTGGAGCTTGTCGTAATGCTCAAGGTGCCGCACACGAAGTGCGTCCGAAAACTACTTGGAGCCCATACTACTCTGGAAGCAAGAGCGCATGAACATGGAGAGATTCTCGGAAATCCCGCTTCGGTATGCGAGCATTGCTGGGAAAGCGGCGGCAACGGGGTCAGAATGCGCGAGTCCCAGCTGTGAAAGGTGATTGTGTGTTTTCCCGACCGGTGATTGATGCAGGTGGGACAGCGATACCGATAGCCAATAATGTAGAAGCATTAATTGAGATCAACACATCGCCGGGGACGCGGTATGGATTAGTCTGTTGTTAAGCGGCAGGGTCCGATCAGGGTAAGAGCTTGTTACATAATGTGCACAGCCACATTGTCTTGAACCTCCAACTGCGGCCACCATGAGCATTTTCTGCACATTTAAACCACTCAAAAGGACTCAGTTGCTGTTCCAAAACTTTCTAGAATTTATTTGGCTTTTTAGAGCACCGTTCAAGGCTCGGTATTCCACAGAGCGCGCGGTCACATGGGATATTTGTTCGCTTCTACCACTTTTGTTCTGCACGGTATAAAAAGTTTTGACCACATAGAAACATTCAGAGTACTTCCATGGATGTATCTACACAAAAATCCAGTTAGAATATTGATTCGGTAGGCACAAAACATCGAAAAGCGGTGGTGTGGCTGTGCAGATTATGTAACAAGATTTCACCCTGATCGGACCCCTGCACTTAAT
The DNA here is from genome assembly GCA_029378375.1 of Mycena olivaceomarginata. Taxonomy (NCBI): domain Eukaryota; kingdom Fungi; phylum Basidiomycota; class Agaricomycetes; order Agaricales; family Mycenaceae; genus Mycena; species Mycena olivaceomarginata. The sequence goes on along the minus strand of JARKIC010000023.1, from coordinate 388,090 downwards.
AACAGACTTCAATACAACGAGGTACGAGTTCAGAATCTATTGAAGTGTCTGTCTGCGAGAGACTAGGTATGGGTCCAGCACGAGTGAGACCAGCCTTACAGTTTGGGCATGCGATTCGGTCGGGGAAAACCAGGGCTGCTGGATCCCACAAGAAAAACGCGGCATAAAACAATTTTTCCGGCACAAGTGAGTCATGATTCCGAGTCGCGAAATAAGGGTCCCCCACGGGAAACCACATGGTTTTGCGGTCGCGATATAGCGCCGGAAGACCATCATCCCCGCGTGTTTTGGATTCTTCGACTCTGGCATTGAATTGTAGTTGTAGCCACTCAGGGAGTTGCGGGCAGTGCGGCGCGGGCGAGGGTGATCAGCGTGAGCGGGATCGGGATCATCACCTCGCTCTTCGCTATCACTCGCCTCGTCGTCGTCTCCAACCCCCACACCGTCATTCAAAAGGTCAGAATCTTGAGATCCTTCATCTTCATCTCCCGGAAACAAGATGGTGGTAGGGTCAGCGAGGATTGAATCTGATTCAGATGACGGCATTGCAGCTTGGTCATTTCGAGGGGCATTTCCAATTGTGGGATGAAATTGAAGGAGCTCAACTTAAGTTAATGCCGGTCTGAACCACAGCAGGACTCAAGTCCCACCGAACTTAAGTTCTGCCTTGCATGCAGTTGGCCTGTACATGGGACCACACCCCCTGGAACTTAAGTCCCATTCTACTTGAGTCCCGCAACACTTAAGTCCCTAAGCACTTAAGTTCTGTCCAAATACTTAAGTCCTGTCCAAGCACCAAAAACAAATCCACCAAGGGGATTCGAACACCAGACCTCCCAACTTCACGCCAGCAGAAGGTGAAGGTGTTAACCACTACACCAGGAAGGATATACTGTTGATACACACAGATAGAATATTAGCTTCATAATGGCCTAAACCTTCTCCACTTGTTTTATTTTACTTCTTCAGGTCCTGTTGGCAAATCATTATCCATAGATGATTCAGAGATTGATCTGTTTCAATACATTAATCTATATAAGAAACATGATGAAAGATGACTAGAAATGACAAGTAAGTCAATACATTTGCAGTACTTAACATGGTAGAGAGAGGGCATGCAAGAAATCTAATAAGAGTCCAATTGAGAACTGCAGGTATAGGATACCAGACAAAGGTGGGTATCAAAATTAGTTACCTATTGTTCCTCTATCACTACCTTTATTAGGCAAGAGAGGTAGGTAACTCTGTGTAGGGTTGGTACTGCTACCAGCCACACAGGATCGGACTATACCTTAATTTTGCGCTTATCTCCTCCTGTGTGCAGAGCAGCGCAGCACTGTTGTTATAAAAGTTAAACTGATTGCGACACTACGTAGGAACCATAGGTGCAGGCTTTAGACGCTTTCGGCACCGTACGGCTGCTTAAGGGTTTAACACTTGTACACTTTATCTTTAGGTGGGCTGGCTTGTATATGTCTGCTGCGCAGGCCTGGATTAATAAGCATTGCTGCAGTGCTGCGCTGCTCTGCACACACAACTTTAACACTATATAACAAATAAAGAGGAAGGGCTACCTGGAATCTAAGCAGCCCCGCACAAGTAAATATTACGTGTCTCGTTTAATGATCTTACAATTTTTATCTAACCTAATAGTTCGTATTTTGCGCATTATATTACGTACTTTAGTTAGATATTCAAATCGAACTGAACCTACTTTAGTTTTATTGAAACTTCTAGATCAAAGTCTATACTCCAGAGATTTCATGCCTTTCATGGTATTGTGAAAATATAAAATAATATTTGCAACACGTTTACCATTAGTAGTAACAACTGTATTATAAGTTTTTTTTTCTACTACAGTTAGATCTAGAATGTAACCTATAGCGTCTAGAACGATTTTATCTAATTTTTGAGTTATTTCAAAAGCATGTACTATACGACCTACACTTTTGGTAACAAGATAGAATGAACCCTCTGCTTCCACAAAACCAACTAATCAAGATTTACTTATAACAGTTTGCGCTTCAGTTAAACAGGTCACATTGTTATTTATTATATTTCAAGCAGGTGAAATGTAGTTATCAGGACGTACTTTACTTTTTAATTCGGAAATTAATATATGTTTTTGAGCTGTTGAAAGAGAACTGTTAGTCTTGATTATAGCTACTTGTTTAAAAAGATCATAATTGTAATATTTACTTGTTAGTAGTGGATATTTATCAAAAATAGGAATAATGTGTTGAACAATTTTTTTAGTATCACGGATTCGAAACTCAGCGCTACCGTTTGGTATTACCGATATTTGACCTACACCTAGCATAGTTTTTATATGGTAAAGCATTCTTAAATTGTAAGTACTTTGACCTATTTTAAAGTAAAGTACTCAATTTTTAGGTTTACTTTCGCCGAAGTGAAACGTTCCATCCCCATCCGTTACTCCTACCAGTCATTGCTCGAATTCTATATTTGTATTTTTTTTGTTAACTATCTTTCTACTGCAAAATTCTCTACGTTGAGTCTCTGATGAGCCAGCAATAACGTACAAGCTTGTAGTTATGCTGACTCAGGCGGATTGTCCCCTTGTTATTGACTTTATTACTGCAAGGCTGGCAGTGTGCAGCAGCGTATGCCTACCTTTAGCTACCCTCCGTCGCTTGCGCAGGAAAGAAGCACCCCCTCGTAGATTTTGCAGGGTTACCAAAGTAGAGCAGTGACCAAACCCATAAGATATTTCAGCCAGTGCTCTGCACAACTGGGCTACAATTCTGATAGAAAGATAACGCTGAAATACTGCGAGTATTCAATTTCGTACCATAAGGTTTGAGGAGTTTCCCGCATCGAGTAGAGTTTTTATGTCTAACGTCAATACAAACAAGACGATAAACAAGGACGGCACACACTTGACCGTCCATCCCGTACCAGCTCCGTTTTCTACTAATGCACTTAATAAAAGTAATAATAGAGAAGGAGGTAATAACCAAAAAGAGATGTTATTTAAACGTGGGAATGCCATATCAGGCGCACCCATTTGTACGGGTAAGAAATAATTTCCAAACCCACCTACAAGTCCAGGCATACAGTCCATATATTTTTTATATGGCTTGGACTATCTCTTTAACTATTTTTTTTATCCCTCCGCTGCTGCGGGTACCCAGCACTGTACGGAGGCTTTGTTTTATTAGTTATCTCGCGACTAGTCTCTAGGGATAAATTTATTATCCTGTTGATAAATCCATAAATACTCAATCTATAAATAATTAATCTATAGGAGTACCCTTATGCTTCAGTTCATAGGTAGAAAAGTAATACTGCTTCGCGCTCCTTTAGGGGTGCAGAGTAGAACTCTTCTTCGCTTTGTAAATTGTTGTATGACAACATAAGCAAGTCAAGGGTGATATATTTTGTAAATACTAATTTAAATATCATTTTTTTAGATTCTTTCAGCATATAGTGAGATGAAGATAATTAATTATTAAATTATCCGGCTATGCCTAAATATTTTAGTTTTATTATTAAACATAAAATTTTAATGTATAAAATCATATATTATTCTTTTTCTTCAACATTTGTTAAATCTGAAGACATTAGCTGTCACTGATTTTATATAAAGAGCCTACTGGTTTTTTTACCGTTTAAATAATCTCTCCCGTACAGGCTTGTCGTTCTATCTCCTTTAACCGCTTTAGCAAACTCATTAATACTATTATAAGTACCACAAAGAGGAGATAGTGGATCTTTAATATTAAAAGCCGTAAAACTTTTACTTGCTGGCTGATTAACTACTTTGTGTTTAGTTCGTAGTGAATTAATTAATACTTTTACACTATCTATAGATAGTGGTAATTGTGATGCAGTATGCATTTCAATAATAGGTTCAAATGAAAACAAAAACGATCTAAAAAAAGATTACCATTTTTTAGACAATCATTAAGAGTACGGTGATCCATATTTAATTGTAATTGAGTAAATGTTTTAGAATCAAAAGAAATTAAAAAAGTTGCATTGAACATATCATACATAAAAACAGCAATACCTCATTCTTTCCGTAAACGCTCTTTAGCTTCTTCAGACATTGGATAATTTTTTCCAGAACCAGAAGCTATGTTATCTGAATTTAAATTTAAAGTATCGTTAAAATAAATATCTAAAAAATACTGTTCTGCGCAGCACTACGACAGCTTTAAAATATCTTGAATAGTGGAAGTAGGACTCATAATATGTAAAGTTAATGTTACATCCTTAAAACCAAACTTATTAAAATACTTTAAAACAGCGCGTAGCACTAGTTCCAGATTTTAAGATTGAAGGGTAAAAATAAGAAGTAACACGAGAAAATAAGTTTACACTACTGCCGACATAGTTATAGCCAGTTGAGGATTTAAAAATATATACCCCTTTCGCTTGAATAGCTACTTTACCTATAAACCCCTCTGCTTTTCTATTTTTATAGGGATCTCTGTCGTAGTGCTGCGCATTGTATTCTTTTGAAGGATGTGGAGGATTATTTGGTTTATTTTTAGGACTAGTAGGTTTATACCAGTTCTGGCATTTCAGATTTTTCCATTTAATAAAGGATTAAAAATTTTAAACGTTAAAAAATAATAATCTAAAAATATTTGAGTTTAACCATGAAGAAAATCATAACTAACGCATGCGCTGAAATGATCACATTAAACAACTGATGGTCTCCGGCTAAAAACTGAACACCTGCACCAGCCAATTCAAGTCTGATAAGCACAGAGAACGCAGTCCCAATCATACCGGCAAATACCGCAAAAATGAGGTAAAGGGTACCTATTTCTTTAGCATTGGTGGAGGTAAAGGTTCACATGTTTGACTTTAGTTTATTCTCTTTTTTTTTGTTTTTTTTGTTTATAGTCAGTCCACAAAGACAAAAGATTGTGCGACTACCGCTCTATGTGAAAGTAAGTGGCTTATTTGTTAGTTAATTAGCTTTTTTTTTTTAATGCTAATGCTTGTTGCACCGATACCCGTTAAGTTAGTAACTACTTCGCTCAACTCTTCGATAGTCTTGTGCAAGTACCCCCTGCTTGCTTTGCTGCACCCGGCTCCGTTACGTTATTGCTTGACTTGGTTGGGGCCGCTGGGGCGGCGTAGTGGTGGTACCGGTACCCGGTACCACCCACAGCAAAGGCAGCAGTGTTCACTCGTAGGAGGGGAACAAGCCCAGGTTACAGTACTCTCTTCTTCCTTCTGCTCTGCACCGTAGGTCCACTTGCTCTGGTGGCGTAGAAAATGTTACAGTAAACGTACCGAGGCTAAGAAAGGTGGTATCGCAGTCACCTTATTTAATCTGAACCATATATCAGCTGTAAAGCTGATCTTGCTGATTGCTGCCTTTCAGTGAGGGGTCAACTTCATGTGCATTAAGCCAGTGTTGAACTCACATTCAAAGTAACTTTCAACTTGGCATAATAATTGACCCATGCTTCAACTACAAGCTTGGTGAGCTTGGTCTGATGGGGTATATCCTTCTCAGTGAGCGAGTCCTGCAAAAGAAGTAAGAGGTCACAAAACTCTCGACTCTCAATGAAGTGAATTGACTATGCGCTCAGGTCAGTTTTGGACAAGGTTCAGAAATATTTCAACATACCAGGTCGTTCGCAACAAACACTTTTACCAATTGCTCTGTGAACGCGTTCATGGAGAATGGGAATTCTGTTAAGACTGAATGCTTGGTTCTCAGCCACCTAACATGCCAGTTCCGCAGGAAGTTTGTTTTCAAATCCATACTTTTCCACTGCCACAAGATATTCCTCCGGATGTCCTGGGGTATTTTGCAGGTGTAAACAGCGGGTTGAGAGACTGGTATTGGGACTATAGATTTGACTTGAAAAAAAATGAGAGTATGAACAGCATAGTCAATTCATGCTGCTTACAGGCATAGATGACATTTGAACCCATTATCCAAAGAACATCGGCCGAAAAAAAATACTTTGAGTCTGCGGACTTCTGAGTTTTCACAATCTCGGTAGGGTCAAGAAAAACACAGTCGTCATTGTCAGCAGGGTCGGTGTTCGCTTGAACATTCGCAGTGGGTGCCTGACGACGGCGACCAGTGCCACATGTTCCAGGCTGCTGAACCCAGTTGTAGTTGTAGTTTTTGCAGCCTGGTAGGTTGCTTGTGCTGGAGTGCAGAGGGTGGCACTGTGTCATCATCAGAGTCCGACCCAGCCCTTAACACCAGTACATGGGGGGCGCGTTGGCAAACAGTGAGGGGAAACTTGTCTGAATCGGGTTCAGATGAGTCTTCAACATCCGAGTTTGCATGAAACCGATCACAAACAGGCGGGCCCGGACTTGCCATTGCGGTGTGTTGGGCAAGGCGACTGGCTAGATCGTTCGCCATACAACGCGTTGGGGTTTGCAGTGGAAATTGCTATCACAACAAGATTATCATTTGTTGATCAGTAGACGAGACTGTATTACCATCTGATGAGTCCACCCTGCTGTGCCTTCCTCAGTCCGCTGGCCTGACAGATATTGAGAAGATGAAATCAAAATGCATAGACAGAAAAGGTGCTGACCTGTATTACCAGTTGTGGCAGAAGTTCTGCCTGCAACTGGTTGGGTTGCTGTGTGTGGCTGAGTGGAAATCTGAGAGACAAATACAAGGCATACATGACAGGCCCGCAAATCTGCGGTCTGGCTCACCAGAGCCGGCACTCTGGGCTGTTGTGAGGGCAGGGGAAGCTGGGGGACCGCTATGGCCACATCGAGTGTGACCAGCGACCTGAGATGGATCCTCGCTGGCAGGGGGAGGCTCTGCTCATTGCTCCGCATTTTTGCGTGTTCAAGGAGGCATTTGGGCCCTGGGGGTTGAAGTCCAACACTTGCTTGTAGGCCAAAATATAAGGGAACTACCTAAGATAAAAATACAGTTGTTCAACAAGTTAGTTGCATTGTCGTGGATGGTATTCAGCCAATCCCAGTGTCTAACAAATTTAGTGACCAATAAGATAATAGATTGTTCAGCATTAGCGTGTTTCTAGATCGGAAATGAACGTGAATTTTAGTATGCAACCAATCCAAGTCACTCACAAATTTGGTGAACAAGAAGATACACACCGTTTCTGTCACGAGATGTGCTTGTAGATCGGAAATGAACCTGAATTTTAGTCTCCGACCAATCTAAATCAATCACAAATTTAGTGAACAAGAAGATATACACAGTTTCTGTCACGAGATGCACTTGTAGATCGGAAATGAATCTGAATTTTAGTCTCCAACCAATCCTAATCAATCACAAATTTAGTGAACAAGAAGATATGTACAGTTTCCGTCACAAGATGCACTTGTGGATCGGAAATGAGGTTTGAACAGTGGTAAGTTCAACGATCCACGAGGTTTGGGACCTGAGAATCTTAGTTCTTTCCACAGACTCCATTGAAACCAGCCCTTCTTTTACCCACAAGGTTCAGCAGGGAACATGGCACTATAGGGAACATCACTACCTGTGATTCTTGCGACCTTCATGTGAAATCTGAATAGTTGAGCAGTGAATGCGGCTGCCTGTGAAGTTCGCACCAGCTGTGGAAATGAAGTGCAATAGAAATGAAATCCAGAAGCCGCACAGATGCCTCGAGGTGCATGCCCCATGCCAACAAGTTTGTATACAGCACAGTGAACACTACAAAGCTCTCCCTAACACATGCCTTCCACAACGCCTTGACCTACCCCAATACAATGCCCAGGCTATCAGAAACCCAAACATATCCTTTGATGCTTGGAATGCACATCCAGTAATTGGCTATGTGCATATAGCTCAATCTTTGCATGTGATATTTCTTTTGACATCATTCACAGATATTTACCGACAATTCACTCAATAACAAGCAGTGTGCTTCCCTGCTGTGGCCCTCTGCCACACACTGGGATTCCTATCTTCGGTGTGCAGAGCATTTGAAGCGCTTGGAAGTTCAGAAGGTGTGTTCTCTTTAAATAGCTCAAAATTTCGTAGCTCAACTAATAGTCTAAATAGATAATTATGATGACTCAGAAACCTGAGTTCCACTCAAAGTTGTAATACTTTAGTCTACTATAGTATGACATAACCTGTGAAAAATCGATGAGAGAGGTTGAAAAGATTCAAGACACACCACCAGGCTGGCCGGGGTTGTGTTGACACTGCGGGCAAGTCCCACGGCCTCGGGTTCATGGCGTTCGAACGGCGTGTGACCGACACTTGCCATGGCGTTGGCATGGCGTTGCACACACAATCAGTTTCCCTTTGTTCTTGATCTTATCAAGCAAGATAAAATCTTATCTCTCGCCAAAGAAAGTAGTTTTCTAAGAGTTGCAACGGCCATGTAAATTCACCCCAAAAATTGAGTGACTTCAGATTGCATATGAGAGTTCAAAAAGTTTTTTAAGGCGGTATCTATACGGAGGGGAGTTTTCGGTTGACTTTTCTTCACTGTTCGGCAATATACCGACTGAGTTCGAAAATTGTGATGTGTGATGCGAGTGACGTGAATGACATGCGCACCCTTTCTTTGCTCTCACCACCGTGTCCCGTCGAGCCGGAGAAGTGCAAGATCCAACAGCGCCAGCTCTCCACCGACTCGGTGGGCCACTGTAGCTGTGTTAACGAGTTCCCCGTTACCCTCTCCCCTCGCGTTCGCCGGCCTATGGCCTGCTGCGGCTGCCCGCATAGTAGTATTTCCGCGAGAGGTTTGTTCTTCCCTTTGACTCTGTTCAATCCTTCCCCTTCAGGACTCATTGACAGAATGCTTTGCTTCACAGACAGCAAGATGTCTGGTGTTCTCTAGCCATGGTGAAGCCGCACGCCGCACGCCGAGCCAAGCGCAAGCTCGTGTTTTTTTTGGCGGAATACGGGCGATACGGCACACGGTGGGATCCGGGATCAAAAACAACGGGTACACAGGAGAGGAAAAAAGGTATGATTCCGATGCTGCAACAACATACGGCGTTGCGCGCAGCTTCACTGGGCGCCCACCCAGACCGCGGACCGCGCAATGACTTGCGGGGTATCGCTTGCCCTTCGCTCACAGTGCTCGAATGCCTCTCGACGTACGGATCGCCTCAACACCACATCCCCACCGCACGCGGCTCGCTGCGACATAACTGTCCCTGGACCGAGGTATGTCGCAATCCCTGTAACCTAACCTGTTTGCGTACTCACTTGTACCCTCCTCCATGCCCCACTCATCGATGCCCCACCCACACCGAGTTGCGCTGCGTGCGCACTGTGCACTTGTCTCCACTGTGACCCCGGCAACAAATGCGCGGGCTGCGCCCGTTTACGGCGCACACCCGAGTTGTGTGACGCTCTTCACCACCAGCGCTGCGTCCGCATCCCGTGCAGCCAGCGCACTCGTCCACTGCGTCGTATGCGTCCGTGCAAGTCCCGTGCTCGCCCCTGGCTCGCTGCACTGCTGTACCGGGCGCGGGCTTGCATACTGCCGTCGCAGCTCCGTACCCAATCCGCACGAGCTCAACCCTCACACATAGTTTGGTCCACATGTTGCGTATTTTACGCGACTGTGCACATGCTATTTATGTTCGTTGAGTCGTCGAATAGTGCCGTTCTCCAGCCCAAGGCTTTTTGGGAAAATCAACATTTCTTCAAACAGGTTTCGATCTCATCGTTTACAAAATGAGATCCTTACGCCAAAGCGTGTACAGTACTGATGCTTTTTCCCCCTTGATTTCCCCCACATTTCCAACTCGCGACCTGTTTACCACCGGCGCCACGGGTCGTAGTCACTCCGGACCCTCCTCATGACCCCATCGCTTGCTCATCCAATGTTACTCACACGACCTCTCCTGATAGTGAAAAATCTCTGGATGATATGGTTGAAACAATGTTTTTCCATCGTCAAAAGATTTTATTGCTGAAGCTAGCCACTGTTGCCCAATCATTAGAGTCTAGCGAGGGACCGAGCCGACCAAAGGTCGGGCGGGTGTCCCGAGCCGAGCCCCAGCTAACATGGAATTAATCTCATTTGTCACGCCGAGCACACAGTGGAAAGGACTGTTTTCATTCTTTGTGTGTAGTTCTCGGTACAATCTTTCTACCTTGAGTGCTTGCAACTTCAAAGCCACGCTGAAATATTATGCCGAGGAGGATTAGCGCTAACATTTGGGAAGAAAACCTCAGAGTCTCGAAGTACGTCACGGTCGCCACCCCCATTGTTGTTGAATATACTACTGGCAACTCTATTCAAGCTGTTGGAAGGCTGAACCCATATAGCGGGCTCTGCCGCGGCACGCTGGCTACATAGATTATTCAAACTCCGACAGTATCTGGATAACGGTATCACTATCGATTGACTGATAAGGAAGAACAAAGGGAAATTGATGGTATGTGCAACGCCGTGCCAACACCATGGTAAGTGTCGGTCCCACGTCAGTCAAACACCATGAACCCATGGCCACGGCATTTGCCTGCAGTGTGAACCAATACAAGGCCAAATATGAACTTTTACCCACCCCCGGGAGTTCCTGTAGTTTTCAGAAGCTCTATATTCCTCTACTGTCTGCTTGTCTCTGTTTGTGACTCGCGACCGTGTCGCGACAGTCACGTGCTCGCATCTGTGTTTCAGGTCTCGGGTCGATCACCAGTAGGGTACCGCATACTAACGCCCTGGCTAGAAGGCTGCTAGCGCATAGTTTACTACCCTTCAGATTCCAGACTCGCCGCTCGCACCACCTGCTAGCGTACTTCGCAGTATCACTCTCCCGTGTCTCGCTTCCTAGGTGCTAGCACCCTTGACTGTTTAGGCTTATGGTTATTTCCCCGTGGTTTGTGCCTCCAGATCGTACTAGCGCGTCACCCTAGTCGTATCTGATGCTACAACCGGCAGCTTGGGCTCACTTCAGTTCTCCTTTATATCACCTAGCCAGAGTCCTTAGTGCTAGTAATAACACTTCAGAAGTGCTAGCGCTTTCCCGTTGTATAAATACTGGTCCTAGGAAATCGCAAAATAGCACTAGATGCCGCGCGCTCTTGTTACGGCGTTTCAACGTATCACCCATCAAGAGGGTGTGCAAGGGTGGAATAAGGCTTTTGTTTCAATAGCAACTATGTGGTTTAAGCACAGTTATGCTGGGGGTAGCAGGGACTTCACGCCAACAGGATATCAAGACTCAAGTTAAACTTTAGACTGTTCAAGTCTTCAGTTTCTTTTTGAGCGGCAGAACCTAGCACTACTGGCAACTAGCCAAGAAGCAGAAGGTAGGGCAGACTATCAACAGACAGACGCTACTTCAATATCAACCAATCCTGCACGAATGGCAGCGGTATCAACAAAACGGGGGCAGTTACACAGAAGGTGGACGCTGGGCTAGGGCACGGACAGTTACCGCTGAAGGCGGCGGTTTCACTTCTATTGCACAACAAGTCTTAGTCCTGGAGGCCTAAAGTGCTGCTAGAGGAGACGAGTTGGTACAGGTTGAACGGGGGTTCTTATATCAATGCAATGGTAGTCTTTTCGACGTCCCGTATCTCTTAGTCTTTTCTGTGTGTCTGCAAGTCTATCTGATATCTTTCACAAATCTAGAGTCTACTATATTGCCCGTATATCTGGGGAATAGTTTACTGGCTAATACAGAGTACACAGCTGGCTTTTATACATTTCAGAGAGAAGTAAAGGAGATAGACGGAATGAATAGGAACAATAAAGGGTGGGAGCTCGAGTAGTGAATGGTCAATGGCGTAGAAGGCATTCTCAACCATGGGTATTATGACCTGCTACCGGGGCTAGTCCACATGTATTTCTCTAGCACAACATAAGGTGTGCCTAGTTGTCTTGGTTTCCATCTTTCTGACTGAGCAAGTCAGTCTTGGTCATTGCTGACTGTTCAAATCAGTCTTAGTCAATTCCTATTCAACTTCTGTATCAGTCCCGCACTTCACAAGCTCAGTGGAACTCATAGTAAATATCAAGCAGATTGACAATATAGCGCAGCGCTATACTGAGGGACCAGTATAGTGACCAGAGAAATATAGTGCGGCGCTATTTGGTAATGTCAATCCTCATCAATCATATCAGTCAATCCTTGATGCGAGGCTCGCATCTTTCTAACGGTCAGATCTGCCCGAGTAACCACAGTGATGGTTAACTCAGTAACATGTCTTCATCCCAATCTAATCAGTTGGACTTATACACAAAATCAAGCGCTGCAATATCTCTGCCGGCCCTAATGTGGTTGTACCAATTCTGACTCCGTATATCTTGTTTTAATAGTCATCAGACTATTCAGAGGCCGTTGAAGCAGCAAGTCGATAATTCTGAGTAGTTCCCTGATGTTTCACCTCCAGCGCATAAGACAATGGTTTACTGCCACTGTCTATAGCTCAGTGTACAGTGGCGCTCAAAAGGTCTGCATGCGGGCCAGATTGATCAATACCAGGGTTTCAAGAGATTAAAATGCCTAACTTTTGGTGTATGGATCGTAGCTTAGGTTATGTAGAGTGCCTGTGCAAAGATTCAGAGCCAATGGATGAGTTTGTGGTCCATCACGACGGCGATTTCATCGGATCGGGCCAAATCAAGATGCCAAACATAAACAAAGGGGCTGAAAGAATTGCTCAAAGGTCGTTCAAATGTTGTACAAAAAATACGAAAATATTAGTACTTGGTATAATTGCCCTTCACAGCATGCAGGGCCTGAACTCGACGCGGCATTGAGTCGTACAAGCTGTTAATATAGCCCATGTCCAAATTCTTCCACTCTTCCTGCAAAATCTCCCATAATTCATCAGCATTCCATGGTAACACCTCGCGAGCTCGCAGTTAGCGATCCAATTGCTCACATGCATGCTCAATGATGTTCATATCGGGTGAAGATGGGGCCCAGCGCAAAATTTTGATGTTGTGATCATGGAACCAGTTGCTCGCACAGGCAGATGTGTGCTTGGGATCACCATCCTGCTGAAAAACCACCGCATCGGGCTGGAGCGAGTAGTCGGCGAGGGTACCCAAGAAGGATTCCTCGAGGATGGAGCAATACTGGGCAGCATTCATATGTCCTTCGACACGATGAAGCCGCCTGGGTCCATGCTCAGTCAAGCACCCCCACACCATCACATTTCCTCCACCGTGCTTCACCGTTTTTTTGATGTTCCGTGGTTCCAACTCCTCGTGGGGGTCTCCTACGGCAATACTGCTTCCCATCGGATCCGAAAATCATGAACTTTGATTCGTCGGAGAAGATGACATCGCGCCAATCATCTGCTGTCAATTCCAGCATGTCCTCTGCCCACGCTCTTCGTTTATTAACGTGGATTTTGCTGAGGAAAGGCTTCGCACGACGTATGCGTCCATTCAGCCCTTCCTGAGCAAGGGCTCTGCGAACGGTGGATTGGCCTACATGTGGGAAAAGCTCGTGATGGACATCGGCACCATCACGGGCCTCACCAGATTCGATCATTCTGACGGCGCAGTGCCTGTCCTGTTCGGATAAGACTCGGGGTCGACCAGATTTCCGTTCATAATGGTAGGGATCCCCCATCTCTGCAACCCGATGATAGTTTTGGGACACAGTGGACCGGCTGATCCCGAGCTTGTCGGCAATTCTTGGAAATCCATATGTTCCCTTCGATGCATCTGCATGATGTGGGCACACTTTGTTGGAGTGCAAATGACCATGGAAGAGGGTTCGAAGAAGGTTTATAACAGTTTAGAAGTTGTTGGTATGCAGGGAATGGCAGTGCGACTGTTGAGTGGTGGTTGTTTGGAAAGAACGTGATATTGTGACAACTGTGACTTGTCATGTTATGACCTCATCAGTTGTTTCCCGGACGAGTACAGCTCGGCTGGTTCCAAAATTTTGTATACACACTCTACATAATCTGAGCTACGATTCATACACCAAAAGTTAGGCATTTCAATTTCTTGAAACCTTGGTATTGATCAATCTGGCCTGTGTGCAGAACTTTCGAGCGCCACTGTAGAATATCATAGTCAGGACGTAACAGCCTTTTGGGCTGCCTTGTCAAGTCTACTCAATCCTTCATAGTTGATTTGTTACACTGACTTTCGGCCATCAATAGTGTAGCCTACCACCCCAGGGAGGGTGTACGCTCATAATCTAATGCCTCACTTCTGCCCGCTAATAGGTTCAAAATGAAATAAAAACTGGTGTTTTCATGCATGTTTTGGTACACGCCCTACCACCGCTTTTTGGGTCTTGATTAAACTAGTACTGCTGTTGTAAACACCAAGCAAGCATTTCACCGGTCTTTCCAGCGGTGAAGCTCAAGCTTGTGAAGCCAGACCTGTTCTCCAGATGCCCCCAGAACAATGAACCACCACCTGTCCTCTGGACAGACAATGATGTCTGATGATGTCAAAGAGATCCTCGAGGTAAAAGTCCACTACAGCAGCCTCTGGTACATGGTGCAGTGGAAAGGCTATGGCCCAGAACACAATAAGTGGGTGAAATGCTCTGATGTCTTTGCCAAAGATGCCATCTCCGCCTACTATTGCCGTTACCCCCAACACTCTGCACCAGATCGCCTTGGCTGCCTTTGACTCACTCTCATTCCGGAGGTGCAATGTCCACATCTGATTCATATGTCGGGACACCGTATTCCAAGGGCGGAGTGATGTCAGGGGAACCCTTTCTTAGGCTCTGTCTCTGCCTGTGGCCCCAGAGCTGCACTCCACCCCGCCCTCCACCTTGTCTGCCTCCAGAACTCTGTCCTTCGTCCCTCTATTCCGACGACTTCCACTCCCTCTAGTTGCTCACGCTGGCATGTGTTATGTGACTGGGCTTGGGATCACTGCCGATCCCTCTGGTCACATGCTGCTGGCTAGTGCCTATTAGTTATAAGCTTCACCTAGCATGGGAATCCTCATCCTTTCTTCTCTTCGGATTCCCCTGCTAGGTGTGTATTACTTCCGCTCTGTATTAGTACTGCCTATTGAACTCTTCAGATTCCCCCACTAGTTTCCGCACCTCTGCACTGAGCTTAAGGTTGCCCTTACAAAGGTTCAGAATGTGGGGCTAGATTTCAAACAAGATTCAACCAGTCTTCCTGAAGTTCGGATGTCAAAAATTGTGCTAATGTATGGCCTTGGAGCTTCAGAATGTCAGATGACATTTTTGATTCATTTGGTGAATAGGGCACCACCCAGAACAGTTACTGTAAAATGAAGCCTCAAAATTGAAAGAGACATGATGAAAGATCAATATTTGACTTTATCCCAAGAAATTTGGTCAAGTTTCACGTAAATGGTATTTCTGAGTGCATGAGTTAAACAGCAATATAAAGTGCACTTGCATATAATTGAAAACAGCATCTTGTCAAATCTTGATGAAAATCCTTCAAATAAAGTTCAATATCCATCCTTCATCATGACTCTTCACCTTTCTATTGTTTATATTGCATTATGAGCTCTACATGGACCCCAATTCAAAATAAACTCCTACAGCTGGCAATAATGATGGTAAATTTGATGTACAAGCTGCGCATAATATTGTGAATCACACCAGACAGGTACAGCCACAAGGAATGTTAGTCACATAAGTAATGCAAAAGCAAATAACAGATGTGGTAATATGGTCTAGTGGTATGTCTCCTTGATGTTTGATTATACATTGTTCTTCTACTTTGTGGTTTGAACCCTGCTGATGTTGTGCTTTTTATCCGGGTTTGATCAGCTGAACCCAACTCTTTAGGCAAAAACAATATTATAGCTGCTCACTGACTGATGAGCCAAGCCCTGCAATCTTGGGTGTAGAATATTATTCATTTGAGGAGCTGAGCCCAAGCCTCTAGGCTACAGAATATTATTTCTGTGGATCAGCCAAACCCAAGCGGCTAGGGATAATAATATTACCACCACTGAAACACCAATCAGCCAAGCCCAGGTATGTAGGGGAAATAATATTATTGTCCCAAGCAGCTAACCCCAGGCTTCTAGGCTCCAGAATAGTATTGTGGTGGATCAGCTGAACCCAAGTGGTTAGGCAAAATAAATATCATAGCTGCTTGAACACTGATCGGCTGAGCCCAATTATGTAGGATGAATAATATTCTTGTACTGTGCAGCCAGCCTCAGGCTCCTAGGCTGTAGAATACTATTTCTATGGATCATCCAAGCCCAGGTAGCTAGGCAAAATAATATCATCACCACTGAAAGCCCGATGGGCCAAGGCCTGCCATGTAGGGCATAAAATATTATTCTGTGGAACAGCCAAACCGAAGCTTGTAGCCTAGAGAATATTATTCCTGTGGATCAGCTGCAGCTACTCGCTGTGGCAAAAAGTGATGGCCGCTGGGTTTTTTAGTCACTGCTCGACAACTAGAGCATATTTTTGGACAAAATAAAATGCCAGATAGCCCAGAAGAACGATGTGCACATTTTAAAGACATTGATAGCATCAAAATATCTTGATGTGCCAATAAACAAGCCAGATATGTGAAAATGCCATTTTTCAACTCTGTCAGATATTTTTTTACAAGAAATGTAAATCACTCATATTGTAGCCCTAGATGTGCTGTTCCATCTGACACTTTGAATTTTGCAAAAATATACACCCAATATTGAGATATTTGGGCCACAAAAGTGGTATTTTGGCTTGATTTGAGCAAATTTGGGCAAATTTTAGTGATTTTGGTCACTTTGCGGCCCAGATATCCCGATGTTGCCTGTATATTTTTGCAAAATTCAAGTTGTCAGATGGAACAGCACATCTAGGGCTACAATATGAGTGATTTACATTTCTTGTAAAAAAATATCTGACAGAGTTGAAAAATGGCATTTTCACATATCTGGTTTGTTTATTGACACATCAAAATATTTTGATGCTATCAATATCTCCGAAATGCGCACATAACCCTTCTGGGCTATGTGGCATTTGGTTTTGTCCAAAAATATGCTCTCGTTGTCTCGCAGTGCTAGAAAAACCCACCGTCCATCACTTATTTCCACTACTAGTAGGTGAAATAATATTACAGCTGCTGAAAAACTGATCAGCTAAGCCCAGGTATGCAGGGAAAATGTACTGTATGGCCCAACCCAGGCATCTAGGCTGTAGAATATTATTTTTGTGGATCAGCTGAACCCAGGCAACTAGGTGCAATAATATTATAGCTGTTGAAACACTAATCAGCTAAGCCTAAGTATGTAGGGAAAATAATATTCTTGCACCCTGTAGCCTCACCTAGGCATCTAGGCTGTGGAATATGATTTTGGTGGATCAGCTAAACCTACACCGCCAATTTGGTCGGAGCTCCAAGCGAGCTCCGTCTTGCCATATTGGGATTTATACAGTCGAACATCCCCGGAGACCTCGCCAAGAGATCAAAACGTAGAATCGTACGAGAGTCCCGGGATCCATCAACCCCAGAACATTTTTTGAGGACATCCCCAGAACATTGTCACTCAAAGCCTTCGACGCTCAAACTGCGGAAGATTCTAAAATTCTCTTTGAGTCCAGTTCAGGGATCACACAAGGGAGATATGATGAGGGGCCAGCGGCCGTAAACAAATCATATTATTATTGGTCTACCTATTTAGCTACGAAATATGGTACGAGAAATGGATTAAATGAATGTGAGGGATACAATAAGGCGAAAGGCATGGTCGGGGACATTGGAAACTGCAGCCGAATTTAATTGAAGAGGGAGAGGTCAGGGCTGCCATAGGTGCGGCAGTCATTTTTGAGAACTTTCGCGATCGCCCTATGAATATTGTTAGCTTCGAGCGACAATGAAATGAAAAACAAAAGACATACCGGGAAATGCGAGGCTCATCGTTCTCGTACTTCTCACGGATCATCGAAAGCTGCTCATCAACCTTCTCCCAGAACTTGGAGCCACCCTTGGCATCGACAAGAACCTGATGCTGTTCACAGTCAGGAAAGATTGCACGGTGACAGGGATTGTGGCATACCAGGACTGCAACACGACCCATCATTGGGAGCGTGACCTTGATTCCGGCATCGGGCACGATGTCGACGAGAGCCTCGCAAAGCTGGATGATGTCAAGAGGGTCCTCACGGTCAGCGACAATGGTTTCCCCATCTTCGGTCTTGATTGAAGTCCACATGCCGTCAACGAGCTGGGGAGTGTCAGCCGAGAGTAGGGACAATGAAGGCAATGAAAGACTTACAACTTTCTTCATGTCATAGCGGCGGTCCGTGAGACGGATACGAATACGGGACGCGATGGTGCCCCACGAAGCCTTGTCGTCGATGACGTCATTTGTGACGCCCCAGAGCTCCCCATGCTCAAGGATCAAGGACTGAGACAAGTCAGCGTCAGAAAATGAGGGCAGAGTCAGTGACGCACCTTCATGATGCCGCTGGGGCTGTCTGACCCCGACTTCTTGACATAAAAGCCAAGGTTGGGGGACATCATCGTGCGAAAAGTATGGACATCAATCTTATGCTGGGGAATATCAGTGCTGAGCGTAAATCTAGTAGTATACACACATCGAGCTTCTTGGGGATGACATAGTTGGCAGCGGTGGGGCTCACGAGGGCCTGCATCTCCGTAATCTTGAGGAGCTGAGCATACAACTTGACCTCGTTTACCGAGGTCGCATTCTGTTAGTTGTATTGTCAGCCAGGTAGCGAGTTTTTTTTTTGAGTACCTTGACAAAATCATCGAGCATCATGACACCCTCAGGCTTCAGCTTCAGTTTCCTGGCGGCAAGGACACCAGCTTGAGTGAAATCCTCGAAGCCTTGGACAGACAAACAACGGTTATGCCTGTTGATGCGAGCCGAGGCATATGGTGAGGAGGAGATCTGCCTGTGACGGTTGGTGGGAGTTGTTGGATTGGAACTCGGAGTGCGGCGAGAGGGGGACCCCGCAGGGGTGGTGGTGCCCGGCATTTCACCGCTGCTGCTTGCGGGTGGTGCCAGTGGGGAGCTGGGAGTGTCGCAAAGAGCGGCGAGGTTGCTGCGACGAGACATGGAGAGAGCGGATAGGTTGAGAACGAAAATAAAAAGAGGCTAAGGAAGGAGAGGTTGCCTGGGTGTGCAAGAGGGACGTGGAAGAAGAGAACGAGTCAGGACGGAGCTTGAAAGTTTTCTTGAGTCTGTAAAGTCCGTGCAATACACGTGAATTATATCCGTTCTGAGAATAGGTGCGCCTCGCGGTTGCATCGTTCTTGAGTCCGTAAAGTCCGTACAACACACGTGAGTTATCTCTGTTCTGAGAATAGGTGCGCCTCGCGGCTGCATCGTGTCTTGCACTCTCGACAATGCCTGCATCTCGTACGAAAAAATATGCTGCAGGTACTGTACCTTTCCATTGTGAATTGCTGGACCTCTGATTGCATTTTGCATTTAGACTTTGAAGATATCGACTCGGATCCAATGCATGTCAAATGCTTGGTCTGTTCTGCTGTATCCGACACCCAAGACACAATTATTTTGAGGACCGGGCGATCAGAACACTTGACGAGAAAAAAGCATCTGGCAGCCTTAGCCAACCGAACAGCAGGCAATGGGACTTCTGCAATGCAGCAGGCAGTTCCGAGTCGAGATCCTCCACCGGCCCAGCAAGCGGACTTCACTCTGTCGGATATACTGCTTGATTCTGATAGCGAGGATGAAGGCCATAGACTCCAGCGGAACCACAGTCCATTGGATGATATTATGATGGATGGAAACCAGTTCTTCGATGCAAACTGAACTGAAATGTTCTTCTCTGCAGGGACTGAAGAGACTGGTGCTGCCCGCCGACAAGAGCTGCTGGAAGGAATGGAAAATCTGGATTACTATGACCATACTGTATTCGGCAAGATAGATCGTGAGGACCCGACAATTCCAGAAGCTGTGGCAGCCATGGAGGAAATGGGTAGGTTGCAACAGTATTTGTGTGTTGTTATTGATCCTTCTTTGTCTGACAGGTCTTGAAGACGACAGCGATATTGAATTGGAAGCAGAGTACAGTCACAATGATAGTGATTGGAGTCCCCATGGGTCGAAAGCGGTGAGGACTTAGCTCTATGTCTTGCAGCCTTCTGATCGGGACAAGATGTTTATGCTTGATTTGTTGGACAATTTACCCCCGTCTGCGACTTTCCGATGATCAACTGAAAACAATCATATGGGTCATGCGCGAGTGCAAAACACCTGATGTCCCATCGTTTTCTGCGCTGAGGAAAAAACAAGCAGAGCTGACAAAGAATGTCAATATCAAAACCACACACCATGTGTCGGCCATGGGGAATGAATTTTACATGAATCATCCAGCTGAATTGCTTGCATTGGTGAGAGATTTAATAAATTTCCGCATGTACTGCTCCAACTTTGGCAGGATTGGGCCAATCCCCTAGTCCGAGAATTTATACAGGTGTATCCAGAGATCACAGACCGAATTTCAGAGCTCAGGCAGGCTGACAAGTGGACAAAGGAAGTGGATTTTGATGACAAGACATGCCTTCGCTACGCTCCGGCGCAGGTTTTCAAGTTAGCGTGACTCATAGCTCAGAGTCATTCAGCAAATGAGTAATTTGGATGTTGATGATGCTGACGACTCAATTACAACTGAGTCTCTAATTTCTTTTTCATTTCTGCTACTCAGTATATAGCAGTGGTAAGTACAAAGGAATCTCAAGATTGTTCGCCCCCGACGACAAAACCAATCAATACGTAAATTGGAACGCAGGATGCGCACGCTACTGTAACTGAAGTACTGAGTTGCTTCGCGAAACCACAATGACCCGCCCACGCCGAGCGGCAGTAGCACTAGCGCGATGACAGCCGAAATCCAAGTATGCACCATGCATAAGCGTCTCTCCCGGCCCTGGCGTGCACGCACGTGTCCGCGGCCTCGCTACTTACCACTTACCACCGCCGGCGCCGCGTGTCTAAAACACTGCGAGCGCGGAGCACGTCGACGGTGAACCTGACATTCAGGCATTCAGTTCTGTGTGCACTTAGGTTAGCGGTGCAAAAGCTAGAGCAAGTAGTACGAACCCAGCGTGAGTATCACTTTGAAAGCTGCACGTACCTAGGTCTATCAAGTGGGTGATGAGGGGTATGGGCTGAGTTTTGGTACACCTACGGTGTCGAAACGTTAAGAGACATCTGTTGAGGATGGTTTCAAAAATCAGAAAAGGAAGTGGTACTGGGCTTGAAATACTGTTATGCACTGTCCAACTACCGGAGAATTTGGCGCCAAAAGTCACTGATGCCGGATGAAGGCGCGTCGACCTGTAAAAGGAACTCGGTTATTAGTGTGTTTAGCAAAGGAGAGAATTACCACGGACGAACCACAACGTCATTACACTCTTTTCACCAAAGACTGTGAGTAAAATTTGAGAGCTGGTGGAATATTGAAGTCCATTGTCGGCAATGGTTGAGGTGTTACTTCTGTACCCACAACAAATAAATTTTGCGATTGTGAGGACTGTGAACCAGGGAATGAGGGACTAACGGTGTTACTCACGGGATTCCTGGAGCGTTTCCTACTGGCCAGCAGAACCCCATCGATCTAAAGTGTCGATGATCAGCTGATACGGTAAAAGCGCGGGAAGTTGCGTCCAGACGGTAGAGCAAACATTGAGTATGAAATCTTGACTAATACTTAATTGAGCCTTGGTAGTGAGCTTGACGTTGATTTTTGTTGGTTTGATGGGCAATGCGCGAGGTGTTGCGGAGTTCTGTCGCTCAAAACCTCCAGGAAGTGAATGAACGCGCGAGGTTTGATGGAGCCGCTTGATATCTAGGAAGGCTTGATTGATCCTTTGAGGTGTTGCGGAGGGCCAAGAGGCTGATAGAGTGCTTGAGGAGGAATTTGGAGGGTCTAGACTTGAAGCGTAACCACGCCTTGATAAATGGTCCGAGTGTCTTGGAGATATCTTGCTAATTTTTGCAGTGTACGACAAAAAAAAAAAGAGGACGGAGGCGGCGACGCAGGTAGTGGGAAGGCATAGATGATGGGGGCGGAATGAAAGAAGCGATGCAATGGAGACCCTGTCTTTTGAGTGGAGCTTGAGGGTCTGATTGGGCACTTGAAATTTCCTAAGCGCCCGGGCGTCTAAACTAATTGCGGATACATGGGATCAGCTGAGATAGTCAATGGGGTAATTTCGGCAGGCCAAACAGGTGCACTCTGATTCGAGGCATCTGCTTAATATACGAGGTATCTCTCACCCATGTGGGCAGACTGGAAAAGAGCTGGTCATAAGCATTTTTACATCAAGGAGCTTGCACAGCTGCAGAACAGTGAATTTGTGATCCCAATGCGATGGGTGATTTTCAACAAGGAAGAATACGCTGAAGTTCACAAGGATCCACTACCCAGAGGTCCGTATTTCAATGTCTACTTGCACTGGATTATTCTGACTGAATTGTACGGGAAGTCTGGGTATTTCATCATCCACAATGAAACTGTGATTCGAGTCCGAGCAACGGACTTCAAGTACAATTATCTTGATCTCAAGGAGAGCGGATATTCACTTAAATTCCCTGGTGAGCCCGCAGCCCCGAGTTATAACTTTGTGCTAATTCAATCATTGAGAATCTTCTCCTGAATGGGCCCAATCCATGCCCAACCCAGTCCACTATTTTCAATGCGTATAGTTCCCTGGAGTGATGATGTATCGGGGAATGTGAGCAAGCAATTCAACCCACACATGAATGTTTACATTGCAAATGCGAACCTACCACACCGCAAAGTATCGCAAGAATACTTTGTTAGATTTTGTTCAACCTCGCCCCATGCATCTTCTGGAGAACAATTTGAGGCCGTCGCTGAAGACCTGTGAGTATTTGGTCACTGATTTTTAATTCATCAAGACTAAAACTGTATCAGTGGATGCAACAAATACCATAAGGCATATGACTGCAAACTGGAGCAGGAGATTTTGTTTCGCATCTTTGCTCATGTACTCCCTGCCGACAAACCACAACAAGCTGAATCTGCCTCAAACGCTGGTGTACATGTACATGCGAACCTGTGGTGCCGTTATGATGGAGTTGGGGGTACAGCAGCCCATCGTGAGACCGATGAAGGATACCACGCTCTTTTCAAGATAATGCCATCCATGTTATTTTAAAACTCCTGCATTTACTGCCAATTTTAGCCAGGGATTGCACGCACACCAGCCTAGACAATACGCATAATTAAACATCAGATATGGGCAGCATGTTCAGGCATCCAGGATGCTGTTGATGCCTTGCAAACATTGACTGGTGTCAAAGACAAGACCGCACTTTTTTGGATTGAAAAGCTGATTATCAAGGCGAGGGAAACCCAAAAGGAACGCTTCAGAAGTGATCCTCGTTTGAAGGACAAGAATCTCAAGGGGGATGCACGCAAAGCGGTCAAAACCCGAATCAAAGATCTCATTCAGTGGGAACTGTACAGTTGGGTGATTCTGCAGCATGAAGAGCGATACTCTGAGTTGCCAAGACGTTCAGGTATACACCGAGTTTATCTTTCCTTGAGTTACTACTTATGTATTCCTCACAGCCCAACGGTACCAATTGCGGCCGGGCAATCATTATAATATTTTGCTGCGTGTCCGAGGTGAGATTTTTGTTGATTCACCCATCACAAGGTTATAATTATCTTAGGCCTTGATCCACACCAAGACAGCCCTTGCGAGATCCTTCATTCGGTTCTACTTGGTGTCGATAAATATATCTGGCACGAGACGAACACAGCATGGGATAAACCCAAGGCAGAGAAATTTGCAGTGAGGCTGCAGTCATCCTTGACAAGTGGCCTGAATATGCCGTCCTTGCGTGGGCGATATATTGTGAAGTACAAAATTCTTCAGCAACTTGGTGCCTTTCATCTTCATGAGGACATTTGTGGGAAGAACCTCTTTGAACTTTGGTGAGCATCGGGCGAGCTGGGTGCCATGTTGTGGTACCCAGAAATTCGCAATCTTGAACAATATCTGGTAAGAACTTGAGTTATCCATTAGCTATAGAATTTACATGCCTACTTATAGAGTGATCTTCAAATTTGCATTGACAATGTCTTGGATCTCTGGGGACTTATCGATCCAGCACGCATCTTGACCAAGTACAAACTACATGTTCTTTCGCATCTTCCTGACGACATACGGCGTTTTGGGCCTGCCATTCTCTTTGCAACTGAGGGCTTTGAATGCTGGAATGCAATCTTCAGACTGTGTAGTATTCTATCCAATCACAAGGCTCCAAGCCATGACATTGGTGTTACACTTGCGGATATGGAACGTTTCAAGCACCAGGTTAGCGGTGGATGGTGGAAGGCAGCCGAATCCAATCAATATGTCCAGGCTGGCCCAAAGGTCATCTCGTTTTTGGGCAAGAACATGGACCTTCAACGGCGCCTGGGTTGGATGGACAAGTCCAGACCAAAGCCTGGTCTGTCTTTCGACATTTAATTTTTAACTGCTCTGAATTAATTTTCTCTGTGAATTAGGGTCAATCAGGCTAGACTCAAGACAAGTGGCCACAACTGCACCATGGCGTGATGTTCTCGGCCTGCTGTGGGCTCTAGAACCTGATGCTCGTGGTGCAGGAAAATTTGGACAACCTGTAAATATGTTGTCTTGCACACAGGAGACATCTGTCCAAAAAAATCATGGGTATTTTTTAAATGCAAGGTAATCAAGATTGTTTAATCCTTTAGTTATGGCTGAACACAGTATAGAACACCGACACAATTTTAGCTGGCCGTATCTGCAATATTGTGATTCCCGTTACTGCCTCCACACAGCACAACATGTGTGTGGTCCTGGTTCGCCAATTTGTGGTATCGGCCACTCGAGATGAATGCATGAACATGCCAGTCCTCTCTCCCTTCCCAAACACCAATCTTGTTGAACCTGAGGTACAGTTGTAAAGTGATTTGTCTGATTTCTCCTATATTGATCTGAATCCACAATTAGAACATTATATTCTGCTTCAATGCGCAACATGACTGCGTTGGAAGCAACTGTCAGGTTGTTGCAGATGGAGAGAGAATCATGCAAGAGCGTCAAACAACTGGACTGACCCAGGCAGTGATCCATCACAAGGAGACCGAAATCTATTTCATCAACATGCATGCTCTGCACAATGCACACTTGCTCCGAGAAACTCTCCCCCGCAGTTTAAACCGCTCCGATACCTTTTTTCTCTGACTGCGAAGCCAAACACAGCGAATTAGCAGGTTTGGTTCGTGTTTCCGGGCCTGCAAAGTGTGCTGCCACTGCCCAAAAATCGCGGGAAACTCGTGAGAAGAAAAAAACAAGCGAAGGAAGCAGGGTTGAAGGAACTAGACAATGAGCCAGAACTTGCAGAAGAGGACGAGGAAGATGAGCCAGTGGTTGATATGGAAGAACAAATGACTGCACAATAGATAGTAGATTCACTATTAATTCAACAGAATGTTGCAACTTGATTTTGGATTGAGACTTGTGGGCTCCAGCAATGGCTCAGGTGGATTGTGATGACTGGCAAGTGAAATCCATCTGCACTAACATTGGGCCGTGATTGCCAGCTTTAACTGTACCCATGAGACGCAAATCAGTCACAATGGTTCTACATCGTAGCATTGCCTCCTAACGAACACAGAATTCCCCAAGATTGCAATACAATAAATAGTTGTTGTTATCTTGATGAACATTTTTCTTTTAGAAATCACTGTGTCGAGCTGCAAAGCTTTTGCTGATCAAAAAATGATAATTGTCACAAAATGTCTCAGTTAGATTCTATAGACATTGCCCCAGGCTCATACAGAGGTTTTCAAGAATGGTTTCCGAAATGTCTCTCAGGAGATTCTCAAGACATTTCTCAGGATCTCGGGAGATATCCCCGATCAGATGGGCCGGAGTGATCCCGCCAAATTGGGGGTGTAGGCAGGTAGGTAGAATAATATTATTGCCACTCAAAGGCCAATGCACCCTGTCCTATGGTGTAGGGCTTATAATATTCTTCTTCTGAGCAGCCAAGCCCAAGGACCTAGGTGCTAAAATATTATTCATTTGATCAGCCAAATGCAGAGACCTAGGGAGTGTAATATTATTTTCCATATAGATAATCAGCCAACCCCTAGCATCTAGGGCAAATAATATTCTATCTAGCTACCGCTAGGCATCCTGGGCAATAATCTCTCTGAAATGTGCATTTCTTTACCCTCAAAATATATGATGGGCTATATCCTAAACACTAGGGCAAATAATATAATTCCTGGCTCAGAAAAATATTATTTCTGCCCTAGAGTCTAGGCTTTGGCCAAGAATTTGGCAGATTTTAGGGGCCTCTAGACTCTAGGTATTAATCATTCAGAGGGGGCCTAGCATCTAAGCAACTATGGACTGCAGGCACTGTATTATCAACTTCACATTTTTTCTATACCCTAACCTGAAATAGGTATACTCTAACATTAATTGCTGTGCAGCACCATGCCCTCAAATCAGTGTACTGGAACCCTAACTACTGTACTGTAACCTCCAATCATGGGATTTCACATTTTTTTTCCTTCTTTAAAGGGGTTTTTGTGCTGAAGAAAAATTCACATGTGCTTACCTTTTTCAGCATCACAGCCTCAAATCATTATCAGGCCGGGTATTCTGTTCATACCCTGACCTGATATTGGTATAGCTGATGCCAGTTGCCCTAACCTTAAGTCCACCTACTAATCCCAATTATCCCCTCTAGTTAGAGGGGATAATCCAAATCCTCGCATGCTGCAGAATACGCTACAAAAACGCTGCAAAGATGCTGCAGATCATGCTGGAAACATGCTGCAAATATGCTGCAGCGGACTTGTAGCATTTCAGGTGTGTCCTTAAGTAAGCTATGCATCACCGCCGTCGGCGGCGTGCGCGCCCCTTCCCAAAAAGGAAATCACTCAAAGAAATACCGATAAAACACAAATAAAATACAGCGAAAATAAGATAAAAAACGGGGGGCTAAACTAGCACTCATTGTCTCCCCCCTGCACCCCGCACGTCGTCAGCTGCAAGCATGGAGAGCGTGTACAGCTTTGCTGACAGCGCCGACTCCAGCTCCTCATCACCCTCTTCATCTGACCACCCCTCTTGCATCTCCTCATCTGCACCCCTACGCCAGCTCGACATGGTGTTGTGAGAGAACACCCACTTCTCCTCCTCCTCCTCCTCCTCCTCCTCGTCTGAACTCACCACCTGCATCGCCCTGCGCACCCTCGCTGAGCGCGCCCTTGGCCGCACAAACACCCGCCCCCCTCCTCGTCGGAGCTGTCCACCTGCATCTCCTTGCCCTCCCTCTCATTACGCATCGCCACTGCACGCGCAACCCTCTCTGCCTCGCATGCCTCCCTCTGCGCAGCCGACACCTCCAGTGCCTTCCCCGGCACCAGCGACCCGGTGAAGCCCGGCTCCTTGGCCAATGCCCA
Organism: Mycena olivaceomarginata; assembly: GCA_029378375.1. Taxonomy (NCBI): domain Eukaryota; kingdom Fungi; phylum Basidiomycota; class Agaricomycetes; order Agaricales; family Mycenaceae; genus Mycena; species Mycena olivaceomarginata. The sequence continues at coordinate 360,775 of JARKIC010000023.1, read as the reverse complement.
GAACCGGTGCATGTGGTCGTTGTCAAAGCGGCCGCGCCGCTCTCAGTACCTGCGCACCTGTAGTGCCAGCCCCCGATCTGCCTCCACCTGCTCCTCTGTCTTGCCCGCTTCAACCTCCAGCTCCTGCTCCTTCCTGCGGAGCACCTTGTACTCGTCGCGGATCCATGTCACCATGCGGGGGATCTCGACATTGACTCGTTTGATCTCCTCCCTCGCGCGGAGGATCTTGAAGTAGCGGTCCATTGCCAGCTGGTAGGCAGGGCGCGTCCACGGATGGGACTGGACCTCAGCACGCGTGTCCCGTAGGATGTCAAAGTCCGCGAGGAACACGTACTCAACGACTTGCTTCCAGGTGAGATGGGGCATTGGTGGGTCCAGCAAGCAGGCGGCGGCGTTGTAATTGTCAATGGCGTGCTTCACAGCCTTTGACCTTGCTTGAAGGGCCTTGGTGATGTGCTTGCGCATCTTGTACCCTATATAAAAACTTAGAATAGACGAAAATATTAGTAGATGGAAGACGCACCTGTCTCAGACTGGTTCATCTTGGCTAGCTCAAAGATGCGCTCCATGATGAGCAGCTCGAGCGCGTCGAGCGCGAGCTGGTACTTCCTCTTCTTGATCTCCACCACCGTTGAAACCCACTTCGGCAATGCCACCGTCCAACGCTCGGCGATGTCGAGCTGCGCCTCAAGAGCATGGATGCTCTCAAGGTCCTTCTCGACCTTCTCCTTCGCATGTCGCCTCGCCACCTCCGCCTTCGAGACACCGGGTGTGTATGCTGCATCGTCGGCCCTTGCACGCCTTGCCTGCTCCTGGACGATGGTGTATTTTGCCCTGGCAACGTGTTAGTTCCTTCTTTCCATATCATATTAAGAAACGAAGAAGACTTGCTCGCGCTCAGGTTGACAAGCTTTTGCACGTACTCCATCTCGAGCGTCTCAACGTTCGTCTTGGCCGTGTGCTTGAGGCCGATGAGGTACTCCTTCTCCTCCAGCAGCCACTGGTGGAACTCGTCGAAGCTCTCGACATGCTCCTGGTGCATCCAGTCCTGCAGCGCGGGCTCCGTCTTGAGGATGGTTAGGGCCTGCTGGTAGTTTGTGCAAAGGAATTTACCTAGACAAGTAGTTAGTACAGCGAGAATGAAACGGGAGTGCATGTACTGAGGTTGGCGTATGTCTCGAAGCTGTCGAAGTGCTTCGCGTACGTCGTGATTTCTTGCTGCCGGTGGAATCTGCTGGCATAGCAGCAAGATCTGGCGAGGGCGTTCGAGCACGAGAAGTACCGCTCGCAGCCCTCAAGGTCCTCGAGGCCCATCCCTTCGACATATGTGGCCAGAAAACTGAGCTGGCAGAGGCGATTGTGCGCGTGCCCGTGGAACGACCCCACGAGGCATTTGAGTTTGTTGGCCCTTGCCTGATCGCCCAGCTGGCTGTAGCGCACCGTCGTGTTGAAGTGGCACCCGATGTCGTACCCAGCACCGAGCTTCATGCTGAAGACATCGAGTAGCTCCTGGACGACTGCGAGCGGGTACTTCGCGCTGTAAACAAAAACATTAGCCAGATAATTTATGAATGAGCACCCCACTCACAGCTTGCTGCTTCTGATCATGTCGGCGATGACCAGCACAAAACCGTGGCGGCAGAGCGCCAGGAAGACACCCGTTTCGTCGAAGATGCCCCACATCTTCAACGTAACATTGTTGACCATATTCTTCCAGCGGTCTGCGCAGGGGTTATCCTCGCCCTGATCAATAGTAAGTAGAAATTCAAAAAGCACCATTGAAAACACGCACTGAATGTGCCTCCATGGGCAGGATCTCTGCGAGGCGCGTCTTCGCCCACACGTCTACACGATCACGCGAAAGGTAGTACCCATCGCCCGCATCACAATTGTTGACGTGTTCCTTCGACCTCCTGAGCGTGGAATCTCCATCACCCTCGCCATCCGAGGTCAGGCGCTGGAGGACTCTCTTCAATGAGTCGTTGCCGTCCATCATGGTCAGCATGTCGAAGATGAGCTGGTCTTCGCCCTCGAGCTTGTACATGCATGCCAGGCACGTGTGCTTCAAGCGCCACTTCGAATCGCAGCCCAGCGCGTTCATGACGCGCTCGTCCGTTTGACGTCAGATGGCGAGGTACACATCATAGGCGATAGAAAATTGCTGGGAGAGATATGGCTTAAACGGCACCTGAAAAAGAATTAGCCCAGCTTTAGAATAAATCAATAAATATTAAACGCACCCAGCTCATATGGTCAGATTAACCTATTAAACCTGGGGCTCATTCCAAGGGTTCAATACATTATCTCTGGGGACTTGCCGTATAGCCACATATGCTTATATCAGGCATGCCACGGCCATTCTTACCGGCTGATCGCACTCTCGGCAGGCTGCCGGTGGTCCAAATACACCGAATAAATGGTCGATAATTTAAATAAAAAAGGGCTTATATTTTCGGCTGTTGCCGGCCCATCAAGAAAGCATCAAATACATAAAAATAGGGGCAAAACCATCGCTCTTTGCGTGCGTTTGGGGCCTTTTGGCCACGTGGGCATAGGCTGCCTAATGCCTACCGTCTGTCCCCCACCTCCCCACCTTCCCCAGTCCGCGCATGCGCTTTTTCGCATTCCTGAATCTCCTCCTCCGAATCCCCTCCTTCCTACCTACCCCTCCATCTGCGTATCCACCCGATCGTCCTCGATATCCATCCCATCCTCCTCAGCATCCGGATCATCCATTATCTCGTCGATCTCCTCTGCGGACAGGCCCTGGCATTCCAGCGCAGCGCACTTGCGCGCTTCGGTTGCCGCCGCCGCACCAGCAGCCGCATCAATGGGATTGGCAACCAAGGATGCAGAGAGCATCGCGGCACCTGCACTCTCTCCCGTATCTGCACCCGCGACGCTGCTCGTGGCAGCCGCATCACCCGACGCGACAGCGTTGCGCGTCCCTGCTTCAGGGCCACCGGCTGCCACAGCCTGCCCTGGTCCTGGGCCTGCACTTTGCCCAGTCGTTTCCCTAGGTCCATGCATTGTTTTCCGGTAAGCCGGACACGGTCCGGGCCTCGTAGCAGCGGTGACAGCGGCGACGGCAGCGGGCACGTTGGTGCCGGTCGGTGCACTCGTTCCCGTAACAACAGCGGCGGGCGGGTTTCCAGCAGCGTTGGCGCCCTCCTTGTCGGCATTGGCAGGTGCGTTGCCATTGGCCAGTCCATTCGCGTTGGAGCAGGCGTCGCTGCTGGCGTCGGCAGGCGCATCGGGCATTCGCACATCGGAAGCGGTGCCAGCGGTTGGTTTATCCCCGGTTGCAGCTCTGTGAATGCCGTCAGCTTTCAATCAATCCCAGAGTCACCAAACGTCGCAATCACCCGTTCATCTGGCACAGGACCCACGAAACGTCCTCCAGCATATCTTTCCACTCTTCTGACTCCTCGTCGATCCTCTCTCTCCACCAGTTAAGGCAAATCAAGACGTTGAGGAAGCCATTTTGACCCGGCACATCCATGAAGGTCCAGGGGCCCGGTTTCTTCGCCATCGGCAAGGAAAGCTTCCGCCAGGCCGGATTAATATCCTGCCACCACACTCGGACTTGCCGCGCAAATGTGTCGACGTCTTTGATCTCGGGCGTGCCAGTTCTCGCCTGCTGAACCCACGCCCCCACCTGTGCTGGCCGGGCCTTTGCGGAATGGCCTTTCATCTGCAAGAGACGCCCAAAAACAAAGGAAACTCAGCCCCGATTCCGATCAAAGAAGTAAGAATCTTACTGAAGTTGCAAAGCCCATCTGCTCTTCACGCAGTCGCCACTCTGCGACCAGCGCTATCCATGCAGGCCCAAAGGACTCCGCCGCCAGCAGCTTCTCTCCGCCTTCTTCACCCAGTCCTTCACGACGGGCGCTTTCATGGCAGGTTTCACGCGCTGCGCTCGTGCGGGACGGGGCACTGGCGGTGCGTCCTCTTCTCCCTCTCCCTCCTCTTCGTTGCTCTCCCCGCTATTCTCCCCCTCCTCCTCCTCCTCCTCCCTTTGCAAACGCTTGGCCCATCCCCCTTTCTTTTTTTCATCCCCTTTCCTCTTCGCCGCTCCCACGATCTCATCGAAGGACTTGTCTAGCCCCAATGCCACAAGCATCTCGCGGTTTTTCGCTATGTTATTCTCCCGTGCCAGCTCGTACGCACTCAGACGCTCGAGCCGCCACACCGCAACAGTGACCTCAGCGGGAGTCCGTGCTTCTTTCATTATCTTGCGGCGAAGGGGCGAGCCGACTTCCACACCCTCGAACGGGTCGCGCTCGGGGGTTGCAGGGTGCGCGCAGTCCACTTCCTCACGCTCTTGCCTTTCTTGATCCACCTCCATATCTCTTGGCGGCGGGGTTGAGGGACGCGCGACTGGGACATCGGGTGCAGTAGACGCAGAGCCATCGGATGTAGTAGGTGCGGCAGGTGTGGCAGGTGCAGGTGGGACCGTGGGGACCGTGCTTTCACCTGACCTCGTTGCCTCCAGCTCGCTCTCATCTGTATACATGAAGTGCCCCGTTAGGTTTGTCACTTATTTCCTAGAACCATCACTTCACTTACAAGCCGCCCATACAAAATTAGAGAAGCCTTGCAATGTCGACCTGTACACCCGCCTGTCCCAGTCTGGGAACGTCTTTCCCTGGGTTCCCCAGGTTTTCCCCGAGTGCAGCCTGCAGTAAATCAGTAAGTCGTATGTTAGAGGAAATGTAACGGCACTGCCTACCCGACGACATGGACATCTACTTTCGGCTCTGTCTCAACGCGGCCCGCCAGCAGCGTCAAGTGGTAGCCCGTATACTCGGACATCATAGCCAGCAGTGGTGTCACCACCGACGCAAAATGGTCTCGCGCCCTACCGACCAAATGCGCATCAACAAAATAAAGACGCCTTGCATCACTCATCCACTTACAAGACACGCTCCTCTTCGTTGATGGATGGAAGGCCCTCGGCTGCGCTGTTGTGCGCCTCAAGCAACTGTTCATGCTCGGCTGTCGCCTCAGCTCGAATACGTGCCTTGACCTCGTCGCTTTCCTGGTCGAAGAAGTCGCACGTGATTTGACACCTCACCTTGAGGCACTTGCTCTTGGGTGTATTCGAAAAATTTTCGGCGTACTCGCTCGCGATCTTGGCCCAGAAATCTGGGTGGTGCATGTAGAATTGATGGTCTGCGATGCGTTTTGGCGCAGGGCCATTGGGCACGCGAAGATTCTTGAGCAGCTTGGGCCAGGGATTCGCGAGACCCATCGAAGTCCGTTTATGATTAAACCATGATTTGATTTTCTGTGACAAACATGTTAGCTGGCCATCCACACAGACACAAGAACCAAGAACTGCAAAACTCAATGGAAAACATGGCTCAGACGCATGAACTAACCTTCTGGGTGGCCTGCACTATTTTTGTCTTTTCTTTCTGCTCGTCGGTAGTGAGGCTTTCGGGCTCAAAAATCGGGAGCACCCAGGAGTCGTCGGTATTGATGAACACCGCTGTCTGAATCGGCTCGGTCACCGGGGAACGCCAATTGAAGTTCATCCAGTACTGGGCAAACAAGCGGTCCCACATCGGCTGCGTGGTCTTCTTCCGCGACGCGTCTGCGTAGGCCAACACCCATCCTTCAAGAAAATCGGCCCGCTGGCCTTGGAAGTCGCTTTGGGCTCCGCGTTTTTTAGGTGCGCCAGTGGCCATGGAGGCAAAAAATGTCACGTCAGTGCGTGATATAACGCGTTATTGCGTGATACACACTCACAAACATCACAATGCCTGTCTCGTCCATCCCCTCCGAGTCCGAGTCCGACCGCAGCCCTGACTTCATTGCCACACGTATCGCTGCTGTTGAGCGTGCGTTATCCTGGGTTCGTGAAGGCCACAAGGAAAGAGAACGTCTGGACTTGACCGACGCTTGGCTGTGGGACAAGTGTCGCGCGACTGAATGTACGTGTTCTCTCTTTTGTTTTTGTTCTGCAGTCTTTGCCTCGACTGACTACATCCAGCCCTGACAGAATTCTGTATTCTTCGCGGACAAAAAACCCAGCGCGCAGAAAACCGGCGGCGCACTCACAACTACTACCTGGCGCGCCGCGGTGAGCGGCAGCAAGAGTTTGAGTGGCAGCAGGCTGAGCGGGCCCGGCAGGCACAACACAACCTCCAAAAAGTGTTGAACTCCCGCCCGACTCGTCAGCCTCAGCGTTGCCGATCGGTGTCTGGGGCTCATTGTCGAGTGGCTGGGGTTCGGAGTGCGGCTGGGATGCTCCGGAGAGCAGCCTCACTCATTGGCAGTGTGGCAACGCTCAGTGGGGGGATTTCGGACGGTGAACACCCTTGATTCCTATGAAAGATTCTGAATTCCCTCTTAGTTAACCCTCAGCCCTTGTCACACGCGTGAAAAAAAAAAAAATCATTCAATTGGGTACGACAGTTTCCAAATTTTGGGAATGTGAGAAGAAGGCCTAGCAAGAAACATAAAATGAAAACGGCGGCGCCACTACTCATCTCCTGAAGAGTAAGGATCGTCGGCCTTCCATATGTATGGTTGACGGCGGATGAAAGCCCGCAATTTCTTGACATTTCAGGAACTCTTGAGGTCCGCCTGCCCGAGGTGCTGCGTCAATATATGATCAATTGCGTCGATCCTGCGAGTATGTGTTCAGTCGACGGTAATCTAAAGTGTGGGACGGCTTACCTCTCGGCGAAGAATTGGTTCACGCCAGCGATTGCCCACTGCTTTGGGGGACGGACCGTGGCGCAGGGATCCTCGACCCCCATCCTCGAAAAGGCCTCGACAGGGTCCATCAAATCCAGAGGGCTGGCGGGGGCACGCGCCTTCTTCGGTGAGCGAGAAGTCGCACGCATGGGTCATGAAGGAGGGGACTGAGCCGCTGACGCCTCCCCCATCTGAAAACCGGCCTCGAATGCGCTTATCTTCCACGCCTTGTAATGTATGTCGGGGTTGCCCGTGGAGAAGATCGTCTGCCGAGGTGAGCCTGTGGCGGCCTGCAAGGGGGTGATTGTAATAGCCTGCATCTGCTGGCGCGTTGGCGGCGTTGGTGCTGACGGCACAGCTGAGGCTGGGTTGGGACACCCGTCCTCGTGGAACACGTCGCAGGCTTCGTTCCAGAACCCAACGGCAGCATCCCAACTTTTAGCTGCACGCCAGCGGCCTCTTGAGACGCCCTCCACCTGTTTTCCTCGCCCTGGCCCTGCCCCAATCTCAGTAAAGATAGTGGGCAACTGAAAAAAAGTGGCTTACTCGCTCGAGAATATTCCGCATGTGGCGCCATTGGTCACCACATATATCTTCTTGCCTTGGGCACAGAACACTTGAGGATTTTTGTGGCCTTTTTCAGGCCAGTAATGAGGGTGACAATGAGGTGTTCCGTTGGGAGGCATCAGAGTAGGCGCCTTTCAGGAAGTGTGACATACATGACCGAATCACGTTATGTCTTCTCCCACCAACCTCTTGAGCGTCGCATCGTGCGACATGTCCTGCACTGGGTTGTGAGTCCATTCCTTTCGACGCATTCGCCTTTAATTTCTCGCCCTTCCACAGCCGAAAACTCCAGCAAGTCGCGCAGTACAACGGGGAATCCGTGGAACACTTTTGGCTTGACCTCGCGCCCACCAGCCAGCGCGCCATGCCGCCAGGCCGTCGCCGAGACCCGCCCCACGAGATAGCGGTATGGAATCCCCTGGTCGACTCGCTGTGTTGCCCTCACTCATACAATTCTTCACAGCCGCTTCGCCTGGCCAAATCCAGGCTCTGATTCAGATTCCACGTAGTCTTAGATGCTGAATACACTTGCTTGCTTCGTGCATGTTATTTTCTTCCTTCATTTGAATGACGGAACAGAAAGAGATTTGTTCATTTGAGAGACAGGGCGGCGAAATACAACTTGTTCTATGAATGAGTGACGACAGATCTACCTACTTCTCGCGGTTGGGACCGTACACGGCATCGAGGTCAGCCTCGATGCGACGGTATTCGGCAACTGCCTCGGCGTCTGTGCGGCGCTCGTCCAGTAATTTTCGATGTTTGAGCCAAGCGCGGGGTCCGTGCTTCTTTCCGTAGGCCATGCAAGAATAGAATATGAGTATTATGAGTAGTGCCATGCATGGCAGTGAGTAGATGTGAAACACACTCCAAATGAAGAATGCGCTGGTGGTGTGCAAGATTTTTCGCGTTTCTGAGGCATGGTCAGTTAAGGGAGGCGCAATGGCGGAGGGTAATACTTCTGGCGAAAACGGCGGCTCGCCTCACGAGCACATGATCGAAACTCCTCGGCCTGCTCCCCTTGCTCCAGAATCTTCTCCCGATGACTGTGGCTAACAGCTTGAGAGGTGGGACGAGAGGAAATGACATGACGCACCGGGCCATCCGTGCTCTCCCTTTTTCCCGCTCCTCATCAAGGTTCCTCAGGGCCAGATAAATGTGGGAGATTGCAGGAGAGGGTTTGGAAATACCTCTGGCGATAGCGTGCAGACGCCTGTGCCCGGGCGACCATTGTGGCCGCAGACCTTGGCTTTTTGCCAGTCGGCTGCTGGGACGCCTGCTGGCTGCAGCGGCGTCAGGTTGGACTTGAATGAAGCTGGAATGCCATGGGGGAAGTATACCAAGGGTTATTAGCAGTTTTGCTGCTGATCGACGAACTTTGGGTGGCCATGGTAGTGGTCAAGGTCTGAGATTTCGGGACAAATCAGGACAAATGAGCCGAGTCTATTGTGTCAAGTTGCCCAATTGCAATACTTTCCCGTAAAAATCTGGAAAAAAAATATATATGGAAAGAAGGAAATCCAAACACTTCTGCCTCTTCAGTTTTGTCCCAGTGAGCAGCAAGTTTGGTGGAATGGCGAAAAGATCAGCGTAGCAATTTCGTAATACACCCGTAACAAGTGCGTGATACGCCTGTCGCCCAAGGCTGATTGAGCACCACTTTTGATTTTCCTGCAATTACTCTGGGCTCAATTCACTCAGAAACGGTAATGCAAGGAGATGGTTTCAATTCGGAGTAAGCTCGTACTGGATTATATAGATTACTACTTCTACTCTACTCGTAAGTGAATTCCCAACGGGGGTACATTTTCAGACCCTCGACCCATCGCGTCCTGCGTGCCTCTATCCGCTCCTGCTGTTCGGCGGCAGTCAGCCCGCTCTCGTTAACTGACACGTCGCTGCGAAATCCGTTGTTGACAAATCGGAATATCCCCGCGGCCGTGTATTGAGTAAAAGAAACCGTTTCTCGTGCGGCTGAATTGAGGTATTCGAGTGGCGGATGAGGGCCGAGGGGATGAATATTGTACAACCAGGCGGGAATCTGATGATGAGTTTGAGGTCCCACAATATGATGTGGCCCCCTTTGTCGGGGTCGAAGTCGCCGAGCGCCGTGATGGCGCACCAGCCCCATGCGAGGGTAGCAAAGTCGAGGTGGGGGTAGGTGACCGTGCGGAGCCCAAAGTTGAAAGTCGCCGCAGAAAAAACGGAGAAGGTGGGTAAGAAGTTCCGGCGCAACATCGTATTCCAGCAGTGGAGCTTCTCCATTGTTTCGCTGTAGTATGCGTGGAGATCGGGGGCATAGCATCGGAAGAGGCCTGTATATTGGATCAGCCTGTGGCCTTGAAGCCATAGATCATAGAGAACGCACCGTTTGTGAACCCAGCTAGCCTTTGAAACGGCTTCTGGGCGAGAAGCCCAGTCAAAACGATCGTGTGGATGACGTTGTGAACGAAGCCAGTGGGGGCTTCCTGCCCACCACCCATCGAGTTGCCAACGGACTTGGCTCGGTGAGGGCCGCAGCGGGGAGTGGGCTTGCTCTTGCGCTGCTTCTTCTCCTCCTTGCGGGTGCCGTAGTAGACGCCTTGGAAGACGCGGTCGTATATTCCGGCGGCGGCCTCCTCTATTAGCGCCGCGGCGGGGTCAGCAACATCCCTCTTCCAGTGGGGGTCGCGCGGTTGGCCGCCAAAGAGGCCGAAGACATACCTATCGGCATCGACCAGAGGGCCCGGCTTCCTATTTGCGGGTGAAAAGCAATTGAGGGAGAGAATCAAAAGGTTATGCACCCCTGCCATTCCAACACTCTCATCCCTGGGATCTCTCGCGCCTCCTCAAAGGAGTACTCGCGCGCTTCAGGCTCGAAGTCGGCCTCGGGGTTGCGCAAGCCCATCCAGCTGGTCGATGCCACTCCAGGGTGCGCGACAAAACTGAAATCCACAGGCACAGGGGAGCTTTGGCAGCGCCACACCAAGGCCACGGCCTTTGGAGCTCTGGGCTTCCCCGGCACCTCTCGCAAAAGCTCCCTCTTGATTTTGCAACCCGCCCGTGCAGCCAGTCGTTCTTTCTTCATCTTGCGAGCGTCCTCGGACGTGGCTGGGGCCTGAGGAGAGGAGCGTGTGGACGTTGACGGCACAGGTGGTGGGGTCGGATTGGGTGGCGGGGGCTGTTCCCACCTTGCACGAGCTGCACGAAGGATGGGTCGTTCGGGGCAGAGAGCGGTGGTTTTCCGACCAGCACTGGTTCGGCTGAGGCGAGGCCCTGGTTGGGTCAAGGGTGGCGCGGGGGTTGCGTCACTGTCACTCTCAAGATCGGTGAGGTCGCTCTCCCCATCGCTATCGTCGTCGCCATCTTCCTGTGGACCCGCAGCGTGACGGGAGATCATGTCACGGAGGTGGAAATGGGGAACGACCACTGTGTTCTCGCAGAACTCGGCGTACTTTTTGCCATTGCGGAGGGAGCGACCTGTGATAATGGATTGAGTTAGTTTCGTACGTTTCGTGTGTTTTGAAAAGAAAAAGTAAAAGAAAAATCAAAAGAAAGAAAGAAAGCTCGAAAGGGAAGGAAAACACGAAAGAAACACGAAAGAAACACATCAACGCGTTGGATGAGATGGAAGTATAAGAACCAAAATTGCTGCCACGCGCAGTTCGGCATTCCCAAAGTCGGGCGCACGTACTTAGTACGGTGGCAAGCGAGTGGTCTCAAACAGCCTTTCACTACGCACAACACCAAAATAAAGAAGGAAAAAGGAGAAGACGCCGCTCACCTTGCATGGCACAGGCAATGAAAGGGGAGGGAGGTGAGAGCCGAATCGGGTAGGTGCCACTTCGATAAGTGCCCACAACATACACACATGCGATCAACATTAACGTGTTAACGCGTTAACAGGGAGCCATGTCCCGTGCCTCCCACCACACAGAATCACGCCATGTCCACTCGACACAAGACCCGTGTCAAGCACATCTGCGGGAGACACCTCGAAATAGTTTCGGGGCCAGGCTCAGCCTTCACCTCTGTCTCCACCCACACCTTTTCAGGCGATGTTTTTATGGCCGACGCCCCGCTCCGACCAATCAACACCTACGTGGACCGCGTTTCTGAGGACTCACGCAGGATATACCGCGAGGTTGTCCCCATAGAGCCTCCATCACCCGTCAAGAATGCCCGTGTGGCAGGAGCTCACCAACACTTGGACGTGCCGTCAGCTCCCCGAAAACTTGGAGGCACCATGACAAACCCAGATACATCTCAAGAGCACTACGAGATGTTCCACGATAACACGTTCGACTACGAGGCCGACAATCCACCCCAGATGGCGCTGCCCAAGTTCCCCCGCACAAGGGAATTTTTCGGTACGGACCATGCACCTTTGTTTTGGGGGGTAGGAACTCACGTGTTGGGTCTTTTGGGAAGGATACAACCCTTTACAACTGGAAGCACAGCTCCCGCGATCGCTATGTGCTCGAGTTTTTGCATCACGATGGATGCGGAGACGCAAGCAGCACTCTGTGTCCTGGGTGCCAAAATCCCGAACGACGGCCGGGGTACAGGTGCCGTGAGTGCAAGGGTGCACTCCTTTTCTGCCAACAGTGTTGCGTTAAGCGCCATTTGGAGCATCCCCTGCATTTAATCGATGTGAGTGCTTGGAAATGAAAAAGGCAATGACTGACTGACGATTTAGGCATGGGATGGCTCCAGGTTTTTGCGGACGTCGTTGCAGGCCCTGGGATTGAGGGTGCAGTTTGGCCACCCTCCGGGCGAGTACTGCGTAAATCCTGAACGCGGAAGAGAGGGATTCGTCGTTCTCCACCACAACTCGATTCACGAGGTGGACGTTGATTACTGCAGGCCCGGATGCGAGAACCGAGCGAGGGCGGGGTCGCACGACACCCAGCTTCTGCGTGGGGGCTGGTTTCCCACATCTGAGGACCGCCCCCAGACTTGCATGACGTTCGCCGCCTTGGAGTAATTCCACGTCGCGAGCCTTCAAGCAAAAGTGACGATGTACGACTATTACCAGTCCCTCGTCAAGTTGACGCGCAATGACGGAACGAAGCCGCTGGACTGCTACCAAGTATTCATATGCATCTGTCGCAAATACAGGCATGTGATGAGTTTGAAGCGTGGCGGGCGAGGGCACGATGCAGGCAGCGCAGAGGCAACCAAGCCGGGGGAGCTGGTGATTCGTTGCCCAGCATGTCCGCGGCCTGGCATCAACCTGCCGAAGGACTGGGACAAAGTGTCGAAGGAGGACAGGTGTGTATTTGCCGTCTCTTCAAAAACAACGCGGGCCTGATTCATTTCATTAGATTCATTTATACTCTTTTCCTTGCCCTCGACGCGTGTTTCCGATTGAAACGTGGGCTCGTTTCGAGCGAGCTGAAGGACCCGGGGTTGGGGACCGGGATGTCTTACATGTTGGAGAACGTGCCATATCAGAAGTATCTGCTCGGAGTGACTGACCAGAAAGAGGTGCGTATGCCGCGGCGACGCTGTCTCATACCGACTGCAATTCCAGCAAGAGGAGGAGGAGGCGGCAAAGCTGGGCCTGCCAGCGAAGCACAAAGTGACGCCGAGCACGTTCATGATGGAGTGCTTGCAGGTGGAGGAGGACCAGTACGTATTTTGCTTCGATGCTTTTGGTCGTGTTTTGAGTGCTGTGGAAGAGGGTGTTACCCTAGGTGTGGTTCGAGGTGGGGATAAAAGTAGAAAAGAAAAATGTAGGAAGGTAGAATGCCCTAGTATATGTTTCGTAGAGCAAGGGTGAATTGTACGTTCAAGAGAAAAGTGGGTAGTAGGCGTAAATCGTATGAGCAAAGTAATGTTATACGGCCAAAGATCTGTAGGCAAATCTTGGTCGTCTGAAGTGTAACGGTTGATGGTCCAGAACGTAGGTGTTCTGTACCTAGCTACCGGTACAGCGTCCGAACGAGGAGTAGACTAGAAAGTCGTCGAGAGCTCTGCACAAAGCACGAGCGTTCAGTCTGCGCAAAGCACGACTGTAAAAATAGCCGACAGCTGGAGCGAATCCAGCTGAGTTTAAGTTCGAGGGAGAGCCCAGGTGCGGGAAATTCGAGATCGTGATAGGAACGAGACATTTGAACTTAGTGTTGACTCGACTTGAAGGTGTCCGCGCACCCGCTGTGGTGGCAAGAGGCAAGCAAGAAGGTGCTGGCATTGATCCGTAAACAAATTACATAACATCACACCCGACGCGCCCGTACTCCAAGGCCGTCGGGGCTGCACTAACTAATAAAATATAGGTAAGTAGCCCATGTCAAGGCAGTAGCCAGAGTTCCTCCCGACTGATTTATCCATCCATCCAGGGTATGCTGTAGATAGCAATGACTCGATCCGGATACGCATAGGAAGCGAGGAGACCGCCCGCCAACGGTCTCAATGCCGGCCGCCACGACATCCTTCCTTGCTGGATCTACTACCCCTGGACTTCCGAATTCACCAACCGTTTGGTCCCCTGTCAACGAAAGGGTACATGGTCGTAAGTAAAATAAAACTTCAATTAAATTCACCCTAGAACCAATCCAAAAATGAAGACGCCCGAGCGCAACGCTTGGGGATGTCGAGTGAGAAATGATATGGATGGTGCTCAGGAGGTACCCGAAGCTTGTCTTGATTTCGTCGTTGCCAGGACTCGCCCGTGACCGCGAGGGTAGATCATGGGACAAGGGCAATCGGACTCGAAGTCCGATAGACGCCGGTTAAGCACCCCTCGTTCGCAGAGCGAAATCCTAATGAACACTTCTATAAAACAAATGCGCCAGTAAGCTGAGAATGATGGGGAAAATACAAGGGTAATGGAGGGCAGTAGTGAAGGTAATAATGGACATAAAGTGAAATAAAATGCGAAAAAGGTCTTGACCACAGATGAACTGTGGAGACATCTGATAGCATCGTTTCCACGTCTCGGCCATCCGCCCCCTCCACAGTGCAATGGGGATTTTAGGCGGGAAGTACGCGTCCAAGCGGAGCTGAAGAAGGCGAAGACCACTACCCAGCAGATCGACATGGGGGTGCTTCACACCAAGCTCATCCAGCGAGTCGCTCGACTGCGGAAGCTGCAGGACATGTACTCGCCGGCATCAATCGTCGCGTTGGAGAAGCGGGAGGCTCCGGCAGAGGAGCTGCCCGAGAATGAGCCATTGTTTTTGCCTTCCACACTTTCGGAGGCGGAACACACGAACGGCGGATGCAGCGAGGGGCTTTGGGAGATGGAGTTCCTCCTGCGTGATGCCCAGTGCCGTGGCGTGCTCTTAAAACTGAGGAACCAGCTCGTTATCAAAACACGGTTCCTAAACTACAAGTGCCTGCACTCTCGGGGGCAGGGGGCAACTACTCGAGCTCGCACGATCGTCGGTCGCAACGAACTGAAGATTCGACTCCACTCCGAGAAGTATCAGTCGGCATGGGATGCACTATTCGCGATGGCGGGCGGGATCGAGGGGGTGGTGGGGTGGAAAAAATTGAGGAAGGCGGATATTAGATGCATGGAGGATGCGGAGGATGTACGGAGGAAGGAGAAACGACGGGCGCATGTGAAAGAGAGGCACAAGAGAAAGTTTCAAGAACTTCTGGATCACGGGGTGGAGGTGCCGGCGTGGGCGCAGGAGGCGAGCGAGGAGGAGGACAATGCAGGGGAAGATGCAGGGGAAAGGGGGACAGAGAGTCGAAGGGAAGTGTCATGGATTTGGACGGTGGCGGGTATGACGGGGACGGACGCAGCACTCGAAGACAGTGAGGTTTCTTTGTTTTATTTCCCTGCGTAGAAGGCTGATGCTTCTGGGCAGCACTGCGAATCGAGTGGGCCAAGACCTACGCGCGGTCTCGGAGGTGGGATGAAGAAGTGCGGCTCCTCAAAGAGGAATTTCATCGCCTCCCGCTGTCGTTGGAGTTCGAGGCTGCTATGTGGGCTGGGAGGGCGGATGCTGTGCGTGGAAGGGCGTCGATGCTGGATGGGGTGTACGCGTAGACTCGTAACCAGTCTGCCTACGCCGTTCTAACAAGGCGGGCTTGTTGCCGTAGGCAGACTGGTACTTCTCGGGTATGTCAATTGGGCTGTCGCGGAGTTTGAAATTAAGTCGTTCATTGAGTGAGACCGATGACGCAATGAGCCGCGGCAATTCCGGAGATCACGGTCCGAAGTTGATTTCCACTAAAACTATCCTCAAATTTTACGGCGCTCTGTACCATAAAGAGGAAAATTAAGGAGGCCAAATGAAAGGGATAATTCTTTTATTTATTAGCCCAGCTTCAACCAAAAAATAAGTTTAAAAACTGAACATAAACGGATTAAGATTTGAAAAAGCCACTTAAATTTCAAACTCCGCCCCAGCTCGATTGACACTTCCGAGAAGTACCAGTCTGCCTACGGCAACAAGCCCGTCTTGTTAGAACGGCGTAGGCAGACTGGTTACGAGTCTAGTGTACGCGCAGGGAATGATTGCCTATGCTTTAAAGCAGGAGGCTCTCTTTTCGGATATAGCAGCGCGGGCAAGGACGACGGAGACAGCACCGAGGGTGGCACGGGGAAAGAAAAGGCCCAGGGTGGGAATTGTGGACCCGCTGGCGGAAGCGACGAGAAGGAGTGGAGGGTGGGATGTGGATCTGGACGAGGGCGATGGGGATGATGACGAGCGGCTGTTGGCCGCAGCGGAAGAGGGGGATGGCTCCGAGGACACTGGTGAGGTAGAAAGCGACAAAGAGCTCATCATGGGTGGGGAGGTGGATGACGTGTAGGTGTAGACGTGTTTTTGGCTTTTTGTGGTGGATTTTTGCGGGTTTTCGCGACGTTCTTCGACACGCGGCCCAGGGTGGGGGAGGATCGAGGGCTATCCCCTGTTTTTCCAGCCTATGCTGGTGCGGGGCGATTTTATTTGGCCATTTTGCTGTGGGCACTTGTTGGGCGCTTATTTCCAATGTAGGCCCGAGCCAGTAGTAAGCCAAGGGGTATTTTACTATTGTTTCGAGCAAATTTAGTGTATTTATTGGTTATTTCCTTTCATACGCACCTGATTATTGATTATTTGAGGGTTACCAGAGGCGTGGGAACACTCCCGCAAGTGCCGACCAATGCCGGATGATGCCCATCGGCATAGGGAAGGCACCCACAGTACCCGAGTGAGTCTGATATCACCCGGAATACCCCCTTTGGCTACCCCAGGAATAATGTATTGAACCCTTGGAATGAGCCCCAGGTTTAATAGGTTATCCTGAGCACATAAGGTGACGCACCCCGTGAAGATCACAGAGAGACTTGACATACGGCTGAATGGCGAGCTGAGGAGCGCGCACATGCAGAACACAGAACGCCTCGAGCACGCGCACGGTGATCGCGACATCGGGCTTGTATGGCGCACAGGGCACCAAGCCTTTGAGGATCAAGGCTGGAGCGATGCCGTTGCTGCGGGGGTCCAGCTTCACGTCGACCTCGGATGTGTCTGCCATAAATCAATACTCTGTTGCAAACACGAAAAGAAAAAGAAAAAAGAAAAAAGAAAAAAAACACGCACCGAACATATCCACCACAGTTATCTCATACACCTCCTCAACCGTTGGCAGCCCTGGTTGCGGTGTGTCTCGCGGGCGAGCCGGCATCTCCTCCTCCATGCAGTAGCGGATGTAGGCGGTGACCATTGCAGGCATCTGGCCTTGGAACGCGAGGTTTCTAATCTCGGTGTGGTCGCGTCGAGTCCTCGAATCCTCTGCCTTTCTAGATAGCGTCAAGAAATAAAATCAGCACCCAGTATTTGAGGAAAAATATCGAAGCAGCAATATGAAAACAAGAAACCTACCTTCTCTTCACCTCAGGCCCTTCCTCATCGCTACCCTCCTCGATATTGTCCTCCCATGAGCCCATTTCGCCCCCAGTGTGGCTGATGTCGATACGCTCCGAGCCGTCGAGGACTCCTTCCATGTCGAAATGGGTTGCACCAGCGTCGAAGTCAGGGTCTTCAGCCAAACCTTGAAGGCTCGTGACGGCGTCGCGTTGGCCAGTCTCCATGTCTAGAGAAATCAGCCCCAGAGCTAAGTTCAGAAAGAAAAAAAAACATACTCTCCAAACGAATTCTTGCATCTTCCTGCCCGTGGCGTCTGTATTCTGCAATTGCACGGGGGCCCAGTGTTTGCTCTTGAACGCATGGACGTGGGTGGCTGGCTGTCTTGCGGTCCGTGCTGAATATTTTGAGTCTCTTGGAGCCCGCGCTCCCCGACCGCACAGTTGTCGTGTGTCGATTCATGCATGAAGTAAAGCTGTGATTCCGGTCACATCGGTAACATGGCACGAGGCGAGCCGAAGCGAGCATCCCGGCAATCCGCTTGGTTGGGGCTCCTGCCAAATCATCACATTTAACCCGCCTACTCGGTAGCATTTCTCACTGAATCCTAGTCCAAAATCACTGTGCATGCTAATAGAACAAATAATTTTTTTTTGGCCTACTACAGTGTTCAACTGAAGTCAGATGATTCGTACATTCTCTGCTTCATCCCAAGAGGGTTGTATGAAAATCACTGTATTACGTGTTTCAACACATTTTTTCTGAACCTTGATGTTGGATTGTATTGGTAGCCTGGGACAGAGAGAGCAGCTAGGAAAGAGGCAGCGACGTCCGAGGACAGAGGAACATAGAGGGTGGACATTTTGAGCAGTAGCCGAATTCTGGCAAAGTTTTCCAAAACTCGACGCGTCACGTCACAGACTCACACGGCGTTACCGGCGTTACCTGCGCGTCGTTTGAGTGATCCGCTTCTCAGGCCCTTTTCCCTCTCTGTTTCTGCTTCTGAATACACCACCCACTCATGGGTCCTGTGGCAGCCCTACAATGCTTTTCATCTTGTCTTGTTCCCCTTCCATTTATTATCTCAGTACCCCGGCCACTTCTGTATCATCATCTCCCTCACCAAAGCATACCCCATTATGCGAAACAGAACGTCTTAAGGCCCATCCTTCTGTGCCGCAGACTCCCTGGGACCCTTCGAAAACGATTCGGGAAAACCCAAAGAACAAATATATACAACCGGCTTTCGCCTGCAGGACTGTATTTTTGACCTCCTCAAGGCCTACAGTCGGCTCGTGTGCGTCACATTGTAAGTAAAAATCGTTTTTTGTTTTTCTTTCTTCTCTTAATACACCGCTGAGATGCAGTGAAAGCTTTCCCATTGCACCGCACGAAAGTCCGAGGCTCAGGACAGCAGGTGCGCTTAAGCCTTTTACGAAAACATGTCCGAAATGGTCAGTTCTTGGCTGAATACCCTAAAATAAAATACTCACTGGGCCCCTAGGACATTCTCTAGCGTCTGGGACGGTAATTTCGGTTGTCCATTGCTGACTGCGCGCACACTGACCCCGTCGACACCGAGACTCTGCCAAATCGGTGTGGTATGTCCACAACGGTGAGTGTCCCCAAAGCACTTGGAAAAAAACACCAATTAGACCTTTAGGATGTTTTTCAGAGAGGTGGGCTGCAATTTGAGCCTCATGCTGCCGAGCGCGCCCATGCTGACCCCGCCGACGCCATCACGCTGCCAAATTAGGTATGACCCAAAACAGGTCTTTTCAAGGTCAGTTCTGCACCAAATCTCTTCAATTAAAATGTTCACTTAGCTCCCAGGACGTCCCCCGGAGGGTAGCGATGTCATTGGAGACGCTCGCCGCTGCGCATGCGAATGTCGCAACTGCCGATGGCTTGTTATCAATGCGCGCAAGCTGTCATCGTCCCTGGCGGGGCGTTGCCAAATTGAAGATATTCTCTGTTGTTGTCGAGCTATAAACCACGGGTAGCTGTAGTTCACCATGTAACGCTGCTCTTCGAATATTTATTCCATTTATCCATTTTTCTGGGACTTTTGTGAGCTTGAAGTCGAGGGAGAACGGGGCTGGGATTGGGCCCGGCCAATAAAGCCGATATCACGAACGCGCCTTTGATGGCTTTGAAGAACATTTTCTTTTAGCATCCATGGCAGGCATATTGAAGTGGGGTTTTTTCCAGAGGTAGCGTAGACCTAGTTAAAACACTCTGTATTTATTTTGTGTGGCCCACATGGCTTGATGAAATTCAATAAATGAAAAGACAAACCTGATCACGAACATGCTAGTTGGGCCGTACTTGGACCTTTGTTTACCTAGGTAAACACACTTCTTTCCTTCTTCTTCCAATGTCGTCCTCAACCACATCTCGCAAACTTGACAAACCAGCCCTTACCGATGAGGACAAGCGCCGCAAGCATGCCGAGGCTCAACACAAGTACCACGAAAAGTATTTTGCATCGGCTCTAAATTGGCGCGAGCTCATCGTTTGCCAGAAACCTCGAAGCAACACGAGAGAAGGCCCGCGAGAGGATGGGCAGGTACATACCTTCACAGGTAATGTTTAATGTCCTGGTACTCAATGCTTGCAGGCTACGCAAGGGGGCCAAACCGTTGAAAAGGAGGCTGGAACGAAAGCAGCGTCAAAGCAGAGATGCTGAGTATCGAGAGGCATAAGTCTTCTCTCTGGCCCTTTCATTTCTCAAACTTAGATGTCGGTGCTACCTCGTACAGGCTACGCAAGAGGTGCGCTCATTTTCACTGAGTTTTGGAGGCAGGATTGATTTTTTTACAGGAAATTTCTCGCTGAATTCGGTGTGAGCGCCTTCCACAACTACTACCCTCGCCCACCAGCGGCTACTCGGCGTAGACGAACTACCAGGGATTTCACGGCAGTACCGCAAGGACATGGCGAACACACCCGAGGCGCATAAAGAGAAAGATGGTGAAGCAAAAAAAAAAAGAAGGCGAAAAAAGAGTGAAGCTACAGAATTTTCAAGGCACATATGGTAGGTTTTTTGAATGCTATACAGGTTTCTTGGTCTACAGCTACAGAAATTTGAGGCCGCGAGAGACGAGTCCAGCATCGGTGGCTTCTGTCCCGATTCGGCCCAAACCAAAGCGTGACACCTTTCTTTGTCCTTCACCACCACCATCTCATCTTCATGGCCTGGACCTGCCCGGCTCCCTTCTACCCCAACCACACAAACTACATGACGGACCGAGAGCACAACGGCAACGTGCGCAAGTCATGGTTCCTTGTTCTCCGTGCTGGGCTGTTTACAAAATGGTGCGTGTTTTTTTTTTTTCTGTTTCGTTCTGGCACCCACCTCGCAGCTCAGGACGGACGCCGAGCATCAGGCTGACGTCTCGGGCGCCCCAGTCTTCACCTTCCACACGTGCGCGGAGGCGGACAAGCGCGAGACGCCCGTGAAAGACGAGGTGGAGGAGGCCAAGACACCGCTCTTCCGGGAAGACAGCGAGGCCTCGCCACTGAGTCGCGCGTGCAAGCGCCCATCGCCTGCAAGCTCGCCATCGTCGCGCAGACGCAGAACATCTGCCAGCGCACACTCGGTTTTGTCGCGCGTGCCCGGACCCAACACCTCCCCCACCCGTCCCTCCAGTGGGATGAGTGTGGGCTCAATCTCCTCGGTGTTGAGCCTGTCGGCGTCCGTGGGTTCGAGCGCGTCCCGCGCCGCGCCTCCACTTTGCTCTCTCCCCCAGCACCCGCCCTCCTCCAGACCGGCTGCGACCCACCTTCATGCTGGCGGCTCGCCAAGCACTGGCGTGCAGTCACGTCGCCATGCTGAGGCCGCCCGTACTGTTCAATAAGAGTACGCGGACACTGTATAAAGACCCGTAAGTTTTTCTTGCTTCTTGTTTCTAGTCTTGAAACTGATGCTGTTTATCTGGGACCTCAAGTGCAACGGCTGTGCGCGAGATGGGGAAGGGGGAGAGTGTCCAGGTCCTCAAGGTCGAGGATCTGGAGGAATTTTTCTCCGCGCCGCCGCACGCGGCGGCGGTGGCATGAGTCTTTCGTTTTTTTTGTTCCTTCATTGCTTTGTACACGTTCGAAGTGGGCATGCGCAGACCGCTGGTTTTATTTTATTTTTTGATCTCATACATTACCTATGTTCTTCGTTCTCTTCCTCGTATTCCTGGTGAATTTATGGCTTTACAAGGGAAAAAGCAAGTTTCATTGAGCCAAAAACAAAACAAAAAATCAAGGAAGAACTGAGAACCAAGATGTGTGCACGTGCAGTGGAAGATGATACGTGTGATGGCAGACAAGGCCAAAGGTTTGGATCTCAACTCGTCTGGCTACCAACTGGGACTCAAAATGCCCTCAGACGACAACGACGCACACTCGGGATCTGAGCGTGATATGCCGGCTCCCCCACGACACATCATCGACCTCGAACTCGACGATGGCGACGATGACTGGGAGGATTTGGCCAGTCTGGGGACCTCGAGACACCAGAGCCACAACCCGGGCCATCCGCGCATTCCCGTCAACAAGCGCAAGCGCAGGCTGGGCGGGAAGAATGCTCGTGCTTCCGCTCTCAAGAAGCGCGGCTCCAACACCTCGAAAATGAAGCGGCTCGGCGGAGACCTGGACGTGCTCAACAAGGAGCTCGATGAGCGCACGGAAAAGCTGGCCGAGAAGTACAGCATGAAAGTGAAGGACGTGCGCCGGCATATGCTCGCCACTTCCACCTACAAAATGCCCCGCAAAACCCAGTCTCTACAACGCCAAAATTTCTGTGATTATGGGCGACCTGAACGCAGGTAAGCCTTCCTTCTTTTTTTTTTCTGGAGTCGACTCACCTGGACATGTCGTAGACTGCGAGGAAGGCAGCCGCTTGACCATCCCCGAGGTCAAGGCAATCGTGAAGGACGACCCTTCGCTGCTCGAGGGGTATACGACGGAGGAGGAGGCGCAGATGCTCGCCGACCTTGAGGTGAAGCGCGACTGCAAGTGCCGCGGGACGCATGCCAACAACACCTCTGCGAATGCGGATATCAAGCGCACCATGGCCCGCTTGGTGGAGGAGGTGTGCTCTTCCTCTTTCTCTCTTTTTTTTTTAAAAAAAAAACAGGATTCTGACGCCAACCCCTCAATTAGTTAAATGGGATGGCT
This sequence comes from Mycena olivaceomarginata, assembly GCA_029378375.1. Classification (NCBI taxonomy): domain Eukaryota; kingdom Fungi; phylum Basidiomycota; class Agaricomycetes; order Agaricales; family Mycenaceae; genus Mycena; species Mycena olivaceomarginata. The sequence continues at coordinate 338,543 of JARKIC010000023.1, read as the reverse complement.
CAGCGTGCGAACATGGTCGGCTTCGTGATGTTCTCACGAGGTCACCTTCACGACATGTCCACCCCCACCACCATCAGTACCGGGGGTGCGCTGGATTTTTTTCGAGACATCTTAAAGAAGGAGCCAGCGGATGTGAGCGCAATGTTCGAGCTGTGGGCGGTGAACCGGGAGAAGGGTGTGTCTTGTGTTTTAACGGCTCAGTTTCTTTTTTTTGTTCGTTCTAACGTGTTTGCGGCAGGCACCAAAGGGGGTAACACACTGCGGGCAATGCAGAAGGAGTGCACCGACATGATGCTCACTGGGCTCAGTACGTCCCGCACCTCCTCCCCCCACTAGGGGTGTCCAATTTCCAGCTCGAACTCTTCAGTTCAGATTTTAATATTTAATCAGCCAATCGTGTGCCCCGAATATTATTAAAAATCCGAACTGAACCTGTTCGAACTAAGAATTGAGCACCCCTATTCTTGTCGTATGGTATTCTGATGGCTCGTTTGTTGGAAATGGGATCGTCGCACGCCGCGTCGCCCAGTTACCTTACCTATCCCCCCTATCCGTCGCACAGCTTCGTATATATATTCGGCCTGTATCCCCGTATTCCTGTAGTCCTTTGTATCCCCCGCGCTCATGTTCCCGCGCTCCGAATACATTTCCCTGCGGCTCACCGTTGCGTGCGACTTCGACTTTCACAGGTTATGGGCCCCGGCCCTGGCCTCTGCCCGCTGCTGCTTCGAACTTCCCCCCCTCGCGCTACCCCTGTACCCCGAAGTCCTCGTTGTGAGGCATCCCAGCGCTCAACTGGACCGACGAATTCCCGTACCGCACATACTCGTCATCTCGAACCGATACCCGTGCCGCAAACGACCGAACTGCGAGTGCCGAATGCTAGCTCCAGGATGGGGCTAGTATTGTCCGACTCGACCCGAACTGCGAGTGCCGAATGCTAGCTCCAGGATGGGGTTAGTGTTGTCCGACTCGACCCGAACTGCGACGAGTGCCGAATGCAGCCGCGGTGGCTGTATTGTCCGACTTGAGCCCGAACCGAAACCGACCGCACTTACTCCGGAACGAGGGCTGTCACGCCAGCTGGAGGTGAATGATGGAGATGGATGGATGGAATGGAGGTGGTTGTGGTGTGTTGTTTCTTTGGCTGCGGATTGACGATGAAAGATGAATGGCGTGTCGCGCCAGTGGGAGTTTGAGGGCTTGCGTCGCGCAACGCTCAGTGGGAGTGTTGGAAATGGGATCGTCGCGCGCCGCGTCGCCCGGTTACCTTACCTATCCCCCCTATCCGTCACACAGCTTCGTATATATATTCGGCCTGTATCCCCGTATTCCTGTAGTCCTTTGTATCCCCCGCGCTCATGTTCCCGCGCTCCGAATACATTTCCCTGCGGCTCACCGTTGCGTGCGACTTCGACTTTCACATCGTTTACAGTGGCGGTCACAAGGCGAACAAAGATCGCCATGAACTACGAGAATTATATCAGCTCTATGGTTGAGGGCAAGAACGTCGGGCTCGTAGGCTGGCCACAGGGCATCGCATTCAAACACATGTCACTGCAGAGCGCGCTCCCCTCCCTTAAAATCCTCCGGGATGCCCTCAAGGCGGGGACTTGCCGGTGGAAGGTCCTTACCCCCACGGAGCATGAGCGTATCCTCAAGAACTTCGAGGACATGGTCGAGAAGGGGGGAGGCGAAGGTGAAGCCGAAGAAGGGAGCGGGGACAAGGGGGAGGAAGTCGAGCCGCACGGCGACAAAGAGTTCGAGCGCCAAGAGGAAGGGGAATGGGTCGAGCGAGGAGTCGAGCGAGGAGGACGAGAGTGGCAGCGAGCAGGTGTCGAGGGGAAGCGGGGTAATGGTGCGCCAGAAGCTGCTCGCACTGGTAGAGGACACGGTGAAGAAAGGGGAAGGGAAAGGCAAGGCCACGAGCAACGTGCGCCTCACCAAGAAGGCATGTGCCCCCCATGAAGACACCTCCGCGAGGGCACAGCGAGCTCCCCACGAAGAAGCGCAAGAAGGCCAGTGCTGGAGACGGTGACGGTGCGCCTCCCTCGAAGAAGCGCAAGAAGATTAGCGCAGGCAACACCGACGGCGAGCCCCCCGCGAAAGAGAAGCGCAAGAAGGCCAGCGCTGAAGAGGACGATGGCGCGCCCCCCGCAAAGCGCAAGAAGACGAGCCCCCATGAGGACGAGCCTGCCGCGCCTGCGGTGGCAAAGCCAAGGCCGAAGCCAAGGTGTCTCGCCAAGAAGGCTGCGAGCCCCGCCGTGCCTGTGCGCTCCGTGTCCCCGACCCCGCGCTCACCTGCTGCGTCCACCTCAGCCACCTCTCCCAAATGCGCCGAGTCCGCCTCTGCCGCTGTGCACCCCTTGTCCCCTGCCCCACACTCATCTGCCCCACACTCACCTGCCGCCTCCGCCGCGCCTGCGAGCCAGGCTGCACCTGTGTGCCCCATGGTCAAGGGGAAGCAAGGCGGCCCCCCGGGGCAGCGCCCGTAGCTATACAGTACTTTATCACCTATGGCTTATAGTTTATACACGCAGATTCTATTGTAAATACGGCCCTATATACATTTTTCTTGGACGCGATACATGCTAGTACACCTATGTATTTTACTTAGATGTTCTTAATTTTTTTCTTGGGTGATTTCCTTTTTGGGAAGGGGTGCACCCGCCACCGACGGCGGTGATGCGTAGCTTACTTAAGGACAAGCCTGAAATGCTACAAGTCTGCTGCAGCATGTTTTGCAGCATGTTTGCAGCATGATCTGCAGCATGTTTGCAGTGTTTTTGTAGCGTATTCTGCAGCATGCGAGGATTTGGATTATCCCCTCTAACTAGAGGGGATAATTGGGATTAGTAGGTGCTTAAGTCATGCTACCTTAACCTGAAGAGGTAGCTAACTAGACTTTTTTTCAGTATCTTAACCTTGGATTTCCACTGCTGAAAGTACATCCACTAGCAAAGTATGTCAAAGTTGCCCAGAGAATACTTATGACCTAATAGAGGGGTATATAAGGGGCCAATGTCAAAATTTACACTCAGACTCACTACTGTTCATATCCTTAATTTTCCACTAGTGCTCTGACCCTGGCACCCCACTCCATCAGCATGTGGACAATCTGTGTGTGGCGCTGTTGGGCAGCAGCTTGCAAGGAGCTCCCATATCTTCCCCCTGCTGCATTGACATCAGCACCCTTGTCGAGGAGGATGCAGATAATCTCTGTGTGGCCCCCTTGGGCAGCAGCCTGCAAGGAGCTCCCATAGAGTCCCCCTGCTGCATTGACATCAGCACCCTTGTCAAGGAGGATGCAGACAATCTCTGCATGGCCCCCTTGGGCAGCAGCCTGCAAGGAGCTCCCATAGAGTCCCCCTGCTGCATTGACATCAGCACCCTTGTCAAGGAGGATGCAAACAATCTCTATGTGGCCCTGTTGGGCAGCAGCCTGCAAGGACCTCCCATATCTTCCCCCTGCTGCATTGACATCAGCACCCTTGTCAAGGAGGATGCAGACAATCTCTGTGTGGCTCTGTTGGGCAGCAGCCTGCAAGGACCTCCCATATCTTCCCCCTGCTGCATTGACATCAGCACCCTTGTCAAGGAGGATGCAGACAATCTCTGTGTGGCCCAATTGGGCGGCAACCTGCAAGGAGCTCCCATAGAATCCCCCTGTTGCATTGACATCAGCACCCTTGTCAAGGAGGATGCAGACAATCTCTATGTGACCCCGTTGGGCAGCAGTCTGCAAGGAGCTCTCATAGAGTCCCCCTGCTGTATTGACATCAGCACCCTTGTCAAGGAGGATGCGGACAATCTCTGTGTGGCCCCATTGGACAGCAGCCTTCAAGAGCCTCCCATAGAGTCCCCCTGCTGTATTGACATCAGCACCCTTGTCAAGGAGGATGCGGACAATCTCTGTGCGGCCCCATTGGACAGCAACCTGCAAGAAGCTCTCATAGAGTCCCCCTGTTGCATTGACATCAGCACCCTTGTCAAGGAGGATGCGGACAATCTCTGTGTGGCCCTCATCGGCAGCAGCCTGCAAGGAGCTCCCATATGCTCCCCCTGCTGCATTGACATCAGCACCCTTGTCAAGGAGGATGCAGACAATCTCTGTGTGGCCCTCATGGGCAGCAGCCTGCAAGGAGCTCCCATATGCTCCCCCTGCTGCATTGACATCAGCACCCTTGTCAAGGAGGATGCAGACAATCTCTGTGTGACCCCGTTGGGCAGCAGCCTGCAAGGAGCTCCCATAGAGTCCCCCTGCTGCATTGACATCAGCACCCTTGTTAAGGAGGATGCGGACAATCTCTGTGTGGCCCTCATGGGCAGCAGCCTGCAAGGAGCTCCCATAATCCCCCCCTGCTGCATTGACATCAGCACCCTTGTCAAGGAGGATGCGGACAATCTCTGTGTGACCCCATTGGGCAGCAGCCTGCAAGGAGCTCTCATAATCTCCCCCTGCTGCATTGACATCAGCACCCTTGTCAAGGAGGATGCAGACAATCTCTGTGTGGCCCCCTTGGGCAGCAGCCTGCAAGGAGCTCCCATATGCTCCCCCTGCTGCATTGACATCAGCACCCTTGTCAAGGAGGATGCCGACAATCTCTGTGTGGCCCCCTTGGGCAGCAGCCTGCAAGGAGCTCCCATAATCTCCCCCTGCTGCATTGACATCAGCACCCTTGTTAAGGAGGATGTGGACAATCTCTGTGTGGCCCTCATGGGCAGCAGCCTGCAAGGAGCTCCCATAGAGTCCCCCTGCTGCATTGACATCAGCACCCTTGTCAAGGAGGATGTGGACAATCTCTGTGTGACCCCGTTGGGCAGCAGCCTGCAAGGAGCTCCTATAGAGTCCCCCTGCTGCATTGACATCAGCACCCTTGTCAAGGAGGATGTGGACAATCTCTGTGTGGCCCTCATGGGCAGCAGCCTGCAAGGAGCTCCCATAGAGTCCCCCTGCTGCATTGATATCAGCACCCTTGTCAAGGAGGATGTGGACAATCTCTGTGTGACCCCGTTGGGCAGCAGCCTGCAAGGAGCTCCCATAGAGTCCCCCTGCTGCATTGACATCAGCACCCTTGTCAAGGAGGATGCTGACAATCTCTGTGTGGCCGTCTTGGGCAGCAGCCTGCAAGGAGCTCCCATAATCTCCCCCTGCTGCATTGACATCAGCACCCTTGTCAAGGAGGATGCTGACAATCTCTGTGTGGCCGTCTTGGGCAGCAGCCTGCAAGGAGCTTCCATATCTTCCCCCTGCTGCATTGACATCAGCACCTTTGTCAAGGAGGATGCAGACAATCTCTGTGTGGCCTTGTTGGGCAGCAGCCTGCAAGGAGCTTCCATATCTTCCCCATGCTGCATTAACATCAGCACCTTTGTCAAGGAGGATGCAGACAATCTCTGTGTGGCCCCTGTGAGCAGCAGACTGCAGGGAGCTCTCATCTACTCCCCCTCTAGCATTGACATCAGCACCCTTGTCAAGGAGGATGCAGACAATCTCTGTGTGGCCCCCTTGGGCAGCAGCCTGCAAAGAGCTCCTATATCTCCCTCTTGCTGCATTGACATCAGCACCTTTATCGAGGAGGATGCGGACAATCTCTGTATGGCCATAATATGATGCTACAATGATTGCTTGGTTGGCTGAATGCTGTGGTAAAGCTGCTCCCTCCAGCAAAGACTTAGCACTGTCCACAAGGTTTGTTGCTGCTGCAATCCATAATGCAGATGCCTGTGAAGGCCAATCTGGATAATTCCATGGCAGAGAGTTCCATTTCCACTCCCAGGAGTATTCAGTTGGATTCATTGTTTTTTTCCACTGAAACCCCCGACCAAGAAACTCTAGAAGACTTTCCCTGAGTTGAACTTCAGGTTGTCCAGCCGCATGTGCAAGGCAATATTGGGAATAATTAAGAAGAGAGGGTACAGTAGCCCTTTTACTAGTCCAAGATGAATTTGGGAATCCATGAAAGGCAAGGCATGTGAGCAGAGTCCGTGTTATCTCTATTTGGGCATCTGGGAATAGCTGGGCCTGAATGCTGTCCAGATATTCCTGTGTGGTGTAGTGCACAAGTCGCACCACCTCAAGGTTTTCATCCACAATGACAAGCCCAGCACAGACAGCAAGAATAGTCTCAAGGTCCATAACATTGTCCTCATCTAGCTCTTGTGAATCTGGCTCAACAGCCAGTGCGGTCTGTATTTCTGAGACTGTTAATGGCCTTTTTGCATTCAGAACCCAAGAAAGAGTTGAGTAAGCAATCTGCTTGTCTTTGTTCCCCTGGTCCTCAATACGTGTCATTGCACTATCATAGGTTGCTTTCAAGCCCCCTGGTAGATGTTCAAGAGCCTCTTGAACTGCCTTTATGGTCGCCTCTTCACGGAGGGATTCAATGTGGAGTCTGGCAAGTAGGAACCTGGTAATATGTGTCAGCCACTTCAAAGTGACCAATGATTGCAACTTACATTCCAGCCACAGTATCAGTGATCTTTGCATGGATTTGCTCTCGCAACACAGGTTTCTTCTGAATGTGCTTGGACAGGCGTGGAGACAACTTGATCTGTGCATTGATGTATGCATGAATATCCTCTTGTGCTGCCTGAATATCTAGTGTTTCAAGATTGGACAAGGAAGAGGGCTCTGGAGAAATATTTGGCCGTGAAGTGATCATTAAGTTCACATTGCTACCCATTACTGCTAGTTGCTGGAGTAGAATTTCCCGTTGAAGCTCGGGATATTCATCCATAGCATCAACAATAATGAAGACCTGTGAAAACTCCTTGAGGCTAGAGCTGAGAATATTGACAACTTCTTCCAGTGATGGTGCAATGCCCTTCTCCCGGTGCTGCTTGTATAAATTTTCTGCAATGGAGCCTGTGTCCCTGTCAATTACAAGCTGTCTCCAGAGACCTGCCAGAAGTTTGGGTGGTGTTTGCTGGTCGGCTTCCTTGTGGTTCAAATAAATGCAAGCTACACCAATATCCTTGTTGTTTCTGAATGCAGCACGAAGATAATCCACAACCATTGATCTAGGATTGTAATAATTAGTGGTGGCCACTTAATGTGGAGAATGGACGCACACAAGGACTGTTTTCCCAGCACCAGCTGGAAATTTCAGCTTGGTTAGTCTGGAACCTATGAGGGTGATGAATTACATACGAATTCCACGGCACCAAAGGGTGCTTCCAGAATGAGATTCCCATTTTTTGAAGACAGGATCTGCAAGCAGCCATCCACCAGTTCCCTTCTCCCACATCTGTGAAATATCTGCCTGTCGTAGAAAGAAATTGATAGGTGAAAGCCAGTCAATGATTTTTTTGCGTTCTTCTTCCTTGTTGCCATAATTGAAATTCACAGTGGGACCCTCCCCAACACCTCCATGACCACCGTGTCCACTGCCCTGTCCCTGTCCACCTTCACCTCCTGTGCCTCCTAGGTAAAATAGATATTGATGTTGAAATAATAATCAATTTATTTCGCACCATGGATAGTAAGGTGGAGTTCACTGGGTGGGAGAGGCATGTCTATTCTGAGTAAGTGTGGATCTTATGTATGAGGTATGTGAGCAAGTGCCAAAGGTCGCATGTGAGACAGAACCAACCAAAGAGGATATATTGCAGCAGCACAAAGAATGTATTTGAGCAAAGACAAGTATAAGAGGAGGTGTCAGAGAAACATGTGTGGGCCACAGTGCGCTTTAAATTAGACAGAAGGCGGTGCTGGCAGATCCGGAGAAGTGGTTGGCCGCATTGTTCCCGCCCAGTATCTGTGGGAACGTCGAACTTTGATTGATGTGGCGCTTGGACGGTGACAGCCAGCTGACAGCGACACTTCCATCTTATTATCGGGCTCCCGCAGGAACTGCTGGAGCACTGCTCGAAATGCAAATCAGTCAATTTTTCAGCTCAGTGTTGATGAGCTGGAGGGTAGCAGCTGCGGTGCCCAGAGTGAGGACTTGAGGATATTGCGTGGGCGCCGTATTGTCCGGGTGCAGTACTTACGTGGGTGTCAAACTTGGATTTACAGTGGCTCTTCGGCATGACAGCGATCTTTCATCTCGCACTGACAGCGAAGATTCGATATTGGGCGCCTCGGCCTATTCAAAGCTAGAAAAGAAAAACCGGGGAATGCAGGCAATGAACTGGAATACTCGTGTTGGAAATGGAGTCTAACCTGTGAGATGAGGAGGCGCCAACAACTCCCTTTTCAACCGGATCGGCGGCCGTACCGTTAATAACGCCGTCTTAATCACCGACTTTGATCGGACTCCGATCAAATCTAGCCCCACAGCGCTCGCCCCCGGCTCTCTTCCACGGCCATGGGGGTGCCGGCCATTCGTTTCCGGCTTCGACAATGATCCAGTGGTATCGAGCGCCGAGCCGCCCATTTCACTTTCGGTGCATATTTCTCGCCCACCCTTATCGCCGATGTGCTTATTCCCAGACAGCCAACGCGCGTGCGTCCCGGTTACGTCGCTGCCGCCTTCTGCGGTTCCTCCTCGCAGGCCCCTTTCCTCTCCGCTCGCTCGCTTGCCCGCCCTCGCACTCGCCTTCCTCCTGTACCCCCCCGTGCTCGTCCCGTACCCTGTGCGCCGCTCGCGCTGGTTGTCCTCCTCCCTCTCCTCCGCGTACTCTGCCTACGCTGCCGTGCTGACGCTCTGAAACGACAACACCCATAAGTAGCGTCCCTCCTCTTCCCTCGGCCTATCCTCACTTCATCGAGCCGGATCTGTCAAGCGCGAGCGGTCGACCACGACGAACGGGCTCATCTTCCGCGCTTCAGCATTCGTGCCCTGGCAACGGCGACCAGTGGCGTCGGCCCCAATTGGAGCACAGGCCCGCGTTTTCCGGCCACGCCCCTTCCCGCATGCAACGGGTACGCGGGCTTGATCCGCGTCCTCCTCGCCATTTCCCGTGCGCTTTCGGTGTGCATGCGCGGACATCCTGTGTTCGTTCTTCCTTCTTTCACAGAACCGCCACTGATTGCGCTTCCGTCTATTTACCAGCTCACGCTCAACCTCAAGGGCTTTCGTCGCCGGAGGACGATGCAGCACGGTGAGGGTGTGTCGAGGCAGAGCATGGATGGCGTGTTTGGTGTGCTTCCCTGTGAGTGACTGGTTTCTGTACTTGTACTTCATTTTCGTTTCCCTTCTCCTTTCTCTTCCCTTTGTCTTCATCTCCCTCTACTGCGGCGGCGCCTTCCTCTTCCCATATCCACGGTGCTTGCCTTCGTCTTTGATTGTCGACAGCTTCGTATTCCCTCATCAGCGGCAATTGCTTGCCTTCGACCTCGCCTCGATTATTTTCTTTCGTCCTCCTTTGAGGCGTCGGCAATGGCCTCCTTTCTCCCCATCTTCACCCACGTCAGCTTCATACGCTAACCTCCTTTCTCTAGGAACGGGTACCGGTGGTCCGTCTTCTCCCGGCCCCGAGGACGACAAGAACATCCGCCGACGGTCCTCGCCGACCCGTTGTTGTTATTTTTATTGTCTCTACCCGCCGCATACCTACATATCGTCTATACCCCTTGGCGCTTCACACCTGGCGTATGGTATTTGAATCTCTCCTTCCTTATATATAGATATGTGGTCTTATGTTCGTACATTCTTCCTCAACGCGAACAACCACACAATCTTTTTTTTTCGCATGCCCTATTCGCGCAGAATCTGAATGAGCACCTTGCTTCGCCGCTTTGGCGATACTTGCTGTTCGCCAGCGCTGTTGTCTCTTTTTTGCCTACGACCACCACCGAGATCTTGCTAGACTCGTGATCTGTACGTTTTATAGGTATCCGAAACCTTTGATCACGAGACAAGCAGGGGTTCAAAAATGTTCCCAAACGACCGGCATCGGTCGTTTCCATTTCGGTAGGACGCGCCAAAGCTGATTTGGGACTTGATAAAATTCTCGTTGTTAACCTTCAAAAAAAGTGAAAAAAAACCAGAACGGCCTAACCAAGAGGAGACCGCAGTTGGATTACGGGCTGCCCAAGATTGCACGAGAGGTTGTCGACAGCGTGAAGTTGAAAAAAAAAGAGAGATCCACGAAATCCAGAGCACGCTGTCATAGATTGCAGTCAGGAGCATAAATCGACGTGTAGAACACGTGGCAGGACGTGCTGGGCTGTGGCGCGAAAATTGTCATGGTACTTACCCGGCACGGGAACTTGAAGGGTTCAAACAGGGGTTAACGGAAAATCGGTCCTCCCCAGAGCCCAAAAATGACCGGAACCCGCTCTTCTTTACCCAGGGCTGGTTTTGAGTCCTGCCGGCTTGTTCGGCCGTAATCGGTCGCATCGGTCGTCCCTTGGAAATCGGACTGGCGGGGTTGCCGATTCCTGAACAAGAGCGGTAAATTTACGGTGAAGTACAGGAACGGTCCACAGGAAAGACTAACGAGAAAGAGCTGCGGCAATGTCACAACGACGAAAAAGGCGCTGGTATCTCTGTCACATCCCACGCCGATATGTGGGCTAAATGAAAATGAAAAGGTGGGTGCGTCGGCTCGTGACAGAGAAAAAGTAAGAAGAGGAACAAAAACACGAAAGGTGAGTCCCGGACCAAGGAAAACAGCGGCGTCCACACGAAGCGCTTGCCGTGTACCCCAGAAAGCTCAGCGGCGAAAAGGATCATTCCCACGTGCGAGAGAGACAGCGGTGGACCAGCGCTGGCGGGCGAAGTCCGAAAAGACAGAAAATGTGTCAGAAGTGCACTAGCCAGGGGTACGAATGTAGAGCATGCGGGGCGCGATTGACTTGTCTTGGCACGATTTCTCAATTCTTCTCAAAGCTCGGATAGCGATCATTTGCACCAGATTCGGCGAGTTCAGGAGACTTCAGAGAAGAGCAATTCGGTGTAAGTTTGAACCTGAGACAAACCGTACCGAGTGACAGGTAAATCATCGGGCAAGCCCTGAGCCGAGCCCTGAGCCGAGTACAGTGGCAGTCGTCACTTCATGACTACCGCTTTGGGTGTAAACAAACACAAACTTTGTAACCTTTTCAGCAGTCGGGTAAAAACACTTGTTGTCTCGCAAACAGTGGGAATCAACTCAGTTTGATAGCAGCTATCCAGCTTGTAAAGGGCTACGCTGTACAACAAGTTTTTACCTTTTGGACCCGAAAAAAATGACCGATTTGTCAGCATTGCACAGCCACCCACCAATCACCGGCTGTTACAACTCAGACCGGCCAAAAAATGAGGTGATTAATTGTATTGACTGCTTATTTGGGCTGCATTTGAAGCTTCACATGCTGGAAACAGCCAGAAAAAAGTCACAAAAAGTGCTCAGAGGGCGTAAAAAATGACCGATTACCTAAGCAAAACACAATCTTAGTGCCATTCGCCTTCTTTTCATCAGGTTTCTCTTCAAAATTTTCTTCTGAGGGCAGGAATCCCAATTCGTGAGGCCCCATGTGAGTTGCAAGGAAGTGCCGACTGCCACTGTACACAGAAATAGCGAACGAGGTCAGTTTGCAGAAGTGGTCCAGGTCTTTGGCAACGGTGCGAGAAAGATATGAAGCGCCAACGAGGAAAATGGCGTGAGAGTCGAAACAGCGCCAATTATCGATGTTGTTTTGACCATAGTAGGCTCAGAAATGACACGACGGCGAGGTGGGATATTTCCCCGAAAACAGAGTAGACTACGCCCATAGACAACATAAGAATAATCTAGATTCAGTACAGTCGGGCTTGAAAGCCATGAGCGGAATCGTACCATTCGATTCGATTGCGAGCTTGTTGGATTTGTTGATATAAGGTATCTGTGATCATGTTGCTAGTGTGCTGATCTCGAGAAGTAGTCACCCCAAGCAATGGGAGAACGCCGTAGTGCCCAGTAGAGACACAGTAGTCAAACAGTAGAGTCAGGATCCTTCCAGAGAGTGGGCAGGTTGGCGCCGACGTGGTGAGAAAGAAGAAGCCTGTTAAACACGTAACTTTGATTCGCTGATGAGCGGACCGGGAATCAAGCAAAATGCAAAAAAGAACGTAAGGTTCGAACGAGCGAAAGAGCAGCGTTAACCACTTCGCCAAGCGACACACTTAAGACGGTGTCAACGAGGGGTCCACCATGAGCTTTGAGCTCAAATCCCCCCTCAAAAAGCTTATCCTCGAACAAGGGCCAAGGCTGGCGAGTTTGGGGCCTAAAAAAGCTTAACTTCGGACAAGGAAATCGAGATTTTTCGCCCTAAAAAAGCTATAATTTGGGACACTCCTTTGGTGGAGCTTCACGGGGCTTGCGCGCGCGGGACTCACACCCGCGACACCACGAGCCCCTCGTGGTGCACCACGCACTCCGCCTCGCCGACGCCCAGATCCCAGTCCAGCACGTCGAGAAACTCGCGCTCGATCCGTCCTATGTCGCGCTTGCCGAAGACTCCGGTGCAGAGCGCCCAGTGGACGTTCTTGAGGGTGGAGTCGCTGGTGTACTTGGAGGCGACGATCTTGGCGACGATGAGGGCGCCGAGGAAGACGCGCTCGAGGGTAGACGAGGGCGACGAGGAGCGTGGGGGGGTGTGACCTCGGCGCGGGAGAGGACGGTGCGGGCGAAGGCGGTGAATTTGGTGAGGTAGGGCGAGGGGCGGGTGCGCGGGGAGTGTGTGGACGGCCCATTGCGTAGTCAACCGTCTCGGAGACGCAATCGACGACGTAGTCTGTGGGGTAACTTAAGTAAGTGTGGAAGAGAAAGAAAGGAGAACGCACCAATGACATGGGAGTCTATCTTGATGTCGATGAGCTGCAGGAGAGCGGGAGAGTGTGTTGCGGGGTCGACAACTTGGGACCCGGCGTGCACGGTGCTCGAGCTGGAAGAGCTAGAAGACGAAGCGGGCGACGCAGCAAACATTTGTGGGGGCGATGGATGGTAGCGTCTTGCCAGGCATAGTGGTTGAGTATATATACCGTCGAGGCTCCGGTCCAAGAAAATAGTGAATCAGTCCACTTCCAAATCGGCCATGGCGTTGGTACCGATGACTCGGACAGTCTCACACTGGCTTCGCACCCCGACTCCGTGGTCAAAGGTGGTCTTACTCACCGCGTTTATTTTGGGTGAATTTATTCTTGACCAGAGTCTCGAGGAAGCCATGCAGATTTGCCACTTGGAGTCATCGAATAACACGTGTAGGCGACTGGTCCAGCCCATGAGTCTTCTAGCGTCGTGAGTCCAGCTGAATTCCTTGCAGAATAACATGGACCTATGATGCGGCTTCCAAATTTATTCTCCTGTCTTTTTTGAATTGTTTTGAAACGGGCGCTGCGGCGCGGGGCAGTTTCTGGGGACCCAGAAAAAATGCGATGTCCGCTGGAATCGGTGTTCCTGAGCAGTGTAATGCTACTTCAAGGTGAGTATCATACTACTCGGTATGAACCTGAGACACCGTTGGATGTTATGTCTGGGATTCTCCCGCAATTTCGACCTCTGGGGGAGCTCATGTGATACACTGTACCCTGTCTTCAGCCTCATTACCCCCTTCAAAATAAAAGAGCAAAATAAACGCGCAACGGATGGCTTGACCCGCTCGTCCGTTTTACTGTGATCGCTGGTTGATATAAATTTATTCTCAGCTTTGTTGCATTCGATTACTCACACCGACATCACCCGGGCCTGAGGTTTGAGATCCGGTCCTTTGTGGCCGCGGGACGACTCCGATGTCTACGTGACTGTCCTAAATCTTCAATCGCCCGTATTCCCACCTATACTACCGATTTACCACCTCAAACTTCCTACTTCGCAACACCGCATCCCCCGAATGGATTTATTTTGGTGCCTTTACTTAGTTGAAACCGTTCTAAATCGAGCTGCAGAAGGCACGACGTAACTTTCTCCCCCATGATTCAACTCCTACCTCAGCTCGCCTCCAACAACTCTACGTGGACTGTCGCCATATTCTTGATCGTACTCTACGGACTTCGCTGGCGACGCAGCCGTTCACAACTTCCGTTGCCACCTGGACCCAGAAAGTTGCCGCTTGTTGGCAATCTATTCGACATCCCTCCGGAACGCCAGTGGGAGACGTATCTCCAATGGAGCAAACAATTTAGTATGTTTCTTTTCTGATGTTGTCATCCTAATTAATTTTTACTTAGATTCGGATATCATCCATTTGAATGCCGCGGGAACGTCCGTTGTCTTTTTGTGACATGAGCTCCATTCACTGACGTCACTAGGGCCCACCTACCGATGTTGATGCTGATGGGGTGGGACTTCGGAATAGGTATGACTTTTCCTTTGGACCATCCGCGTGAAAGACTGACCGGGAAATTACAAGGATTCATGAAATACGGTACGCTCCAGCAATTTTACAGATAGATCCTTTGCAAATTATCGTCTCGCATGCTGCTAGGTGATCGTTGGTCGATCTTTCTGGTTTCGGAATTCAACTTGGTACCTGATGCCTCTGAAGGCGAGCCCACCGAAGAATATTGCACGAGGCATTCAATATTGCAGCAGTAAAGCAGTTTCAGCCTCAAGAACTGGCAGCAACCCACCGACTCCTTCGCCGGATCCTTCAGGATCCCCGTGACATCATGGATCATTTCAGGCAGTAAGTTCAATGTCCGCTTTGTTATCAATACATCCTCATCGCTGCAGCATGAGCGGAGCACTCATGATGGACGTTACGTACGGAATTGACGTCCGCTCTTCCGATGACCAGTATATCAGCATCGCAGAGGAGGCAATGCATGGCTTGTCAGTCGCGAGCATTCCCGGAGCTTTCCTTGTTGTACGTTGCGTCTCTCCCGGCAGTGCCAAATTTATCAACCAGACACTGATTGAATTAATTCTCAGGACACAATACATGCATTGAAATATGTACCGGACTGGGTACCTGCTGCTGGTTTCAATCTCAAGGCAAAGGCATGGCGGAAGGTCACTAGAGCTTTACAGGAAGTTCCGTTTACTGAAACTAAACGAAACATCGTGCGAGAGATTCTCCACCTACGAGACAAGCCTTATCAATGGCTTATCCATAGGCCATGGGAGCTGCTAGGACATCGTTCACATCGTTGAACCTACGTTCCTTAGAGGAATTGAAGGGCAGTGACAAGGCAACACAAGAGGCTGTCGTCAAGGCGGCGGCGGCGAATATGTATGCTGCGGGTGCACTACGGTTTCAGCACTGGGGACATTTGTTCTGGGCATGCTCGCGAATCCGGAGGCACAGAGAAAAGCGCAGGCGGAAATCGACTCAGTTGTCGGCGCTGGGCAGCTTCCGGATTTCACTGATGAAGCTGCCTTGCCCTACGTTTCTGCGATTGTGAAAGAGGCCCTTCGATGGAAGAACGTTACGCCCATCGGTTTGTTGTTTATTCAATCCGTGGACCTTTTGGACTGAAGGGCCTTTCAGCTATTCCACACTACCTCGCTGCATCAGGAAAAAACATTTTCCTGTGTTGCTACAAGCAAAAGTTGATTGCACCGATAGCACCGATAGCCTCTTGGTGCCGCTCAGTAGCCCTCCATAGCCCCACGTAGCCGTACACCAAAGATCAATAGCGGTTGATAGCCATAAGCCCCAGATTGATAGTGCTGTATAACCGCAATCTGACAAGCTCCCTTGATTTACTTCTGGAAGACAGTGTATGATGTTTTCTATGACGTTCCAGGTGTCACATTATTCATTTTGGAAGAAAAATCTCTTGAGGCAAAAAAAGATTGGGCTCAAATCACAGAATGATTCCATATCACATCTATGTATACTAGGTACCTATATCATGCATCTCCCCGCAGGAATAGGGCTTTAATCAGGTAGAGCGAGGGCAAAACAGACCTTCGGATGAATCGGCTAACATCAGCGCTCCAGTTTTCGCCGCACTTGCCTGACATGACATTCCTCCTAAACAGGAGGGACGAGCCACGGGTCGTATTCAACTACCGTGCCCCTGACTCTCTCCTCCGCACACTGGCACCGCCTAATGATTCGACCCCATTCCAAATCCAACCTTGTCCCACTTCCGAATTCTTTCATAGTCATAATGGGTGCAACATCCCCAGGGATGCCACCGGCTTCATGGACAGCATCAATGAGGACAGTGGTTGTGAGCGCCGCCCAGCCCATCCGCTTGAACTCAGCCCGAATCTCATGTACCTCCAGTTCTCATAGGCAGTGCCAAGCCCGGCTTCACTACCAATCTATACCCCATGCTGAGCATGTCAAAGGTATCCCCATGCTTCTCCAATATCCTGTTTCCGACAGAGGTGAGTTTTACGATGTGCAGACAGGCCTAAGACTTACTCGAGCTCATATATAGTACTACTACGAACGCTCATGGTGGTCGGGTAAATTTGCACATCCAGACAATATTACCTGGGACGACAAGATCCCCAAAGTTTGCAGGTGGCTCCTTTGGCTCAACGTGCGGCTCTAATGCTCACTAGATTGGTGGGGCATATCTAACGGCGGGATGATACTGGGCGATAACTACCACCACTTTGCACGGTTCAAACTTGCGGATTTGTCGCGCGAGCATACAGACCTCATGGACGTGGCAATTACGCGCTTCGCCGAGACCCTGTGCGAGGAAGATTGCAATCGCACAGCGGTGATGGCGGAGTATGGTATCACGGGCGCCAGTCAGGCTCGGGAGGAGCTGTACCGCTTCAAATATACGATCAATGTGGATGGGACAACGTTCTCGGGCAGATACCTCGGCCTCTTGCGGTCCGGCTCTCTCGTATTCAAGGTACCAATCGACACACTTTAATCCCATCTTCGCAACTGAAAATTATGGCAGTCAACCATTTTCGAGGAATATTTCAACAACTGGCTCCGGCCTTTGAACATTACGTACCAGTCAAGGCTGACCTGTCAGACCTGGTGCAGCAGATTGCCTGGGCGAATACGCATCCGGACGAGGCACGATTGATCCAGCAGCGGGGAATGGAGGTGGCACGCTGCGTTCTCACGGACGATCAGAACGACTGTTATTTTTTCGTGGTTTTGCTTGAATGGGCACGGCTGCAGGACTATGCGCGGGGACGACCGTCCCTGTGATTAACTCTCGACTTTCCCGGGCTGGTCTGATAATGAGCCGCACTATATATTTGTATGCTGTTGTGTCCATAATCATCCTGGCGATTGCACACCTATAGTGTGATGAACATGCGCTCGGCCAACATCGCCGAGATCCCCGAAGGAATGAGTTGTGCTCCGAGTTTGGTGGGTACAGCATATGTATGCATCAACTTCAACTCAACGCGGGAAGACAAGTTTCAAATAGTATAACTGACACGCAAGACTCAAATTACACTGTAAATATATGGTACGATCCGTTTAGCTGTGATATGTTACTCTCTACTGCTTCTCTGCTTCTCTGCTCCCCTGTTTTCTCCGAAGGGATGCATTGACGGGATGCGGATCCTGTATAGTGTTTCAGTCTTGCCACAGCGGCAGAACGAACGCAAAACAAACCTTAAAAATCTCATCCAATTCCTCGCTATAATTAGGTGGGTGAGATTAGGCAAAGCAGCTCTCACAGCAGAGTGACGTACAGCGTGCGACCCTTCGTTTCCACTGCGATCAGGTATATGACAATCGTTTCCACCACATCCCAGCAGGCGGGGACAAGCATGTACTTCCAGCCAATGTTCTGGAACGCTACTGAGCCCGCGAATAGATTGCACAGTGAGCACAGGCTTTGAACCAAGGCAAATCTGAAATGGGTATAACATGTCAGTGAAGTGCTGGGACGCTTTAATGGGAACTGACAGGGATAAGCCTTTGGCCCTGGCGATTTCACCGTCAACGGTAAATTTACTATTGTCAGATCACCACTCACCTGTTGCTGAAATCTAGGCATTCAGAGGCGTACATCCCTGTGATCCATGTCAGCTAGTGCCCAAATGAGATTTGCTACAACCCCGCCTTGAAGTGGCATGTAAACCATATTCATGATGAAATTGAAAATGACTGGTGGAGCGTCGATAAGTGCGTACTCGCCAAGGCAAGGGATGACTCACAGAGGAAGGCGAGGGCAGGCTGCGTCATGGCCTTTGCAGTAAACGCTGAAAAAGACGCGCTGAGCATATCTTTGGGGCTCCAGATAGGTTGAAATTTGTTACCTGCAGCTAAAGCCATGCTGATGGCGCAACCAGCAGTGCCCCACAACCACAAAGGTCTTCTGCCCACTGGATTTGATTCCCAATCAGAATGTAGGTAATTCAGGCAAAGCAAGTACCTTTGTCGACGATCGAGGCGCCGAATAACGCACCCAAAGCTCCCAAGGCCACGGAAACGAAGGTAAATATGAGCCGACGTTCTTGCGACTTGACTGCAAACAGTGAGTCGATAAAAGATAATGCTCCGGAAAGACGCACCGCCCGCCAAATCGAACACAACCGTGATGTAGTTGCTGGACCGGACGGAGTTAGCAATGAGACTTGATGGGGGAACGACGAGAAGCTTCACAAGATTCCGATGCCAGAGAAAAGGTAGCAAAGCCCCATCAAGATATCACGAGCGTTCTGTATCGGGCTCCCCGAGAGTTGAAAAGCTCGGAGTAATCCCACCTTGCTCGGGCGTCAATCGTCTGAGGGGCGAAACATAAGGGCACGCACCATCTTTTATCAGTTCCGTCTACTTTGATACCTGCCTCCAGTTCTTGCCATTCAAGAACGACCAACGGCGCATTCACATCACCGTTTCCGTGGTACTTCGCCAGAACCTGGCGTGCCTCGTCTTTTCGGCCAACCGATATCAACCAACGTGGGGACTGGAATATCGTTGAGAGCATACTGCATAGAAACAATAAGATTGTACCTCCGGGATAAATAGGACGCCAACGGCAAGGACGACGGTGGGAGCGAATTGGATGGCACATGGAATCCTCCATGACAGGCTCGAATTCATGCGCCCGGTGGCAATCACTAGACCAGCTATATTCCCTGCTAGTCAGTTTACGAGGGCGCCTTGTGGTTCCCAACTCGTACAGCAGACGATGGATCCCACGAATTGAAACGCTATAAGCATGTCAAACTTGATAATTCACAATAGATGTGCATGGCTCACTATTGCATCTGAATCGGTTCCAAATGAGTCGAATAAGTGACTGGCCGCAGCATATCGGACTTACAGCCCAGCCAAACGCCCCCGCCACTACAGAAAATTAGCTCCGCTCACAAAGGAACATTCAGATATGTACTTGCGGTGGAGAGATTTCGACAACATATGCAGGTCTGTGCCAGTGTATTAGCCGACACGCCAGACGATAGTTGGACAACGGCACCAACGCTGACGATGTGTTCATAGTGGACCCAAAGCCGAGAAGGAACCTCCCGAAGAAAAGGTAGATACGGCTCTGAGCGGCCGTGACGGTGGAAATACCCTGATTGTCCATGTCAGACCATGGTACCTTATTTGGAAGGCTGCAGAGCGTACAGCGAGAAGGATTATGCTTGCTGCAAACTGATTCGGATGAAGTCAGTGGTTTTCGTGATCTAACAGAAGACGACAAGTATACCATTCCCCCCTTGCGGCCCCATCTATCCGCCACGGGTCCCGCCACGAAACTCGCTGCAATGTTTCCTGACCGAAATCGGTAAGATAAGACCATTAAGCGCAGGGGAATGCGCCTTACCGAAGTTGAAAATTGCGAACAAAAGGGCCGTAATGATGCCTTGTCCGCCACCTTCACCGCTAATACCGAAGTACTCGGTGAACTGGCTACAGGGCTGGAGGTTATTCCCGCCATGGAAATGAAGAAAGAAACGACTAACGACATGCCGTTTATCCCGCTCATCACTATAGGATGAAAGTTAACATACATGCCTCTAAAGAAGTTAGGAACGCACCCGACGTGTCAAAGCCCCAGCCCAGCGAACCAATAAATGCCACACAAACGATCATGTACAGCTTGAACGCCTGTATACTGAGTGGATTGAGCTGTGGGCCAGTTGAGAGTGCCAGAGCTAGGTCATCGTTCAAAACACCGTGGGCGTTGTAGATCGAAGCGGGTTCGTCGCTGGACGCAGCTGTGACAGAGTTCTTTTCCGACATGGGGAAGGAGAAAAGAGGCGTAAGATGGGCAGCCTTTCGGTTAAGTGATACATGAGACGCGCAACGCAACCGACAGAAATAGGAAAAGTCCTTTGCGGCGTTCATCTATCTCTCTGGCTGAGTGATGCGCCCGTTCATTGTTACGTACTTCCGAGGCAGGGCTGCCGCAGGGGTCGAGAGTCGAGACTCTTCCGGATCCGTATGAAGAGGTTGAAACAGAAATGAGGGGGAGCAGTGGCAAACGTCGAGTAGGGCGAGGTAAGTACTGTATGGCGTCGTCACTGTTGTGGATCCGGTCAGGTCCTCTGAAACGCGATATGACACACGCGGCGCCCAAGTTCAGTCCACGGCAATGTCCCGATCATTCCAGATGTCCGATCAATGATGCGCACCGCCTTTAGGCTCCGTGCCGATCCGGGATAGTAGGCGGGCGGATCCGACCAGATCGACATCGATGATGCTTTTTTCTGTCGTTGTTCTGTCGATGCCCCGTTTAATTCATCGCCCCTTGGACTCCATCTGACTTGACACATGATAGCGACGATGTTCAAGCACTCGTCCGACTTGATACTTAGGTCTGCGCGTACCACTGTCGAGGATGAGTACCGAGGATATAGAATCCCGGCGGTGGGTTATTTCGATAAGATCTGTTCTCGTCTTTCTTGCTAATTTCTCTTACTAATTTTCTGATGTGTTACCAGGGCACTTCTCCAGGACGAGGTAAATTCCACGATCTTGCCGTGTTACTCCGTTTCTCACCCTTTGAATAGACCATGTATCCCAATCCAGAGGCGTTTAGACCTGAGCGCTTTTTACTTAACGGCAAGCTCAACCCGGCCATCAGAGATCCAGAAACGGTCGCCTTTGGGTTCGGAAGACGGTCAGTGATCCAGTTTCAACATCGAGCACCAGCACAGAGCCGATCAATATGCCCTGAATGTAGGATATGTCCGGGCAAACACATGGCCACATCCACTCTCTGGATCACAATCGCGTCTATTCTGTCTACTTTTGACATCAGAAAAGCCGTCGGGAAGGACGGGGAGGTAGTTGAGCCGACGTATGAATATTTTCCGGGACTAGTATCGTGCGTCTGGATGTTATTTTTTCATGCAAATGCTAACGCGGGTAGGTAGATCACCCCTCCCTTTCGAATGTTCAATTACCCCGCGGTCTTCGCAAGCGGTAGAGGTTATTCAAGCTACGAGTTCGTAGATTTGGACCTTGATTGCATATGCATGTGAGTACTTTCGGACGTTCGGAAATACCAATCTTTCTCAGTCTATTCGCAGTGCGTATGACAATATTTACAGGAGAGCATTTACTAATAATGTAATTCTTCGTTTACTTTTTTTTGAGTTTCAAGTATAAACTCGATCATTCGCCAAAGCCAAACTGGGAGTCAGAATTTCCGCAACCGCAGCGGAACGGTACATGAAAGAACATAAAATATGCACGAGTTTCGATTCGGCAGTCGTCAACAGAGACGGACATGAGCAAAATATGAGGGAACGAGACGAACAGGTAACGCGGTTATCCTGTGTATGAGGTTGACATTGGTGGGTCAGTGCCGTTCGCAATGGGAACCAGAAAAAAATGAAATGAGCACGGACCCAAACCACAACCGACATGGGTTCCCACTTGATGCGCACCTGGTGGTCGGTGCCCATTGCGATGTGATCGTACAAAAAATTCAACAGGAGATCTGTAAATCGTCAAATTTCGGCCGGCAAACAGGAGTTAACGGAAATCGGTCCTCCCCCAGGGCCAAAAAATGACCAGACCCCCCTTTTCTTTACCCAGGGCTGGTTTTCAGTCCTGCCGGCTTGTTCGGCCTTAATCGGTCGCATCGGTCGTCCCTTGGAAATCGGACTGGCGGGGTTGCCAATTCCTGAACAAGAGCGGTAAATTCACGGTGAAGTACAGGAACGGTCCACAGGAAAGACTAACGAGAAGGAACTGCGGCAATGTCACAAAGACGAAAAAGGCGCTGGTATCTCTGTCACATCCCACGCCGATATGTGGGCTAAATGAAAATGAAAAGGTGGGTGCGTCGGCTCGTGACAGAGAAAAAGTAAGAAGAGGAACAAAAACACGAAAGGTGAGTCCCGGACCAAGGAAAACAGCGGCGTCCACACGAAGCGCTTGCCGTGTACCCCAGAAAGCTCAGCGGCGAAAAGGATCATTCCCACGTGCGAGAGAGACAGCGGTAGACCAGCGCTGGCGGGCGAAGTCCGAAAGACAGAAAATGTGTCAGAAGTGCACTAGCCAGGGGTACGAATGTAGAGCATGCGGGGCGCGATTGACTTGTATTGGCACGATTTTTCAATTCTTCTCAAAGCTCGGATAGCGATCATTTGCACCAGATTCGGCGAGTTCAGGAGACTTCAGAAAAGAGCAATTCGGTGTAAGTTTGAACCTGAGACAAACCGTACCGAGTGACAGGTAAATCATCGGGCAAGCCCTGAGCCGAGTACACAGAAATAGCGAACGAGGTCAGTTTGCAGAAGTGGTCCAGGTCTTTGGCAACGGTGCGAGAAAGATATGACGCGCCAACGAGGAAAATGGCGTGAGAGTCGAAACAGCGCCAATTATCGATGTTGTTTTGACCATAGTAGGCTCAGAAATGACACACGACGGCGAGGTGGGATATTTCCCCGACAACGGAGTAGACCGCGCCCATAGACAACATAGGAATAATCTAGATTCGGCACAGTCGGGCTTGAAAGCCATGAGCGGAATCGTACCATTCGATTCGATTGGAATTTCGGGGTGGTCCGTCCAGGTCTCTCGAATGTCACCCAAACCATGAGTTTACAGTAAAACCCTTCAGCAAAGGCAACACAGATCTAGAGGCGGAAGGCATTCAAGACGCGTAATGGCCAGAAACGACATAAACGTAAGAAACAGGAGGTTTGATGTCCGCAAGCTCAGGACACTGCCACATCAACTCCTTCCAAGTTTGCCTTGGACGCGACTGCCTCGTCCCAAGCCACATATCTCCTGCACGACCGCCATTTCAGTGTGATACGAAATGTCGCAACAAAAATAACCGGTCCAAGATCTTTGCCGATACCAGGCATTGTCTGCGGCGACGTTGAGAACGTGGGGTGTGTTGGTCGTCTGGCGCGGAATCTTCGACCCCAACATTTTCTCAAGCATATATGCTAAGACGGGATAAATCAGGTACGCCCAACCGATTTTCCATACCCTCGAAGTCGCTGAAAATCCTTCGCCAGATGCACAATGCAGCGTATCACCTGCAGCTATTCGACTCGTAGCCATGTCAGGCACCCTCATCTTCGCCCGACTTCATGCCATGGATCCTTGATGGAAAGCAGCGAGGCAGGATAGGGCAGGATAGGATAGGATGTCCTACCTCGACTTTCGGGTTTTCCCCGCTTTTGGGGCGGCTGTACGTGTGTGGGCTTCTTCCTCCTTTCCTCTGTAACGCCCTGTCCTGCGTAACGCGCACGGTTTTGGTGGGCCGGCGGTGTGGTGCATCCGTCTGTGCGGTCGGCTTGGATAGCGTGCCTGGAACGGCGCTGGAGATTCACAGCGTAGAGGTGTCTAGCACCTCTTTGGCCTGACGTGCGCGGTCGCGCGCTGTCGTCGTTTCTTCGCCGTTATCATGATCCGCCGCCCCTGCGGGCTTGCCTTGGAGGCCTGCGCGCGCGACTCCACGACGTGTCCCCTTCAGCCGGCGTGGGCGGGCGCTGGCTGTCTTCCCAACCTGCGATCTTCGATCTTCTTTGCGCTCGTGCCCGCCCCTTGTCGCTCGACCGTGCGTGCCCAGGCGCTGGGCACCGTATCTACCCTTGCTTTCTGGTGGTACAACGCTGGCGCTGCGCTCTGGGAGGTTTTCCGCTCCTGCGCCTCTGCACGTTTCCTTTCTCGCCTCATTCTTTTTCCCGGCTTCATGAATTTATTGTCTACTTGCTCCCTCTCTCCCGTCCTCCCGTCCTCTGACTAACCATACCTCCCCCAGCTGGACAAATACCGCCCTCCGCTGCCCCACCGACTCCTTCCTCCCACCCCCTTCGCATTCTCCCTCCAGAGCGCCGACGACGACGACAAAGAAGACCCTCGACGGGAGCCCGCACGCGGACGGGGTGGGGGGCGGGTACGCGGACAGGCCGTTTGATGCGCGGGGGGACTATCCCAGGGATTATGGCGGGGCGCGACGTCCCCGTTCCTACCCTGATGGCCGCGACGATGGGATGGCAGCGAGGGAGGTAGGTGAGAACGGGAAGAGGCGGGGGAAGAGGCGGTATGAGGAGGAGGAGGAGGGGGGGGGGAGGGGAGGGAGAGAGGGTGGAAGGCAGGGATAGGAGGGAGGTGAGGGAGAGGGAGGGGGGAGACGGAAGGGAGGGGAGAGGAGAGGGGAGGGTTCCGGGGTGGCTGGAAGGTAAGTTTTTGTTTGGTTTTCGCTTCTACTCCGCCGTGCGGAAAAATACGAGCTGGATCCGCGTCTGGGTCTGGCCACTTGGGAGTGGAGTAGCGAGCTTGATGTGGTCGTGGTGGCGGGCGTGACGGATTGCATATACCCGCCCCGCGTCAGTGTATCATGCGGCTCGTCAGCGTGTAGGATGAAGTACTCAGGTGCTGCTGCTCGCGCGCGTCTTGATAGTCTGGCGTTCCTTCGTGTCTTTTTCGTTGACTCACACTTCGCTGAGACTGACGTCCTCCCTTTCTCTTCTAGCGACATCACCATACGTCGCTCCCCCGGGCCCGCCTCCGCCGTTCCGCCGCGAGGCGCACGATTCAGGTGACCTTGCGCCCGCCTACGACGTTCGCACAAACTAATTTATGTGCATCTGCAGGTGGCCCCAATGGAAATGGAGTGCGAGAAGGAGACGAGCGACAGGTGGCGCAGCGGAGTCGGTGGCAGGCGGTGCTGCTCGAGGCGGGTGGGCTAAGCGCGGCACTGAGTGACGACAGTATGCGGAGGTTGCGCTATTGTCTGAGTTGGTTGCAGGTTAGGCCCTCTCTTCTCGCAACGACATAATGCTGACCCCACCGCTTTTTAGTACGCAACGCAACACATCGACGCGCAGATCCTCATCCTGCGAGACTTTATCGCGTCCCTCCATCCGCACCCCCTCCCGGCAGTTCCCTCGCCATCTCGCCCGACGCCCCCGAACCCGAGCTGACGCCCGACCACCTCCGCACGCTCGCGCACCTCCGCAGCGACATCGTACACACCATACGCCAAGCCGTCGGCGTCGTCTCGAAATACGCCGGCGGCGCGCTCCCCGAGCCCGCCCGCGGGCGCGTGCGCGGATTCATCCTCGACCTGTCGAAGCGGTTCAGCGCGGAGAGCAGCGGCAGCGGCGGGATGAGTCCGGGCGCAGCGGGAGTGGCGAGCGCGACGGGGGTGGCGGCGGCTGCGGGCTCGGGTGGGGCATCGAGGAGTGTAAAGGTTTGCACTTGTTTACACCCAGCCGCCGACGGTCAATAGGTGATTCAGCCGGAATTTATGCGATCACTTGTTCCTTCCTGGCATTCTTCAGCCTATTACATCGGACTATTGCAGATGAAGCTCCTTACGATCTTCTACAATACTGTGCCATTTCGTTCAATTAGTAGGGTCACAGGTCACAAGCCTCAAATTGTACGAAAATTTTCGTAGGTCACAGCGTCACAAAGGGGTCATAAGAAAGGTCGCTTTCGACTCGGAAATGGGCCAAAAATGACGAAAGAAAATAGCTGCAGCGGCCCTGTGGGGATCATAGGCTAAAATACATCCATTGACAATTGACATAAGATTGACATTGTCAACTCCTCACGCACACACGCGCCTCACGCCAACTTGTGCTCCTCGACACATCTGAACCGTCTTCATCGTTGTGCCGCAACCAACCCAAATAGCGCCGGTTCTGCTTCCTCGACCTCTTGCTTCTCCCTGACGGCAGTCCCAATTCACAATACAGTATGTTATATTCACGTTACCTCCCATGTTCAAAGCCGATGAATTTTGCTTGTGCAACGAAAAGAGCTATAACTGGATCAAAATAAATTGAGGGACGAGCCAGTAGGCGAGTCACTGCTGAGTACTAGCGCTGAGTGTCGGCGTGCAGCTCGTGTGCGTGAGGTGCGGATCTGGAGCGCTGAGTTCGCCGCTTCAACACTGATCAAGCTTTGCTTGTCGTGCGGGGGTCTTCTCGTGGCAACTGCGCCCGTCACTGTTGTTTGCAACCGTGCATGTGCATGGAGGAACGGAAGCGATGTCGCGGCGGCGAGTTTCTGATTTTGCCATTGCGACTTGTGAAACCATTCCGAAGCCTTTTCAACCGAGCACCACAGACCTTGGAAATGGTTTCGGAGCATTCTGAATGCAGACCTTCACTCAGTTGAATAGAATTCAGTGAGAAGATTAGAGAAACGAAACTCGGCGCCACGACATCCCTTCCGTTTCTCCACGCGAGCAGTCATCGCAACATACCATCATTCCTTTTTTCTTCCTCCCGCTCAGTGGCACTCACTCGCTCGCTCGACTCGTCGTCGTGCGCACCTATTACTGCTTCGACTACCTACTTTCCTGCTCTCCCGCTCCTTCCCGAAGACACACTCCCCGCTCCTGTCGGTGGTAGAGGGATATCCATCCAGACTGATCACACTGCCGGGCGGAAACTTGATACTCCGGAGTCGCAACCACAATGGCGTTGACCTGGTTGCCGACCTGGAGAATGTTGACGAGGATTTTGGCATCGCGCACGGCAGGAAGATCCTGAAAGACCGTAAGTAAGGTGCCAGAAGAAGAATATAAACAGATTTGTACCTTGAGGAAGCTGTTAACCTCCGCATGTCGAGATACGCGGGTACCGATAACCCTTGGTGACACTCACTTCGTTGTCCTCTTGGTCCCACCAGGAGGTGATAATGTCAACCTTTGCGTGATGGACGCTGAACGCGTAGTTCTTGACGCCGTCCAGGCCCAATGCGCGGTTGACGGCCTGCATTGCTGCGCTGTCCAATATCGCCTGACGGCCGTTGTTACTGAGTCCACCCTTGTACTCGACAAACGAAAGGATGTATTCTTCGTGCAAGTCGGGGCCTGCGTACACAACACCGCCAGTTCGCAGAGTTTGCAGGACCTGCGTCGGAAGAGGTATGACAACGGCGCCGTCGGCCGTAGCGACGGAGGTCGGTCCATGGGGCAATCGACGTTCGTCATATTTGACAACATTAACTTTACTTTCCACGCTTTAGGAGATGAGCTCGCATATAGCAACTTGGAAGAGAAACCCACAGATAGGAACTATTCACCAAGGCGTTGGGATCGGTTTCGAAGGCAAGCTCAAAGAGATCGTCGACTGCGCGACGAATGGCGGCTTCTGAGCTGCTTCGGTCTAGTGCCCCCTTAAAGCGGTTGAACAAGCGACATAGGTGTTTCATGTGCCCTTCGAAGTTCATAGAATCCAGGTTTATAAACCTGTTTATTATGGCGGTCCGGATGCACTTTTATTTGGCCGCAAAAGATAAAGGTGATTTCGGCCTTTCCTCAACAAAAATAGGTGTTTTGACGCCCTCCGCGCTAAAATGACAGAGATCAATCTGTCAGTATATTTTGGGCGCGAAGCAGTGATCCCCGCAAAACAAAGTCAGACCCCCGCAAAACAAAGTTCGACCCCCGCAAAATAAAGTCAACTTCGCCCGCAAAACTTTTCGATTGACATCTCCGTGCACTAAATTGGGCCATGTTCAGGTCCCTATCCAGAAACGTAAGCACTATTCATTGTCAATAATCAAGGTGTAACTGATGCCGCAAATAGGAACAGGGCTTGGATTGAAGTCAAGAGGTACAGAGCATACAGAGCAAGGTGGTTACAAAAAGGGAGCATCGTGCGAGGTGTGCCGAGGAGACTCAGCGCATCAAGACAGGTAGTGCGAGGTGATGCAATAGAGCTGCATTCAAATGGTTGGCATTTTGAAAAGTGTGACCTGGTGCAATAGAGGTGCTTTCAAACGACTACATTTTGAAAAGCATGACCTGGTGCAATGGAGGTGCATTCAAAGGGCTGGCATTTTGAAAAGCATGACCTGACACAATAGAGATGCATTCAAAATGCCAGCCCTTTGAATGCACCTCCATTGCACCAGGTCATGCTTTTCAAAATGGCAGTCACTTGAAGGATTGTGCTGCTCAGGATGATCTTCAAGGGTCCAAGAGGCGAGGGAGAGTCATTTTCACATATGGTATGTTGTGGAGTCATTGAATAAAATCAGGGCTTTACATGGTCTACTCAGCAAGATCATGTTCATTCTAGCTGGTATTTGGTCAAAGCGAAAAGAAAATCCAAATGACTTGAACTTCTGATGGCGCTGCACGGTGCTATCTGTGAACATGGTAAGTTACGATAAGGCTGACCGATCCATCTGACCACCTCGCGGCCCGAGCGAGTGGTTTGGCTTGTGCCTCGCCGCTTGCGGCCATCCCACCAGTCATAAGTTATGATCAGGCTGACCGATCCATCTGACCACCCTGCCAGTCGGTCCGAAGGACCGAACGAGAGATTACAGGATCACCGGTCCGAAGAGGCACCTGCCACGGAAGCTTTACTAACATGTGATACATATGCTTCGGAGGCTGAGAAAGGAAATATGAAAGGCTCCGAGAAAGGCAACTGAATGGTCCCAAGCCCCACCGTCCGGCATTTCACCGAGAGTGTTAAAAGGCGGGGTAACTCCTATGAGAGTTCCTCTATCAGAATGGCTGAACTGAATTACCCAGGAATTCCTTCTTCAGTGGTTGACTTCTACCGGAAATCACACATATTACTCCCCGGTACTTCGGGACCTCCACGGACAAGTCAGCAGACGCCTGGCGGCTATCAACTTCACTTCCAGTACAACATCCCGCTGAACCCCGCCAGAGCCACGGCGGGGGGCTTTCCCACAGGGCCAGAGAGAATCCAAGACACTCGGCCCATGAGCAAACATCTGGCGCAGGCACGGGGGGCACTGCGAGAGAATCATATCGCCCGTACGCAAGGGCGTCCCCTGCTCACATTCGCGCCCCTTGCGCCACAGGCTCCGGAATCCGCACATCATATTCCTTCAACAATTAAATCCGCCTCTCCGCCCGACATGCCGATGGGAACACGTCCCGCCTTCAATTCCGCGCAGCCGACCCTCAAAAGAAAGCGAAAGGAGACGGGGCTCATTCATTTACAAGGTCCTCCGCAGACTAAACACACGCGGTTGCCGGCCAGGTACAAAGAGAAGAGCGAATTGGCAATCAAATGCCTCCCATTTTTGTACCGGAAATGTGCCAGTAATATATGCTGCTCATCATGCGGGTTGGTTTATTTATCTATGACGCTCCACTCTACACCCTGACTAGTACCGTCGCATTCATAGACGCGTATTCTTTGAGACCACAACACCCACGGAACTCATTGCACATTCACGAGGGGAACATGCTGAGATCTGCGAAGGGGTGGAGAAGCTTATCATCACCAAGGAGCAACGGAAGGGGGTACGGTCTCAGCACACAATTCAGGACGGGTATGGGGCTTTGCTCACTTCAAGCTTATTTTCAAACGCAACATATCTAGCCCCAATCGGCCTTTATGCAGCATCCAAGTAGGTCACCCACTAACTCCGGTGCCCAGAATTTTGGAGCACGGAAAGCATACTGAATTATATTCTTCTGGATTTACTCGGGTTTAACGGAGTATTCACTCAAGTCTAATTGCGAGGGGGGGGGAATTTAAAAAACTTTCACCCGTGGAAAAAAATCTTTGCAGAAGCGAGGATCAGCGATAATTCCTCACCAGGGTGCGTGGACACATCGGGGGCTAAAATAATATCCTATTGATCTGAACGCACTACATGTAGATACGCAAAACGCAAAACGTAGGCAACTCAGCGTGTACACGGAACTTGATTAAACTCAACCCCTTCTACATAAATTGACTTGGGGGTGTGGCCATCCCGTAGCGTGGCGGATACTCGCAATTATGTATTATAATTGGAATCAAGTACTGTGATTTCTTCTTCACCAGGGTGTAATGTGCAGCACGTTATGGAATTTCTTGACTCTTGAACCATAGGAAAGAAAAGAAGGACCAAAATTTGAAGGAAATGTTGACAAGACCAAGAACAGGATGATTCCCACGAAGAGATGACCGGCCATACTTGCGAGCAAATTTATGTGAGCTCAAAACACGATTGGGAGCAGAAGATGTGTGTATAGAGAAGCTCCCAGCATAGTTTTACCAATATCAAGATTTTGTCTGCTTGTGTGTGACTTGATCTGCAACAGCGGCTCTCAAACCAATATTATTACATGTTTGAAACATAGCCACACAGAGCTGCATTCAAATGGCAGGCATTTCGAAAAGCATCACCTGGCGCAATGGAGGTGTCAGGTCATGCTTTTCAAAATGCCTGCCATTTGAATGCACCTCTATTGTGTCGGGTCATGCTTTTCAAAATGGCAGCCATTTGACATTTCCTTGGTGTGGATGTTCTGACTTATTGCATTGCAAGGGATGGATCAACACGATGCACGTTGTAATGATCTCATCACAATAAATGTACGCGGTGCAGTGGATCAGTGAGCAAAGTTGTGGACTCGAATGGCCAGAATTGTGTGTTTTTTTTTTTTTTTTTTTGCTTTTACACTACCGGTACACCGGCGAGAACATCCCGCTCCACAACAACATCCTACGAGATTGCTTGGTCCAGGAATTCCGATATCACTGAAGCATGACTATCAGTCCATCTAT
This sequence comes from Mycena olivaceomarginata, assembly GCA_029378375.1. Taxonomy (NCBI): domain Eukaryota; kingdom Fungi; phylum Basidiomycota; class Agaricomycetes; order Agaricales; family Mycenaceae; genus Mycena; species Mycena olivaceomarginata. The sequence goes on along the minus strand of JARKIC010000023.1, from coordinate 307,820 downwards.
AGGAGGACTGAACACAGGAACTTACAATATATACGTCGGATTGGAGGTTTGGAGGTGCCAGCGAAGGTGGAAATGCGAGAAGACCCAGGAAGACCCGTGGCCGTCGCCTGTAATGAATGTGAGAATATATTCAACTCCGATCATTAGTTGGCTCTTCATCACCAGTTCCCACGAATTCTTCGTCGTCAGGGTCAGAGTGTTGGTTATTACGAATATACGTTAGGCGTGCATTGGGGCCATCGCATTTCGATGCCTTCCTCCAGCTAGCCCGATGCAGCGGCTTGTACACGACTTCTTGCTCGCCGTTCTCCTCTCCTGCTGTTTTTACGGCTGCCATGGTTCGGGGGAGCTCGTTATCAAGAACGACAAAGCCCTGTTTGACTGGAGAAAAATTATTAAACGCTCGTCTTTGACCTTCAATAACCGACGAGTGCAGTACCATCTCCCTTACCACAAAGGAGACCCGTTTTATCGCGGATCGGACGTGCTCTTCATGGCGCAAGAAATCGCTGACCCCGTCACCCTCCTTCGTGAGTACACCACTCGGCGCGATGCTCTCCACGGCGCCCGTGCTGCTCTCTTTTTACGTGAAGACGGCACCATTCCGACACGCTCTTGGTTCAACAAGAAGTTCTTTGCACTGCTCTCTCGTGAGTACGGTGGCCATTCTCCTCGAGCCGGCGCCGCGACATTTTACGCCAGTCTTTCTGTACTTTTACAGCAAACCGTACCCCACTTGAGATGGGAGTGAGGAAGGCGCTCGAAGTAACCACAATTATGCACATGCATCGGGGTAGGTAGGTAGGTACATAGTTAGGTAGCAGTACACGGCATTCCGAGGAGACTCCGAGAGACCAGGTACATGTAGAATGGTTACAGCGGCGCAGGTTTAAAGAGACATCAATGGCCTTCAAACCAGGTTGTAGACGTCATTGACGCCCACCCCATGGAGACCAAGTTCTTTGGCGGGCTTATCAACCGCAGTGTCCACAACTGTCTGAGAGGTGGTGACCTGTAGTCCCCATGAATTCGACGAGTCGAAAGGTTTACATGCTACACACCAACACTTGAATCCGGAATCGGGGTTCGTGATTTTGTGGTAGGAGCCCTTGGAGCGCCATCTGAAAGTAAAAACTCATGTATTGAGTTTCACCCTGGATGGAGTGCGGGCCACCACCGACCTCTCGCCGGGCAGTCTCCCGAATCCTGGCCCAGTACCAGTGCCCGAGTTTCCCAAGCACTATAACACAGAACACGATGTTTAGATGAACTGCATCGAGAGAGCGAGGTTGTTGGGTAGTGTAGGTATGATGGTGGTGAGGTGGAAACCGAGTCTTCGAGATACTCCCATGGTTGACAGCTTTTATTTCAGCAGCATGCGAACATGGGAGGCCTGATGCGACATCGCTCAACTCGAGAAGCACATGAATGAGAAGGCGCAGCCTTGCACAAACAAGGCACAATTATACTGTCACCGGACAAAAAATGTGACTGAGGATGGGTGAGGGAATTTCGGCCCCGGGAACTGCCGGAATAGGTGTTTTTTAATCCAAAATGGCGGAATAGATTTCCACGGGTGTGGATCACCAGGTTCTCGTTCCTTGTCCAGTTGACATCTCGGATGTGGGGCAGACACAGCCCATACATTTGCGATATTCCGGATCGAGTTCTGCCATCGCCTTCTTCTCACCATCCGCAACACCCTCATCATCGTCATCTTCCCCCGCCGAGTCATCGTTATTGAGGTCCATGATGGTCGTCTTTCCATTCTTCTTGGTCGTTGCAGCTGGTTTCTTCTTCTTTATCATTGCACGCAGAGATAACATGTACTAATTTTGCAGTGAGAATGTGGCCGAGGAGAAGACTGGCGGACTTGAATTGTCACGGAATCACTTCAAATAAAGTCCTTACATTTATATCGAGGCAATAGAAGATTTTCAAGACTGTTTACCGCATACCATACCTACCTTGTTGTCCCACAATAGATTAAATTGTTGTTTTCTGAAAACCCAGGTCTGTGGATCTGAGTGATATCACAAAATGGTCATGCTAGATACAAGCTGCCTCATGTACTTGTCCGCTGCTCAGGATTGGATTTTATCAAAGGATTGACCTTTCGCCGAGCCGACGCCATCCAAGCCCGCTGTCCAGTCGTCAAGACTCAAAGATATGGAATCCATGTTACTTGCGATGAGATCCGATAAGAGTTTGCTGAGGGTTCTGCTGCTCGGCAGGTTTGGTTGTAATCGATCTCTCGACCAATTTGCCATCACCCTCAGAATGGCGGGGTCGCCAGCATAGCGCACGATCAATCGCATAATAATCATGTGAAATGGTTTGTTAGCATCGGTGGAGATGTCATACCTGGATATCTATTCCTCCACCGGTTGCGCTTACAGAACAGCTTGACACGTGGAAAGGATTGGCAGGTGATGGCGTCAAGTCTACCGGGCCGGCCAATTACGTACCCTAGCCGCCGTGTCACCACATCAACTCATACTCCTTTCTGTCTCTGTCAATGCTCCATTGCCTATGTCCCTCTCTCTGATGGAGGCCTTGTTAGTGGCGGCCAAACCATTCTTACCGGATCTTATTGCCCGCAGAGGATATTACATATCTTTTGGTTATGTCATCTTCTAGACTGGGCCACAAGGGCTTATGAGGCAGCAGATCCATCAGACTAATATCCTATGTGAATGCCACTGCTGCTGTCAGGAAGGCTAATGAGGGAAATGTGCAGTGCGTGTTCCTGGGTCTTCCATGATGGGTTCCAACGTGAGTGGTTTTAAATGTTCCAGTATGGAACCCACAGTGGAAACTCCACTAACTCCACCATGTGTTCCATAGTGGAACATTAGCTGAAAAGAAACATCCATTGGAACACCGGCATTACGAAGGATATCCAAAAATTGTACATAGTTTGACATAGGACCCCAGATCACCCGTAATGCAAATTCTTTGACACATGTGGCAACGGGCAGTTGGCCATTGCTGTGGGCAAGGCCCTGAGGGTGGGATGCGGAGAAGAGGTAATTAATCTAAAACATTGATTCGCGCGGAGCGCATGGTGCCGGCTACCGGCCCCTTTAATCATGTGGTGCGCTATGTATGCTTCTTCCCCCAATGACCTTGTTCTCTCATGCGGAAAGTCTCTGTTACCGAATCAAAGCCATGAAGTGAGATCTTGTCTGAGACTTGGTGGTGTCGTATTCGATCGACATCTCTGACTCTGGGAATGTTTTCTCAACCCTTATAAACTCTTCAAGAAGGATGCTCTTCAAAGTCTAGCCTTCGGAAAGAAAGCGACATACTTACATCCCAGCTACCTTTTATTTTGGCCTATGGATATGTTCCCGGTGAGTTGCCGCTACTCTGTTAATATTTCAGCCTTAATTCCTTTCTTTACCTAGCCCGGGACCCGAGTGTTTTACTGGAATGGCGCCGGGCAGATTGGCTGGATCTGCTTGGATCTGAGCACATAGGATTGCTCAAACGTATAAGATATATTTTACCACCATTTGGCAAGAGGCAAAGCGAGCAATCCATTTTTTACTTCGCCAAACGGGCTGGAATGTCATGCATGTTCGGCAATGATTTTCAGATTTTCTCCGAATTCTAGGCAGCTTGGACACTGAATTTTTCCTGGGCAGCTGCATCAAACCACGGTGCATTCGTTTGACTTCGCAAGCCAGCGGGCTTGCATGCCTAACATGAGCTGTGCTGATCATCAACCGCATCGGCGACGGGTTCTGCTGGAATAATTGATCCACAATGGAAGTGGTGTGCTAGGGACCTTCATTGGGTTGAATGCAAGGTATCTACCATACAAGATTTGCATTACAAAGCCCAGGGAATGTATTAGAGACCCAAGCCACTCTATAATTTTGGCTGGTGCCAAGGCGGCAAAATGGCTTGGCAAGCCAACAACATGGCTTGGCAAGCCGACAAAATGGCTTGCACAGCCAAATCCAAGCCCAAGCCGAAACAAGCCAAGAAGCTTGCTTATGATGATCTTGAATGGCTTCCTCCAAGAGAGGCTCGTAGGCAATTGGAAAAGAAAGGTTAGACTCAAATCTCCTCTTGTTATCAATATAGTGAATGATATTGACACTCAGAGCGACCAAAAACATATGCAACTGGTCCAGATATCCTGAAGAAAGCTCTTCGAACTCAACGGCGCTACAGAAAAGTTATGATAACTCAGACTCAACTGGATAGCTTTCTGTCTGCACCCAGATCTGCACCATCTTCGGCTGCCGCTGTAACAAGATCACCAAGCCCAGTGCCGGCTGAGCCAGAAATGGATGTTGATATATCCTCTACAGTTCCCCAGATTTGTAGGGCCTCTGCAAGTCCTGAGCAGAGTGCAGGGGAAGAAGATCAAACTGCAGTCGTTGAAGAGATTCCTCCTGGTTCTGCAACTCCTTCTAGTGGAACACAAACACCTCTCCAAGAAGACAGTGATGTTGAAGATGAAGAACTTGAAAAGGAGATACAGACAGAAATTGACATGTTAAAAAAGGTGTTTATATGGATGGACATGAACAAGAGGATGTGGTTGAATACCGCAACAAGGAATACTTGCCAAAGATGGCAGAATATGAACGTCGAATGGTTCACTATGAACTTGAAGGCTCAGAGTGGAAGAGAATTGAGCCAAAACTGCTGGATGGGGAGAAAGAGCTTATAGCTAACTACCATGATGAGTGTTGCTTCCATGTCAATGATAATACTGATCATCTGTGGTGAGTAATGTCTTCCTGTTCTGTTGAACCATTCCTGAATGATCTTTAGGCTTCAGAAAGATGAACAACCACTCAGAAAGAAAGGCCGTGGTCAACTCATTCATGTTTCAGAATTTATCAATTCAGAGACAGGACGTCTCGTCTTCATTGATAAAGCCACAGGGAAGATTCTCAGAAGGGCTCGAAAGATCATCTTCCCTGGTTCAGGTCATGATCCTTGGTGGGACTGTGAACAGTTTCTGAAACAACTCAATGAAGCCATTGATCTCTTTGAACGGCAATTTCCAGGAAAACAAGCTTTATATGTCTTGGATGATTCTTCAGCCCATGGATCTTTGTGCCCAGATGCCCTCAATGCCTTTTCAATGAACAGGGAAGCAGCGGAAGCAGAAAGATACAATTATTCCTATCAGTAACCCTGATGCATCCTGCAGAGGAAAGGTCCAGAAAATGACAACTGAGAAGGGAGAACAAAAAGGACTTCAAACTGTTTTGCATGTCGGCGGCGAACCAGGTATGTCGCCGACGATTAAGGAGGCGAATTGTTGAGTCCCGGCCGCAATATATTGTGAGTTTGGGGCGAATTTCCAGATATACGTATGTCAATTGATTGGCTGTCTCTAGTTTCTCATTCCGGCGAGCGCTTGTGTGTTGTGATATCTTGTTTCTGTGTTTCACTCGGCATTTAGCTAGTAGCTGTGGCGGATGTGGATTAATATATGTGGCTTGCATGCAATTTGCTAGAGTGAATCTGACCCGATAGACGGATAAGGAGTGGCTGTCTCCAGACGAATGAAAACAACCCATTAAACGGGTGACATTACTCAGCAATCAACGGGTGAGAACGACTTGTCAAACGGGTTATATTGCCAAAAGTCGAACAGGTGAGATTCACCATTTTCTCGGGTGAAGAGACCCTGCTGCTGATAACCCGAGGCCTGGGTTATATTCATCAGGCTCTCAATAACCCGTTCAATGGGTTACAATAGCCATGCAGAATATGGGGTTTTTGACGGGTGAAGTGTCAAAAAAACTTGATGATAGTAACCCGAATGTACCCCGTTTAGAGGTAGGGACTTTGACCCGGTCTCTGGGTGATTTCTGCCACTTCCGGGATATATTCACCGATCTTCAAACCTTCAAAATCGGCATGGATGAGCATCACATAAGTTGGGGATGAGCTGCAGATTGATGTCGACCTCGGCGGGCCCTGGAAGCCCAATTTATGCCCAACATTTTATTCGGCACGATAGTCGAACACTTGTTGGGATACAAAGGCGTGTGAGGGTGATCTAGGTACGGTGGCGGGTAGCAGACTCAGCCGCTCGATGTGTGGCTCGCACAAAGTGCATTCCAAACGCACTCGGATTCAGGATGGCCAGTTTTGTGAATCAGGAGAACGGTCATTTTTAAACATCACAAATTGGATACAAAGAGCGCAGCATTATTACTCCATGGAACGGTTTAGTGGCCATCTTTCTGCTTAACCCCCACAACTTATCAACTTTGTGCGGCCGACACGCACCAACCCATTAAGTCGATACTTGACACGTGCCTCGGCTCCTTCTCTTCCCCGGCCAGTCACATCTAGAACAGGGGTAGGTATTGTGAGGGTGCGGGCGAGATTAGCCTATTTCGCACACCTGTTCTTGTTCAGAATGGCGTGAGATAGGTTTATCAGACCTAGTCGATGACTTGAACTTTCCTGGATATTAATCGTGCGCCCTGACTGCACTGTCGCTTGGACCATCAACGCCAGTCCGAAGAAAAGAGAAGAAAAATCAACCATCGTACATATATCACTCACGACATTGAGGTGATCCAATACCATACCCTGATTCCTGTCTAGCAGCCTAATTACTCACGTCTCCCCCCGCCGTCGACTAATCCAGGTCCCTTGGAGACGAGGTCTGTATGAAGTATTTGGAAGGAAGAGGATTGAATACTCGAACCAAAATTCCTTCGCCAAAACCGGGGAAGAATCAGGATTCAAATGCTCACCACAGTCGGTCCTGAATTGCTGTGTCTTCTAAACGGTCCTTTTCTTAGATCCTGCACTCTGCGGCCGCCGTCTTCAGGTCTACGGCCAGTTAACGATGAACGGCGGCGGACCGGCTCATCCGAGAGCAATCTTTCTCGTCGCTTCGGTATTATTGATATATCTCGAGTTCTGGAACTACGCTGGTGCCAGACGCAAGAACCACCATCTTGGAATTGGCACATTGAGATACCCGAAAGGCGTCGGAGCAGGGTAGCACATGGATTCAGAGAGACAAAAAGACCGGTCCAAATTAATCTCTTATAAACAGATACTATAACAATTTTGAACCTCGTATCTCGGTTTGTTATAGTCTGTCGGTAAGGTCGATCGAATGATCGCTGGCGTCGTTATTACAAATCACAGAATCTTCCACTTTGTGTGGTGCCGTCCTGAACTTTCAGTTCATCGAACCGAATTTGTCTACTCCGCCGCCACCAATCGCCTCCCAACTCAACGACCGCGCGCGTGAAGTCGACTGCGCCTGGTCAATTCAAGCAGCCTTGATGAAACTGGGTTCGGTGGGCATTCCGCTCCAAACTAGCCAGCTGCGCCCCGCTCAACCTGTCGCGGTTGTGATCGGAAACAAGACGCAGGCGTGAGGGGAGCGCAGGACGTTGCACTGACATCGTGACATTGCCGCGTTGTAATCCAAAAGTCTGGTCTACCTAGATAAGTTGCGGGGCCTGTATTCCCAGTCTAGATAGATACCTTTGCACTATATGCGCTATACATTGGATAAATTACTTGTAACCAACTGCTTTGAGCTCAAGACCGGGAGTCTGGCACTGTGACGCTGCACATCAGCGTCACCATCACATCGGTCGTCGCCATCAGCGTGATCAGCCACGGGGCTGCCGTCGCATCAGCGCCCGTTTCTCATCACCGCGCCCATCGCCCCATCACTCCCGTCGCCGTTGGGCATCGCGAGCTCGCTGCTGGCTTCAAAAATGAGGGTAAAATCACAGTAAAATACATAATAAATACAGGATAAATAGAGGTTCATAATATGCATGACTAAGCATCACCCGCAGGCCCCAGCACTATGACGCTGCACATCACATCACCATCGCGCACGTCTGTCGGCGTGATCAGCCACATGCCTGTTTCCCAATCCCATCATCGCGCCCATCGCCCCATCACTTCCGCCGCCGTTGGGCGTCGCGAGCTCGCTGTCAAAAAATTGCACCTCGCGTTGAAAGAGGAGCAGGATCAGGCAACTGGAACGGGGCTGGAGCGCAGCGCGCGCTGGCGCGCACCAGCTCCTGGAGGGCGTAATGCCGCCTCTGGTTCAGCTCTCCCTGGTGCTGGCAACTCGGCCAATGCAGCCTTAGCGGCAACTGGTGATAGATTTCCTTTTTTGGAAGTTCATCATTTGTCTTCCTTGTGTTCGTTCAACATAACTATGGCCTTCTGACCTTAGCCGGGGCTATTCCCTGCCTGTCCTTGGATATTGGCTTCGATTTAAGCAATAAAAAATTTTGACCTGAATGTGTGTTGGGAAAATTTTCCGACCTTGAATGTGTTGGGAATTTTTCAACTACCAAACGAAGTGGGAAAATTTTCAATTCCTGTGAATGAGTGTTGGGAAAATGGCCTCAAATTCCCATCTGATACTCAGCTGAAAAAAAGCCTATATGTGTTGGGAAAAGATGAAATTTTGCTATGTGTGTTGGGAAATAATAAAAGTGCATTTGGAACGGCATAGGTCCTTGCTCTTGCGCTCCCACATATACAGAATAAACGAAAAGCAGAGGGAAATTGGGAGGTACGAGGTGTGGAAAAAATCAACGGAGGAGCGCGAGACACGACTCCCTCACAGGAAGTTCAATCATATCCGCGAGGATACACACGAGAAAGAAGCCTCGCAGTCATGCAGAGGGGGAAAGGATTCGATGACGCACGCCGAAGTTACAAAAGGCACCGCTCCTTCGCTGCCATTTCTTCACTGTAGTCTTCCTTCTAGACCGCGAGCTGTTGCCCAGCAGTGGCGGAGATTTTTGGCTTAGAATTGCAAGTTGGGGGGTGGGGGAAAAAAAAAGATAGCGCACGAGAACTCTCTGGGAAACCCAGAAAGTCAGCTGAGAACGATTGCGATAGGGGTCTACGCTGGTGACTATGTAAAGATTGAGATTGATAAATCAAAATTCTTTGGAAATCAACGACAGTTCAGTAGGCTGAAAAAGAAATTAGAGAAACGAATTTACGGTTACAGGACGGGGATTATTGAGGATGGGAATCCACAAAAGTCTACAGGGCAATCCCCGGAGAAAAGGACAATTGAAGAAAGGTGTGCTGTGACAACAGTCATATATGTGGCACCAGCCTGCTACTTTTCGCTCCGACCGAGTGATTCAAATTGTCAGAAAGGAAGGATGCCCTGGTAGGTCCAGCGAAGTTCTAGATCGAGGAATAGAAAGTTTCAGACTGAATACCATTGAGACAGAGAGAGCTCACCTAGAGAGCGGATGCAACTTGTCTCTGAGATTGAACTGTGACCAGACGAAGTTTCCTTCAAAACAATGGTCAGAATATTTCGCCTACGAGGAAGGTACAGTAACAGGGGTGAGGGCACATAGTAGTGCAATTTAAGCTCCTCGTTTCTACTTGACGTAATTATTGCTGGGAGCAATCGGAGACTTGGACAAGGTCAGATCAGACTCAACCAAATCGAAAAAGGAATTGAAAGAAATAAGAGCCGATAGAACTGATGTAAGAGTGACAATCTATCGAGGAGTTTTCACGCCGCAAGACCAGCTCGTCAAGTTAGCACTTGTGAAAGGGGGCGAATAAAATAAAAACTCAAGTAACGGGGTGCCCGTGGATGCGGAAGAACAATACAGTAGTTAAAGAGTCGCCCGCCTACTCCATCCTTCTTAGAAAGACAGGAAATGCACTTCGAGATCATACGGCGCTGTGGGTGTCTTTGTCCTGCCCTTCTCGGTGTGACCGCAAACATCGGTGCAAGAAACATAGAGGAAGGCAAGAAGATGATAGAGCCACTTAAGAATGCCACACCGAAATGCGGGGGCTCGAATGAGAACACGCGGCATTGACCTGAGAGAAAGGGTCAATGTGAAGTCGAAAGGATATACAATTCATCAACGCACCGTGTTTGCATGGCGACGATCTGGTGGGGCGGCAAACTGCGAGGTACGCTGTGGTTAGATCACACAGTGTCGTCACGTACAAAGAGAATATGACCCACTGAGAACTTCGACCCTTCGTTGCGTCAAGTCAAGACGCTGAACTAGACAACATGGCATGCAACCTAGATCCAATTGAGATATCAGGCGCTCATCGGATGAACGAAATCCTCGGACGATTGAACTAAAGAACACTGACCGTGTGGTCAGTGCAGACACGCAAGGGTATGGCCAAGAAGAATGGATTCATAATATCCGAATGGGTAGAATGCGCGAAGAACAAACATCGGATCGGGCTGGAAACGCACCGAGAGATCAAGCAGAGAATTCGACATTCACCGGTACCAATGTGCGCAACATATCCAAAGTGTCCAATTCGCGAGCTGGTAGGATTTCTTTGTGTACGAGGTAATTGGTTCGAAAGCCCAGGCGGTATTTCAGAGAAAATGAAGGAGAGGACACCACAGCAGGAAATAAAAGAACACTCAGATAGGTGGAAAGAATCAATTGATGGCATCGCACGCGCTCTCACAGAAGAGCAAACGAGACGAATGCGCTTCGAGTGAAGGGCGCTGGTGCTCGTTTGCTGTTGCATTGAGAGCGATGTGGACGGCAACAAAATCCGGGCGAATGGAATGCTCCAGCTCGCGCCGAAATCGGGATCAGAGCGGCGAATGAGAACGTTTGCACGCGGAGAGGGAAAACGAAAGATAGAGTATTGAGGCGACGCACCTCATGTATTGGGTTGAATGCGCAGGGCATGTGGATGAAGGTGCCGTCTCAGAAGGACGAAAATTTAGTAGCACAATACGACTCACCAGTCACCAGTGAGGTACCTTCAAAAGCCAGCGTCGAGAGTTTAGTGAGATCACAAAGGAGGGGGACGTGGCGTGTGAGGGATTGATGAGAGGCATGGATGAGGAGGAACGGAAGTGTTACGGGAGGTGTGATGTGCACGCACCTCAAGAGGTGTCCGATCTTGTTATCCGACACACTATCAACAGCACGTGCCAACTACCACCTTCCATATCGGGATGGCCCCGTTTAGAACAACCACCTTATATCTGCTTTATATCTCGTTTAACCACCTTTGTCTCAAGTCCCATATCCTATATAATGAATTGGAATGCACAATACTCATTTTTGTGTGAGGAGGAGGAGATTTTACATCAGGATACTGTACAATTTCATTCAATTCGTATGTCACGCGTCACGGCGGCCAAAATATACGAAAATTTTCGTACCTGTCACTGGTCACCGAGGGCATCTTCGAATATGCGAAATAAGTCACGAAATCGGCGAAAAATGACTCAAAAGTCAAATTTTCGCGTGGGCAGCCAACGAGCCATGCCCGATATACGAACTTTTTTAGGTGCCACGGTCCGACTGGGCAATCTACGAAAAGCAAAGTTCGAATTTTTGTGTCACAGGTCACAGCCCGTTAGAATTGAACGAAATGGTACAGTATGTGGTTTGTCAGCGGCTCACAGTTGCTAAGGGAAAAGCGGAATTTATGGACTTCAGGGAGTCTCAGAGTACAAAATATAGCTAATTACTCTTCAATAAGCAACATAGAAGACTCTAGAAGGCATGCCAGAGGCATTGCGAGTTGAGCAGCGATTGTGATTGGCTGCATCAATGTCCGGATATGGAAGGGGGGTAGCTGGCACGTGCTGTTGATTAACCGTTCTTTAACGAAATGCCTCCTCGGCTGTGCTCTTACCCCATGTGGTTACCTCCATTGGCTATTCCTCTGCTCAAATAACAGTGCATGTCCCCATTTGCATTAGCACGAGGTTTTTTCAATACCCTCTTTGTGTCACTGCGGCCTGCGCAAACCTCGCTGCTGTGCACTTATTCCTGTTTGGGTCACATTTTCCAATTCTGCGGACCTGTGGGATGACTGTCAACTGTCGACAACTACACAGATTGGGACGTTCGAGCTGCAAAGGCAGGTCCCGTGAATTGCCAGTGTGCATAAATTGCCTTATTAACCGTTCTTTAACATTTTGCTCGTTCGGCGGTGCAATTACCCCATTTACCTCTATCTCCTTTGAGCTTTCCTCTGGGTTCGTCCTTATCCTTCCCCATTTATGGACCGAACGGATTCCGGGGGTTTTCAATTGTAGTTCCTCAGCTGACCTTCTTTCCTCGCTCGGCTGTGCTATTTCCCCATGCGTCCCTTCTCCTTTTGTGTTTCCTCAGCTCTCGCTCTTGGAGTAACCCCTTATATCCTCAATTTTCTATGCTATCCGACAACCGCTTTTCATTTGCGGGCGATCACCTGATCTACGCGCGGTCTTTTCTTGACAGCACGCAGTTGCTGCTGCCTGCGGCGTAGCTCAATTCGATTCTTATCAAGCCGGTGGGCTACGTAGTCCTGCCGGTCGTGGACATATAAACAGAGTGCTTACTTTTGTTCGATTGTGAATTCTCTACCCACTTTCCACGTCCTCAGTTCCGTACCCTGCAACACACTCCTCCGGGAATAACTACGGCCCGATTTCGCCTCTGTGTGCTGCTGGCTATCGTTCGGACTTGAATTCCATGGTCAAATCAAAACTCGCTGCCGAAGTGATGCTAATCTTGGGTCTCTTCTAGTGTGTACTGCAGCTATGTTCAAGTCAGTGCGGCTCTTTCATTGCGGTCCAATCAGGTTTTCTGGCAAATATCGTACTGGGTATCAATTCCGGTTTGTACTTCAACATCTGTCCGATCCTTTCCATCACTTCTTTGCTCCCTGTTTTCGTGATTGTTTCACCTTCTGGCACTCTTCGGAGTGATGAAAAGGTTTGTTAGCCAATTATTTCTGCCGTCCTCTAGTGAGTCTTTTTGCCATCAATCATTCCTCTCCTTTTTCGATGTTCAAACGATTCAATTCCGCCTTTTTGGTGCCGACAGGTGAGCAGGGTTTGTAGCATTCATATTTGTGGTTCGTTCCGAATCCTTTTATTCAGTTCAATAAATAAGTTCTTTCTATTTCAACATGAATATCCTGTACGATGAACCTTTAACCGTTTGTATGGGTGTCCTTCACTCCGTGCCGAACCTCCCTAGAGATCCACGTTTTTTATTTTTTTCTCTCTCTGTGCTGCCCTATTTCGTCTTTCTCGTTCGTGAGCTGGCTATCAATTTACCGTACGACTTCCTTGCTCGGCTGTGCTTTCTTCCCCATCCAGGCCCTTCTCCATTTTCCTCCCTCCCCTCTCGTGGTTGAGGTCCCTCAGTCTTGCCCCATTTATTCTGTCAGGTGTTCATTCACTTTTCCAGCTCGCAACATACTTCTCACTTTGCCGCAGTAATTCTCTCACTGCGCCATTTCTCCAGCTTTTGATGCCTCAGCTGACCAGACTCGCTCACTGCGCCGTATCGCCGTGGCACAGATAAAATGCCAGCCTCCTCGCCCTTTCCCATCACTGTTTTTGGCTGCCCTCCCTTTAATTTTACGCACCGCACCTCACTTGCAATCCTGGGTTTCTTATCTGTTGAATCCTTGCTGTCAATTGATCATCTTGCTCTGTGAATTCTGTCTTTCTGGCTGGTCAACCGTAAAACTGTGGTTCGACTGGATCGTTTTAAGCCAAGATCTGGTTCCTTAACACCTCAAATACTGTCAAAATCCCGCAAAGTTCGTCAAGGCAAGTCCAGCGGGTGACTCCGATTTTCTCTTTGTGGCGCTGCCAGTGGACTGCTTGGATCTCGACTGCTCAACTCCTGCTCGGGAATGTTTCTCATCGCCAAAGCAATTGGGCTCTCACGGCTTTTTCTCTGGATCCTGGAAAAGTGAGTTTTTACTTAAATGTCTACTTCTCAGTCGTGATCCCCTTCGCAATCCGCAACTGCATCCGCAGAGATTTCTGTTTTTACAGCTCGGAATCCTCGCGTCCGTCCTCATTCTTTGTCCAACCATGCATGGTCCCCTTTCTGGCTTCTTTCCCGCTGCAGCTCCCAATGGTCGAACTCCCTGCGGTCGTTAAATTTGACTCTCTTCTGGAGCAAACGGTCAAAACCATTGTAATATTTCTTAGATTCTGGGCAATAGCTGCAAACCGAGCGTATTGAGGGTCAGGCGTTCCATGGCATATATTTTGGATGCTTTTGTGGTACTATTCGCCCATTTCAACTTAGCAATTTCATGTTCATTTATTTGGCGGGTTGCCGGAGCGAAGCGACGGCGCATCTTGTAGTGTGTCGGATAATAAGATCGGACACCTCTTGACGCACCTTCATTTTCGCATCCAGGTGCCTTCTGTATTGGTCCTCCTCCTTGAATTGGATCCGTAGGGTTTAACGACGTCGGAATGAGCAGGAATCTGCCCTGTCTACACGGTGACGAATACCTGACAAGAAATTGGTAAATGAGCGTGAGGTAGGGTTGGTGCGGGAGAGAAGCCACACACCCGCAAAGATGGTCGCTCGACTGGTTGACGTGGGGGCCGCTCGAGGAACAGGCCGCGCGATGGACTCGGGGTGCAATACGAGGATGAAGGGGAAAGGGGCGGCAACGGGAGAGCTGGTGGTGTCCAGCATAAACTGAGACAGCCATTGTCACGGAAGGCATGCGGTGTTCGCGTGCGCATGGGAAGACGGTCAAAGCGCTAGTATGGAAGGATGAAGGAAGAAAGATTAAACGAGGGTTCAAGAAGAAACTGAATGTGCTCGCACCGAAGATGGCCCATTCATCCTCCCCAATCCATTCATTCAATTTGGGACGCAAAAGAGCTGGTGGGTGATCGTCCAGTATGAGGTAATGGCGAGGTAGGAGCAAGGCAGAGGAGAGCGGGCGCGCAGACTGGAGGGAGCAGACAGTATTTAGTGAACGGTGTAGTCATCGCGTTAGAGTCGTTTAGGTGTAGAGTGGACGGGGATTACGCTGCAAGACGATAGATGGCGGGGGAGCAAGTGGACGCCGTGGTGGTGTGAGTCAGAGTGCGTCGGAGCCGACGGGCGTGATGGCCGCGGCGTAATTGAGAACGCCGTGGCGCGGAGGATTCCGGGCGGTGGCAAAGACATACAGTGGCGGGCACGGAATCAATAGAGAGCTTGAGCCAAAGCAGCATGCCGTTTTTTGATCGTGCAAAAAGCGGCATGCAGCTTTTTTTTTCTTTTCCTCTAATGGGCATTACGACTATGTAATAGAATTGGGGTGTTAGAATTTGACTACCAGGCAGAATTTGTAAAAAGCGGCATGCCGCTTGGCACAAGCTCTCTAATAGGCGCGTGGCGTCGGAACAACGCGTAATGGACGCCAGAAGAGATCGAGAGGCGCGGAAGGCGCAGGAAAATGGGCCGGCACGCGGAAGAAGACCGCGGCGTTGGTAGGCGAGGGCGCGTGGGCGGCACCGAATGCTGTGGGCTACAGGATTCATCGGGAGTGGCCGGAAGTGGGAGCCCACTGGGCGGCATCATCATAAGATTGCGGGCAGTGGTTCGGGTATGGGAGACTTCGTTCAAAGGCAGTGGGGGCGGGATGGGCCAGATGTGGGTGGTGTGGGACGCCGTGGTATGGACGAGTGGGCGGAAGTGGGCGGTCTGAAGGCATGGTCTTTCCGGCACCGGCCGGTTGTGGGCTAGATGGGGGCGCGGGTTCGGCTTTAATCGGCAGTGGGAAAAGGTGTGAGCGGTTGTGGGAGGAGGCGACTGTTGGCGTGGGACAGGAGGTGTGGGACGTGGTGGGTTGATTACGTGTCAAGTACGTATAAGCAATCCACAAAAAAGTCTTGGCACAGCCCACGCGATTGAACGCTTGGACCGTTTTTGATGGCTTCTCTCGCCTCTGCCGCCATCAAATAATTCGAATTTTGGTGAGTTCACCACCCAAAAGTATGATTTATATATGGGCGGGTAGGTCAGAATGGCGCGAAAAATACCATGTCAATCCCCGGCAAATTTAATCTTTAATGTGAGCAATATAAGCACAAGCCTGATTTTTCAGACAACCCAGCCATGTTGGGGGTGCAGAGCCTTCGATATAAGTTCGTTCAACTTGAAACTTGTGAATCGGGACCCTATGAGGTAGGCAATCATGGCAATCCACAGAAAATGCAAGGCAACCCAAAGGGGGTTAGGTTTTTTTGGGAGTTTGTCTGAGGCCTCGTCCCGCAGTGTTTCGAAAATTGGGCCCATTTTTGGCAGTGTGGGAAATTTCATCCTACGGGATAGAGTTATTAGGGTAGGGAGCTTAATCTGTGGGATGAATGAGGGGCAACATGCCCCCAGTTCACAAAAAAAAAAACAGATGGAACGGATTATCCAGTGGCTGGCAGACTAATATCTTGACGCGGTCCCGCTTTGCGGGACCGCACACACTAGGCGAAATTTTTCGTGAGAATGTCGAAATTTTCGTAGGTGTCACACCAAAATTCGGCCACTGTCGAAATGTCAAATATGGTGCGGGTCACCTAGCTACCGCACCTTGGTGTCTGAAATTTTGCGACCTCAAAATTTACCCAATTTCTTATCCCTCTTAAAAATGTGCTCAGTTTCAAGACAGAACAAGAACTGTAAGACGGATTTTCATTTACTTCAAAACTGAGGGAGCAAAAATAAAAGTGTCCAGGAATTTGGCCACATGCGTGTATCACCCTCTTTATAAAATTACGCATGTCCGTCCGTCTGTCTGAAGCTTCTAAACTCCGCTGATGTCTTGATGTGCCGCTCTGATGTTCAGCTGCTGGTCTTGATTTACACAGCCCACGGTGTGCGCTCCAATCATTCCGTACTAATGCCGCTTTGCGCCGTTCACGGCAGCTTGCCGTCATCACCTGACAGCAATCTGACAGGCACTGCCCTGGCGCCACAGTGACGTATGATTGCAGCTTCCGCGCCTATAAAAGTGTATACAACGCCAAATAATGAATGCGTGGGTGAAGGCGGAGCCCAAACGGATGATCGTCAATCAAGTGGAGAGCAGCCGGCGAAGCCGGCTGCGAACCGCTTGTTATATTCAAAAAAGCACCGTTAGAGCTGTAAGTAGGCGCAAAATGCTGCTACAGACAAGCTACAGAGTTCTACTGGTCGAAATGCCGTCCAAGAGTCTCAGAAACACGACAGTGAGATTTTTATGTAGTAGAGCTGAATGCCCGAACTAACCGCTGAGCCTCTTTGGGACCCAAGTTGCTACGGTATGGCATCCATCGGGGCAGCATGGATGCCTTTTTTTCACTCCTTGACAAATTTACCGGTGGGCCACAAATGCTCCTAGAATACAGAAAAGTCACATGGTACGCGTCAGCACGGAGCAAATTCTCCCTTTGGGCTGAATTCTGCGCATGCGAAGCTCGGTGATGGTCTATGGTACAATCAGAAGTAGCGCTCAAATCCCTTCCAAGGTACACTTAAGTGAAAAAAAAAAAAAGAATCTCGAGCCAATTGGCCACTAAATTTTGATTGCGGCAGCTAGGTGACCCGCACCATAGGTAAATCTCGTCACGCGTCACACCCCCTGTCGATTTGAATGAAAAACCCCAGTAGGGGCTACAATAAATCACGAAGAAGACTTGTAAAGTTGCATTCCGAATCGGATAACGATATATCTATTACACATTCAATACGAGGAGGAAAAGCCAGCAGAAAGGAGCAGTGTGATGGCCAGCAAAAGCAGATGATTGCAGTGTTGACAGCCGAGAGGGAATGTATGTGCGCGATGGCTAATGCTGAGTAGACGAGGGTCAGGAGCCATATTGGAGGCGATATCTCCTCGTAAGATATCGTACGCAGGTTGGCCTGCTTCATGTCGACACGTGGCCATTCAAGCGTTGGTAAACGAGCATCAGGCGAGAGGGAAGGCGATGGGAGAATCCCCTCCAACGCGACGACAATGTCGCAAATTTTGGGTCGGTCGTGAAGGTCCGTGGCCCATCCGAAAGTTACCTGCTCCCACAGTGCAATGGACACGGTAAGGGGTCGCTCCGGACGATCGTTTGCAATGACTCGAAGCATCGCCACAAGATCGGGCAGATGCGCGAATGGCAGGCTGCCGGTATACAGCTGTAATTCATCAGCAAGACAGTCTCCAAGAACAATTTGAAAGGCACCTCGAGACAGACACAAGCATAGGCGTACACGTCGCTCGCCGTTGTCCGTGAAAATGTGGCATACCCAATTTTTCTTCGGTTTGATCAACTGGTGCGAACCATAGAACATTTCCACCGTGGTCAGAGCTCGATGCGAGCACCCTTGCGGTCGAGTCGGCCTCGGAAATAGTGGTGGCGAGTCCGAAATCAGCGAGGCATGCATTCTCGTTGTCTGAAATCAGGATATAACTGAATGTATACCCACAAACAACGGACTGCATTACCTTGGCTATGTCTTACTGGAAATGAAACCGTAGTGAGAGCCACAGCGGGGGAATTGACGAACAGTTTATTTTTAGTGGCTAGGGTACATTCATTGCACAAGCATATTACATGTCGCACAGTCACGGCCTCATAAGCACGCTTTCGTAGACCATCTCCCGTTTGTGGTGACACGATGCATGGCTGCGAGCGCTGCCCAGGGACAGAGAAGCGGAAACACGCGGACGACTAGCCTTAGAAACGATCACCACAAAGATGGCAAGAGTGATTCCGAGACCTTTCAATCAGAGTCGGAGAAAAGAGGACGAAGGATGTACAAGATGCAAGAGCGGCCAGAGAAGGTGCGGGACGAGAAAGGGCTCGAAAGGGCGTCAAGATGGCTGCGTGCGGACAATGCACGGGCAAGCCGCCGATGTCGGAAATCAGACCTTGGATGAAACAGGCCCAAGGACAACGTACCCCTCTTCTCCGCCGCGGCGTAACACAGGCGCGCGGTGCGAAAGAAGGCGCATTGTGCCCTCCATATGCATTTCAACACCCCATTTCAGAGGCGGGCCGAGACTCGGGCATCAGCCGTAAGTCCTTGCTTCGTTTCAGCGCAGTTACCCAGTCCACTGTTCCTCTTCTCGTTCGGCGGCGTCCGCTCTATACCTGTCTGCGCAAGCCGAACGTATTCCCAATCCACCATACTGCCTCCCACATCTCAAAGCACCGAATCAAGCTTGTCTAGCTGCGCTGTTGTGTGCTGGCTCGTCTTCGCCAAGTGGGAATTCAGTTGCCGCGCCGCGCGCATGGTGAGGGCTGCATAATCCAAGGAAACATCCATTCAGAAATAAATGTCTTCAATGTTTGTGTGCTGCAAGAATGTTGAGGTTCTGCAGAGCAACAAGACCATACGAGCTGCAAGAAAAGAAAGTCAAGATGTATTAGCGCGAAGCTGGAGATTGAGAGTCAATGAGACGCACCAGATTCTGTCTGCCTTACATGTTAAGACGCCGAACTGGACGATATCTGACGCAGGGTCCAGAATCAAAGCGACGAGATGCCTCCCGCACGTGCCGAGGTGCGTGTGGAGAGAGATGGTGTCGGCATCGGCGCTTGGCCAGCCAGGAGTGGACGGACTCAGAGGCTTGAGCCTCGAGCTCGTTGGTGCGCCGTGCACACTCCCTTGCTGTTACCCGTCATCCAATGAAATGTTGCACTAGAGTGCAGGCGTGGAATCCAATATCAAATGAGCAAGACTCCGTCTGCTCAATCTAATACCAAATCCAACAAAACCCACTAAACTCAAAATGCTCAGCGTGTGTGTTCGGGGTGGTAAGTCAGGTGTATCGACCTTCAGTCGAAAGACTGTGTCAAGCAAGCCACAATGCAGAATGCAAAGCTTTGGTCAGAAGCTGAGTTTTTAAGACCGCAATCTCAAGGATTGAATGCGAGGCTTTGGTCAGAAGCTCAAGTGTAGCCAAAGAGGTCTACAAAGTGAAGAGCTGTGGGTGGAAGGCAACCCCCAAAGTGTGGCAAGAGTGGTGTATAGTCGCACAGAGGCTACAAAGAGCTTGCCGAACTAAATAGCTGTTAAGCTTGGGGGCTCTAAAAAGAGCTGGTTGCCAACCAGGGGGTGCAATTGACCGAGTAATCTACTACATTTGGTGGAGCTTTTATACTATACTGGCTACTGCGGGTTACAAACAAGATAATAATTTAGCAGAGAGAGAATGAGCATTGGCAAGTGCCCAGATAAATAGAATAGAACATCCCTACAGCCCAGCCTAGGATAACAGAGCATTCAGCCTGTTCAGATCTCGGGAATTCTCCATCTGAACAGCTTTAAAGCACTATTTCTAAGCCAGTTCTCCCTGCCAAGGCCATTATTAAGGTGTGTGTACTCAACAACAGCCCAATCAGTGCTACAGGCTGTACTGCTAATTTCCTCCTTGAAGACCAAGTGCACATCTCGCCATTAGCCCTCTTAATCATCCATTTACAGATGTGTTGTCCTTTGTTTGTTTCCTCTCCTGGACGCGTTGGCTCATATGACCACTTTAGGGTCGGGTTTTACAGCTCCCAGTGCAGTTCACAGCACAACCGTAGTTCAATAGATCTCAATGGTATTTCAACTTGGTTTCTTTCAATAACTCCCTTGATTTACCTGGCATCCATATTGACACCGAACTTGCTACACAGGTTCTCTGAGTCCTATAGCTAGCTGATTAAATTCCAGAATAATACTAGTAGCTCTACTACGAGTACTGATAGAAGTCCTTCATTCAATATTGTTTAGAGCTAGTTTTCAATGCTTCATAGGTTTAATACTCAGTCTCAGGACAAGACTAGTACCCTCTGTGTCTTACTTCAATTAGATTGCTCTAATGTAACTTGTCCAAATCAAAGAATTTAGGCGTGTTCAAAATCACGCCTTATCACCAAATCGGCGGATCTATGACTGCACTCAAAATTCATCTGACACTGTAATTGAACATGACCGAGATGGCCGAGCCCCGTCTTGCTGCATCTCTACCTATGTTCTAGACATATATAATGATCACATTACTGCCAGAATTTTCAGCCCGATCGGGGCATAAATGCGCCCAGCATCGCGCCGCGTATTCCACGCACAACTTACAAGATCACAAAAATGCCTAATTGAGATGTTGCATCAGCGCGCCCCCAAGGATTTTGGCAAACAGCAGCAACACTCTCGACGGCGTCGTCAGCGACGAGCTCGCATCTATCAAAAATGGGAGGCCGGCAATATCGCGTTGATGGCGTGGCTGCCGTAGCTAAATGGTCAGCGCTCTCAAACGATAATTACATCAAAGCCGCATCTCGAGGGAGAGCTCCAGATATATCGGAGTATTGGTCTCCCGGGAGGAGATGATGTATCATTCCCCGAGGTGCTACTGGGTCTTCAATTTAAAAACAGTACAACTCATCCATATTCATACCACATCAGGAAAACCGGGGCCATAGCAAGTCCATAGTGAGCCATAGCATGGCTATGAGCCGGTATGAAGCACCATGGAAGCGTGTCATAGCTATATCCCTCGTCTTAGAGTCTCTCCGGTGCTGCATAGTGCTCATAGTGCTCATAGTTACATGGTTTCGTTTTCCTGATGCCAGAGGTAAGTCGAATAATCATCTAGCATCGTCATCGTGAGAGCATCAGCATTGTCTCTGGATGGCCTGACGGTGATAGTAACCACACCAGAGACTTGGCTGCTGGAGCCTAGGATTGCTATCATATCACCGATTACACGCTCATGCGGGTTTGTTGGTGCGCTGGGGCTTGCCTCAGTGATAAGTATCACTTAACAGCTTTTCATTCCTGTTTTGAGCTTGGGGGATCCCACTTGGCTGTGCGGCACCAGGTCAAAAGCCAAGTGCGTGTACATTAATCCTGCCCCGTTCGTAGCGGACGTCGGGCCCGCCATGGACCACATCATGCCGAAATGGTCTTTGAAGTTTGCTCCGATCATTTCCACTTCGATCGCGACTCAGATCGAGGCACAACGCCGGAATGCAAACTACGACGACCTCGAGTCTAGCTACAATGGTCCAAAGTTGGACATTGTGGCTGTCCAGCGCCGGGTACGGCTCCGAAGAAACACGAAAATAACTCTACCAAGTCAAGACACGGACTGCAACCGGATCAATGTTATTCCGCACCAGCGCTAGATTGGACAGATCTCACGGACCTCACTTCCTCAAATTATCTGTGCCGTACTGCTCCGCTCCTACTAGCCCGTCTGCGCAGCGAGCTACGCCAGCCTTTCTAGGACGTAACCCGCTAGGCCTCGCTCCCGACTCGGAAGATAGCATTCACGCTCCCGATTATACGTCTCTGTTTTATGGCCCAATTTATTCTTCTGTACGTGGGTTGACGTTCATCTGCCTTCCCCACGTCCTGACCCTCGATTCTTCAAGCACCGCGCCGATGGTAACTTTGGTACCTCCTTGAACGATTATTATTTCAATATTGTCAGCTGGCTGGATCCCAAGTGAACTGGGCTCTGATATCAGCTCTCGCCCTACAAGTCTGTGCGTCAAAAACGACTGTCCACATTGCACCCCACTGACCAAGACACCAGACAAATTTCACGTCTCTTTCCCGAAGGAACGCACATGGATAAAGGCGCTGGGTAAGTCCTTATAATCTGATCCCTCTGCCGCATAATAATCATATCATAATCAGTCTATATGCTCTTCTTACTACAACTCACCCAAACAGCTATCATGAGCCATTTTGCGTTTGAGGTGCTATGCCTCAGGTGGGGAGAGCCCACCGCATTCCTAAAGCTCCCGTGGTCGAGCTTATTATCGCCTATATCGGGCGGCGTGAGTGAGTCTTCCCCCTACGGCTTATGCTTACTCTCATCTCTCCTCAGCCTCAACTGTTGTGCAAATATTCTTTGCGAGGCTAGTCCATACTGCATTTGTTGCGTGTCCCCGTTTCCATGCTGACACCCTATCGTTTAGGCGGATATTTGTTCTGAAAAGAGACACACTGTGGGCCCGCGTAGTCGCTGTTGCGATCATACTTGTGCGTATCATTCGCCATATATCCCAGGCTCTTCGACTGACAGAGATCGCCGCCGTGTCTAGCTTGCACTGATGCAAGGTTTGGCTGGGATAATCAATACGGCCAAATTCGCGGTCACAAAAGAAGTATCTCAGCTCGAACATCTTGGGACAGGGGTAAAAGTCCGCTATTTTCATTCTATATTTTGTCTGGAGGACGGCGCTGAGTCCAGAATCTGCAGGTTTGGCTTATCGGCAGTGCCGTTTGCGACGTTGCAATAACAGTGACCATGAGTTTCATAGTGAGCTTCGAGCGCCCGTCTTTGTTCATGTTCATTGCACTAAGCTTCTGGCGCAGTTGGCCGAGTATCGAAGCAGTACTCCGTGGCAGAAAACGGATACCTTGATCACCAAGCTCATCTTCAATACGGTCGAGACCGGCGCCGTGACCATCATCGTCGCCACCGTGGAAGTAGTGCTCTTCATCCTGTTCCCTGCAACCAACCTCGACCAACTCCCGTGAGTAACCGATATGTATACGCTAGGCGGTCGTGCTGACACGGCTACCTTTGAAGCGCGCACA
Source organism: Mycena olivaceomarginata (assembly GCA_029378375.1). Lineage (NCBI taxonomy): Eukaryota > Fungi > Basidiomycota > Agaricomycetes > Agaricales > Mycenaceae > Mycena > Mycena olivaceomarginata. The sequence continues at coordinate 284,493 of JARKIC010000023.1, read as the reverse complement.
TGCTTGGACCATTGTATTAAGCCCATTTATGTAGCCATGAGGGTCTCTGACACTAATTCCAGATACGCTATTGTGCTGGTGGTCAGTTTGAACGCTCGAGCAGGCATGGGTACCCAAAGTGGTCTGATCCACACGGCATTGAGCGGTGATCACGAATTGGCCTGGCGGGTGACCAAGACCGACCAAGAGGCCCCTCGGATAGTGTACATCACCACGGAGGTGAGTTGCTCCATTTCTCTTCTACCTTCGAACCATCTAAAACTCGAGGCATGCTCGGTGCAGTCGGGAAGTAGGCTAGGATCAACTGAGTAGGAACGTCGACCGCACAACGCGTCTAAGCAGCACGACGGCTGTCAACCAGCTTTTCCCCAAAATTGAGGACGATATTTCTAGATTTGTGTTCCTCGGCAGTAGCATCCTGAATTATGTGAATAGTAGTGATGGATTCATTCTGGATTCGTGCGAAAAGTTGTGGAGCGAGGTGGGCCCGCACATCTAGCAAAAACAAAGGTATCGAGGGACTTGACCGGTGGGCACAGAGAGAACGGTCTCGATGACGGCGACTTTCCAGTAGAAATGGATATCGGAGTACAACTAAAATCGCAGAAATCAGTGCCGAAATAGTGAGTGATCAAATCATCAAACATGGGTCTCTTCCGCAGCGAAGACTGCTCTCGGTGACCTCAAATATCTGTCTTGATGTATTCTCCAACTTCATACTCCGTTGCAACTCTTCCTCGACCCATGGCTCTGTCATCTCGCTATATTCTCCCCCATCCGTTCAACGGATGGTGGCTGTGCCTAGAACTTCCCACTGATAGCTCCCATGGTATTGTTCCTTGCCATTCCCTGCCTCCATCCTCGTTCCCCACCAACGTTGTTCCAACCAAAAAAACTTTAACATTGCTACAGCATCTAAGTGCCCATTTTCTGAAGGTAAGTGGGTGAGATTTTTTGGCAGTGGGTAGAGAATGCAAAATGGACGAGAGAACGTGCAAGTTTTGGGATGTGCTACCCCGCCGTTCCCACGCTATAGGTATTTCCTTATCAGGCATGTTTTGCATCTAAGTGGTCTGGCCACCAAAATCTCCCTACTTAGACCCCCAAAAACCACCTGTTCCCGGGTAGGCATCACTTTGAAAAGTATATGGGTGAATTCACCCTATCAAAATACCCCCCCTCAGTAAGATTTCCAACTCCCACCCTAAGTATACACCTTTCTACAGCAGAATCTTCAAGTCTGTCAGAATTTCCTTCCTCTGCATACTCCCAGCCTATTTATTTCGCGCCCAGCTCTAGGGGGCTAGGTCGTGGCTGTGCACGTCCAGCGCGGTCTCGGGCCTCAGCCACTTCGAGCCTCTTGACCGTTCGCGACGTCGTCGACGCTGACCTGCCCTTCGAGGTCGTCGTCACCGCTTATCGCGATGGCGGCGGTCGGCAGCGCTGGGTGGCAGCACTGTAGCACTAAAAAGCGGAGAGAAAATAGTACAAAAATAAGGTGTCGACAATAGGATGGACCATGAAGGACTGGATGGATGGTCAGCAGGACTCGCAGAATCTAAACACAGGCAGATCCGAGCGACAACTTCTCAGATATTCGTGGTGTTCTGGTATTCCGAGTCATCCTTGTCTTGTAGCTTTCGTTCGAATATACAATTTAAACAATCTGACTATGTATAATCGACAATAGAAAGCCTGAGGTTAATGTACCGCTGGCCGCTCCATGCCTTCCGTTGCTTCGCATCAGGTCTATGAAGCATTTGACACTTCTTCTAGCTGCTTCGGTTGCTGTTCGGATAATAGTAATTTGGTGTGGACTCGTTAGATCTACCTCTCAGATTTTTTTCGGATTTGTTTGGATGTTTTTTTTTTCCCCCACACTCGAAAGTGTACGGCCACCCCGCTTCTCCGGAGTATACAGCCACCAGTCTGCCCACAGAACTCAGCCCAAGATAAATAGGGTATCTTAGAGTTCATGGCAGATTTGAATCATACAAGCGCTCGGGGGACCGCTCCGCGGTCCCCCTCCCCCTTTATTCATCACAGAAATCCAAAACTGTAAAAAAACCTGGATTTATAGCCGTTTGCATAAGAAAACAAATACAGTGTAATAAAATCAGCGGATGAACGAAGAGACATAATTTGCGATGTACAGTGGTATCGATAGGGGTCAGAATGCTGTCATTTTGTAGATACCCGTAATGAAAATCGTTTTAAATTTTGCTATATCGTATGGTGTCTTTTAAGAAAAATGGTGTTTTTTTTTTTTTTACTTAAATACGCCAAAATGGTTGTAATGAAAATAGTTTGAAATTTAGCTATGGTGCGCATCACCTAGCTGCCACTTCAAAGAAGGAGTGGCCAAGTTGGCCGGAAAAAAAAAAAATTGGCCAAGGCACGGCCTCTAGGCTCGTGTCCAGCCATTATAGTAGCAGCACAATGACGAGCAAGCAGGTATTGTGTGCTATAACGGCTGGAGGCACTTAGCCGTGACTTGACAGATGGAAAATTCAAACTCCGAACATACCATATATGGAAAGCCCCCATTCACACTTATGTGCATTACGGCGCAACAGTTCACTCCAACTAGTTCACAGGACCATTACATGACTAGGTCATCTTCAATAGCCTCTCTGGAAGTGCAAAATGGCCACCCCAATGCACGTCTGTCTGTTTTTTGCCTGAAGCATTGCTTTGCCTGTTGGGACATCTTATACTCTCACAAAATTCTTCAGAAAATTCAAGGGAGCCCATTTGTGCTACACAAGGTTTATCCCTGAGATTCTGTGGTCAAGGGGCATTGAGAATCGAAATGTGTACAGTTCTCTGGCGGAGATACTTCCCAATATGGTATAGTCGGAGTTTGAAATTCGCATCTATCAGTTTACGGCTAAGTGCTTCCAGCCGTTATAGTAAGTATTACCTGCTTGCTCGTCAATACTTCCGCACTATAACGGCTGGACACGAGCCTACACGGCCTCAGCGCTCTTTTCATTTATGTGGCCATATCCACCCAAAAATATGTTCAGCTCGCTCAGTTTTAAATTTGCTAGCAGATCTGTGCAGACAAAAAAACCTAGGGGGAAACCTGGGTAAAACTGGGGCCCAGAAAATTTCAAGCATGAATTAAAAAAATGGGTTTCTTTTTGTGAGACACTGAAGTTTTCATGAATTTCATGAGGTTTTCAATAGTTTGGCCTGTACTTTACTTCATAATTGCAAAATTCTAATTTGCCACCAAAGCGGACTGATAATTGGTATTAGCGCCAGTTTGGCGCTTGAGGAAAGTTTAACGCTGATATCCCGGGCAAAGCGGAGTTTGGCTTTGTGTACACTTTTATAGGCGCGCGCGCGCTTAAAGTTGATCATGGGGCCAAAAGCCCCGAGAAAGCGCCGTTTATTGAGCGCTTCCAAAGGTCTGGACCCAGCGCTTCCAAAGCCTCGGGCCTGATCTCCCAAAAGCGGAGTTTAAAAAAGCTTCAGACAGACATGGATAATTTTATAAAGAGAGAGATTCAGGAGCCTAGGTGGCAGAAAAAGCGCAAAAAATACTACAAAAAGTGTGGTTCAAGGCCAAAAAAATGACCGATTACGTAAGTAAATAGGTTCTCAACGGCAATCGCATTCTTTTCATCGGTTTCGTGGCTAAAATTTTGGTTTCAAGCTCTAATTCTTGTCCAAAAGTTCTCTGCAGCAGTGGCGAAAAGGTGGTGGTTGGCACTGTATTGCTACTGTGCGGCGCGTTCTGCTCTCAGACAGCCGAAAACACCGAATTTTGACCCAGTAAATCATTTGGGGTTCTACAACCCAGGTCTAAGATGCTAAGCCCTCCGCACTTTCATTGCGGATCTAATGAGCCTATTCCCGAGCGAAAGGTTGAGAATTGAGCTCACGGCAGCCGTTCTCGTGAAAACTTGCGAAAAAACAGAAAAAAACAGGCCGCGCCCTCAGTTCCGCAAAAGGCTGTAAACAGGCGCAATTTCAACTCCGGCTTGTGAATGCCGAAATCTGCCCCTACTTGAAAGGTTTTGTGCAGTTGAAGTCATAGTTGTATTTCGTCCAAAAGTATAACAGTGTACTGAATTGTAAATGTATGAAATAATTGAGCCTAGAAAATCCAGTGCTCTTTTAAAATTCAATGAGTTTGGATTTGCATGTGACGGATAAAAAGTAGCAGTCCAATCCTTGGTGCGATTTTATTTTAGGCGCAGCATAGGCAAAACAGGATACGGATGTTAAATGTGACCGCTATTGATTCGAATGTGATGGAATCCGAGATTCGATACGTGTGGTGGCTATTTAATGCTACTGGTTCAGGCTGTGGCCAACAAAAAGTAAAGTAGCCGTCCAATCGTTGGTGCGATTTTGTTTAAGGCGGGGCATAGGCAAGGATGATAAATGTGACCACTACTGATTCGAATGCGATGGAATTCCGAGATTCCATCCGTGCTAGGGCCATTTCATGCTATTGGTTTGAGCTGTGGCCAACACAACGTAAAGTAGCGTCTGATCCTTGGTGCGATTTCATTTCAAGCGGGGCATAGGCAAGGATGTTAAATGTGACCACTATTGATTTGAATGTGATGAATTCCGAGATTCCATCCGTGCTAGGGCCATTTCATGCTATTAGTTTGGGCTGTGGCCAACAAAAAGTAAAGTAGCCGTCCAATCGTTGGTGCAATTTTATTCAAGGCGGGGCATCGGCAAGAAAATGTGACCGCTATTGATTCGAATGTGATGGAATTCCGAGATTCCATCCGTCCTAGAGCCATTTCATACTATTAGGTCGGGCTGTGGCCAACAAAAAGTAAAGTAGCCGTCTAATCGTTGGTGCGATTTCATTTTAGGCAGGGCATAGGCAAGGATGTTAAATGTGACCACTATTGATTCGAATGTGATGGAATTCCGAGATTCCATCTGTGCTAGGGTCATTTCATGCTATTGGTTCGGGTTGTGGCCAGATTCTTTCTCCGCAATTTGAAGGGGAACACGCCTTCACATGTCCAACCAAAAAAAATATCAACTACTGCACTGTTTTTGTTGCGAAAAAAAAAATCAATTTTTGATCAAGGTGGCGATTGTTTTCCTCCTTTTATTTATTCATGGAGCCGTGTAGAAAGCACATAAACCCCCTAAATTTTGGGTGCATATTTTTATAGGTCCATACTTAATTATCAGCTCTTGATGTACCCAGAAATGCCATCAAGACAATCGGAAGGAGGGAAACAATTTAGAAATTTCATAATATATTAGATGTGAGAGGTTCCACCTCAGGTCCAAATGCGTCAATCTACGCCGAATTGATCATAGATTGATAAATTGACCACAGAAATGCGAAAAGTCTGAGACAGAAACTCTCAAAACCAAATTTCCGGTTACTTTTGGTCACAGCGAGTATTGGCTATATTTTCAGGGTGAGAGCTAAGCTTGTAGTAGCCGTTCTGATGAAAACATCAAAATTCGATGAAAAATCACCTGCACCTTAAGTTCTGCCCTTAGCTGTAAATCCCATGATAAATCAGCCTTAGGGCTTTTGAACCGCCACTATACCTGCGTGATGTAAGTCATTGCTGGCACTCGACTTTCATCGCAGACCCAGACAAAAGTATCAGTGGATCAAAAATAGCCAGACGACTGACGGAAATGCAATTTCTCGTGGCTCTCGACCACATCTGGCCAGCCAGCAATTCTGCCCGAGTTATCCTGTAAGAGCGTTGAAATCCAATGTATTCCATGAGCAGAACCCGTGGCAGCATCCATTAGCCCGAAGCCGAGCGGCAACCCATTAACAATGTTGATCTCTTCCAAACAACGGGACCTACGTATATTCCCGAAAGCCGAAGCGGGGCGGGAATGACTGTCCGAAAACATATATCAGGGCTCGGTTTTGCAGGACAATTTCGCATCTCGCACTGCTTCATGTCTGTGCCATTCTGTGCAAGCACAGCATGTCCATTGGCACAAGGTGTATAAAAGGCCAACACCTCCCACTTTTCACCCAGCTCTCCACCCTCGTGGTCGAAAGCAGGAGTGGGTCGAAAGAGAGAGTGGGAAGCATGGCTCCAACTGCACCATCATTTTTTGTTTAATTTCAGTGGACCCCATTGCTAGACCTTAGCATCCCTTCCCACTCTCCACCCGGCTCTCCACCCTTGTGGTCGAAAGCGGGAGTCTGGGTCGAAAGAGAGAGTGGGAAGCATGGCTCCAACTGCACCATCATTTCGGATTTGTAAGTCAACACCTCCTCATGCAGTACAGTGCTAATGTCTGTTTAATTTTAGTGGAATTCCAGTGGACCCCATCGCCCAACCTTAGCATCCCTTCCCACTCTCCACCCAGCTCTCCACCCTTGTGGTCGAAAGCGGGAGTCTGGGTCGAAAGAGAGAGTGGGAAGCATGGCTCCAACTGCACCATGCACCATCATTTCGGATTTGTAAGTCAACACCTCCTTGTGCAGTACAGTGCTAATGTCTGTTTAATTTCAGTGGAATTTCAGTGGACCCCATCACCTGACCTTAGCATCCCTTCCCACTCTCCACCCAGCTCTCCACCCTTGTGGTGTGGTCGAAAGTGGGAGTCTGGGTCGAAAGAGAGAGTGGGAAGCATGGCTCCAACTGCACCATCATTTTTTGTTTAATTTCAGTGGACCCCCATTGCCAGACCTTAGCATCCCTTCCCACTCTCCACCCGGCTCTCCACCCTTGTGGTCGAAAGCGGGAGTCTGGGTCGAAAGAGAGAGTGGGAAGCATGGCTCCAACTGCACCATGCACCATCATTTCGGATTTGTAAGTCAACACCTCCTTGTGCAGTACAGTGCTAATGTCTGTTTAATTTCAGTGGAATTTCAGTGGACCCCATCACCTGACCTTAGCATCCCTTCCCACTCTCCACCCAGCTCTCCACCCTTGTGGTCGAAAGCGGGATTCTGGGTCGAAAGAGAGAGTGGGAAGCATGGCTCCAACTGCACCATCATTTCGGATTTGTAAGTCAACACCTCCTTGTGCAGTACAGTGCTAATGTCTGTTAATTTCAGTGGAATTTCAGTGGACCCCATTACCTGACCTTAGCATCCCTTCCCACTCTCCACCCAGCTCTCCACCCTTGTGGTCGAAAGCGGGAGTCTGGGTCGAAAGAGAGAGTGGGAAGCATGGCTCCCACTGCACTGTCATTTCGGATTTGGAAGTCAACACCTCGTGCGGTACAGTGCTAATGGTTGTTTAATTTCACTGGACCCTATTGGCCGATGCTAGCATCCCAAGGTCAAGGCCTATTTGGCCTCTGTCACCCTGCTGTACTCTGCTACTGGAGTACCCATTGTCCATTTCTAACCCTGCTATGCATAGGTGATACACCAAATGTCCACATCCATAACACCTCCTATCGCTATTTTCAACATGCCCTCCTCACCTGGTGGTCGCAAGTGAGAATACGAGCTCAACTCCTCTCTATCCCAGGGTCTATGAGGGCCTTTCCATCCTCTCTATCGCGCACTTGTAGGCTCAACGTCTCCATTGGCTCATTCTATTTACTGAACATCTACATCCAGGTGATACACTGAATCTCTACATCCATAACACTTCCCATCACCATTTCCAGCAGGCCCTCCTCACCTGGCGGTTGCAAGTGAGAGTACGAGCCCAACTCCTCTCTACCCCGGGGTCTATGAGGGCCTTCCATCCTCTCTATCACACACTTGTAGGCTCAACGTCTCCATTGGCTCATGTTATTTACTAAATGTCTACATCCAGGTGATACACCGAATGTCCACATCCATAACACCTTCTATCGCTATTTCCAACATGCCCTCCTCGCCTGGCGATCGCAAGTGAGTTCTAAGGGACAAGATCATCGCAACCTGCCAAGTTGCGACTTCTGTTTGGGTTCTGGGGGATCAAAGTCGCAACCTGCCAAGTTACGACCTCTGTTTGGGTTCTGGGGGATCAAGGTCGTTGCTATCTGCCAAATTGCGACTTCTGTTTGGGTTCTGGGGGATAAAAGTCGCAACCTGGCCAGTTGCGACCTCTGTTTGGGTTCTGGGGAATAAAAGTCGTCCCAACCTGACAAGTGGCGACCTCTGTTTGGGTTCTGGGGGATCAAGGTCGTCGCAACCTGCCAAGTTGCGACTTCTGTTTGGGTCCTGGGGGATAAAAGTCGCAATCTGGCCAGTTGCGACCTCGTTTGGGTTCTGGAGGATGAAAGTCGCAACCTGGCCAGTTGTGACATCTGTTTGGGCTCTGGGGGATTAAGGTCGTCACAACCTGCCAAGTTGCAACCTCTGTTTGGGTTCTGGGTTCTGGGGGATCAAGGTTGTTGCACCTGGCCAAGTTGCAACTTCTGTTTGGGTTCTGGGGGATAAAAGTCGCAACCTCGTCAGTTGCGACCTCTGTTTGGGTTCTGGGGGATAAAAGTCGCAACCTGGCCAGTTGCGACCTCTGTTTGGGTTTTGGGGGATAAAAGTCGCAACTGCCAGTTGCGACTTCTGTTTGGGTTCTGGGGGATAAAAGTCATCGCAACCTGACAACTTGCGACCTCTGTTTGGGTTCTGGGGATAAAAGTCGCAAGCTGGCAAGTTGCGACTTCTGTTTGGGTTCTGGGGGATCAGATCTAGCCAGTTGGCGATGCTTGGCCCTGCTGATTAATCTCTGTTCTGGACCAAGAGACGCGAAGGCGACCCTTCGCGGGTATTGTCAATTTCATTGGCAAACCCTGATTCTCATAATTTTTGCCTCCCCCGTCACCTTCGCTCTGACCTTACTCATCTATCCATCTTCTCTAACTCCTCCTGGCAGTCTGCTTTATCACATCGGAATCGAAAGATCTCATCCAAAGGTGTTCTACACGAGCCCATCCCAGGCATTTAGTGACTTGAGGGCCCAAAATTTGGGCCGTACTCGGTGTAAGGTGTAATCCAATGGAGGAAGTAGGGCTATCTTCTAAGCCGCGCATCCCTCTGCGGACATTTATCGCTACTCATGCTAACGATTAATTTCCCCTTGCATATATATCTTGAGGTCGAGGACATACCATGCCTGTAGTATTCCGGGATACTTCTCGAAACTGGTGTTCCTCATTTACTCTAAATACATCTTTGGATTCCCCTCGCAACCTCTGCTGCTGTAGCCCTAGCACGCGGCTGTCTCGGGTGGCCCTTACAGATTCACTACTCGACTCTCACTTAGACACAGGGGTGGAGAGGAGCATAGTGTTTTACAACCACAGGGGGATTACAACCTTAGAGGTAAGACCGTGAGTCCACTGGGATGAGTGCGAGGAAATGGGAGTGCTCACTGCTGCGACTCTCACTTCGTACCCATGGGGTGGAGAGGAGCGTACTCTTTTACAACCACAGGGGGATTACAACCTTGGAGGTAAGAGCGTGAGGGGGAGTTGTAAAAGGAAATCAGAGTAATCTTGCATACTCGATGATTAGCCTTGTGTAAACTCCCTTTAAACTCGACCAATGACTAGAGGAAGTCTGATATATCAGATCCCCGCATACACCTGGCAATTGGGCTCCAGAGATCACAATAATGCCAAATCTGAGTAGCTGGAAATGTTCGCGGCGATCAGCGCTATCCATTCCCGCTCCACACAGGAGCTGCCTGAGGGCGGGTGGTTCAGAGCGACCATTAGCAGAAGTAAAAGCCCACCTACCTCCTCAGAGTCTTCGGCGCCGAGCAGTTCATCGATGTCGGACGATGACTCATCAGACAGTTCCACTTCTGCTTCCGACAGTGAAAAGCTGTATCGCAAGTCTAAAAAAGCTCGTAAGAATGAAAAGCAATCGAGCAAAAGACAACAGAAGGAAGCGAAGCGGATAAAGAAGGTGATGGAGGCGTACGAATCAAGCCTCCATTCGTGTGGAACGGCAAGCCGGACATGGACACATTTGATCATTGGACATACGAAGTTGATACGTGGATCAAACTTACCGGACTGACTGATAAGGTGGCCCTGAAGTTGTTGGTAAATTTCATGAGCGGGTCAGCCAGGAGTGTTGACGCACGTAGAGGTCTTTACCGGCTTTACCGCTCATCCAACACGCCAACAAGTAAAATTCCACGCCTCCAAATGTTTCTCAAAAGTCCGAAGACATCCATAGACCGTTCCTGTTTCCCATCCCTTCCGTCGTATGGCTTGCAATGCTAGGCAGACCTCGGCAGGGTCTGCCGAGCCTAAGGTGCGCCCAGGTCTGCCGAGGAACCTCGGTGCACCCTTAGGTCCAGAGACCGCCAAAATGCAGTGAGTAAGCGGGCGGGCAACGAATTAGGAAGAAGAACAAATAGATACAATTAACCGTTCTTTAAGATTTTGGTCGTTCGGCTGTGCTGTACCCCCATGTAACCTTTCTCCTTTTATGTTTCCTCTGCTCCTGCTCTTCGATTAACCCCTTCTGTCCTCGACTCCCTCTGCTTTTCAACACTGCCTTTTCATTTGCTGTCAAACAGCTGACCCCGCGCAGCTGCTTCTCAACACAGGCTTTTCATTGCGGTCAAACAGCTTACCCAAGCATTATGCTACCTCACATAGACCGCCTCGACCCGGCCTTACTGCGCCCTGGACGAATCGATTGTAAAGTCGCCTACGGACTCGCCACGAGAGACCAGGCGCAGTCGCTGTTCATGCACTTCTTTACCGAATCCCGGTTTCTGTCCTTTGGAAAAGACGAAGTAAACGCCACCACGCTGGAGGCTGTTATCGGCAATCTTGCAACCAATTTCTCACTCGGCATTCCACCTGCGGAATTCTCTATCGCAGAGTTGCAGTGCTACCTTCAGGGACACAAGACAACGCCAATGGCCGCTGTTGTTGGGGTGCCGGCCTGGGTTGCTGAACAGCGGATGGAGCGAAACGCTAGGGAAAGGGAGGAAGCGGACCGCAGAATGCGACAGCGGCATCAGGAGAAGCAACAGACAGCTTCTGCAGGACCATTGGCCTGGATGCAGGCCCTTCGTCAGTATGGTTGCAGACAGAACTTCATGACAAGCTTCAGTTTTGATTTTTTCCACTTGGGATTGAAGATTGAGAACCCCAGAACCTTGTTTTATGAACAAAATTTTCGTTTCAAGCCTTGTTGTACCGTGGGAAAATAAAACGCAAAATTTGGCTGGCTGACCAAAAAAATAGTGTACCTCTTAGAGCCTCTAGCGCATTGGAAATCCTCTTGGCATGGCATTTCCATGGAAAAAGTGCATTGAATGGCTCTCCATGCTCCTTGACGGCCATTGAGGTCGCCATGGGCATACCTATGAACCGAAAAAGGAAACTGATGCGAAGTACAGCCACCGGCTAATACCGGCCCGGACCGAGAACGCAAAATCTTCCTGACAAAATACATTTTTTCCACTTTTCATAGTTTTGCTCCGAGGAATCCATAGAGGACCTTCTTATAGTGCTATTCATACAATAACCTTGTATCTCAATAAAAACTGGGGTGTCAGTAGTGATTTCCAAATTGGGACAAAAAATTGTCACAAAGTTTGGTCTGCAACCATACCTGTAGCTACGTAGACTGGACTTATTTCTATTGATTGAGAGAGGGACGGGTGCGGAACCGGTGCTCCTCCGCGCGAAGCTCGTACATGCAGGGATGGCAGCGGAGCTGCGTACACTCGAGCATGCCTACAGATGTTAGCAGGTGTACCCCCACGTCAACGAATCTTCCTCGGCGTCGACAGCCAGACCGCCATCCGAGCCCTTCAGCGCCCCAGACAACAACCCGGGCAATACTTGCTGCTGGAATTTCATGTCTGAAGTCACGAATCCCGGGCCTCCAATTACACGTTGGCTGGGTTCCTGGACACGTAGATTTCGAACCCAACGAACGCGTTGACAAGGAAGCTAAGTCAGCAGCCCAGAACGAGGATCCCCTCACCCGCGCATCCTTCACCTCTTTCATTCCCCGCAGTGCTGCTGCCGCGAAAGCGGCCTTCCAGGCTCGCACCAGCATGGTCCGCATCCCCGCGTTACGAGAAATACAGTTGCCTGGACAATTCGGCCACCGTCCACACGATCCATAAACCCCTTCTCAACCTCTCACGTCGCAACTCCATAGTCCAGCTTCGGGCGCGCATGGTCGGCTTCAATGCCTGGCTGTACAAAATACATTGTGCAGATTCGCCCTATGCCGGACTTGTCAGCGCCAAGAAGATGTTCCACACTTCATCTTCTTTTGCTCCGCTTCGCCCACCATCGTATCCACCTTCGCACGGCCTTAGACCGCGAAGCTACTTCCCTCGGCTACCTCCTTACAGACGAAAAGGGAATTCGCCACCTGCTACGCTACATTCATGCTACAAACCGTCTCCCTGCTTACCACGATATACCCCCAGATCCAGATCCTTGACCTTATGTCCGCCACCTTTACTATAGCTATACCCTCAGTCCCCGGTCCTCATCTTTGATTCTTCTACGACATCAATCCAGGCCCAATTCGGTAACCCAGGCCGCATTTGGTTTGCCAGGCCAAATCCGGCCTGTGCTGTTCCCAGCGGCCGTCCAGCCAGGCTGCATTGGGCCTGTGAGTTTCCAGGCCCCTATTTCACTTTCGTCTCAATATTTTCATTCACCCTGCCTAGTTGAAAGTCCAAGGAATTATCAAACAGACCGCGTAGGTCTTCTTAAGCATTTACTCGCGCCGCAGGCCGAAAAAATTGTCCAATCCATGCACTGAAATGTAGAGATAGCTGTTACCCGTGCTACGCCACGTTAAAAACTGAATAGCACTCAGAAAGAGAGTGGAGGATCGCGGAGCGGTCCGACGGCCTCTTGTATATTCTATTGTCGCTATGCGAGAGGCGAAGCGCAGCCCAGCCGGCGTAGAACAGTGGAGATGGTGGTGGTAACGGATCAACAAGCCCCGCCTCGGTCACCGCATCCACAAATGTTGTCCATAAATGCTGTATCTACATACACAAATATTGATGTGAAGCTATAAAGAGCAGTCATCGGCCCTCATTCATATCCCAGCTGAAGTTAACACCCATGGACCCGCCGCAACTCGCCAATCAGACCGCCGAGGATAAGGTACGTCCTTCGTAACTTATTCCAGTACTGTGTAGTACACTGAGTCTACCATTCTCAGTGCTGGGCTCTAATTGGAACGCAGGATTGGCCCACGGCCAGTACCTTCGAGTATTACGACTCGGAGGTCGTGTTCTACGACTCTCAGGTGCCGAATCCAGAGCCAGAGAACGAGAATCTCGCCTCTCTTGACGTGAAAACGGGGGAGAAAACCGTGGATTTCCATGAGCACTCTCAGACAGATGCAGGTGAGACATCAGGGCCCACGCCGGAGTCCGGCAAACCCCAAGGGCCAGAAACACAGTAAGCATCCAAAAAGTGTATAGCGCAATTGAATCCCAGCGTCCTCCAGTGGCCCTCGGCGGGGACCGACCAGAGCCGCAAAGCGCGCCGGGGGAACCATAAACCGGAGAAGATCGCAACGCTGCGCAGCTAGCTCATTTGTTATCACAGTTCTTTGCCCAAATCTCAAGTTAGACTGGTTCAGGGAAAACGGCAGATCCTCCACCCAAATCCAGCGCATTCGGGAAACGATTGTAGCCCGTTATCATGAACTGTTCAAGATGGTTGCACCACCAACTCGGACTCCCACATCGACCCCTCAAGCTCCCACTCAGGGTCGCGTTCGGCGCCGGTTTGGAGCCACCGTGGACCCCGCACCAGCAGCGCCAATGCAAATCCCAGATGGCATGAACTCATATCTTGATACACCTCCCATCCCGTCGCTCAACGGCAAGACTGTCCTGCAATATTGGTCAGCAGAGAAGGCCACGCAGCCCAGCCTGGCCGAAATGGGACTCACGTACTGCTCAGCCCCCGCCACTTCTGTCGACGGCGAGCGAGCCTTCTCGGAAGGGCGTAATCAATGTGCGTGGAACCAACGAAGCATGTCGTCCCAAACATTCCGCGAACAGATGAGCCTTGGTGCTTGGTGCGAAGCACCTTTCTTCAAGCTGGATGTCGCCGAATGTGTTTTGTGTTCCCCTTTTGGCTCTTCTAACACTTTTCTTTGCAGGTTCCTCCCATCTTGGTGCCTGCTCAGACCCAACACTCCACTTCACTTGCTTGACCTGTTCCAGTGAGTGCACCATGATTGAGGGCGATGCGGTTGGGCGTGGATAGATCGGGCAGTAAATTCACTGCGCTGGCACAACAACGCGAGACTGGCATTGAGATCGTGACATACTTTCTCGGTCGCAGCAGGGACCCGACGCCGGCCAAGGGATATACTATATTAACGAGATCCCTCGAACCACATTGTTCATGGTTGCCGCGATCCGACAATCCCCGGTTTATCATTTTTTTCCCAAGCACGTTCCGCTACCTAGACTATGTTTGTCCTGCCATTCCCATGCAACATCCAAAACGATCGAGCCGCCACAGAAAACGCTCAAGGGAGTGCCGAAACCGGACAAAAAGGCAAGTCATTCGTGTCACTTCTGCAGCCCACTAACAGAAGTTATTCAGGTGTACCATGTTCTGGTCGACAAACTCAATATCCTTGATCGTGGTAATGGTGGACCCTTCGTTGCGGAGATCCCAGTGATGGCGGAGCGTCGCCTGTCTCCTTCGAGACCCAGTAAGAGAGCGCGCGATGATACTGTGGACTCCGCATTCGATAATTTCGGATCAAAGTCGTCTCCAAGCCCATCGAAAAAAGCCAAGACTTCCTCCAAACGCTCTTGAAAAATTTATTCACTCATTATTACTGTTATGTACCGCAATACCTTTAGTTTACCCCCCAACTTCTACTGCACTCTTTTCTTTGCCGTCAACCAAGTAGTTGGCATCCACTTTTAATGAATGGTTTGAAACACAATCGGACGACAACGTAGTCGTACTTCCTGTTGACCTTGAAGAAGTTAGCGTCGGTCTTGATGAGCTTGTCTGCCCTCGCGATCGGGTGTCCATGGGCTCGATGAGACTAAGTATTTTGACAAACGCATTAGCGAAACAGTCGTCTACGGGGACGGGGAGATAGGGATTACGTACGGGTTTTGCATAAAGACGCTAGCAAAATATGTTCATAAAGCTGCGAATATTAACAAGGGTAGATATTCACGAGATGATCTTGTCCCAAGAGCGCTGTCAAAGGGAACAGCGTCAGAAACATATTAAGGAAGTGCCAGTGGCATGACTGACATCATTGACGGGAACCTTCTCTAGCTCGCGGTTGGTACCAGCGATCATGATCTGTGGCCGACGCTTAGATTGGAGTCGTCGAGAGAAAGAGAAGAAATGAACCACCTTCAGCTGCTCGTCCATGTACTCCATCGATTTCCGAGTGAGGGTGCCGAACGAAGGTGCGAGGTCACTGTGCAGGAAGTCATCTCTGGTGTTGTCCTCGACATCGATCTATCCAGGTCGATGTGAGCACGAAGCGAGGAAGGTAGAAGCAAGGTAACGCATACCTTTGAGAAGTCGAAGTTCTGCACGATATTGCCCTGTTGAAACAAACATTGCCGTCTGTGTTGTTTTGCTTGAGAAACGTATGGAAGACGAACGATGCTGCATTTGTTTGGTGATAGCCTGAGCTCTGTTTCAAAAGCACCAGGGTCGTCAAAATAAATCTGAAGAGACAGTCTGAACTGGAATTTCACTGGCTATCCTCCCAGCATGACCCCGTCAAAAACCGGCTTGAAATGATTGCATAGTGGCTAAAATACTGTTTTTTGTGCAAAATCTCGGCACATTGTTTGGTGATGGCCTGCATTTGTTTGGATTGGCATGGAGAGCCCTGAGCTCCGTTTCAAAAGCACCAGGGCCGTCAAAATAAATCTGAAGAGACAGTCTGAACCGGAATTTCACTGGCTATCCTCCCAGCACGACCCCGTCAAAATCCGGCTTGAAATGATTGCACAGTGGCCAAAATACTGTTTTTATGCAAAATCTCGGCACATTGTTTGGTGACGGACTGCATTTGTTTGTTTATCAGCGGGCCGGGGAGGCGATATTCATACCGGCGGGCTGCGCGCACCAGGTCGGTCGTCTCCTGGACTTGAAATCCGCTGACTGACGCCGTTGTCGCAGATCTGGAATCTAAGTGATTGTATCAAGGTTGCGATCGACTTTGTGTCGCCGGAGAATGTCGCACGGTGCGAGACTTTGACGCAGGAGTTCAGGGAGCAAAACGAAAGTGAGGTGTGGAAGGAAGATGTGCTGCAGCTGCGCACTATGATGTGGTTTGCTTGGTTGTCGTGCTGCGAGCAAGAGAAGGCTCAGTATCTTACGTGAAGAAATATTACATACATCAGACTTTTGACATTTGATTTGCGAGCTTGTACAAGGCCAAACAAGGCCTAAAAAGGTCCAAAAAGCCGGCAAGGTGACAAAGTGACAAACCTATGTCCGAATTTCACAAGCTCGGATATTTGATCTAAAAATAAGCTGTTTTCCCACAGTTTCTGGTGCTTTTGGGTCCTGTTATGTGTGCTGGGATGTATGCTGACCATTTTAGAGACAATATCTTGGGAAATAGGTCAATCCCCCATGTCAGAAAGGGGGTTATTTCTTCACTTGCGACCTTGTTGGACCTTGTCAGCTTGTCGCTTAGCGTTGCCAAGCCCACAAGGCCCATCAAGGCACAAGGAAAATGTCAAAAGCCTGATGTACTTCAGTTAGCCGTCATGGCTTTGAGTCTGAAAAACATATCTGCATCCACTAAATCAACGACAAGATTCCTCTGCATGCGTGTCGGGTAGTGTTTAGACAAGGAAGACGGAGTCAGATTGGCGTCGTTCAAATAATATGGCCGCCTAATAAAACATAACGACCGCTGTCGGCGCAAAAAAAAACAAAAGATAAAAATAAAATAAAAAAAGTCGCATTAAAACGAGACTCTAACCGGTCACCAATGACCTATTACGCCCGCAGTCGTGGCAAGGGTCAAGTCACATATCCACACGGAGTAGAGGAAACGCGCAATCAGGTAGGTTTTCAAACCCAGAGCTGTATCTCATTCCTCTAACTCGGTGATTCAACGTGCGAGACACCTGCTCAGCATGTTTGCATAGTGTGCAATTCCTGTTTTGCTATGGTGCCCTTGACTTAATCACCACCAAAATATAACAACTGTTACTAGTCACGCAAAAATGTTGGTCTTTCTTATCCCTCTTGCAAAAGTGCTTCTTTAAATGAGAGGAATCATTTGACAAGACAGATCTCCAAAAGGATAAAAAATGAGTGAGGTATAAAACTGTTGACTGCCCAATTTGGGACTGCGTGCCAAAAATCAGGTGTAAGCGCTTCCGCAGGTACCTTGGCCAGCTGAGACTGACTTCCCAGTGTTACAAACCTTGCAATTTACTCTCCCAACCTGAAAATACTTGAAAATCTCTTGGTTGTTGACCTCATTTTAGGGCTGAAAACCCCCTTCCAAATGAAAATTTTTCTGTGACCAAATTTGGGAC
The DNA here is from genome assembly GCA_029378375.1 of Mycena olivaceomarginata. NCBI lineage: Eukaryota > Fungi > Basidiomycota > Agaricomycetes > Agaricales > Mycenaceae > Mycena > Mycena olivaceomarginata. The sequence continues at coordinate 267,061 of JARKIC010000023.1, read as the reverse complement.
TAGTCCAGCGTTGGTGGTGACCAAGTCGAGGGCACCATAACACCACTGGGTTTACCACGTTGTACCAAGACACTTCTGTATTTTGTTGGGGGACATAATTGATTTATTCGGTTACAGAGACAGCTCACCCCTGGGTTGACTACTCAATTTCTCCAAAATCAACAGACATATCTTATATTAATTCATCGAGTCCTAAATCTCACAAACCTTTGCCAATGTTTGTTCAGTATATCATGAATCAAGTCTATGATAAGCCTCTTTCACATTTATGAGCATAAAGCAACATAAGCATGAGTTCCTGCTGGGGAAAGCCACGGCCTACACCCCAAGTAATGTATTGGCGGTTGATTATAAATTTATATGTTGATTTGCTTCAACTTATCCTAATTAAAATCAATAAATACCTTAAGTAGCATTTAAATTGTGTAGTTGTGCCCAGATATTGATCTCCCACTTCCTGCCAATTACTCGCAACATTTTGATAAATGGTTTGGCCACCTCAGAGTACACCTCGGGTCTTTGGTGCACTATGTATCAGACTTGGATTCACTCTGGTTAGCAAGGCAAAGAAAATACAAAAACAATGTTCAACAAACAAGGTACAAGTCCCAACAGTTGAAGTGTCTGTCTAGGAGAGACTAAATAGAAGCCAAGTAGAAGCCAACAACCCTGACAAAATGGGGGTTGCTGTCCCCAATGCCAGCTGGTCGGCGCGCAAGCGTCGACCGAGCGAGCTTTGGGCCATTAATCCGCAATTTGACAACTTCAAATTGAAACATACCACCTCTATTTTTCTTTAAAAGCAAATCCTTTTCTGGATGGCAGGACAGAATAACTTGAACGGACCTGTTGTGGGGTTTTCAGGCCGCAGTTCTCAGGCATCAAGACACTCAGGTTGTTTTGGCAAATACAATACTTGGGTTCAAGGCTTAAGGCTGTGGTGGCTTAATGAGGTTTAACTCAACCGGAGTTATCGTATAGCCACATTGTAATCCTGCCTACGAAATCAAATCTTGTCAGTAGCTCGACATTGTCAACGACATACCTCAGCGCTATGGACTTGACGTGTCGTCAACAATTTTCATTGTTCCTGTGTTGATACCTTGTCACAATCTCGCTCTGGGGACTCTGGGGACGGTCTCACTGTCTACTACGGTCGCGATACTGGCCATAGCGCGTTCTAAAGAAAATTCATACACTACCAGTTAATCCCGTGTACTCTTACGACAGCCTACTGGCTACTGAGCATATAAATTCTATCAATTCACCCTCTGTTCTCTTTTGGACACGTTAACAAGTACTACGCATATTGCACTATGTCTGACGGCACAGAGAATGGCTCGGGCGGTTCTCGCATCGGCTCGGGTCGAAAGAAAAAGGCGGTGGTCGCCTCGACGCGTATTACCGCTGGTGGCGCGCCGGCGAGCTCAGCGCGACGGGGCGCTGTTTCGACAGAAGTCGGGAACACGATCCAGCGCGCGCTGGGGCTGTACAAGGACGCGCTGCGTGCCATGGGTGCCGTCGACGCGCCCCGCAGCGTGCTGCGGGCACTGTTCACGAAGTCTGACCGGGAGCGGCGCAGGAAGGCGGCGGCGGCAGTGCAGCTGCGCATCGCACGCGATTTGGGCGGGTCGGTGTTCGGCGGGAACGGTTCGCTCATGTGGGTGCTCCCCGTGGGGCTCACGTACTAGCGCAAAGAGGAGGGGAAGGTGGGGGGGAAGGTGGGGTACCTGGCGAGGGAGAGCAGCGGGATGACGCACCCGAATGCGGTGGGTCAGGAGGCGTGTGCGGCGTGGGCGACGTGAGTCGCGCGGCTCGTGCGCACTGCGGCTGTGGCGGAGAGGATGCAGGAGGGGCTGGGGATGATGAAGCTCGATGTGCTGCACCACTTTGCGAGCTATCCGTACACCATGCCGGCCCTGCAGGAGGCGCTTGCGGCCGACGTACCCCTGCCTGCCACGCTGGCGTGCGATCCCGCGGCGATGGAGGCGCACTACGCTACTGCCTGCTGCGGCTCGCCGTCACGATGCTGCATGCTTCCACCACCGCCGCCACTGCTGAGGAAACGCAGACGCTGATGACCTGGTGGAGGCGCGCACGCTCGCGGTCCTCCCGCAGGCCGCGGCGCTCCCATCGTCGGGGTACGCGTCGTGCACACGCTCGCCACCGTGCTCTACGCGTTCCTCACTGTCGCGCTCTACGTGTTCCTCGCCACCAGCACGTTCGAGGCCGGGGCGCTGCTCACAGCGAATATGGGGCGGACATGGTCGCGGCGGTGTTGGGGGGGCTGGCGGGTGCGTGATATGCCGTTGAGGAGGACAGTGGGAAGCAGGCCGAGGGGAAGGAAGCACTCTTTTGGTCGCCTCGGGTGCGAGAGTGGCGGAACGCGTGCAGATGAAACGTAGGGCAGCGATCGTGAGCTTGGGGACCTCAGTGAGGCGGATGTCGTCCAACCAGAAGAAATCTAATGCACAATATTTTCAAATTCCTCTCTATCACAAATTGCGCAGGAATTCACTGAGTAGATCCATCTAGTTTCTATGTGAATCAGTGAAGAACTGACTGAGATATCGGGAATTCTCTGGAAATATACCAAAACAGCAAGTTTCCGGTTCGCGCCTTCGGTACTGCAATTAGCTGTAATTGTTCTTTCTTCTTAGAAATAGGGGTAGTGTCATTACTTCTTTAAACAGCTGTAAAGTGGTGCAAAATGAAGAAATACACCTACCGAAATTTTTGGCCAAAAGAACACACATGTAACATTTCTGTCAAGTTTTGTATCACAGTGAAAATGAAAAAAAAAAAAAAAAAAAAAAAAAAAAAAGTGGCTACTATTGTCTTGTGTTCCACTATTCTTTGGATAGAGGTTTGTGGTTCGATCCCCCTTAGGTGTACTTTTTATTTCAAACCAGTTCAAGATTCAAACAGAACATCGTTTCAAATGAAACAGTGTTTATAAATATCCCTCGGTCCGCCACTGTCCAAACATGTAAGAGCTGTTGCGAATCTCCCACCCATTTGTTCAATTGAACTACTCGCTATGACCAAAAGTAGCCGGAAATTTGGTTTTGATGGCTTCTGTTTCAAACTTTTTGCATTCTTGTGGCCAAATTCTCAATCTATGGTTAATTTGGCATGTATTAGTACACTTGGACCTGAGGTGCAATCTTTCAGACCTAATGTATTGTCAAATTTCGAAATTGTATGACCAAAAGTAACTGGAATACTGTAGGTGCTTTTCGGCAGAATATGGCAATCCTTTGGCAGTTTATTTCTCTGCAATTTGAAGGGGAACACGCCTCAACATGTGCAACCAAAAAAATATCAGCTACTGCACTGTTGTTGTTGTGAAAATGGGGATCTAAATCAATTTTTGATTAAGGTTCCGATTGTTTCCCTCTTTTTATTTATTCATGGAGCCATTTAGAAAGCACATAAACCCCCTAAATTTTGGGTGCATATTTCTATAGGTCCACAGTTAATTATCAGCTTTTGATGTACCCAGAAATACCGTCAAGACAATCAGAAGGAGGGAAACATCATCAATTTTCGATCAATTTAGAAATTTCATAATATATTAGATGTGAGAGGTTCCACCTCAGGTCCAAATGCGTCAATCTATGCCAAATCAATCATAGATTGATAAATTGACCACAGGAACGCGAAAAGTCTGAGACAGAAACTCTCCAAACCAAATTTCCAGTTACTTTTGGCCACAGCGAGTAGGTACGGTTTGGTCCACTCTCGGCTTGACCCACTTCTTGCCCTCCCTACCGCTGTCATTGTCCTCCTCTTCCGCTTTGGCATCTGCGAGGTGCTGGCGTCGACAATATCGGACGAGGAGGAGGCGGGTGCGCGATTGAGCCCCCTATCATAGGCAACTCGGGATTTAGGAATCTGGATAGAAGAATATAATGTTCGGAATTGCTTGCAGCTCTCCCTTCTTGGCTCTCTCCTGGCCCGGGACTTTCAGGTCGCTGTTCCTCGTGCTTTGCCTTGTTCATCCAACATTCTTTCTCCACTACCATTGACCTTTTCACTCCGAACATGCCATCTTGGGCATTATTCGAAATTGTGGCATGTTGAAGTGATTGGAGAAGGTTCACTGGACGACCTTGTTCTCTATATAACACTGCGTTCCCACCCCATGTAGACAGAGGGTATGTCTACCCCCGTAGACGAAGGGTAGACGGACCCTGGTGTCTACATGTGTCTACAACCGTTAGTCTACCTATATCTACATTGGTCTACATCCGTCCACTCACCTAGACCAACGTAGATGTACATAGGCAGACATAGACATATGTACAGTATAACAGAAGATGGCTGCATCATGAAGTTGAGCGAAGTGGGTCTACGTGCGTCTACAGCGTAGACGCAGGTAGGCACACGTAGCCGACAGGTAGATGCGGTGCATCTACACGGCTATCCCGGATGTCACCGGAATTCTATGGTTCCGGCGATCATCGGAATCCAATGATTTTTCGTTAGGATTTCTGTGGTCTGACGACTGGACCCCAATCAATATACGAATTAGTGGAATCCAATCGGCCAGAGCTCATATTTCGAAGACTGGCCCACGGCATTAAACGGCCACCCCTCGACCGTCACTGGAAGGCTTTGGAGGCTCCTTGACCACCGGCCACAGCGTAAAATTTATTTTTAGGAACTCATAGCGACTCAACAGTAATAAGGAAGCCTTTTTAAATCGATATCCTTTCACACTGACTTGATAGTACTATATGCGCTAAGTCCAAGTGCCCAAACAAAAGTCGTACTCATGTATCTAATAATCAGATCAATGGAACAGGACATCGAGGTCTATGTGACGTTGGGCGAACACTTGTTTGGCCCGGCAGCTGGCCAGTGAGAGTGAGAAGATAAGAGCGGTCTGAGCGGAGCAAAGGCCGAGCGAGGCAAATGTGCTAAGTCATTCAAACTCCGCCGGTCCGTGCACTCCACGTGGTCTTTGTGGCGTGATGTTGATGTTCTTTGTCGCTTCCCTCTTCCTTCGTCCCCTCACGTCCCTCTCTGTCCCTTCCACACATAGCTCCTGCCCCGCGCCGCTCGTGCCCTTGCCCCTCAAGCCAAGCTGTTCTAGACTGCAAGGCCGTCACGCGTCAAGAGTCAAGACTCGGAAGCGCTCCGTTTACATCCCCCTTCGATCAAGCTCGACCGGATTCGAGTCGAGGTGCGTCTCATACTTCACACTTCATCGTTGCTGCTCCCACCCACTCATGTTAGATTTTCCTCCCTCAAGGACTCTGCGCCTAGATAGTGTAACCGTTGTTCCGGCCGGTGTGGATGGAGAGCCGGCGCGAGCTGTTAGCGCTGTTAGCAAATATAATGCCACTTGAATATGCACTATGCTATCATTGAATACTTGACCTACCTTCCCGAACAATCATTTACCTGTGTACTGTCGACGGTTGGGCTAAAAACAGCCTAAAATTCAATATATATATATATATTTAATCTATTCTGAGCCTCCTCTGAACCAAAGTCTCCCTCACAAGACATAGAAGGGAGCCCTACTGAGTTTCAAGAGCCAAACCAATTGATTTCGAAGGGGAGTATATTCATTGGAATCCAGCGGACGCTCAGTGGATTCCAATGATCACCGGAACCATAGAATTCCGGTGACATCCGGGATAGCCGTGTACCCGACGTAGCCGAACGTAGCCGAACATTAATCAACGGCACCGAAGGGCCGTGATCTACACGGCGTAGCCAAACTTAGCCGAAGATCGCCGCATGTCGGCACATGTCAATCAACGTAGGCGTGGGTGCGTCTACATAGGGTGGGAACACAGTGTAAGTAGCAGACAGCTCCAGCATCTCAAATACACATGCCTTCCTTGCTCCCAGTCGTTTTGTGGATCTTAGCTTTCAAGTGCATGCAACCTTATTCCTTTTTGCGATACTGAACACCGCTGCCTGGGGAATTGCCTCAATGCAATCGGCTGTCAATTCTCCTGGCAGCCCATAAACCTGCGTAGTTGCAATCAAAGCTTCTGGCCTTCATCCTCATCCCATTCACAGAAACTCTTGCTTTCCTGCCTTCTATTTACACTGGCGGCTGTTCCATATCCCGTTAATCCTCAAGTGATCGATTGGCTGATTTTTTGTTTGCTATGCATGCTGAGTGAAGCCAGCCTCTCGTGGACGGACGCTGCAAATATTTCATGCTCATACTTCGCATTATTAGTAGAGCAATGTGCAGGCTCATCCTGTTGACATTCAAAAACTTGATGTTACGATAGTCTCTAACTCGCTGGTTTTACCATTGCTAGTTTATTCCTGAATTTCAAGACATGGTCGTAACTTCTGGTGTCTGCCACAGCCCTGGCAGTCAAGTGTTTTCATTGAGCCTACATCTTGCTCGAATAGTTTTAGCACAATATATTTGTTGGACAGATCACTCCCTCCTTCTCCTATCCCTTGTCGTTGAGGGCAGGTCATTCCCTCTGTTCAAGTATCAATCTTGGGTACACGGCTAACCCGGGATCCTGAGGAATTTGATAGGATTTGATGTCGATAGAAATCCGATGAATTTTTGTTTGACATTCTAAGAAAATGTGAAGCGCATTCTGTGAATAGTCGAATTACCGAATTCCTATGGGATAGCTCATCAAATTGGTGTGATCTACCTACCAGCCATGTATTCGCTTGTCAGAATTCCATAGATACACCACGTGCCTCAATTACCCGCACCGGACCGCACGCGAACAGGACGCGTCACCGCCTTGTCACCGCCTGACACCTGTCCCGCCGCCCGCCGCCTGCTAACTGCCTGCTGTCGCGCGGCCCGGAACTTCTGCACGCCATCCGGATGCGGGCACTTATATTGCTCGTGTCCGCTCTATCACTCATATTGCTGCACCCCCGATTGCTGTTCTCGGGCCAGATGACATCTCAACTGGTCAACCCCCAGGCAAGGAATGTCAGTTGTGCTGGAAAAAAAATAGACAATGTCCCGACCAAAATGCTGCTTACTCAGAGCTCAGGCCCATGGATAAGCTTGAGACTTGCGACCGACAGTGAGCTGGTGGGACTCATTTTTCACAGTTCAAAGATGCAAGCGTGGAGCAGTTCATGTTCAAGCGTGAGCTTTAAACAGTTCAACACGACTCTTTCCTTATCGGGAAGTGTTTAAACCCAACTATGACCTACATTTCTCGGAGAATCATTCACTCGCGCCTCGCATCTCGTCACTCGATTGTAGAAGACTTTGACTTTCCTTTCCTTTCCTTGCCAAAACTTGCCATACTGCTCCTCTTGTTTTGGTTGTCTACTTCATGGCTTCCTGACTCTCGATCTTGTCTTCATCGTGCCTGATTGACTCTTTGGACACTGACATTAGTGTCATGCTCTTTGATTGTCCGTGCCATGGATATCGTCTCGCTATTCACTCACCTCTCATCTCTGTCGTATTGGGTCCTCCATTTGGTACCCCCGATGGTGTCCTTCCTGATCACATCATTTTCATTGCCATTCCTGCACTCTCTCTTCTGATTCTAATTTCCCGAGCCCCACACGGCCTCCACGTTCTTATATCGCGAAAGCTACAGAAGTCAGATGCTGAGATATGTTGAGCAGTACCACCACTAAGAAGGTTATGCCTTAGTCTTAAGGAGGTTCCGTTGGGGTTAACGAATGGAAACGCGTTTATCGCCGATATAACACTTACCGGCGTGCGAACGTCGCGTCGGTGAAGATGGTGACACCTGGCAGAGGAGAGTCGATGAAGTTGGTCCCGTTCTAGGATGGGAGAAATCGGAACCACCGGGGAAGGTCACGACGAGCCTCGTCTGGAATGCGACGTCGACGGAAGGGTGAAGCCTTTGTGCCGGCATCATAAATACGACGAATAGAAGCTCTCCCAGTAGGCAACATCCGGGTTGCGAACTGGAGCAGACATGCAATGGTCCGAAGCTCTTTCAGGGAAGCAGACTGAGGGTTAAGAAGGTGGGTGAGAGCTGAGATTGTCCGAGCGAGCGTGTAGGAAGGGAGAGCAACTGTGAAGGTTACAGTATCGATCCCAACATCCAGAATAATGGCCCGTGTACAGGGCAGAAGATCCTTCCCAGGCTTGCCAATCTCGTGCCGAGTTACAGTGGCGGGCAAAAAGAATGCCGGGCTTGGTGCGGGCCATCTCTGGGTCGAATCACTCCAAATAAAATGTCACCATGAACCTTGAACAATTTCAGGAGTTCTCGCACAGTTTTATCCACACCTTGCATTGGTGGACAGCCCGTCATTGCGATCGTAGCGAGCACTCTTGGTTTCACACGTGACAGGGCGCAGGACTGAATTCTATGCACTGTGGCTGACAGTACTCGTCATCACAAAAAGTAACCGGAATGGGCGTACCACTGGAGAAGTCAGGCAGCTCTGGGCAAACTCTTACTCCTCAATTCTCCAGTGCTCTGAACTGACAGAAAACACTATCCATTCTGTGTTCCTTGTGGTAGAAAGCCGGATCAAGGATGTGTTTTTTCTCTCTGTTAATTTATTCATGTAGGACATTGAAAGCCAACTTTCCAAGGCTGGGTGTAACCTCTCTCTTTGCGAGAACAGCGTTGAAGAATACCATAACATCGGTGAAAGCGCCTTTGAACTCGGGGATTTTCGCATATAGCTCGGTGAGAAAGGCCTCTCGTACTTGCATAAGCTCCGAATGGTCACACAGAAACATAGCATGAGCTGGATCCTCAATAGCATCTTGACAAAATCTGCACTTGCGCCATTCCTTGGGGACCACATTCTTGCCTCTTTCCTTCCATCTGCAACGTTCGACGGCCAGACTGTGGCTGGAGAGTATCATTCTTGTTAGTGCGCGCCGGTGGTCTGATGTCTTTATCCTGAGGTAATGGCGAAAAGCAAGAGTCTTCCTGACTATTTTTCCGCTATCATTGTCCAGCTCAAGCCGTCCACCCCATTCTCCCGCCGAGTCATCCTCCCCCTTGCCCCAACCGACATCCGCCCACGCACCATCGCTCCTGCACACCTTCAGAGACGTTTGCGCATCGTGCGAAGGCTGCGTCGCGGCTGGCGCGCGAGCGTCAAGCAAAAATTATGAAATGTAGCTAGAGACGGAGCCTTGACCCCTCGGTCAATAACCCGCTATCTCAAAACACGAGAATCGACGAGGAGCTGCCATCAAATTCCGATGAACGCCGACATGAGACCGTGTAAAGAGAGAAGTTATAGAGAGAACTTACCACCGTTCGCTTCAACCAGTTCCAGATAAAAATGTCCAACAGTCGAAGAGCAGCGGGCATTGGAACAACCATAAACTTGACCATTTTGCAGCTCGAAGACATCGCGAGCCGTAAATATCAATGCCAACCGGTCCCATTCACAAAGCTTTGAAGTTTAGCTTCTCATGGCCATCAAAATGAACCTCATGATAAACTCCAGTATCGGTCAACTGCCCGCGTTGTTTCGGCTGATGTCTGTGCCCGGGAAATCGGGCCTCGGCGCCATCCGGGTCAATATCTGCCATGAAACGACGAACAGTGTCTCTGAATGACAATTCAGGCGGACTGAACGGGCAAAAGGTTTCATCGGGATCATGCACTTTAATTCATGTACATACGAGCAGGAACCTTGGTCTCATACATAATGTAAGGTGCGTAGAGTGCATTTAAGTGATTTGGGCAGCCCCAGTACCAATTTCTGACCCAAAAATGTTTGACCCATATACATTTTTTTTTCGAGGCTGGCTGATCGACACAGGGGTGCGTGACGCGTGACTACCGATTTGAAGGGAAAGATACAGTATTACGAAGAACTCAAGTACTTGTCACGTCTTCTCAAGAGTCTCCCCGACACGAAATCCCTTAAAGATATGATATTAGCCTGCCGTTTTCTAGGTGTTGTGGGTCGTAATTCTATCCGGAGCCTCCGAGACTGGTCGGGAGGGAACCCAGTCACTGGCGAGATACCTTGGAAAGCGAACGTGTTTCTCCGCGACGAGCCAGCTCATATGCTGAACAAAAAGCCACTTGATATTCCAACTTCAGATGTGGAAGTACTTCTTTCAGTTCCGCTGAAACGATATTGCGGTCGGAGTCGGTGTCTGTAGACCCCGACTAGGTATAAAGGTCGACGCCAAAAGGCTTCAAAGAAATACCTATGTCGCCGAATAGGTTGCAACTTCTTCAGGCGCAGCAGGTATGCCAAATTATTTGCCAAAAGAAACTTGACGTGCTCATCTGCGTTTGCGTTTGTCCAGCGATGGAGGGAGCGGCGGTATCAAGTCCAGGAATTTCATGGGCACGCAGCCTTGGAGGAATATCACACCATCCTCCATCAACTCCAAGAATTAACTAACGAACTCAAAGCTCTGCATCAGAAATTTGACTGTCTTTGGGAACAACACCGCCATTTTATAGAAAATGGCCGGAGGTCCATGATGTCGATCATGAATAATGGCGGTCAAAGACGCTGTGTACACTGTACACCACGTCGACAGAATCCATTTCCGCCAGTGAACGAGGAATCAGTTGGGAAGGAATCACAGATGGAGACACTGACTTTTCCGGTGTCATACTACGAGGGAAGCGATTTAGTGTTGCATCATTTAGCATATGAGGCATATTCACAGTTTCCATCATCTTGAGCAAACTGCACAAAGTACATACAGTCGTAAACTAGGAAGTGAAACGCTGGGGTATTCACATACATAAGCCTCTCCGCCACGAATATAGCTATGAAATAAAGGAACAAACACCTACCATACCAACACTTTTTCATGACCTGAAAATGCGCTGATCTCCGGGTCGTAGGGCGACGGGGCGTCCCAAACTTCTCCTAGGCTTCCTTTGCTCCCAATTCCGCTGAGTACACCTGCCGCGCTTTGCGCTACATCCACAGTTGCAGCCAATATTGCGCGCCCCCCTCTGAATCGCAAGTCTGTTCCTAGTGGCGGGGGCGAACCCGTCGGCGTCGGGGGTGTGCGCATGCTGCAGCGAACTCGGAAAGCGCTGGTTATCATACTGCTCGGTGTGGTGCGGCGCTGTCTGATAGATCGGGTAGCCTTGCTCGAACTGGCTACCGAGCCCGCTGTGTGACTGCGACCGGTCAACCAACCCGCGGGTCGACGGCGGTGGCGAAAAGTTGACTAAGGAGCGGCGGGACTGAGCCGTGGAGCGAGAACCACCGACGGGATGCAGATGCCGGGGCAATGGGGCTCGGGGTGCAAGCCGGGGCTGCGCGAGCGCGGATGTGAGGAGCGCGATGTGCTCCGCCTGCACGGCGGCGGAGATGGAGTCATCATTTCCTTCGGCATCTGAAAATTGAGCCAATGAATGAGCAACAGGAATGGGGAAATATTGAAACTCGCAAGGAAGACAGGTTTGGCAGAGTGGGATCGGCATCCTAGACCTTAAAAGTAGTTTGGGGCAGTGGGACTGGGAGACAGGATGGTGAGCGTCACGCGGTCAGGGTGAGTCTGACGTGTAGCTGACAGTTGCGTCCGAACCGCCATTACAGCTATATTCATATTTATGCGGAAAACGTAAAAAATTTCCGCCGGTTGATCTGGCTCACACGCCCCTAAGTCGCGCAATCAAACTAGAAAATCCTTGAAAAATCCTGCTATTCTTTGAAGTATAAGGACGCTCGAGGCATATAATATGTATCCGATAACAATGGGTGAATCCGGGATACTATGGATAGCTGTATGGTTGCCATCGACAACCTGAGTAAGTAGTACCTGTCCGAGCAGCACACTATGGGCACAAAAGGACACAAATTACAGCTACTAGTAAATAGCAAGGGTTCTCACCCATCTCTACTCGTGCAGCATCCGTGCACAACCCCTCTGCCCACCCCCGACCACCATCCACCGTGTTGAGTGCAATGCTTTGATGGCACACCAGCCGCCGTATCGTTGCGAGAATGTGCGTTCTTGAGGCAGAATCATGGCAGAATGTCGCCCGTGGATCCAGATACGTACTCAGTCGACGTTGTGTTGTTCAGAATGTGCAGAGGCGATAGATAAAGCACAAAGAAAGGGCGTGCTGGCATTTAAGCGCTCAATTGACGCCCGACGTCAAGCGTGTGAACTGGCTGGATTTTTTTTACGTTTTCCGCATAAATGTGAATAGAGCTGTAAACACCTTCCATTTCGGGAAGAGCACTGCCTCCATGCCGACGGCTCACTGGGCGGAGTTTCAAACCAAGGCGTGAAACCGCCAAGTCCAGCGACAGTACAACAAGCTCTATTACTTACATGTCTATGAATGTACAAATCTACTTGTATTATTACATGTGTCCGCTTGAATGCTCCGGGCCCTGGCCATCGTATCTATGCGGCAAGTTCATCACCAGCCCGGTGCGCTGCAGCCACTTGCGCTCTCTAGCAGCAATGAACTGGTCAACGATGCACTGCGCGTTATTCGCAAAGTCACCAAACTGCGCCTCCCACACGGTCAGCGAGTCAGGCGAGACGAGCGAGTACCCGAGCTCGAAGCCGAGGGTTCCGTACTCGAACAGCGACAAGTTGCAGATGACGAAGCACACCTGGGAAGAGCCGAGGTCATTGAGTGGAATGTACTGCTGCTGGTCATGGATGACGGTGTGGCATTACAAGAACGTCCCGCGCTCAACATTCTGCCCCGAAACGTGGATCTTCTCGAGGGTCAGGGAACCAAACCCAAGAGCCTCGGCGGTGAACCAGTCAATGTTCGTGCCCTCCTCCACGGTTTTACCGCAGGTAGAAAGGATACGGGCGAGGTTGCGGTGCGGTGTGAAACTGGTGGGGTACGTCGAGATCGCTTTGCCGATGCACCGAAAGGTTGCCTCGTCGGAGCCAGTGGAGCACGTGGGCGGGTCTCCTCGGCGAGCTTCTTGGGGGCGGGAAGCCTTGCCACGACACCGAGCCCCAGCGCGATATCGCGGGTACAGTAGAAGGCAGCGCCACATTACAGGGAGGAGACGGCGGGCTAGTCCAAGTCAATTAGACCAAATAATGTAAAGGTTAATGGCGAATACATACCTGAGCTTACACCGTTTCATTCATTGCCACATTACTTGACTTCACCTTGCTGCCACTGCTCGCCCCCGCGCCATCGACATTGCCAGCGGGTCTGAAACATGAGCACAAAGACGTTGTGGGCGAGGTTCGAGTGTGTAGGAGGGGGTCGGCCTTGAACTTGAATCCGAGCAGGTGCCCGCTCCTTTAGCGGCTTAGCCGTTTCGCCCATGCCGGACACGACTGGCCGTCGTCCGGGTGCAGCTGAATGACCTATGCTTCGATGGCCTCGATGGATGTCATGGGGGAAGGGACCCAGAAGTGGTCAGCTGGTTGGAATGATGCCACGAAATCCTCCATGGTGAACGACGATGTCGGCGCGAGGGGAGAGGAAGAAGGAAGGAGAGCGATTGTTTGGCACGTGCCTCGCGGCTTCAAGTTCAGGCTCCGCCCAGGGAGCCGTCGGCAAGGTGGCGGTGCTCTTCCCGAAATGGAAGGTCCCTAATGGCGGTTCGGACAGAGTGGTAGCTGACGCACGCCCCCTCAATGACATTTCCTAAACGGGTAAAATGCTTACGTTTGACGTCGGTCACTAGGCTGATCGTTTCCATTGCCTCCTGTTGGACTGATGAGGGGTGGTTAACGCTCTAAGTATGATGCCATCGCTTCCCATCAGTATCCTGTGTTCGATCCCATGTGTTACCCTTTGTTTTTTTTGTTTCATTGTTTCTGGCTTCCGCGAGCCTCTTCTTGACTACGGATCTTGCCTTTAGCACGAAGATCCTGCCTGTGTTTGGGGTGGACCGGTTGAGGTGACTTCTCGGCCGACTTGACCGGCACAAAAGGTGCGTGCGGCGAAGGACTCCCCCAGACCGAAGCTGGAAGCGCGTCCAAAGCCGCACGCGGATGTGGACACCCCAAGAATCAGTCCAGCAGTGAGGGGATTTGTTTCTAGTAGGCTATTATGTATACCGTGTAGTTGGACGGTATCCTTGAGATGCCGTGGCGGGCCAAGATTCGCACATACCATAAGTATATCGTTCAAATCGAAATTTGTCGATGTCACCCGTCACGCGGCCCATTGGTTTGGCGGAGACCTATTTTCTCGAGCTTGATTGGGCTTTTACAGCTCAGTTTACACGAGTGGGCAGCTATGTTGTTCCATACAATGAGGGTTTGCGGCATACCAAAATAGGGCATACAATTTCTAAAAAACGGAACAGTGGACAGGCTTCGTAAAATGCGCGCAAGTACTGTAGACTTTCGACCAAAGGTTCACTATTTTTAGATTTTTTCTCTTCCGAGAAGACCGAAAATTTTCTTTTGAATTAAGGTGATTTTTGCACACATCAAAAAAAGTTGGGTGTCACCTGTCACTGAACCTTTGGTCGAAAGTCTACAGTAGTTAATCGGACACGACAATGATATCTTACTCCTCCTCCATCTCCACAACATCCTCCGCCTCGGACGACGCATGACTAGAAGCCGCCGCATGAGCACGGCGCTTCTTCTATGAGCCTTAGACATGAGGAATACTGTACCATTTAATTCAATTCGTATGTCACAGGTCACAGGCCTCAAAATTTACGAAATTTTTCGTACGGGTCACAGGTCACCCAGCCATGTACAAATTCTGAAAACGAGTCACGAAATCGCCGTAAAGTTTGGCTCAAAAATTGAAATTTTCTCCTCCGCGTGCCGCAACAGGTAACAACGCCACGGTATTCACACGAGCTGCCAATTCTGACAGCGGGAGCAAATGGTCCTCCCACGGCTCCCACTTCCCCTCCGCCCCTCGATCTGCTCACCTCCCTTCTGGCCAATCTGAAAGTGAAGCAACAATGGAACTACAACTTTCCTAGCTATGTACTGCCGGCAAATTGATCCCCGGGACCTCAACATCGTTGCTGCTATCTTACACTGTCTACAATAGTTCTACGAGTACGGGTTAGCAGATTTATCAACTGTCGCATCCTGCACACTTTGCGGCGGATTCACGAAAAAAAAATTCGGTCACGCTCCCTCAGACAAAGTACGAATTCTGAATTTCATAAATTTTGGTCCCAGGTCACAAGGCGTACGAATTGAATTAAATGGTACAGTAGAGATATGCAACCTGTTTGATTTATCCATATTTGAGAATATCTGCGGTGTCACCGCTCGCCGAGCCGTACCCTTGCTCTCAAAACGACTTTAAATGCGAAGTCGTTTGGCGTGTTGCGTAAGACACTGTAATCGGACCGCGATCACCAGGTCACGTGTTTGCGCGCCATCGTTGGGGGACAAGTTTATTTGCCCGTGCCTTTGTCTATTATGAGTTCACCCGCACACAGCGGATACTGAATATGTGGTTTGATTTCGCGACCCGTGGGACCAACCATGTGACATTCTGTCAAATTCCCGTGACTTTTGTGGCTGTGGCTGTCAAATTGTGTTTTCTACCTCTTTTATCTCCTCTCCCTCTTTATAAGATTGAGCCTTCTGTCCGTCCGAAGCTGGATCCCCATATGGTTAAATTGCGCTGCATGACCACAGCAAGGCAGATTAGCGCTATCAAATCGGCATGGGCGCCATCCGGCCGGCATGCAAGAAAGCAATCATTATGTTCAGCTCCTCTTGCATGCCGAGCTGCGAATAGGCTCGTCCCCATCTGGTATCCAGCAAAATAAAGACAAATTGCATCACTCGCTAACGGACAAGGCTGGATACCATGATCTCCCTGTTGTGCACTCTTTGTCTGATTGTTGGCTTTGTTTGTGTGATTTTAGTAATTCAGGCTTACGTCCCCGTCTCTCAGGTATCCAGCCTTGTCCGTTAGCGAGTGATGCAATTTGTCTTTATTTTGCTGGATACCGGATGGGGACGAGCCTAACTGAGATCCTTCGTTAACGTCGACTGGTTCACGAGTCTAAGCTGCGAAGGCTGGCTCATTAAATGAAATGCGGATCTTTTTTTTGTGGGAACTTATTTACGTTATAAGCTGTTTGCTCTCCTCGGCTTCGCATGTAATATCATTAGTTTGCAACAAGATAGGCCCATGACTAGACTCGTGAACAGTCGACGTTAACGAAGGATCTCAGTGAGAGACGGGGACATAAGCCTGAATTACTAAAATCACACAAACAAAGCCAACAATCAGACAAAGAGTGCACAACAGGGAGATCATCGTTAACGTTCAAAGTACCGACCTCTGAAATGGCAGGGGAAGCAAAACCCCGCTTAAAGTGCGCCGAGAGGGCCCAGCCGGTATCCAGCCTTGTCCGAGCGTTAGCGAGTGATGCAATTTGTCTTTATTTTGCTGGATACCGGATGGGGACGAGCCTAGCCCATGACACATGTCTGGAGAGGCCCATGTCCATATGTAGACATGGGCCATGAGGCTGTGTTCGGTAGTGCGGATCGAGTATTGATGGAATCAGATGTCAATCAAACCTCGATGCAACCGCACGCGCGCGCGTAGGAACACCCCTTCGCCTCCCCCCCAATGACACATCACGTAATCTTGATGGCGCGTGGGTTCAAGTCAGGGAGGTGGGATTCTTTTTCACCCTCAATTTCCATGTTGCCCACGAGTTATTCTCCTTGTAAATGCAATTATAAATACTTCATAATAATACTTCTTTCACAATAGACACCTTACCCTCACCCTAACCTCTAATCCTAACCTTAACCCCCTAACCCAAACCCCTAACCAACACACAACACCGATACCCGGAGTTCATGCGCAGGCACGTTGCGCTCGTCCTAACTCCTCAAAACAGGGTCGCAGGCATGGCGGGACAAAAAAAAATGAAAGACAAAAAAGATTGCTACTTAAAAGGGTAAATGGCCACGAAATCTGAGGACAATAATCTGCTTTGGTGTTGGTCGACGAAATGGCCAATGACCAGAAATGCTCATGTTTCCCAGGTCATCATTTCGTATTTGATTCCCCAATACACAGAGTGTCCTTCAAGGACGGACAGCGGATGCCGGACGACAGTTACGTGGGAATATTGTGTTTAATTGCTCAATACACACCCTGATTTTGATTGAAAACCGTGGACCTTCGCGATTTACTGCTACTGCTATGCGAATCATTGCAAGATGGAGATATTCCACACCGGACAAAGCTTCGGACTCTGATTGTGGAGTCTTGGCTCAAGTACTATGATAAACTTAAGATTGAACTCAAAGTGAGTCCGCTCCACTCCAAATCTTCTGATTCTAGGACTGAATTTACCATAGGACTCGCTTGAGAAATTTTCCTTCATTGTTGATATTTCCTCAACAAACGGCAAATGCTGGTTGAATTGAGTCATTTGTGACCGATTCTTGACCCACATATGATTCCCTGGCGAACTGAATGTGGGAAGCTGATTTTGTGTATACAGATCACCTAAATATGTCCAAAATCAATTATCCATCGCGCTCCAAAATGCAAATATATTACTGAACGTGAGGTTTTAGTTTGTGGGGGCCAGATTAGTTCTACAATCGCCCTCACTGAGCTCCATGAATGAAAAGTGCCTCCCACTCCGAGTCTTTCCTTTGGGGAACTCCGGGATTTTTCTCGACCGCTTCCGGGGGATGGTGATCTTGTCAGTGTATATCCAGCGTCGCGCTAACAGTCACAGTTATTGAACGGCCCAATCTGAAGAGAGCGACACCACTGTACCTCGGGGATGCTGTCCCTCTACGATTACCACTCTTGTGCTTTGAACGGGAACCTACACCGGTCTGGTTGCTCTCCCTCATCCGTCCACTCATCGTCTGCAGGATCTGCTCTACCAAAGACGGCAGTTTCCGCCTCGGTCCAGTTGTTCTCCAGAGTCTGACTGATGGATGGAAAGGGGGTGGGAAAAGCCTGAACCTCCCTCTCGAGTATTACGATGCAGTGGGGAACGGCTGTGAATGGGCGCTCGAACCTACCGCCGTGTTGCCCACGTTGCCGGTGTGTCCAGGGGCTGGAGGCGGAGCAGGATCCAAGCTCGTTTCTCAATCTGATCCATAGGGTGAGAGACTTCCGGCAGATACTTGAGCTGTAGACCATCCCATTACCGGAGAGGGGGGCGGAGTGGTTGTGTAGATTTGGTCCGTCCCTCCCGGTGGATACTCGAGGTTTAGGCTATCCCATTCCGGAGAGGACGCCCAAGCCACCTCCGACGGGTGTTTGTTAAGACATTGGTGGCAAGGACATTGAGAATAAAGAGTTCTTACGCAGTCTCTGTGTGGGGCCACATTGATATTCGTATTGGTTGGAATAGAGATGCATTCAATTTCAAATGGCTGGCATTTTGAAAAGCATGACCTGACACAATAGAGGTGCATTCAAATGGCTGCCATTTTGAAAAGCATGACCTGGCACAATAGAGGTGCATTCAAATGGCTGCCATTTTGAAAAGCGTGACCTGGCACAATGGAGGGTGCATTCAAATGGCTGGCACTTTGAAAAGCATGACCTGACACAATAGAGGTGCATTCAAATGCAAGAGAGGTGCATTCAAAGGGCTGGCATTTTGAAAAGCATGACCTGACACAATAGAGATGCATTCTGAAAAGCATGACCTGACACAATAGAGCCACATTCAAATGGCTGGCATTTTCAAAAGCATATCCAGGCGCAATAGAGCTGCATTCAAATGGCTGGCATTTTCAAAAGCATGACCTGACACAATAGAGCTGCATTCAAATGGCTGCCATTTTGAAAAGCATGACCTGGCACAATAGAGGTGCATTCAAAGGGCTGGCATTTTGAAAAGCATGACCTGGCACAATAGAGCTGCATTCTGAAAAGCATGACCTGACACAATAGAGCTGCATTCAAATGGCTGCCATTTTGAAAGCAACCTGAATGAGCTGCATGGCTGCCATTTTGAAAAGCATGACCTGACACAATAAGGTGCATTCAAATGGCTGGCATTTTGGAAAGTGTGACCTGGCGCAATAGAGGTGCATTCAAATAGCTCCATTTTGAAAAGCATGACCTGGCGCAATAGAGCTGCATTCAAATGGCTGGCATTTTCCAAAGCATGACCTGACACAATAGAGCTGCATTCAAATGGCTGCCATTTTGAAAAGCATGACCTGACACAATAGAGGTGCATTCAAAGGGCTGTCATTTTGAAAAGCATGACCTGGCACAATAGAGGGAACCATCCCAACAGCCTGGATCGCAGCATTCAAGGCCGCGCTGTTGCGCATCAATTCATTTGCGATCCATCTCAGATTCCTCGGCCAATTGAACACCACCGGAGCGACCAATGCTCGGATTATTTTGCAGGACAGTGGGACTGCGGAAATTGCCGCCATCATGTCCTACTCGAACACCACTCAGACCGAAATCAAAGCTCGGCGAATGATAGTTGTGACAGTCAATGGCGAAAATCAGTCCGTTTCAACTGTCAGCCGCTATTGGGAACCACTGTCCTATCCCCTCTTCTTCCCACAGGGTACGCTTGGCTGGGGTGTTGTCGGAACGCCCGACGATAGCCGTCTTGATCACATGCTCGATCCTCATGCGGATATACCGACTACACAAATGTGACACTCCCTTAGAAATCCCTTGGGAAATGCAGAGCATTGTTGGTACTGGGCAGCGACATGCTGCTACGACGCATGCACGACGAGAACCTTCGGAAGTGTACTAGGCACATTGTGACCATGGAGATGAAAATAGTGATGTGCCGGGTCAGGGCTCAAGCCCAAGCCCGAGCCCAAGCCCGGGCTTTTGAGCCCGACCCGAGCCCGACCCAAAGTCGGGCCCAGGTAGGGCTCAGGGTCGGGCTCAGAATTTTAGAGGGCCCGCGACCCTGGGCTTGAGCCCGGGCCCAGTCGTCCGGGACCGGCTGGCGGAGATTTATAGAATTGAACTTGGATTTCCTCTTTTGGTGCTTGCTGACACAGTTGCAATCACAGTTTGTTTGGCAGACGCTAGACAAACACGGATCGGCAAATTTCTACCAGTGACCACCATCATGCCGCCCACTGCTGGTAACCGTCGCGCGCCACAGGTACAGTGCGCCTCATCACCTCACCGCCACCGCTCTGCCGCTTTTAGTAATTCAAATTAGAGTTCGAAAATATGATTTTAGCTGTGAACCTCGCCAAAAGAATGTGATTGGCACCCCAAACTCACTTTTTCCCACGGTGTGTCGTTTTTTTCGGCCCAATCTCCGCCTAAATTTGTTTTTTTTTGCCGTGATTGACCCAATGAACCGGTAACCATTGAAAATGACATGAGAATCAATAACACGTCTGCATCCATCATCTTCTCCCCACTCTCATGCCGCCGCTGACAGGGAAGCGCAGCGCTGCAAAGGCGCGAGAAGCAACCAAAAGAGGAGAAATCCCACCCGCAGATGCTGCCTCACTGAAGGCGGATCCCACATATGTAGATATCCCGACTCATCATCCGATGTCGCAAACCGGTTCCAAGCATGGACGTGATGATTCGGAAGCTGAATCCAGCGAGGTGGGACACAAGAGAACTTTAAAATTCACTCAGTAACTGTTCTTCAAAGGCTCCCGTCAATTATCACGATGAGTGTTGCTTCCATGCCAACGACCAATCCGGTTTTGTTGGATGCGTGAGGGCGAACAGCCCCTGCGTAACAAAAGTCGTGGACGAATTGTTCACGTATCGGACTTCATATTGAGCACTCAGGTCGTCTCTCTGTCTCTCCCCCTGAACAGATAGCAGAGCAGATGAAACTTCCTGTAGCTCCTGTTGTTCCCCTATCCAACGACACACAACTTCTCCTTCTGTGTCATCGGCTCCAGCAGCTCCTGCAGCCGCCACCCAGTCAAACACTAATGTTTGGCAATTCCTGCAGCACTTCAGACTGCTGCAGCGCCAAAGAAAACCCAGAAAAAGAAGGGTAAGAGCACACGGACCGCAACAACTGTGGGACGCACTGCAGCAGAACATGTTGATGCAGTTTTCCCTGCACCCCCTGCTGGATTACTGAATACAGACTTGCAATCCTTTGATGCCAGAAGGATATTTCACCCTGGAGCTAACCATGACCCATGGTGGGACATGCCTCAACTTATTCTTCAGGTTTTTCTTTCGACCTCTTTCTGCTCATTTAGTTGCTTACATTGTCCCACAGACTCGGGATGCAATTCGCATCTTTGAAGTCATGCATCCTGATGGTGTCGCTGTTTTCATCTTCGACTGCTCTTCATGCACACGAGGGCCTTCGCTTCTGATGCTCTTCTAGCGCAGAAAATGAATCGCGGCCCAGGCGGTGCTCAACCCAAAATGCATGACACCATAAATCCGACCACCGGGCAGGCCCAGCAGATGGTGTATCCAGCTGACTTCGAAGGAAAGGATGAAAAAGGGAATCCACTGGCCTGCCAAGCGAAAGGGATGGAACAGGTTCTCAAGGAACGCGATCTGCTCAAGACACTTGACACCAAGATGGTCGAGTGCTCGGGGTGTGTGCAGAGTGCAAAAAATCCCAGGCAGCACGAGACAAGGCTGCAAAGGAAGCAAAAGCCCGCCAGACGAAATTGAGGGCTCCGGAAATGCCGGCCATGGGCAGCCGCAGTGTCTCAGAGACTGAGACAGAGGATTTGGAGCGCAGCAAGACTTGCTGCATGCAACGTGTTTTATCATTCCAGCCTGATTTCTTGGCGAAAAACCATTGCTCCAGGTCATAATCGAGAAGGCAGGCCACAAATGCCTGTTCTTACCCAAATTTCACTGTGAACTGAAACCCGATCGAAATGGTTTGGGGTCAGGCGAAGCGCCGTGAGTCTTTATTTGTTTATAAACATTTAGTTAACATTTGTGTGCAGGCTTCCGTGAATTCGCTAATGGAACATTCCCTCGTGCAAAGGAGCTTGTACCACAGTGCTTGGATCATGTCAGTACTCTCAACATCCGCCGATACTTTCGACACTGCTGGAGATATCTTGATGCTTACAGGTACTTTTCTTGCCTTTACCTTTTAAACAAGACTGTTTCTGAATCAATTATTTCACAGACTTGGTTTGAATATAAAGCAAGCTGCATATGCAGCAAGAAATATCCATCGCACCGTCGGGTCCTGCCTATATCGCACAGGACGAAGAGATATCCGCCGTGCTTAGACTGTGTAGACATTTATTCATCCATAACTTCAGTCCATTTGATTACTAGGAAACTGTTCCTCATGTTTGGAGTGCTGCAGGCGTGTCATGGTAGAAGCGTGCGGCCGCACAACTCTTATCGCGGAGCTGTTCCCGATTAGGATATGCTTACGTCATGTGTCGTTTTTTCGATGGTCAAAAAAACTTAATTTAGTCCCAGCAATTATTCCTGCACACCACACAGACAGTCACCCTATGCAAGTGTTTTAAGCAATGGTTTTGGATCAACAAACATATTGTGCCCACAGTAGATACGGTTTCAAATTTGCCATCATTTTACAACCCAATCGGGTAGTCGTGACTGGTGAGGCGCAACTGTACGTTCATCGGGCTCGCTGTCCCGCTTCTGCTGATTATCATCTCAGGCAGTACTTATCGGGACAATGCTGACAACACAACTCGAGTCTTTGGCACCGTCCAGCAGAAACTGGCTATCACCGAATTCCAATGTCCGATGATTATCTGCCAAAATTACGTGCGAATTTGTATCGCAAAACTATGCAGTCCGGAGTAAGCCGCCCATCTTTGATGATCATTTGATTCCTGACAGGACTTTTCATCTCTCTTTTCACCCCATGCCCCCCCCGCACAGAAGGCATCGACATAAGCAATGTGGTCTCTGGCCGACGTGTCCCCATGCTGAGCTCTAGAATTCTGAATCCTCAGAATGATGCGGAACCTGAGCTCAGCCTTCATAGGACCGCCGCCGACGGCCGCTCGGACACGGCAAGCCGCCACCAGTGCTCAAAGGTGACATTGTCGAAGCGCTCCAGTTCTTGAAGAGTCGCCAGAATCGCAAGAAGTGTCGCCGCAACGACTGTAATGGTATGATTGACCGGGATGAGAAAGGGCACGAGACCACCAAAGAAGAAGAACAGGGACGCATGCAGAAGTAGGGGCACGATGTCCACGACTGTGTGCATGCTAAACCTCCTCATTCCGTAGTACAAGTATGAGAAAATGCGTGCTCGAATGACAGGAGCAGACCGCATGTCGGTTCGATGGAGAAAATGACGGGCCCATTGCTCGACGAGAGTGGCAATGAGAGCACAGGTGAGGCTGAGACCCAGGCTGACGAACCATAGCGCGTTGCAAACGATTGATGTCGTCGTTGGAGTAAAGTCAGCGGGAGGTTGCACCTGGAATGCGGTTCCATTCGCAGCGGCTGCCAGCTGTTGTGATATCTGAGAAAGAAGTTGGGCGCTCGAATCGCCAGAGTCGGGGATCAACATTTTGTAGCTCTCCACAATGAAAGCTGTGAGACTGGCGAAGAAAAGACCCGTCTATATACTTGTCAGATCATATATTGCAAATCGATGGGCCACGAACAAATATAAGCATCCCCTCCATGTCGCTTTTCCAGCTTTCGACAAGGGCTTGTCATATTTATCTGCCTCGGAGATATACACGGCCCAAAGCTTCGACGCTGAGGCTTCTTCACTGGGATCCAGGCCTGGAGTAGTTCTTGTTTAGTTACTGACACTAGATGGAATCATTATAAATGCGCACCGCTCCGAAGATAATCGCCTTTCTCTTCGTCGGACATGGTGGTGGGAGTCAACGGCGATAAATAGGCCCACGTGCTATGGTCCGACGAAGCCGCGAGATGCCGCATCAAAGATCAAAAACAATAAGCCACGCGGGCCTTCGTCAGAAGGGGCTTGCTTCAAAGTCCGGAATTCTGGGGGTTGAGAATCGGGCTCCAGCGGCGCAACACGCGCTCAGATGCCAGGGGTCAATTCGTAAAAGCTTTAGTTCATTAACATGGCTATGATATTGTCCTATAATACATGGTGGTATATCTAGAAATGGCCGAGTTCTGGGGGGTGCAAGAGGGGCAAAAACACGCTTTTTTGAAGGGCTTGAAAAATATTTATTTCGTATGGAACAGCTGGAATATTTCATTTGAAGCTATCTCTGTACTATATCTTTAGGTGGAATGACTCATGAGGCAATCTGCGGTCTGTGCATGGAAGTATTCAACACTCAATGTGCTAAATGGCTGAATTGATGGGAAATCACTGTACTGTTCAATGTTCTCACGGGTCAAATCTACGGCGAAAATATTCCATCTTCACCGTATTCAAGTCTATAAATGCAAATTAATGGCTAAATCTGCATTGATAGACCTTGGTATACCGCAAGTACACTGGCAGACCTTGTCTGCACTATGAAGACCACATGCCCTGATCAAGGCCAACTATATAATGCCAAACCTGGACTTACAGTGGACAGCAAAATCTCACTGAGATCTTCAGATATGCATTAGTATGCTTAGGGACACTTTTCAGGCTCATTTTCTGAGCAGGGGAGGCTCCCAAATTCTGACTTGTCGTAGCACTTGATCTGTGCAGACAGCCAGTATAAATCCTAGTCATCCAGACACCACGGAACCCTTTTTTTCGCATCCCAGAACGAATCTATGACCTTCTAGAAGTAAAATATGTATTTAATTTTCCCTACAACAGTGTTCTGCTTGGGCGCAGGACGCTTTGACTTCGTGATGCATAGTGTGACTCTGTGTGACACGGTGCAGGGGTTTGAGCGCTAACGGAAAGTAACCGGACCGCCGGAATTTGTTCCGGTGGTATCCAATCTGGTATCCTACACCGCCATCGGTATCGCTGATAGTATGACGAAAAATCGGTTATCCGAGTCGATTGCCGGGCCACAGCTAGGGCTGCCGCCCGTTGCCGTCGCGACGGTTCGACGGCACCCGTGGAACGGGTGCCGCGCCCGTCCCCGGCCGTCGACCATTTTTTACCTCAAGCAACGGCCCGTCAAACGACGGCCGCGACGGCTGTTTCAACGGGTCACATAAATCTAACTTTAAACTGACACTTTCCGTCATTATTTAATCCAGAGAGACTTTCCATCTTGGAGCAATGGACGGGATACACTTTCCTGCTCGCCTTACGTTTTTTCTGGCTCCAAACAGACGGATATTGGGTTCCCGGCAACTCCCGATCATGATTGCCGACGTGCAACCTCGAGGTTTGGGTCGGTTTTCTCTAGCTGGAAGTACAAAAAACATCAGGGTAGGCATGTAGAAGTTAAACTCATGACATTGCAGTCCTAATCCACATTTTATTAGGGTCAAAAGGCAAGTTAAAGTTTAAATTCCCACCCTACCCGTCGAGACGGCCGCGACGGCCGTCCCATCGCCCGTCCCGTCCCGTCAAGGCTTCAGGAAGAAGAAAAAACGGCGGTCGAATCGACGGCCGTTGCCGTCACGGCAACGGGTGGCAGCCCTAGCACAGCTTCGAGTAATCGGTCTCATTGCCCGCCATGGCTGAAATTTGCACCGGCCAGTCTATGTGCTGCGGCGCAGCCCGCCGCAGCGCCGCCAACGTGCTGTCTCCGTCGGTCCGTCCTTCGAGGCTCAATGCTCACGTTGTGTTCCGCGCTCAGAAATTGTGTTTCGTCGTTGATTCGCGACTTCTGCCCGCAGTTGCCTTGCTCAGATTGGTTCGGTGGCAACGCGTTCAATTTAACCAGCGAGTTCGCACGGATACTGCGCATTGGCGAACGCGCCCGCCGATAAGTAGATGGCATTCACCTCTTCCACTAATCTAATTCACCACTATGAGCTTCCGAGCACTCTTGGCCTTTCTCTCGATTCTCTCGGTGGCATCCGGGCTCTCGGTGGCATCCGAGCGCATGGTTGTGCAGCACAGCCGTCTATCCGCCCCTGCTGGCTTCGTCAGTCAAGGTGCGGCTCCGGCGACAGAGACACTCAACATCCGTCTTGCCTTGGCCTCCAACAACCTTGCGGGTCTGCAGCGGAAGTTGGTTTCCGTCTCCACGCCGGGGGAGTTCCGAGTTTCGACAGTGGTTGTCCAAGGATGAAGTTGGTGCCCCTTCCTCTCCGCTTTACTCTCCGCTGACGCCTCATCAAGGTAACATCCTACGTCCAACCTTCCGCCGAGACCGTCGCTACCTTCAACACCTGGGCATCCGCAAACGGCATCACTCCCGGTGCGCCCCTCGCCGCACGGCGACTGGGTTTCCATTTCTGTGCCCGTTAGCAAGGCAAACACCCTGTTCGCCGCCAAGTTCGAGTCTTCACCCATCCCGACATCAAGTCGAACCTGGTTCGAACGCTCTCGGTCTCGCTGCCCTCTGAGCTGGTGGGCCATGTCGACGTGATTCACCCTTCGACCGATTTCGTCCATACCAGCCCCCGCCTCGCGAGCATCCAGACCCGCGAGGGGCGTCCGCCCCCCACCAAGTCGCGTGACACCAGCGTCGGCAGTGGTCGCATTACACCTGCGTGTCTGCAGGACCTGTACGGCATTCCTTCAACCCCGGCGACTCAACGCAACAACTCGCTTCTCGTGACTGGATTCTCCAACCTATTCGCGGAGACGGCTGATCTTTCAGTAAGGCTCCCTTCTCATAGGCCTACCCGGAACGGCTTCTAATGGTCTGCGTGTCCTAGTCCTTCCTCAAACAATTCCGCCCCGACATCGCATCGAACACCACATTCTCCCTGTTGAGCGTAGATAACGGGGAAAACCCGCAAGGAGCGGGCGATGGCGGCGTCGAAGCGAACTTGGATATCCAGTACACACTGGGTACAATTTATCATCGTCTCAATCTGGCGGTGTCACTGATGCGAGCCTTTGCAGGAATCGCCACCGGCGTGCCCATCCAGTTCTTGTCAGCTGGGGTGCAAAAACGCCACCTTCGAGGACTTTGTGCAGGATGCACTCGACACGATCGCCTTCCTGGAAGGTGCTGAGGACCCTCCGACAGTGATGAGCATATCGTACGGATCCAGGGAGGACGACTTTGGTCGGGCGTTTGCAACGTCAGTACACTTTTTCAAGTTCAGTGTTGCGCTTGCTGAAGCGCTGGTGATCCGCAGCAAAATCTGCGACGCTTTACAAGGACTCACTGCGGCGGGGTGTCGGTCCTTGCGGCCTCGGGAGACGTGAGCTGACTGTTTTTCAACATCAGCAACACTCTCTGACTCAGATTGTAGGCAGGTGCTCGTGGTGCCACCGTGAACCAAAATGGTGGGTGTTCATATCATTCTCTTTGATTTCAACTCACATTCATTCGCCCTTAGCCACCGATCTCTGCTCACAGAACAATTGTGAGCGCCCAGTTTAGCTCTTCCTCTCCACCCCTCACTGAGCACGCAATGCTAGTCCTGCCCGAATTTCCTGCCGCCTGTCCTTGGGTCACCGCAGTGGGTGCTACCGTCGGAATTCCCGAAAAGGCTGCCAACTTCAGCGGCGGAGGTTTTTCCGTCTTCTTTCCGGTGCGTGGTGTGATTAACTTGATATGACACGCTCTGAATTGTAGCAATAGACGCCAGAGTACCAGAAGACGGCCGTTTCGGGTTTCCTCCACGCGCTCCCAAGGAACTTCTCCGGGACGTTCAACAAGACTGGGCGTGCAATCCCTGATGTTGCGATGCAAGGGTTCAACTACGAGATCGTGAACAACAACGTGACTATGGCGGTTACGGGGACGTCTGCCTCTACCCCGGCCTTTGCCAGTATCATTGCACTCATCAACGATCGCCTCATCGCAGCTGGCAAGCCGGTGTTGGCTTTTTGAACCCGTTCCTTTACGCGTCCCAGTCTGCGTTCACTGACATCACTGTCGGTCACAACTCGGGCCTTGTTTGCCCTGCCTCCACCGCTGCCTTCGACGCTACTACTCCATGGGATCCGCTCAGTGAGTGTTCCCGACACGATCACTTGCTATGGCTAATATTCTGATCGCAGGTGGTTGTCGGCACTCCGCTCTTTGATAAGTTACTTGCTGCAGCGTTCAAGGCATAGTACGGATGTATTCTGCACATGTCCCTCGGACTTTCTACTGCAAATATATCTATGAACTTCCTGAAGTTCAATGAGCAATATGAGCCCCATTGATCCGGGACCGAATTGCAATATTCACCGCAACACCGCGGGATACTCCGATCATTAACGTGTAAAAGAGGTCTTTTTGGGCAGTTTCCGACACATTTTCAATGTTTACACCCCAGGATACCAGGGGCAACCAGTCTTTCGGAAGAAAATCCGCGGGGGGGACCACGGAAAATTCACTGGGTAGTGTAATAAACTTGAGGCCAAAATGGTTTTTTCGGTCCCAAAACATATATTCTGATTCGTTTTTTCATAATTCCGAGTAGGCCAATCTGATTTTGGGACTCGGGAAGGAGATTCTACCAACTTTTAACTTCAACCCACCCAGTATTGCTTGTGATCTGGCTATAGAAAGTTGTCTTGTCTGAAATTCCCCAAAACTACCCCAGAAGGGCCACCCTCTCAGTATGTGTTACTTAATTTTGGAATTCATACACCATGGGAATGCCCCTGATTCTGAGCTTTCAGGTTACCCGAACTGGGTTAATATGTTGCGCTTTGACCGCGTTTGATCACCAGACCCCAGCGGAGTGGGCCGCAGCTGTCAAAACTCTTTTCTGCGTCACCCACTTTCCCTTCTTTCAACCATACTAAAACAGCCTCTGCTCCCCACCCCCCCCACCTCGGCACGCCCGGCGCCGCACTCGGCACGAATCGCCCGAATAAAGCCGACGCATCAAGCCCGCCATCAACACACCACGTCGCCTTTCCCAAACGACCATGACGACCAACGAACCCCAGCCGACCCCACCTCGACGTCAACAGCCCACACCCACCGCACCTCAGCGCCGCCCCAGCACCGCACCCGGCCCGCCCCGACCGCACCTCCCTTTTCGTCCGGCGACCGACCTCCCCTTTGCGCGCCCCGCTGCTAGGCTAGGATTTGATGGGGGGTACCTCTGAGAGTCGTCCGTGGGATGATCCCAAATGTGATGCGAGTGATGTCCGTTACTTTGGGTCTTCCTCTTTGGGACGACGTGTCTCCTTATCTCGCCAAGTCGCGTCGTTGGCCATGTCGGACGGCCTGATGAATTGGCCACAACTATCCGGAGGTCAGAGGCCGAGTTCTGGCTCGGAACTGCCTCCCCCTAGCATCCCAACTCCTGTACAAACACGTCCCAATCAATATTTTACTCCCCATGCACCGAGACCGTATTACTCGCCCCACGGGCCACCAGCTCCTCGGCCACCCATTATCGATGGCCAGCTGCAATATCCCTATGCCCCGGCTATTCTTCCCCCTCAGTTCACCCCCATGGCTGGCCCGGCTGTTCCTCCTCCACCTACGGAGGATTTAATCGTCACTAACTTTGCTGTCGCATTTGCGGAGGAATTCTTCCTCGGAATCGTACCTGGGACGCGCTCATATCAGAAAAAACATGTATTCAAGTGGCCTATCACTGATGTAACAGCAGAGGATCGTCTTCTGGTGGTGATTCGTGCCACTCGCAAGGCCGGATTCCCAACTATCGGGAGTTTTTTGGCCGCATTATTTGACCGCAGGTACAACAGGCATAACAGTGTTTACACATCTGTCGCGTCTTTCTTGCGTGGTGCTGAAGAAAACCCCGCTCACCATCCAGTCGCCATTGTCAACCTTATATTCCACCATGTCAAATCTCAGCGCTGGAAAGCCGGGGGTCGCGGAGGAGCCCTCCTTCTCATTGCCTCGATATGCACTTCGGCCCTCCCTTCGCCTGGGCTCCACCCTTATCCCTCCTGGTTCCAATAGCACACGGAATGCGCTAATCAATTGGGCACTGAAAATTGTCCTCGAACGTGCAAATAAAGAGGCCAATCGACTCGCAAATCCAGTCCACGGCTTCGTTCGCTTGCCGGGGACGGAAAATTGGAGTTGGGAGATGGTATTGACGGCCTGGAGCATGGTTCAGGCCGAAGAGACCATTGCAACAGTTGCCCCAGCAATTTTTGCGGTCGGAACAACAGTAACCGTGAATTATCGGACGCGGAACAAGCTAGAGAAGGCAGCAGTTGGAGTCGCGCCGGTGCCCTCAGACCCACAGTCTTCACCGACGCCTGCAGAAACGGTGCAAGATCAATTCACATCACCAGAATGGCCTTTTCATTCGGCAGAAGCGGTCATGCCTAATGCAGAGCAAAGCAGCAGAGCTGCAGAGCCCACAGAGCCGGAATACGATGCTGGCAGTGACGAGGAGGAGGAAGGACAGGAGGACCCCATCACAGCGACTCCTATCCCTAGCAAAATTTGTCGACGTGATCCATGGCAGGTATGTCTCGCACTATTACATCTTTCATGGAGAATTTTATCTAATAAATTCTGTAGGCAGTTACTGCATCTATCCTCGTTCTTGTTTACTTCCGATATCGATTTGCTTTGGTTTTCCCAATGCTCATTGGCCTGTTTGCGTTTACATGCAACGCGAATCGGGAGCTGGTCTCATTACTTTGTCGTCTCGGCCTTGCCGTGTCGTACCAAACAACCTTGGCTACTCTCCACGTTCTGGCAGCGGATTCGGACGCACAATTAAAACTACTTGGCGCGTTCCCTATCGATACAGGGCCAATGTTTCTTTTGCTCTTCGATAACGTGAACAAAATGCAACGAGCATGGCAGCCGACTTTAGGTCATAAAGACGGACTCAAAAGCGGTACGGGTTCCACCGCGATAGAGCTGGAAGACGTGCCGGCTGGTGCGTTCCTCAGCGAGCCATACATCGAAAAAATCAAGCAGAAAGTTCGTCTTAATTTAACGGTCACACAACTCCGGGATGACATCGACTGGCCTCAATCAAGCACCGCGCTGACTTCGAACAATGTGTATTGTTAAAATTACTGCACGTAGTGGTAATGGTAAGAAAAGAGGTCAAGAACCGCAAATAAGATGGCTAGTATTTATACCAAGAAGCCAAAAGAAGCATTGTACGAACCAAACAAGTAATGCGTCCGTATCTAGGTCCAGGCCCATAACACTCATCCCTGTTAGATTGCGCCCAGAGGGTCAATCTACAACAAGAAAGAAGCATGTTTCCCTAGGGACTTTCCAAGAGGAGGATGGAGGAAGGAGTGGAATGAGGGAAGCAGATATCAAGAAGCGTACGAGAATATTTCCAAGAAAGGTAAGATACGAGTCATGTCAACCAAGCCAATTAGAGCGCAAACACGGGGTTAAAAGAAGAGCGAGGAGCGCGCTGATGTTGAGCGTCGAAACACCGTGTAAGAGTCCCGTGGTCGAGAGGAAGAACGAGGTTGGCCTCGGACGCGTCAAGGGGGATCCTTCCCGTTATTGAGTACGCGCTCGCGGGTACCGGTCCATGGTACTGGCGGTGGCGGCACCGTTCTGCTCGTCTTCGGAACGTCGTTGGGTCGACGTTCCCCTTGTTCAAGACGACAATCTCGTCGTCGGTGGACGAACTGTTCCGGCGATGCCGACTATGGGATACAGGAGCGCCCTCTGGCTGCGACAGCGGATAAGAGACCTGCGGGATTTGAGGCAATTCAGAGAATAAGGCCATGGCTTCCGCAAGCTCGGGTGGGGAGTGCGGGGACGTCCCGTCCGCCTCACGCACCAAACCCAAGACACTGCTCAGGTTAATTTCAATATCCGAAAGAATGAGAAGAAGCACGCACGTCTTTCCCGTCCCCGTCTGTCCGTACGCAAACAGCGTGCAGTTGTAGCCCTTGACGACCTCGTCGAGCAGCGGAGCGACTACTTCGTGGTATATCAGCGCTTGATCCGCCTCAGGGCCAAATGCGATATCAAATGGATAGGTCCTAACAGGGGGCAAGGTGACCACACCCAAGCTAGACTGGGGCAGGGCAGCCTCGATGCACAACTCCTTGCTCTTTGCGCCGTTCGAGGACACGATTATGGGGGAGTTCTCTGTTATCTCGCGTTCTGAGCGGCATCTGCATCGCACGACGACCTGGATGTTTGTCTCGGCGTGGTCCATTGAGCGGGGGGGTGGGCGGCGGCGGGGGTGCCTTGGCGCGCGGCGGCGGGCGGCGGGTGACCATGTTGAATGGCACGTGATGGCAAGCTTCGTGACCAAGTGTGACTTTTTGATTAATTTGTGATCATCTCCCACGCACGGACCCCCGGCACCTCCAAGCTTTTTAACCCTGGACCACCTGGATAACGCACTCCAACGCTTCCACGACAATAAATCCATCTTCGTCGAACTCGGCATCCGAAACGACTTCAACCTCTCCAAACTCCACTTCTGCCGCCATTACGTCATGTATATCAAATTACTGTAGTATTACGACCAAAGGTTCACGGGGTGTCACCCGTCACCGCAGTTGTTCACTGAGTTCGGTGTTCAAAAGTGGACCGAGGTGGTCACTGGCTTGGCAATTGTTCATTCCGCCAATCATCCCGCCCACGCCGCCAAGAGGCCCGCTTGATCGCGCCCGAGCTCGCCAACGACTATCCGAGGACAAATGGGGCTCAAGAAGGACAGAAAAATTAAGCAGCATCCGCTGGTTCCACTCCATCACCTTTGCCATATTTTTAGATCGCGTCTGTCGACTTTTTGGAACGCGTTTGTCGACTTGAGGCGCGATTAACAATTCAACTTTCACTTGATTCTAGAGGCGAATAGGAACGGTGCAGGAGTGAAACCGGGCAAAGCCGTCGGTAGCATTTGTTGTGGCATCATACATGCTCTTTATGTACGCGCAAGAAAATTCAAGTTTCGTCCTGATGAACACCGGGAATACCTTCGAAATTTCCGACTGGATTGGCAAACAGAAGTCGTGGGCTGCGGCCCCGCCGAGACTCAGAAAAATGGCAGCAGAGTTCTTCCTGATTCCGCAGGAGCTCGAACACGACCTTCTCCCTTCGCCATACCTTCCGATCGCCAAAATGCTCGAGTTCCCGCTCCCCCTTCAAAACACAGCGATAACTGGTTTCCAGCCTGCTCAGTTCTTCAGCAAGGCTCTCCCAGATATCGCCGACCGCGACTTGTTGATTCGCGCGCGGCGTCTTCCTATTCCGGACGCGAAGAACAGCACTCATGGGGATTCTGCAGCCACAATTTAATCCCTGGCTGTGATATTCTTGCTCATAGGGAGTCCACAGCTACAATTTGAACCCAGCCTAAAAACGGTTTAAACCGGTTTAAACCAACATGGTTTGAACCAACTTTGGTTCCACTACAGAACAACAGACAGCCTTAAAAACGGTTTAAACCGGTTTTAAACCAACATGGTTTGAACTGACTTTGGTTCCACTACAGAATAACAGGCAGTCTATAGATACCAAGGCCTGGTTTAAACCGCCCTTGGTTTAAACCGGTTTAAACCAACTTTGGTTCCACTACAGAATAACAGGCAGTCTAGTATAGATACCAAGGCCTGGTTTAAACCAGGCCATTGTTGGAGACGATATGGTTTAAACTCAAACCCTCCTAAGGTACATCCGGTATCCAGCAAACACAGACAATCAAGCGGATAAAGAGTTTTAAGGGACCCTGAGGTACCAGCTACTGTCGACTACGCCGACGGTTCCTTCGCCAGTGAGTGTAAGTCACGTCGCTCACTTGCTCGCTCGTTGCCGCACTGCGTTCGAACCAGAAAAGAGCAGGAAATCCAGGGGCTCCTTGGGGACACGCTTCGGTTCTTTGAAGATTCTTGCCGTACACCCATCTACATAGTCAGCAGTGGAAGTGAAATCTTCTACTTACAAGTCGCTAGATCCTATGAACCAACGGACGGATTTTAATAGATTAGTAGCGATAGCGATTGTGGACACTGACTGATACTTAGGTTTCAAGGTAGTCAGACCAAAACTCAGGGACTTATGAGGGAATCGGTCGGCGCGACGAAAAACTTCCCAAAACGGAAATTTTTGGTTCGCGCCCTAGGTTCCGACATCACTGTAGCATTTCGTTCAATTCGCGGGGCCTGTGACGCGTGACACCCATTCGCGAACTTTGGTTTTCGCGAATTGGCTTGGGGGACCGTGACACAGAAAAAAATTCGTGTTTTCGCCCGGAGCACCGAGACCTACTACCAAGACCTAGGCAGAGCTCATTTCTCACTCAAATAGATGCATGCGAACCATACAGATGAGGGTCTTGTTGTACCTGGGTTCTAGTACTTGTAGTTCTCACCTTCGTAAATGAATACAATCCGGGTCCCAATGGTGTGAGCAACAAGTGTCGAGGGAGAGGGAGAGGAGGAGCCAGCTTGCTGTCAAATGTGGCAGTTGTATGGGAAGAAGTCTCAAGTTGCTCCCCATCAGGAATAGGTAAGATTAGATAAGCCATATAGGGTGTTTACAACATCATAGTGGTGTGTACTCCATGTAGCTGTTGTAGGACCGTAAATAGGCTAGAAACACAGCTTATTTCCAAATGCGGTAATACCACATTTTCCATCACCGAATTTTGGCAGCGTTGCCGACCACCACTACTTCATTTAATTCGTAGAGTCACGTGTCACATGCCCAAAAATCTACGAAAATTTTCGTAAGTCACTGCGTCACAGAGGCAATTTTGGCCTTAGCCGAGCTAGCCGCTGCTGGCGGATCAAATTCCCTAAAGGGGACCAGCTACGAAAGGTTCAATTCGTACGACAATGTCACAGCGTTTTTTTGACGGTTCTAGCCTTGCCTCGCGCCTCGCAAACGACCCAACAATTCCGCCCCAATCGCGACCCCTGGATGTTCCTGCTTCCAACCAGGCCCCAGCACCGTTTGAGCGACAAATAAAGCAGAGACGGCACGAGTCCCATGGCGTCTGGCAAACATAGAAGGATACTCCACTAGATTTTTAATTGCACGCAATAAATAGGGTAGATTTCTTTTTATAACACTCATTAGTTGCCAGCATAATCATAATTGTTGCAACGCCGTAAACTACAGACACCGAATCCATCAACATCAACAACAAATGAAAAGTCTCGGTCGTGCCAAGGCCCAGTTCTCTGGGTGGATAACACAAAAATTAACCACGGGCGAACTAGGTTGTGCAATATTTCCGTATCATCGGGCCTGGTTTAACTCAATTGTCTCGAATAGGTGGTCTTTTTCTCGACAAATCACTCGGAAGATCCAAAAGAATGCGAAAAGGAAAACAGGGATGCGAATGCCGGTGAAGTGCCAGAGTCTAGACAAGCCACTTGACGAGTCTAGAATCATTTTTGTGTAGAGCTAGAAGGTCCTTATGTAAGCATTAGAAGCAATATTGAAGATAAAAGCCTGAAGTAACCCGACACGGAGCTTGCACGCAGTCACATAAAATGCTCAACATACGGAGCATGTTACATGTATG
Source organism: Mycena olivaceomarginata (assembly GCA_029378375.1). NCBI lineage: Eukaryota > Fungi > Basidiomycota > Agaricomycetes > Agaricales > Mycenaceae > Mycena > Mycena olivaceomarginata. Next base: position 231,818 of record JARKIC010000023.1, on the reverse strand, counting down.
TGGCAGTGGAGGAGGGGTGATGGGAAATCCAGAGGAATTCTGCAGAAATCAGGATGTTAGGATCCAAATACTTACACGCATTTCCACTGATGCAGATTTCTTTGCATCTTCGGTGACAGTCCCCCTGCGCACCATGGCTACTCGGGCAAGTTCTGGCCCACAAGCACTGCCTTTCCACATCCCTGCTCCGCATCCACCTCCTCCCGTGTCTGCCCCATCATATCCTGCCCAGGCGTTGCCGCTTAATCCTAATCCACCTCCTCGCGCGTCTGCACCATCATATCCGGCTCAGCCCTTGGCCCTTAATCTAATGCACCTCATATACCTCTTTATCCCGGCATGTACCAGTATCCCGTTTATCCACAGATGTATCCCATGTACTCACTTCCTCCTCGTTATTACCCTCCCGCACCAAATGCTCAGAATCAAAATAAGTAGATTATATTGTAAATTATACGACATCTGGATAATCCATTCCACCTCCCAAAGATCCAAGTCCCGGATAGCGCTGTGCATGAGAATCACCGTCATCCATATGGTCGAAACCATCTCTTGCGAGTGGATTGCTGTCAACACGGTCAAAAACGGATCCATTGAGCAGGGGATCGTCTTCGTCGGGGCCTACTTCAGGAGCTGCAACAGGATATCCGGCAGCCGGGTCCCATGTCGTTGTGCGAATGAACTCGCGGAATTTCCCGGAGTTCAATATTTGGGCCCCGAGATCAAACGACTCGACAATTGCGCTGACCCGTGGCCTAGAAGCAACAACCCCCTTCTTATTAACTTTGAGCGGTGCGTAGATGGGCCGATTTGCTGTCAATACATACAGCTGCGCCTCCATCATTGTTTCCGTGAGTAGGCAAAGATCTTGACCAACATCGACCTCCTTATATCTTCGAGCATGATACGTGAAGCCAAAAGTGCGTGTGAACTGGTGACTGACCTCACGAAAAGCTTCCACAGGTGCGGAACCCTTTTCGATGATGTACTTCACCGTGACACCAGAGCCTTTTGCAATATTGACGCGCTGAAGAACGAGTCAGATTTACTGGCCATGAATAATGTGTCATACAATACCTTGACCCAGAAATTATTTTGCTCCAAGTAAAGATCACTCGTAATATTGCGCCCACGAGTTCCCCACCGATTGAAAAACCAAACTTGCTCTTTTGCAGCTTACACCTTGGGTGTGAGCTCGTACTTCCACTGAAGTAAGTTGTCGATTTGGAAAAGGTTGGGAGGCCCATTTCGCATGCATATTCGCATATCGCTACCGTTCTAGCGCTGTACTGACCTGGTTTTTACCTTGGTACAATCAATTGAGGCCATTTTCGAGAGGATTACGGCGGAAGTGTTCCGACAGACCCTCGCGGCAGTCTGGCACTCGCAAGAATGAACTGGATTCACAATCACTATAAAATTGTAGGATATCTTGCGAAAAACATAGCCGGTTCTAACAAATTTAGTCGAACGACGACCTTTTGTACAGATTGGTAGAGGGTTTTTTATGGAAATCTACTGCAGGGAAATCTCTCCAAATAAATATATGGAAGGAAATCCATGCAGTGAATTTCGAGGAATTTCGCTAGATTGAATTGGCCCCTAAAATCACCCCAAAACCCATCTCACCCACTATAAAATATTTTCGCGACTATTTTTCTATCGCTAATAGCGCACAAATTACCCTGAATGATCTAGCTATGCCTCAACTCAATCCGTGCAGAACTCATTGAGATATGGGTGAATCGGTTGGGGGGATCAGAAACTGCCCAAAACGGATTCGCGCCTTCGGTAACCGCCATCTACTGTAAACCGCCAAAACCTTTGCCAAAGACGAAGTCATACTTTTTAAAATAAAGCTACCCTACCACTACTTTGTAACCACTACTTTGGCGCGAGACCTTGGACTATGCGATCGGCATCGTACTCCGAAGGCTCACCGCAATACAGGGAATGACTGATGTTGGCTTGGATCTGAGGTTCAATTTACAAAATCAAAGCAGAAGGTGAACTTCGGCAGGAGGATGATATAGTCTGTTACCAATCCGAGCTCCTATATGATGGCGTTTGCGAGGGTGAATGCTAATAGCAACAAGAGCGCGGCGGGCCGCTCCGCGGCCCACCACTTCGGTTGCGGAAGTCAACTCACCAGCGCTTGAATGTGTTGGTGAAGCACAGTATAATTAGTGTTGGGTGTCGGAGTCAACGTGGGGAAAGAAGCCGAGCATCATTGAATCGAAGTTGATAAGGATCGGAAGCGATTGAGATGGAGCAGCATCGGCATCGGTGAGGAAATGACTGGCAGATCGGCGAAAGCAGATGGGAAAGTGAAAGAAGCTCGGGATGAGCACGGAGTTGAAGGCTTTGAGCAGAGCTTAAATAGCTTCAGACAGACGTAATTTTATAATACAAGGGGTTGGTCGGCCGCTTCGCGGCCTCCCATCCCCTTTCCAAACTCAAATTTCAGTAACCTACTTTGTTCTATTCCTTTCACATGTCGGAGTTGAATTGAACTTGGTTGAGCTGAGCTGTGAATCACGATTACTGTAATCAAGCTATTACGGAGAATCAGCGGACATTCCTGAGTGTATTGGACATGGAGGTAGTGGATGGTGATTGTGGGGAGCGCCAACGTGCGTTCCGATGTCTGCCAGGACATCCAGCGCAAGAAGCCGACTCCGTTGATTGGGCCGGCATTGGAGGATCCCGAAGCTGTCGTCAGATAAAGGGTCGGAACTTAAAAGGCTTCGGACGACCGGGGAAACTTGAACGGTGAGAAAAGCGAAGTTTGGTGTTGTGTACATTTTTATAGGCGTGCACGCGCTTAAATTTGATCATGGGGCCAAAAGCCCCGAGGAAGCGCCATTTATTGAGCGCTTCCAAAGGTCTGGACCCAGCGCTTCCCATGCCTCGGGCGTGATCTCCCAAAAGCGGAGTTTAAAAGGCTTCGGACAGACAGAGACGATTTTATAAAGAGAGAGAAGAGTAATGTTAGTGGCATTATATACCATGATTTGACTAGGCAGACAGAAAATGAATGCAAAATAAATGAGGGAATTGCGTCCGAGAGTCTCGAATCTATACATGTCATGCCCACAACAACAAACTCCTGATACACACGTAGTGGTGAAACGACCGTGCTTCCATGTCCCAGAGCCATTTTCTGAGGCACGTGCAGCAGCAATGGATAGCCCTGGTCACTCAGGTCATTTTGAGCCATTCAGATCCTGCTCGGAGGCAATATTGACCTCTCCAGCGGCCATTCAGTGCTTTAAATTTTGAAACGATTGACCTGATTGAATTCCTTTACATTTTGAAATGCGTAATATTCGGAAAGAAATTGTGTAGGGTAAATCAACCCTCCAAAATGACCCCTATCCCCAACCGCAAAACAGCGGGAAAAGTGGCCAGTTCGGATATACCTCTGAGCCCAACCCTCGCCTCCAGTGTGTGCGTGCGGCAGACTTGCACCAAATACCACCAATCAGAGCGCAACACCGCTCGCACTTGAATTTATTCGCACGTTTACGACCGTACTTACGGTTACAGACCATAAAAATGACCAGCCGTAACCGCAAGGGCCTCTGGGAGCTCTTTACGGTGATGGTTACGGCCGGTTGGACAACGATTACGGCCGTAATTCTTACAGTTGTAACCGTATACTGTACGGTGGGGATCCCTATGGAACAGTGGGGATGGCGAATTTGTTCATGAGACTAACTGATATAAACATTAAAAGACATTTCTCAGAAGGGCTACACATAAGCTCGGGAAGAGCAGCACTTTCAATCATTGGCATGTATTCAATTTTTCGGACCACTGATTCTCAAAACTGTGACTTCTTTATACTAAAGAGAACACTGGATAACCTGCTGGTTGGAAATTCGCAAATTCCAACCTCTCATGATCATGATTGAATCCATCTAAACCAAGGAATCTTCAACAACACAATAGAGTGGTAGATTTAGATGCATTTCATTGAACACTTTGTGGTGGTCTTCCATGACGGGACCATTGTACAGATGTGGCAATTGTATCTCGGAGCCTGAAATACTGGGAAGTCCAGGGTCCAGTGCAAGATACAGCATCCTTCAGCGCGTCCACGTGGAAAAATATATACTGGGTGCGGTATTCATCGGTGATCTAGCAACTTCACTCCTAAAATCAGCAATCTTGGAGCAAAATAAATATCGGACCATCCGATAGGTGGTAAATACCGAAACAGTGTCCCTAGGTAACGGTTGGGCTGTTGGCCTCGAGAAGCGCGGCAAAGAAAATGTAACTTTACCGGACGGCGACGATCCCCTTGGAGTGTAGGACCAGAAGCTTGAACAGGGAATGGATGAAGTGGGACAGTTGCAATGGCACCCTGAGTGGATATCGATTTTCGGACTGCGTGCCGACGATGAATAATGTTAGGACGTGCCTGCATTGAGGGATTCCTCGCCTCGACGATTCAGTAGGTTTATGTGATGCTCGTCAAGCGACGTAGGGAAATAGTGATCGTTAATGAACGGGGAGTCTGTTTAAGTATGCAGGGAAGCTTATTACACACCGAGAGAAATCCCACAGTCACAGTACTGTTGACAGTGGCGACCATGCCTTCTCAAGGACATCCTTCTGTTGAGGATGAAGACTCCATATCGGGAGGAGTGCGCGAGGTTGTTGGAAGGTGGAACGCGGAAAAAGGACTTGCTCAAGAAGGCAAAACGCCCCTCGAAGCCCCAAATCCCAACGGGGGACGAAAGCGATGATCCAAACTGTTCTAAGGGGGGTTCCGATGGCGAGTAGAGGTCGCAGAGACGTGTATAAACGACGGTGGAGATAGAAATGTCATGCATGTCACGCCGTGTCGCAGGACCGATTTTTGTGCGACATTTGACTTGTCTTCGTATTTTGAATTTACTTCACATATATTCAACACATGCACAATTAACATAGTGCTTGGTTAGGACACTCCCAAGAACCTCCCTTGTAGGTATTGTACTCGCTGTCGGAGAAAGTGATGGCCGGTGGTCGTTCTCACTATTCTGACCACCTACGCACTCCAAACAGCTTATGGAGCGAAAATATGAGTGAATAGAAGATATTTGGTTATGTTAGCAAAATTCCAAAAAAGGAAATTCTGAAAATATAGCACAGAATTTGAAACCGACTTTTTGGGGAGGGTTTTATGTAAGATCTGGTTCCATAGTCGAAAAGTAATCGTTAAGTAGTGTAGAATACCACTTTGAATCATATTAATACCTTGTGATTTGAGCTCACAATCTCAATGAGAAGATGGTCATTTTTAGACCTAAGCCTATTGTCTCCGAACCCTTGCCTAAAAACAAGGTTGTGAACCAGCCTGGCCAGGCGAACGCCGAACGAATTGAGGAGCTCGAGAGCGAGCTCAGCCTACTGAGACAATCAGATGAACCTGCCCAGCCCGTTTTGAAGAAGCCTTCGAGCAAGGCAAAGCGGGCCGTTGAACAGAACATTGCTGATTTAATTCGCGGCGATAGGCCTGCAAAAGAATTCAGTACGAAGCGTAGAGAGGCAACTCCTAGCCGAATTGCTGCTGGAAGCTTCCTAGACAAAGCGATCCGTGGTGCTGCCCAGTTAAGCTACAACCCGCCCCCATCTGAACCATCTGATGGCTCCTCGAGCTCTAGCTCCGATGAGGCCAGCTCACCGAACGCCGATGCTCCAAGTAATGCTGGGCGGCGTAGTTCCACCTCTGTGCGCCAGACACCTTTGTCTTCCCGAAGCCGCAGAAACAATCGAATGCTTTTGAAGCCGATACCGCCGACGAAGTACACCGGTGATCCAGATGCTAATGCCTTCCATCGCTTTGTGCGCGAAGGATCGGCATACGTAAAAATGGGTCGTGTACCACCTCAAGACCAGGTGTTTTACTTGTCGTACTTCCTGGAAAATAAGGCTCGCGACTTTTACAACCAAGTTGTGGTCCGTGATGAGGATGCATACACTCTCGAGAAATTCTTCCTGGAGCTGTTCGAGTTCTGCTTCCCTGTGGACTTTCGAAGTAAGCAGAGGAAACGCTTGGGCTGTTGCGTTCAGAACAAGAAGAATGTCGCAGCTCACGTTGCCGAGTTCTCCCAGATTTACAACACAATTGGATTAATTGAAGGCCAAGAGAAGGTTGTAAAACTCTGGAATAGCCTCCGCGCGGATATTCGCCAGGAGATGTATCGTAAGGATCTTGATCCTGAGATCTCTACCTGGGATGAAGTTGTCAGGGCTGCGGAACGTGCAGAAATTGTGCGGAACCTCGAGCCCGAGAGTGATTTTTCAACGCGGACAGATGAAGACGATGCCCCATCGAAGAACAAGTCAGACATCCGTAAAAACGGCTCGAGACACACCAATGAACGTGCTGGAGGGCGCGTTGACTCCAAGCACCGAGCTGAGGTGATGCGTGCCCGGGGACATCTTGATCCGCCACTATCTCGACCTTTCCCACACCGCGGATTGCAGCGGGAAAGTGAGTGGGTTTGCGCCCAGGCTTTGTAGCCACGGTGACTCCCGCCATGGACTTTTGAGCCGCAACAATACAAAAATGAATTTATGTATACAAATTTTCTGTGATTTTCGACAGAACGTCAACAAATTCATCGACCGGGGACTTCTGGATCCGCCTTTCCCATGCTGCGGACTGCAGCGGGAAAGTGAAGTCACGTTTGATTGTCACGCCGTTGTCATCTGAAATCAAGATTGCATTTGGAAAGCAGTAAAAAAATATGTAGATTCAATTGCCGAGACAGAACCACAGGTTACAGACACATGTTAGGGAGCCTGATAAGGCACATCAAGGTACTATTCTCTCCCAGGATGCCCACAGAGGTACACACAATTTTGTTGAAATGGTCCAAAAATTTGGCCGAACCCTTTTTCTCGTGGGAAAATTCAAGAAAAATCGGTTTTAAGGATATTTTGGGGTGCTGGATCTGAATATGAGGTCAGCTAAGCCCAGGAAATAGCCGCTCAGCCGCTATTAAATTTATTGTCTTTGATTGTCCGGAGCTGTAGTACTGTACCTTGACTTTGGCTCGGGAATATTTTCTGTTCGGAATGCAATAGGTGCGGTCAGAGTTGTCCGAACAGGAGTCCGAACAACAAGTCAGAACATCGTGTGATGGCAACTTGTTCGGAACGTCCGAACAAGCTACTTTCATACCGACCGATATACCCGGTATACTCACCGTTCGGACGCCCCTCGACGAGTCCACTCTGAGTGGGCTGGCCATCACCGTGTGGTCTGTGCGCATCACGGCGGTTCTGTATGTAGCGTATTTTGCAAATTCAGCTTGTGCTCTACCCCATGCCCCCCCGCACCAACGCTTCCAAGCCCAAGACGACGACACGCACATGGGGTGCGGCTGCCAATGCTGCTGAGGCTACCACACCGGCGCTGATGCTCGACTCGCAAGTTGCAGTCACGCCTGCGACTGAATCAGACAAGACGGTGCCCAAAGAGCCTCAGAAGGACCCGTACGTGTTATGTTAAACTCATTCTGTTCGTTGCGAGCCTCTAACTTCGCGCATTTAGCTTCAATAATCAGCCTGACAAGACAACTGCTATGGTGACGGCCATCGTCGAGAACGAGACTTATCGTAACAAGCTGTACCCGCCTACAGCTTATTCATCCAATTTACCGTCCCACAGAGGAAACACTCTCCTCGATGCCGGGAAAACGGGGCTCTGTCTCAAGAACGAAGTGTTCCTGGAACATCAGCGAGCGTTTGGCCATAAACGGCCCAAGAACAATAACTGGATTGGGCCACCGCGTGATAGCTCACAGCCTTTTATTCTCCAGACCCTGTTCGTTTCTACGACTCTCACCTCTCCGGTCATTGTTCAACAGTTTTATCAGGTCAAACGCCGGGAATGTCAAGCGCGACCAACTCCTCCGCGAACACGATCTTGCTTCTGGTAAACTCCCCGAAAGGTTTGAGGAATTGAAGAAAGACGACGACCTCCTCGACCCGTATCTGCTTGTCAAAGCTAAATCAGAGGCCCCCGCTGCATGGGCCTCATTCTACCTGTCGGAACTCGAAGAGATCAAGCGCCACGTCGATAGCGCTTACAAGTTATACCGGCAGATATATCCCCTGAAGGAGGACAAGGCGCAGCGCGCCACACTCGTGCTTTCCGCGCAGGAGAAGTTTGCGGAAGCCATCCCGAAGATCGAATTCATCTGCGCACAGGAATTGGAGCAGGTGAAGGCGTCGTATGCGTATGGCCTGAAGGAGGAATTCGGGTTTACCGTCGCGTTCAAGACGTTGATCACCATCAAGGCACGAGCGAGCCCGGGCGGTATGGCTGCGAATTGCCGGGTGTTCGACGAGTTGAAGACGATCTCGGGCGCTGCCTCGCGTGCGGTGTTAGACGACGATGACGACGTTTGACTAAACTGATCCTCGATTTCAGGGATCTGCGACTTGTGCTGGGTGTGGTCGATCTTATTTTATGTAGTTCTTGGAAGATCCTTTGGTACGATCTGACCACAAGCGCGGCATATCAAAATTCAAGATGGAAGACTCAAGCAGCGGGCAGCAAGATGCAAGAATTCGACGTTCAACTCTCCGACCAGTACTACAAACCAATATTCAGGAACTGGAAGACCCAGCAATTTGTCGGCTTGAAATACAGTAATCCCGTGTTTGAGACAGCCAGACCAAGTATGAACTTCAACACACCGACCATGAACTTATCGACCCATTCAACGACGAATATCCAGCGATTTGTGAATCCGAAATACAATAATCCACCGTGTCCAAACAGCCAGGCCAAGTATGAAACGTCAACACACAGACGATGAACGTATCGACCTATAGTAGTATAGGAATCCGGACGACGACTTGACTGTGCATCCTCACTGGATTGTCTTGCAAAAGTCTGAGACCAATTCCCTTGAGGCCTTCGTGCGTCCCTTGTCAGGTAAGTCGGCGTTTTTTGAATCGAGATGATGGAGTTTGAAAGAGCAAGAGACACTCCAACTGCCATTGGTCCAGGGCGAAAGTTCAAGGAGGCTCTGTTCTATCCGCTCTGCTAGCCGGGAAGCGCACGGACACTTCAGGTAATATTTAATAGTGGAGAACCCGATTCAGGACGGCGATTGCTGTCTTCTGCGATTGAAGCGGGGATCCCAAAGGGCCAAATTACCACGCCTGCGACTCCGAGCATATAGCACCACGGTGGAAGTCGCCTGGTGGAGCTGGACGTGGGCGGACCGTGTCCTCTTGTCTACGTTTGCCTCTACTGCCTTGGAACGCGGGTTTGCGACGCAGGAGAACCTGGACGAGATTCTCGGACCTGGAAATTCTGGGGTGCGCAGCCGGACGCGTGGTTTCCGCTCCTGCATGGTGAAGTCCTTTGCCGCAAGGGCTGAGGTCGTTTTGGGGCTTGTAATACGCGTCCTAAAAAGGTGTGCTTCGAATATGTAATTGACGCGACTTGTCTTCTACCATCATGCACGCCTCAGTCTCGGTCCAAGTACGAATTAGGTCTCCAGCATCACCGTGTGTTTTCGCTGATATCTGAGTTAGAAGCAAGAAGCCCGGATAAATGCTCTAGAAGTTGAAACCGCCAGCCTCGAAAAAGAACTAGGGTGCGACGCGTCTCAATCGATAAGTATCACACATCGCTGCAGCTCAGCTTCACAGGATCCCTCCCTGCCGCTCCCTCTTCAGCCATGGCCACCCTTACTACTTCCGACTGGGCAACCGGCCACCTTAAGATTTTTGCATATATTACTAATGGAGGAGGTGGCTTACTATCCATCTTGGGGTCGGAGGATGTAGTCCGGGATGTTTTGAGTAGATTATGTCCGGACTCGACCAATTTGACGATGTTTTGATGAGTCGGCGAATATTTTGCCGCGGCGAGTCTAAAAATGGCCGAAACGCCGAAGCCGGCCAGGCGTGGGAACGGCTCGATCAATCACAATTTACAGCGCGCTCGGCTTTCGTCTGGCGAGCGCACATGCAATTAATGAGTTGTAGGGATACTAAAGACCTCCAATACACCAGAAATTGTCTATTATTCACCTTTAGCCCTTCATTAATGCCAAATTAATGCAGCTTTTGTATTAGAATTATTCTATTCGGCGCCCCGGGGCGCTGCTTAGAAATGCAACGCGCCTTCCATTTTGAGTAATATCTCGGTAGCCAGGTTTATGCAAAAGCCGGCTGTGTGAGACTCTTCTAGAAGATCTGCAATTGTCATTGAATATCAAACAACCGAGTTTTCAGCAACAGCCTTTCTCAGTACCTTGGTGAAATATTTTCAGAATTTGTCAGCATGTATCTGGGAGGATAACCGTTTCGAGCATGGGCCTCGAAATAATCCGGCAGTGTCACAAAGGTGTCACAGAATCTTCCATTCGAGTTATCCTGCACGCTTTAGGGCTCGAACTGGCTGGAGATTTCATAGCGCAATACTCTGAAAATGGATGTGTTTCCTTGATCTTTCTTACCAATACATGAGGTGGTGGTCAGTGATTCTTTCACATCAGGGCTCGTCATGTTATGTGGCGCCGTTGCTTGGCCGTTGCCGCCCGGTGAATTGCCGAGAGTGGAAGGGGCGTCAAATTTATAAGCAACGCCCCGGGGCGCCAAATAGAACCACCCTTTGTATTAAACATGAGTGAATACTGCAGATCAGGACACACCAGCTATCTGAGCTGTGTGATGCCACACACAGGATTCAAAAGCACAAGCACAAGAAAGTTATTCAGTGGGGTAATGTTGATGTTCTTGAGGCACCAAGATATCACTGCGTTGAGACCCCATGTAGTCACGGTCTGACTACCTCGACCGAGCTCGGACTACCTTGGACTACCTTGGACTACCTCTGACTACGGCCGTAGTCAGAGGTCGGACGCGCTCGACCGAGCTCGGCTTACGTCATGCCAGTTACCAGATAAGAACGCTTCGGATAGCCACGGGTACTCGCGGAACAGTCGACTGCGGGTGAACCGCTCGGGAACGCTGTCTTGAGCCATGAGGGCCAGCAAGCGTGAGAGCAGAAATCAGACTTGTGGCTGTGCGTGTGTTTCGCACGCAAGACTTCGGGTACATCCGACAAGATCTGATCGCCGAACGATGGATGATATTCAGAGACGGTGCATTCAGCATCTGCCCTTAACGTTGCACAAACATAAGATGTGATAAAAAAGGAGCATGATATTGTGTCAGGAAAACGTTAATAGTCGTAATTGTATGAAAGGACACGGTAAAAAAAGGAGTATGATATCGTGTGAGGAAAACATTAACAGTCGTAATGGAGTCAGAGGACACGGGCAAATACATCAAAATCTTGTAGCACCACAAAGGACAGGTGCTGACGGCCGAATATCTTGGCAAGGATTATTCCGGCTCGCCTAAAACCACAACCCATTGGAGGTTGAAGCTTAAATGCTGTTCGTCGTCCCGCCCAGGAGCATGTTTGACGAAGTTGGAAACGGTGTAGGCGACGGCGGTGCAGGAGTTGGTGGGTATTTCACCGGTATAGAGAGGTAGAATGCGGGCCAAGTTGTCAATATCCACTGACGCGTCGAAACCTGTGTGGCGACCATCGTAAACAGGAACTAATGGTATTTATTGAGTATTGGCCAACCCGATCGAACGATCTTGTCATCATAATTGAGTGAGTCGGTGGGGGCCGTATAAGTTTGCTTGCGATACAAACTAGAAGAACTCTTGATACCCTTCTGTTCTGGAGACCCTAGTTTTTCTGCAATTTAAGTGAGCAGTGAACGAGTGGCATAGAACCTGTGAGGCTTACCATATTTATCGATTGAAATTCCCCTCGTGCCGAATGTCAGAGCACTCATATTGAGTTGCACATGCATAAGCGACAGATCAAACACCATTCCACATAAGCCTGTGACACGATCGAAATCCTGACTGAGGTGCACACCCGTAATAAACTTGAGGAGCGGGGTCGCGCTGTTGGAAGCGCCATAGACCGTACTAATCTGCTGCACAGACGACTGCACCACATTGACCACCGAAACGCACACAGCCGGCCTGGCGTTGACGGATAGCACCCAGCTATAAAGCGCGTGAACAGTTGAACGTGGAGATTGCCACTTGACTCACCGCTTCCTGGGCCCGTCTCGAGCGTAAACAGGTGAACGAGCTTCCAAAAGGCGTGGGTCAATCCTGGCCGGATTGATGTAATGTCCTTTCTGCGTGAACAGCAGTAAAGCCCAAACAGTACTGACTGGAATGTCAGAACAATTGCCGCAGACAACAATGTAAATGATTCTCACGCTATGGACAATTTCGGGTTGATGACCGGGTAGTGGCTCAACATGAACATTCCGGAGCCCTCATTGGAACTCCATGTGGTGACCTGGCCACGCTGGAACAGAAATGAATGAAGGTCGGTACCGACAAGCTCAAATACGTACTTGAGTTTAGGCAAATCGAGCGCATATATAGGCTTCATCATGGGGACTTGAAGTTCGACATCCATAACCTCGCACGTTGCCGGCAATTCTCTGCTGAAAATGAGGACTGTAGCTCCAAACGGACGAGGAATACGCACTGAACACTTTTGACATCGACGGTATGGAGTACAGTCTCTTCTTTCTTCGGTTTCTTAGCTGGGCTAGCCTCCTTCAGACGGTCGAACTCAGCGGTCGGTACCTTGGGCAAGATGCCACGTCCAGAATCCCTGGCGTCAAGCATAAATATGCGAAGGGATAAAATAAACGATGAGACATAAAGCGTACCCGGTGGAAACAAGAGTACGCTTGTTCGATTTCCCAGCAGTGACAGCGACGTCATCTTTGTGCTTACGAAGAGAAGAACCAGCCACGACTGATGTCTCGGGTTCGGACTGCCCAGACTCGTCAGTCGCAATCCTAACGACAATCAGTTGTCAAGTATGTATGATCAAAAGGAGGTACACTCACTCCTGCACTTCAAGCCTGGCCGACAGAAACGAATGAGGGATTTAAAGGAGTAAAACAACAGATAGCCTCACCTCTTGCGCTTTGAACCGCGATTAACAGGTTTTTTCCCCGCGGTTTTGGAAACAGTTTTATCAAGTGCAGTAGCCCGCAGCTCCCCGCTAGGAGGGGTATCTTGAGCTGCCAAGTCCTCGTGAGCCACGCTGAAACCCAAATGTTAACAACGGTATTAAGCCGGCAGACATTATGCTGAATATGCACCTGTCCAGTTCGCGGGCATTGGATTCGTGCCTGAGGAAACGTCGAGATTATCGGAGGGATCCGTAATCAGAAAGGTACCATAGTGAACAGCACGTACGAGTGTCCAGTCAAGCTCCATGTCGGAGCGGGCAGGTTGGCAACTTTGTTTGTTCCAAGGAGGGTTCCGGCCGACATAGTGATTGAACTACGGCGTCTCAGAGGAACGAATGGAACTCAGAGATGTCATGGAGTTGTACCTGGAGCTAGAAGAATCGCCTGCGGGACGACTGAACTGACATCAATATATATGTCCTTTGAAGTAAAGCGCACATACAAGTTTTCGATCTTATCGCCTGCCGGTCTGGGAAAAATATGATTGATCTTTGTTAAGCTCAATACACAAATATTCTCACTTGACTGATGCGATTCTGGTGTTCTTAAACAACATAAATTCCCTGCGCAATGGAGTATTAGTGGTTTGAATTAAATCGACCGGTTAGAGACTGACTCGTGTTCCGCGCTGTCCATATTGACGACGATGGACATTGGCGGCTTACGCACGGCCTCCAACTTACGCTGGGTATCACCTCGTTCAGTACCTGGAAGTACCGATGTCGCCTTCACTCCTACATTGGTGTCGGCGCGAGATCTATAAATGCCGATTACGAGGACGCAGACAGTGAGCAAGCCTGGAATTCACCCTTTGTACCCAGTGGTATTCAGATTGTGGGCAGAGCCGGGTTTAACTGCCACTTGAGGCACCACCGCAGCAGCGGGAATGTTCTTCGCCCGACTGCGGGTAGTCATGGGAGCAATACTGAACAACACACGTTAAGTTCGCTTAGAAAACATTAAACCATTGGAACACATACTGCGACTGAAGACCGACATCTTGTTTCGCAGGTTCCGTGCGCTTGGAACTGGCAGCCGTACCGGCAACCGCCGTAGCCTTAATGGGTGGCCTCTCGGGCGTTGGAGAGGGTGTACGCGACCACGAGATGAGTGCTCTAACAAAAGACGTAAGGAGGCTTGGTTGCAAACTCCGTAAAAGAGGTGTCCCTATCATCGTCATTGCCGTCGTCTATAAAATCGGACTCATACTTGTCAAGGTTGTCCTCGTCAGCGGATTCACCCGACTCAGCAGCCTCGAGGTCAAGGAAGCGGTCGGACGAGCTTTAACAGGTACGATTCAGCATGTACCCTAACAATATATATTGAAAAAGACTCACGACGCAAGGGGCTTTCGGCCGCCTGTTCTCATGCGAGTGATGCGCTTTCTCGAAGGAGTGACCGGCGGAGGAGACCCTTCGTCAAACATGGCAGAAGGAAGAGGGTTCTAAATACTCGACACGACGCAACGCCTTATAAGCGTCTACTCCAATAATCGCAAATTGCAATTTAGCGAGACCGATTTAGTGTTTACGTTACAAAGCAGATTAAACGAAACACAAGTCACACAGCGGTCTTGACAGGTTTCAACATGAGGTGTGTGATCCGGCCGAATTGAAACTGGCAACATTAGATGCAGCATCAATGCAGTCGATCAGGACTACGACCATCCAGTTGGAAATACAGAAGAAACACAGCGGCATTCAAAAGGAAACCGGATGTAATGGGAGACTCGGCACTTTGATGTGCAATTGTAGCAAGTGGAAGGCGTATCACGAAGCCGGAAGGATTGCACGCACGCAATTACTTGTAAAGTTGTCCGCTGCATGAATTACCAAACAGAGTATGGAATTAGAATGTTGAATGGTGTTTGAACGAGCTGGAGCTTTACTTAATGTTGACACTTGAATTGAAAGAAAAAGCAGAAGTGGGCTAGTCATGGCAGTGGCGAGATCCAAACTCATTAAGGAGGGCATTGCAGCGGAAATACTCGAGAGAGGACCACAGACCCAAACATGACTTGAACATGATTGCCGCCCAACTGCCGCTGCATTGTAAGATTGCTGCTGTGTCTGTGAGTGCTGCAGTAGTGCCGCAGCATACGGCAGACTGCCGCTGAAAACAGCCTGACTGCCGCTGCAAAGTGCTGAGTTTGCCGCTGCAGAGTGCTGCCAACTGCCGCTGCAGAGTGTTTGCGTGTATTTTGGTGCCGCCAGACTGCCGTATAGTGCCGCTGCATCGAAAATTATTCATGTCTTAACGACGCGGACGACACAAGATTCAACCCTAGGCGATGGTGTAGCAATATATTGAATACAGTAGAGTACACTGACACATTTTAAACCACCAATTACAATGCCGCGAAGCAGTTCAACATGTACCCACAAGTCAAACTGCCGCAGACTGCCGCTGTAGTGCCGCTGTAACTGCCGCTGCATGCCACAAAAGCACTGCAGCGGCAAAATCCCTTTGCCCCGAAACTACGAAATCCGATTTGACTGAGAGCCTGAAATTATCGATCACAAATGGAAACCACGCTGCAGCTGATACCTAAGTGCTAAGCGCCTACACGGGAGTGAGCCAAACAGTCCCCGTGAGCGGCCAGTCACTCACGGATTGGATCGGCTCTTGTCTCCGTTTGCGAGCCTTCTGTCGGAACTTCTGGTTGCGACGATGAGTGGCCTCCTTTGAATCTTTGACGGCCCGGGTTCGGGAGCATCTGACTTTAAAGGCGTGACCATCCTCGTCGACTTGTGACGGGGACGTTGAGTTCTCAACAGTCAAGCGTCGTCCAGAGTCACCGAACTCGAGGTGCATGTATCCTTCCTTGCGCAGGACAGAAATCGAGTATTGATCCTGGAAATCGTTTCCCAAAATAAACGGAGTGGACATCCCGTCTACTATGTAGGCGTCGACATTGAGTTTTACTGGTCCGTCCTCAGTGTGGAAGAAAAGATCGAGATTGACATAACCATCGATAGATATGTTACCCGTGACCTGGATAAGATTCACGTTGTGACCCTGCTTGGTTTTCGCGGGATGAGAGAGTGCCGCTAAGGTCTTGCGGGAGATTAAGGTGATATCTGAACCAGTGATTCAAAGTACACCCCCGACTATGACGTGAATGGGTTTTCAACAATGTTTCCTATGAATGTATTTGCGTCATTGGAAGCACAGATGCGAGAGAGCTGGGAGAACTGTGCAGTAAAATCACCACTTTGGGTGGATGATAGCAGAAACACCGGCAGATGCCGGTGGATTTGTAGTAAATTCCGCCATCGTCCACCGAATTTGGCCATGACATTGGTGGAATCGGCCTACATCTACCGGCTGCTGCTGGATAGACGTGGTGAATGGCACTGGTAAGGGAAACTTAAATTATGTGTGATGATGCGGAGTCCAGCAGACCTTCTTGAGACCGGTGGATGCTGCTGGAGGACGCCGGATGAGAACCGCCATCCAGCGGACGACGGCAGATGGATGAGATGCATCTACCGCCATCCGGCGGATCGGACCGCCTTTGGCGGTCCGGGCATATTACTGCCGAGCGCTTACCGTACGGCGTAAGCAAGCAATAGTAGAGCCCACCCCCTTCCACTTCAGGTCCATCCACCTCTCCTTGCTTTGCTCGCCGGCCGGACTCTGCTAGTTCAACCACGAACCTCTCCTCGATTCGGGATGTGGCCTGTTCTGAAATCGGAGTCCCCACCGAGTCGATCGAGGTACTAGGCGTTGGAACATCGTTCTGAATCCAGTCAAACATTCCGTTTTCGTGATAGAATACCACGCCCATAGCCAGGGACATTTGAGTTCGAACTGTTCCCTCAGAGTTATTTTTTGGTGCTGAGGCTTGAACCTCCCGTTGGCTCAACAATGAATACATTGCCTTGGTTATGCATTCAAAAATGAAAGATAGATTGGCTCAATACGGAGGGAGGCCTGTAATACAGGCCACTCCGTAGGATGGCCTGAAATACAAGCCACTACGTAGGATGGCCTGAAATACAGGCCACTACATAGAATGGCCTGTAATACAGACAAATACGTAGGATGACCTGTAATACAGACAAATACGTAGGATGGCCTGAAATACAGACAAATACATAGGATGGCCTGAAATACAGAGATCTACGTAGATCTACGTAAACGGCCTGAGAAATACGGCTTAATACGGCAAATACGGCAAATACGGCAAAAACCAGGGTTTGCTGATGTGGTTTCCACTGGTTTCCATAGGAGCTCAAATAAATAAATTTGATCCCCCTTCTCATCTGTTTTTGTGATATCAGGAGCCTTGATAAGAAACTCAGAAATCCTGTGGGACGGATTTCCACGCAAGACGGCTCGAGCAGGCAGATATGTGCCAGAGATTTTTGGGAGAGCAGACCCCGGATACAGGCAGCCTTGGCCATGATTGCCAGCAAGAGCACCAAGACTGAGGAGAGGGATAATCCGTGCGAGTACGCTCATGAGAGTAGGAAGCGCGAAGGGGGCGTCAAGAGCGGTTATCCGGATCTATCTATCATCATTTTCAAGAAACGGCCGGATCCTGGAAAATTGTCCTGTGGTTGCGTCATGATGATCTGTCAGAATTTCTTCTTGCTCACAAATCCGATTCGCACCGAGTTGCCGAACCACCGCTCAGTGTCTCCCCTGTTTAGATCGAGGTCATGCTCTTTAAAATGCGGTTTGGTGTACAGTATTGTACCCGGCAATGGGACAGTACCTAGTAATGGGACGAACTCCCGTTGTGCACACTTTCACCCCCCCGGAACGACCCCAGAGCCATTTTCTCAGGTGCGTGCACCGCCCACCAGAGCCATTTTCTGAGGCGCGCGCAGGCCCTACTCCAAGAGGTGACCGAGATCTGGATCTTGGCTACCATCAAAGTTACGTGAGCTGTCCAATGTGACAGCGGCACATCAACGGCTGATGTGCGGCTGGTTTCGGCACGGAAGTGCGACCGGAATTTGAGAGACAAGCCGTTCTCATTGCTCTACAATATTCAAGATGACTAGGTTCGAGCTCAGGATGAGTTAGAGTCCGAGTATCAGCAAGATTGCTATTTACACAAGAAATACATCAACAGATTGCAAGTGGGTGTTGCTACTCGTAGTGAGATTAAGTCATGGACGGTGAGTATTGCGGCATTTCTCCACGATGGGACCATGTTTTTAGATGATCCAAAGTGCTGGATGGATGTACTCGCTGTGGCAAAAAGTGATGGCCGCTGGGTTTTTTAGTCACTGCTCGACAACTAGAGCATATTTTTGGACAAAATAAAATGCCAGATAGCCCAGAAGAACGATGTGCACATTTTAAAGACATTGATAGCATCAAAATATCTTGATGTGCCAATAAACAAGCCAGATATGTGAAAATGCCATTTTTCAACTCTGTCAGATATTTTTTTACAAGAAATGTAAATCACTCATATTGTAGCCCTAGATGTGCTGTTCCATCTGACACTTTGAATTTTGCAAAAATATACACCCAATATTGAGATATTTGGGCCACAAAAGTGGTATTTTGGCTTGATTTGAGCAAATTTGGGCAAATTTTAGTGATTTTGGTCACTTTGCGGCCCAGATATCCCGATGTTGCCTGTATATTTTTGCAAAATTCAAGTTGTCAGATGGAACAGCACATCTAGGGCTACAATATGAGTGATTTACATTTCTTGTAAAAAAATATCTGACAGAGTTGAAAAATGGCATTTTCACATATCTGGTTTGTTTATTGACACATCAAAATATTTTGATGCTATCAATATCTCCGAAATGCGCACATAACCCTTCTGGGCTATGTGGCATTTGGTTTTGTCCAAAAATATGCTCTCGTTGTCTCGCAGTGCTAGAAAAACCCACCGTCCATCACTTATTTCCACTACTAGTAGAGTATCCTGATACACATTTATTACCCATCAGTTTGATCAAAGAATCTTGATGGACTGCCATAAAAGGCAAAAAATCTCAAAACCACGGAAAATACAATTTTCAACTCGATGAGACTATTTTTTTGGTAAAGACCAAATATGCCAAATTGTAGCTTACATTATACTAATCAGCTTGGCAAGTTGAATTGGGGCAAAAGGCATGGCTGTTGATGAGCTAGAGAGCCGCCAAGTTGGCCAAAAATGAGCCAAAATGGCCAAAAATAGCAAAAATAGGCAAAAATGGCCAACTTGCAGGCTCTGTAGCTCATGAACAGATGGACCTTTTGCCACAATTCAACTTGGCAAACTTATGAGCATTACCTGAACTACAATTTGGTCTATTTGGTCTTTCCTGAAAAAAATTTCTTCCAGAGTTGAAAATCAGCATTTTCGGTCTGTTGCCTTTTATGGTGATGTATCAATATTTTTTGATCTAATTGATGGGTCTGAAATGTGTTTCCGGGTGTTCTATGTCCATCCAGCACTTTAGATTAGACCAAAATGATGTTCCATCACTGAGAAATTGCCAAAAACCCACCGTCCATGACTTAATCTCACTACTAGTACTACTTAGAGCATGTGAGGTTTGTGGTGGAAGAGGATTTGTGTGGGACATCCCCAAGCACAGAATTACGCGTGCTGCCAGCAGGCTGCGCAGTGGGCAGTCGAGGGAAGCGAGAAGCGATGCCGCTGATCGCTGCTGTATGAAATTGAAGGAGCTCAACTTAAGTTAATGCCGGTCTGAACCACAGCAGAACTTAAGTCCCGCTGAACTTAAGTTCTGCCCTGCATGCGGTTGGCCTGTAAATGTGAGGACCACACCCCCTGGAACTTAAGTCCTGTACCACTAAAGTCCAGCAACACTTAAGTCCCCAAGCACTTAAGTTCTGTCTAAACACTCAAGTCCTGTCCAAACACCAAAAACAAATCCACCTAGGGGATTCGAACAGCAGACCTCCTAACTTTTCACCAATTTAGAAGGTGAAGGTGTTACCCACTACACCAGGAAGGGGATAGTACCTTGAACACATGGATACAATATTAGCCTTATTATGGCCTAAACCTTCTCCACTTTCTTTATTTTGCCTCTTCAGGTCCTGTGGCCAAACTACTATCCATAGATGATTAAGAAATTGATCTGTTTCAATAAATTAATCTATATAAAAAACATAATGAAAGATGACTGGAAATGACAAGTGAGTCAATACATATGCAGTACTTACCATGGCATTACCATGGTAGAAAGAGGGCATGGAAGAGATCTAATAGCAGTCTGATTGAGGACTTTAGGTATGGCCATCCTGGTCTAGTGGTTAACTCCTTATATCTTATTCTTTCGGAAATCGGAAGGTTGGCGGTTCGAATCTCTTCCGTGGATTTTGTTTTTGTGTTTGATATAATCCTTGTTGCAATCACTTGAGTTCTCTATCACTTAAGTCCTCTGGTGGTCTGGACCGCCTAGAACTTAAGATGAGCTAATAAAGTATCTGCCGCTGTTGGCCTGAACCAAACACTTTCCTTGTTTGGGGGGGGTGGGTGGTCGTGGGAACGGTGGCCAAGATCCGGAGATCGGTCACCTCTTGCCTAGGCTCGTGACCAACCGCGTTCGCCAAGCACGTGGCTGCGCTTATCACGGTTGGCGAAGCGTTAGGTTCGGAGCAAGCCTGTCTCCGGTCCGGCGCGCCGGACTATCTCGGAGAGAGGCTTGCCGCAAACTCGTGAAAAAAGGGGATGTGTTGCAGGTCGAATATCTATACCAATTCTGAGTGGAATACCTTGATGTAAAGAGCGGAAATGTTTACTCGATTGATTAATTTCGATCTGTCTATTTGGTTTAGATACTGGAGTCCACAGATGCTTGTTAATTGGGGGTTCGGGGAAGGGTCGTTCCGATGAAGTTGACGGCAAACAAAAAATGCTGTCATGGATTCTGACGGATTTTATGGGCTCTATGGAGCCGGAGGACCTGCAGGACAAATTCGTTCACCAAAAATTTCACGAATAGAGGGTGTTCCGGCTCAGAAAACGCGCTTTTGTCTGAACACCCGTTTTGGGACAGTGTGACGAGACACATCTAATTAGGTGACAGAGTGTGACATTTAAAAGCGATGTCTTTCATCTAGCTCTAGAAAATTTACTACTGCTCTGATTCATACAGTACAAAGTTCAGAGACCATCGTAACTAACCTCTGAACAATCCTGCCTCTTCAGAATTTCTTTAAGAGACCAGAAAGCAATGTAGTATATGAGTCTTTGAGAGGAATCCATTTTGCAAATGCCTACATCAAAGCCCGAGTACGAGAGCTCTCAAGCAGTTAAAGACAAATCTGAAGAGGCTATTTCATTCAGATTGCTATTACGAAGATATAATCTCAAGTGACCCAAGGGTTTGCCGCGCTTTCTGTTGCAGGATAACGCGCCAAACAAATCCCCCTTTTCCCTGAGTTTGAGACAAGCCCCTTCTCAGAAGGCGTGCATCTGCACGTGCTGGTCATGTGGGACTGAGAAGGCGGCTTGATCCGAACCTAGCGAAGCGTAACCATTTTGATCACTTGCTTGTCTCGTGATCAAAAGTTCGGTTACCTAAAACAGACTGGTCGCGAGTCTACCTCTTGCCCTCTACATTTTCAAGCACATGACTATATTGCAATGCCTTGTTTAACGGCACTGGTCATCCCCGGCTCCTCGCGTAACCCTCTCCGACATCAGAGGTATGTGAAGCGCGGGGAATCGGCGGAAGTAGATATATTTATTCACGGACAATTAAACACTCGGGGATTCGGTTACTACAGTATATTAAACCTGCCATGTAATTCCCTGTCTTCGTCTTCTCAACACCAGTTGCTTGCCCGTTCCACTCTCTCTGCTTAAGTTCTCTCCTCGTTTTCGCTCCGGAACAACCCGCACCGTGACAGTTTGAGAAGACCAAGACCCCGGCTTACGAGCTGAGTATCTTTGCTTCTGCTTCTTACACCGCTTCCCCACTTCCCCGTCGATCTCCCATCCTTTTTACTTCTTCTATTTCTGTCCCGCATTCAATGTCGGATCCACAGGGCAACCATCCTTGGGGCGGCGTCGGCGACTCTTCTTGGGCTAATTTTGGCGACAACGGAGCTTCAGCTTCTCCGAGTTATGTCAACGTTTCACCTGCTGACCCGGATCAGCACCAGCCTACCTCGACGCCGGCACCTGAGCCCAACATCTGGCAATTCATGGAGCATGTCCACACCATCCAGCAGCAGCAGAATGCCGCCACGACTCATGCGCTTGAGGCTATGTCGACGGCGCTCAAGGCTCTTGCCGAAAGTGTCGGAAATCTTGGCAACTTCGGCAATCACCCTGCTTTCGCTCCAATGCCACCCGTGCCCGCGCCTGCACCCACACCTGCTCCTGTGCCCGCTCCGGTTCCCGCCGTCCATCACGCTCTTCCCGCGGAATGTCCTCTCAAGGGCCGTGAGCCTCGCTTATTTTCTGGGGCTACTGCTGAGGCCGAAGCCTTCATCGACGAAATCTAAACCAACATTCGGCTCCAGTGGATGACTGACGATCGTGACAAGACGGCTTACCTCTCGACGTACCTGAAGGATGGCAACCCCAAATCGTGGTACTATACCACGAAGGTTCACAATACGCACCTTCTTTCTAATTTCCCCGCATTCCTCGCTGCTTTCCGTTTACAGTTTGGGGACCCAAATTATGGGCGGACAGCGCTTCGCAAAATTAAGGCGTTGAAGCAAACGGGCTCGTGCGCATCATATGCCGCGAGATACCGCGAGCTCCTGGCCATTCCCTTGGTGGGGTGGCCATACGCCGAGGGAATGTTTGAATGATTCATTGATTCCAAGGACTTACCTCCGATTGGCAGGCAAGCAAGTCATTCTTTCAGTTTCTGTCTACATTCAATGGAATCTGAGGGACGTAGCTAACCCCAAGGAAGATTCCGTTGGGATATTTCAATTTTTCCATTCCCACCAATCTTGAACAATTACTGATTGGTTGAGTTTATTCAAGGAACAATTGGCCATTCCCTTGGCGCGGTGGCCATACGCCGGGAATGTTTGAATGATTCATTGATTCCAAGGACTTACCTCCAATTGGCAGGCAAGTCATTCTCCGTTGTTCTTTCGGTTTCTGTCTACATTCTGTGGAATCTGAGGGACGTAGCTAACCCCAAGGAAGATTCCGACGAGCTATTTCCATTCTTCTATTCCCACTAATCTTGAACAATTACTGATTGGTTGAGTTTATTTGACCATACCACCGTCACACCCTTCGTGTTTCTCTCGTTGCTCCAATCAGCAGGCGAGTCATTCTCCCTTATTTCTTCGGTTTCAGTCTGCATTTCATGGAATCTGAGGGACGTAACTAACCCCAAAGAAGATTTGCATGAGATATTTCCCCTCTTCCGTTGCTATCAGTCTTGGGTCATCACTGATTCGTCGAGTTTATTCAAGGAACATTCAATTGGCCATTCCTTGGAGGGGGGTGATCCGTGGGAACGAGTACTCGCAATGAAAAAACCCAAACTCAGATCCGTGAGTATAAAACCCGCAAATCATATGAGTACTTATGAGTATTGAAAAACCCACAAGTACCTGTGAGTACCAACGGGTTTCTGGGTTATTCAGTACTTTTAATGGCTTAAACAAAATGTGGTCATGTTTAAGAGTGTTGGTATCACTCCAGAAAGTCAGCGAAACCGATTGAATACCTCACACATGGTTTAAAAATATACAAGCACTCGGGGGACCGCTCCGCGGTCCCCCTCCCGCTTTATTGATTACAGAAATGGAAAAGTGCAAGGACCATATTATTGACCTACTTTCCTATTCTTTTTCTGCTTTTATTATCTCTGCCTCATTCTTTTAGGATTTTCAGCACGTTTCCGTCTGCTGCATGTATTTTCTCCCTGTTAAGAGTGCAGGCAGCGGCTGCATTTTATAGCTCTGAATGTGGACTGAAGACAATATGTGAATTTTCTGGTTTCACAGTCAAGTTCATATTTTTCGCCCAAGCACACATCCTCCAAAGCAAGGGCAGAATTTATGAAATGACAAAGCAAGTAAATTCATAAGTGTTGGGATTGATGATTGAAAGCAGGGTAGTTTGATAAAGAGAGAGAAATGCACAGCCCCAGCAAACCGGTGCTTGAATGAGTGTTTAAGTGGAGTTTGGCATTGTGTACACTTTTATAGGCGCGCGCGGCGCCTTTGTTTCGTTGCGTGGGAACCATCTGTCAATGCTAGCGCTGAGGCAGTGTCTGCCAAACTGGTGACGTGGTGACGTGGTGCCGGCCGAGGCGAATGTTGATTGGCTGTAGGCCGGCAAACTCGGGAGCCCGACAATCACGGACGGCGAGCTGCCGGGGAGGGCGGCATCAGCGGACATTGAGCGGAGCTTAAAAAGCTTCGGACGGACGGACACATGTTATTTTATAAAGAGAGTGATATTGGGGACTCCTGACAGGTCAAGTACTCATGAGTTTGTAACGTTTTCAGCCAGAATTCATACTTGGATCCGTGGGAAACTCATGGCAACAGGTACTCGGATCTGTGAATATGCTTACCCACAGGTTCTCCCACGAATCAACCTGTACTGACTCAAGGGTTACTCGCACTCGTGGTATGCCTTAACGGAAACATGTACTGATTGTTTGAAATATTTGAGGCCCCGGTTCCCGATTCCAGTTTGCGCGTGATAAATCGACGTCGCCAAGTCAGAAAATCCTGCTGGCCGGTTGCTGGGTCATTCGATGGTCATACCGGCTGGGCCAGTTCGGTCGCGTTCTCGCCCGACGGCAAGCGGATCGTCTCTGGCTCTGGCTGCAGCACCGTGTGCGTGTGTGACTCAGGGAGCGGGGAGGTGGTTGCTGGGCCATTCGATGGTCATACCGGCTGGGTCAGTTCGGTCACGTTCTCGCCCGGCGTGTCTTTACAATCACAGACGTCGTGTCTGATGGGTCTAGAAATCCCAACTTCCATCCCGAAGTTCTGGCGCCGCTTATTGAGGCGGACTGCCTCATTCTGCCAGTTACGCAAGGGTTGAACCACGTGGATACCGAAAATCCGGTTTCTCTTGAACGCTCTAGCCATGGCCGTGCCTGGAAGCTTGAATTTATTTTGTGGTGTTCCACAAATGCCGAAGTCACAGCAGTGCACTTGCATTTGGTCAGAATAGCACCTACCCCGCTTTGCGGGAGGTTTGGTGCAATCCGAGGCCTTTGCAATGGTCCACATTTTGAACTGCGTGACTTGACATGCTGCAAACCATTTCAATTCCAATGAAGTCCCAGGGCCATTTTCTAATCTGCACGTGTCAGGAATGGATAGCCCTTTTTACGGCGCTTCCCAGAGCTCAAGTACTGGTTTTGCATTTTGAGCCGCGTGATCCTGTTCCCTTTTCAATGGTTCACATTTTAAAACACCCTGAAAACCACTTCAATTCCAATGAAGGCCCAGAATCATTTTCATAGCCCTGAACACTGAGAATATTTATGGTCATTCAGATCGCGCTCGGAGGCACTATTGCGCTTTCCAGTGCGCAATTACTGGTTTGCATTTTGAAATGCGTGACCCTATTGCCGTTGCAATGGCCCACATTTTGAACCGCGCGACTTGACATCCTGTAAACCATTTCAATCCCAATGAAGTCCCAGAGACACAGCTGCACAGCATTTTTTACATCTGGTGCAAAATCACATGGAATGAATTAAATCTATTTATTGTGTCCATACTGACCATTGTCGAGACCATTTTTGATATGAAGGATGGCCATACAACCACCTAATGAACATTTACATCTAGTTGGGGGCGACTGTAGGATTGAAGATGGGTGACTGAAATTTCGGATTAAGCAAACTGAAGATTCAGAGGGATTCGGCTCACTGTTGAAGAGATGTTGAGCAAGCAACCCTGCTAAAGTCCGTGATAATTGACGCCTATGATAATTGACGCCGCCTTGATTTGACGCCAACTTGATGCCAACTTGACGCCAGAATGTCACACTGACGCCCTGTCACCAACAAGACTGACGCCCCCACTGCCGCCAAACTGCCACCCTCAAGTTTGAACTGGCGCCCTGTACCCTCACACATGACG
Organism: Mycena olivaceomarginata; assembly: GCA_029378375.1. Classification (NCBI taxonomy): domain Eukaryota; kingdom Fungi; phylum Basidiomycota; class Agaricomycetes; order Agaricales; family Mycenaceae; genus Mycena; species Mycena olivaceomarginata. The sequence goes on along the minus strand of JARKIC010000023.1, from coordinate 205,731 downwards.
CCCTATGCAGCGCCCTTCTGACGCCAAGTGCCGCCCCACAACCAGCAGTCTGCCGCCCCCTCGCCGCCCACCACCGCCCCAGACTGACGCCATGTGCCGCCCCACCAAGATACCATAGTGGCAAAAATGGAGTCAATTCAGCAATTTCTGGTGTTCAAATACACACTTTGTAACATATCTATGATAATGGGCTACAAAACAAGGTGCAGCAGCCACTATTAGTCCCAAATTCACCAAGTCATACGTAGCACTGCCGCCCCACTGACGCCCCCCCGCGCCAAGGGGGGTCAAAGGGCGGCAGTGGTGTCACTTTCACTTTGCCCGTTTCATAGTATTTGCCTCACCTATTTGCTATTCCTTATCTCTATTGGATATTCACCTACATATAAATACTTTATTACTTGTCATAGATTCCCCACTGGTTTGTTACCCAGGTTAATTCAATCTAGCCTACTGGACTCTCTTTGCATCCTCTTCTTGACTGGAAACTCCCTGCCGATCCAAATTTTACACGGTTGCCCCAATACATCCAGGTGTCGCGAAATACAGCATGTAGACAGTGATGATGATGAAATGCCGGCGCTGATTGAGATCTTATTTTCTGTGTCTTCGAGCACTCGGTAGCTTTTGCCGACGTCGGTGGATTATGGATTATTACAGAGTTATGGGTTTCTATTATGGACTGCACTCAGTGGACACCACATATCTAGTTCTCCTACTCGCCCGAGTGCCAGCGACTGCGGCATTGAGCTAGATTGATTGTCAGACGCGCTTGGGTTACAAGGATTCGGGAGCTGATCAGCCTTACCCCGACATATAAACCGAGTTTCGCTCAATTCTCCTTGGTTGTGACCTGTGACCGGCGGATTCGAACTTAGGTTTTCGTAATTGTGCCGAGCGGACCGTAACACCCAAAAAAATTTCATAAATTCATAGACAGTGGCGGGGCAGCTCTCAGACTTCCTTTTTAATTTGTCGGAGAGCACTCCAGCAAGTCCTTGATCACGGTGTGTACCGAAATTTGAAATTCAGATTACCCAAGTCCTTTTTGCGCTGATTCACTGCAATGAGAGGCCTTCCCGACTCCCTTAAGATCCGGAATGGGCCTGAAAGCTCTCATTGCCGCCTACCAACCTCTGAACAGGCCATAGGCTACCGTAGGTCTTAGTTTCTCACATCTTTTTCGTTTACTGGGAGTGTGTACTAACCCCTCAAAGTGATTGAACGCTGGCGCCTTTCAATTCCGTGTCCGTTCGCTTCTTAGTTTGCGACTGTATCTAGCCACAAGCAGTGTTGTCGGGGTCAGACCAAAAAGCTTGACATTCTCCTAAACCGGTCATAAACCCGTCATAAACCGCTCAAAGACAACACTGGCCACAAGAATGGAAGCCCAGGACATTTGAAGCAGGGATGGCAACGGCGGTGGCGCAGAAAACCGATGGCCGAGTACATAGCAGCCACCCAACGTATTGCGGTACGGTTCCGGCCGTCAGCTGCTCCGGCGACCAGGAAAAAAATGAAGGGGAATGGGAAGAAAATAAGACGCAAGGGAAGAACAGTGTTCGCAACCGTTGGGATCGTCGGCAGCACTGCGCCGCGGATCTACCTATCTACCCCATGTTCGCCGCGCCCACCCCCCGCTTCGCCTCATCAATAGCGCGTACGGACGCACACCCGCCTCCGGGGGTACTCCTAACCCGGTACAGCCTGATCCGCACGCCGCATGCGCCATCAACGAACCGTTTCCACCACAACTCTATGCCAACGATGCGACAAACATGTTTACCGTTATCTGTACCGTTGCACAGCTGAGGCTGCGCCTGCAATGGTTCGCCTCCGGCTCAACGTCGATCTCTCCGGAGTGAGCACTCTTTGTGTCTTAGATCGCCGTTCCATCGCAGCACACGGAGGTACCTCCCATCAACAGACGGGAGATGTAAGCACGAACTGCCGCAATTCCAGATCTTATCCCCGACATATGGCACAAAGTACCGGGGACCAAGAAAGGTAAAGATGATGAATACTCACCATATCCACCACCGGATGCCGCTATTTGAAGCAGCTCGAGGTCATGCATGCGCTGGGCTCGTTCAGCTGGGCTTGAGTGATTAATCTTGAATAGCAATGAATTAAACGACAATGACGAACAAAAATTGGGTGGTAGCATATGGAACGGAGACCAACATTATTGCGCCGAAAGTCCACCCTCACGCAAAGTGATCAGTATTGAAATGAGGCCAAGGAAAAAGAAAGGAAGAGCGAGAGGCGGAAAGACAGGGATTCTCTGGCATTACGAGCATTATTTGCGCAACGATTCCAACAAAAGGATGCTTGGGACGCAAGCAATAAATGAAAGCCGGGAGGATACTGAGATACTCACCACAAGTGCGGGGATTTCGTTTTGAAAGGACTTCCATCCTCACAGATTGGTTTAGCGAAGGGAGAACAGGGAGGCAGGGGTGAAGCGAGTGAGCAGTGAAATAATCGGCTCTGAGGACATCAAAAACCGCGACCAAAAGGGTAGCGCGACATAATTTCAACTCAAGGAATAAGCTAGAGAGTTTGAAATGAATTCTCGGTGTATGCATCTGCCCGTAGAGTGATTGAATTGAAATGCATAGATGAAGCCGAATGGGAGGAGAAGAGTACAGAGAGGTGTGCCCTATACCGTTCGGCTTGGCAGCGGGAAGCTATTCCGTATATCCGAATCGTTCAAGTACCACCAGATTTGAAAGTGTATAGGAATACTTACGCTCTGCCATACCAGAACATATCGCCCGCATCAAAACGCCTCCGAAACAAGCTCACGAAAGTCCAAAAATTGTCGAGTTCCGTCGAATCCCGAGGGAGACGTGGGGTAAGAACGGGGTGACTGCCGAATGTGCTTGCAGCTCCGAAAAGTGGCACAATCGCGCCGGGCGTAGGCACGCGCGTTACTTGCAGGCCGCTAAGACAGGTTCCGCGATTAGAAAACAAATTCTTGAAGGGCCGCCGAGTTCCGTTGAATCCGAGAGAGAATGGACGCGAAATGATCGTCGAGGTCGGGAAGAAAGGGTCACGGCGGCGGTGTCCGGATCAATGTGGCGTTACCTCTCCTTTCGCTCTTGCCGCCACATCCACGGATCGCGATTCGTCACAAGCTCACTGCTCTGAATCCGCTCAAGCAGACACTCGATCTTCTTTCACCAGGATCCGAGTCCACCGAAAACAGAGCCAAGGGAAACTTCGACGAGCAAGCCTGCCGAATTTAAGTGGCACTCATATCGAACGAGGAACACGATACTGCGGCGTCCGCAAGCCTGTCCCGCCGCCGCGCCCCAGCAGCAGCAGCATCCCCAGCTCCTGACGACGACGGCCTCCCCTAATCTGCTGCCTTCCCTTCCTCGCCAGCGCCCCAGAAAATGCCGGCCCAGGACACGCAGGGAGCACCTTTGCGGGCAGCGCGCGCGTTGCCTATGACCCTGGCGATCTTCGATCGAAGCGGGCGAAAATGCGCGCGTTGGGGGAAAGCTACCCAGATTGACGCTCATGGAGGAGGTGCTCTTGCTCGGGATTATGGACAAGCAGGAGTATCTGAGTTTCTGGATCGATAATGTCAGCTATGCGCTGCGGAGGTGTATCTTGATTGAGCTGGCGTTGAGGAGGCGGATCGGCGTTGTGCGGGATCCGGGGAGGGCGAGTTCCTTCATGACTTCATCTGAATTGGAGACTGACGAGACATTATAGAAATGCCCACAATTACCAGGCCGACCAATCACGGTCATATCGACGCGGCAGACGGGCGAGACGCTGCTCGACAAGATGCTAAAGATGATGAAGCAGACGGAGGATGCTGGCGAGAAGATGGGTGTAGGCACTTGGGTCGATTTACTCAGTGGTGCGTGCTCTATCTCGCGCTTTCACTCCATTCTGCTTGCGGTCAATTCCACACGTGCGCTCTCATCCGCACCTCACTTCTTTGCGTGCTTGCTCTAGTCCCGCTGCCGGCTTAGAGCTATGTGGGCGGGCTCTCGGCCTCACAGGGCCGTCAGCGGCGTACTTGCCGGCTGTCCGTTGTTACGGCCGTGCCTACGAGCTTGGCATTGGGCCGTGATTATGCCCATGGGCTGCGCTGTGTATCTGGGCTCGTTCGCTTGCGGGAGCAGGCGCACTGCTGGCACTGGCGCCATTTCGGTAACGAGTAGGCGCCTGCTTCCCGCTCAATTCGGGCGACCCACGCCCTTGCACACGACGCCGTTCGCCATCTGCGGCGCGTGTCGTGTGCCTCTCTTGACCTATTTCTCTACTTTTCTACCCACTACGCATCTTATCTCGTGCTTCGACGCTAACTTTTACTTCTATTTTCTCACAGCAGGTGCGCGAGCGCCTCGCCAAGGGGCTGGTGGACAACGGCGTCCTGCGCACGGAGAAGCGCGATTTTTTGTTGTTTGATATGGCGACGCATCCGGTGGTGCGTTCTTTGTAGTTTCTTTTTCTTTTCTCCTCCTTGGCTCGGAGCGCCGGCGAAGAGACATTCACTGCTCTCGTCGCGATTCCGTGGGTGTGGAACCTCACCCCCGTGCTGTATTCGAACAGGGCGGCGATGATATGGGGTTCCATCGCGGAGACGTCCTATGCAACGACCGCTCCCCCGCCTTTCTTCCATGGGTCCGTGCGGTGCAGCGGCTACGACGCGAGGGGATGAAGGGTCTGTCGCTGCGAGGTGGATGACCTCCTGCATTGGAAATGGACGGGGCCAGCGCATAGGCGTGGTCTGCGCTCGCGTGGTAGCGTCCTGCACCCCTGCAACGCGCCGGTTCGTACTCGTGCTCGCGCTCCGTACGTGAAGGACAGAGTATCTCGAACGTCGTCGTCTTGCCTTATCTTCTTCTCCTTCCTTGCATACTTGTTCCTTCCGTCTTTCTTTCGAATTGAGCTGATTATACTCTTCTTTCTCTTCGCACTTTTAGGCAGACGCACACGTCAAAGCGGGCGTCGTGAACCGCGTCGTGGCATTATTGACGAGCGGTACGAGTCCGGTGCGTCCTTTACGCTCCTTCCTTTCGCCATTCTCTTCTTTTCATCGGCGAGACGAGTGTGCGAGGATTCCAAAAAAGGAAATTTACTCGCTGCCGGTATCGCGACGTGGGGCGTAGAGCAGAAGTGTCGGGTTAAGTGCTTTCGGGTGCGAAGAGCCCTGGGGCACACGAGTACGGTGGTTTTTTCGGGACAGGGCTGGAGAGAGGTGATAACGAGTGACTGCGTGCACTTCTGCCGGGAGTGCGTCCAGTCCCGGGGCGTACATCTCTCTCTTTGCGCTGGCGTCCAGTTCCGATGGATCTCGTACTACCCCTCTCCCTCCTGCTCTCCTTCTCTCCCCTCGCCCTTCTCTTCCGCTGTTTCTATATCCTCCTCCCGTTCCCCGCATACTCACTCCCCTCTCTCCAACAGGTCCCGCCCTCCGCGCTCGACGCCGAAGGCACGCAGTGCCGCACCCTCCGCGTGGTCTGCCTCGCGTGCGCGGCGTACGCGGCCAGCGTGCTCGATAATGCGTTTGGGCGGCTGGGGTATGAGGAGCGGGAGGCGGCGTTTGGGAGGTGAGTCTTTGTCGGTTATGTGTTTTGAAAAGCGGAAGAGGGAGGGGAGGGAAGAGAGGAGCGGATGGTGGTGGTGCGGTACGGTGGCGACGCGCGATACACGATGGGGACGATTGCGTGTACGGCGGTGGGACTGCGGGCGCGGCAGTGCCCGTGTGTCTATGGTCGGAGGGCGCGTCGTCGTGGCGTCAGCACCGTGCGGTGCCCCTGCCGGGCCTTGGGGAGATTCAGCGCGCAGCGTGGGGTCTGCAGGCGCCGCGGTCGCGGGGCCAGGGCGGTCTTTCACCGCTTCCCTTCGACGGCGTACGTGCGCATGACCTGGACCTTGGAGGACGACGTAGACGAGCGGGGCAGGTGCGCTGGTCGCGGGGGTGGGGGCACGGGGAGCGATGTGTGGTCTGGACCGGGGCGGGCGCACTGCTCGCGGGGAGGGCGATGCCCATTTGTGTGAAGGGCCGTGCGCGTGGCGCCGTCGTGTCCAGACGCATCCTTATCTGGTGGTGCTGTCCGTGGCCCGCTCGGGAGACGTGCAGGCGTAGGGCGTTGGGCGTGCAGCGCGTGTTTGGTCGTGCAGAGGAGGTGCTGCTCGCTAGACCGCGCGGTACGCGGGGCGTGGAGCCCGTATCATCGTCCCACCTTTGACGACAACGCACCAGCGGGCGGGCACTGTGCCCCGCGCGGATGAGCCGCTGCTTATTCTCTACCTTCGCCTACTTCTTTCCTTCCACCTTCTGAGGAACTGCACGGGCACAAGCTGATCTTCACGCTTGTCCACAGATGCGACGAAATCCTGGGCGAATTCAGCATGTGGCCATCTGGCGGCGGCGTAGCCGGGGGTGTGGTTCTTCCTGTTCTCCACATCCTCCCTATATCATTGTCCTGCTCCCACCCCCTTCTCCCTCATTTCCTTCGTTGCACTCCCCACATCTAATCCTCTTCTCGCCTCTTCCTCGTACTCTCTACACCTGCTAATCCCTCCCTCTCTCCTCACAGGCCCCGACCCAAAACGCAAGCCGCGGATCGCGACGGGTTCCGCACGAGGACGCGGGCTTCGAGCTCGTCGCGGCGGTGCTGGAGATGCTCAGCAAGCTTGATTCGCTACTGTAGAGCCGCGGCGCAAAAGTCGGTTCATCGTTAGTGTGGGTGGGGGGCGGTACGTATAATAGGATGGTGGGAGAGGAGGACCGCGGAAACGAAGAAAGAGGGAGGGACGAGAGCAGCAGTACCGCACACAAAATCATCGTATTCACTACGTTCCGCCGTCGGCTAGACTCAGTCTGCTGAGGTCCGTGTAGCCGAGTCAAGGCTGTGCGTGGCCGGCTACACAGATCACACAGATCTGTGTAGCCGGCCACGCACAGCCTACACGGACCTCGGCAGACTGAGTCTAGCCGACGGCGGAACGTAGTGATTTATCCATCCATTCACCCACCCACTTTACTACGTTACTCCCCGTCCCGCCCCGCCCCGTCCGTTCTCTTGTTTGTCTGTTTGTCTGACCCTATAGCTATCTTTCGGATTCGAATCTCTCTCTTTCTTCTTTTTCTGTGTGCGTACGAATAGACAGTACGTAGCGTACATACTGTAGGTGTCAAGTACAAGTATAAGTACGATGAGAAGCAGTAATTTATGGGTCAGTTTTGAGCCTCGGATTGAGCGACGAGGGCGAAGACATGTGTGGCGGTGCACCGCTTGTCCTCTACTCTCATGTCGACCTTCAAGCGACACCATGCGCGACGAATCGAGCAGGTGGTACCTGGACGACTTATGTGCTCGCTTGCGTCCTTCGTATCGTTCTTGAATGTGGGTGGCGGCTGGCACGCCGCAGTAGCTCCGACGAAATGCGCTGGTTGTGCTCGACTGAGAGTCTCAGCTTTATCGTTCTCGATCCTCGACAGCTCATTTACTCAACTTCACACCACACCTTCCCCAGGATGAAGCTATTTGTACACGCAATCATACATTTTTATAATCCTTCTGTCGCCTCACTCTTTCAATGGTCATCCGCCCGCGGCCGACCCCACTTGACCATCTCGGTTACACCTCCGTTCGAGAAAACCCGTCTGCGAGTATCGCTCTCCGTACTCGCCTCTCAGCTGATTCGTTTTGTGCCCTTCAGTCGAGGCCGCAATGTTTATTATTCGTCGCTGACACCGCCAGTAATCATCGAGAATCCTGGCTTCCAGTGGGAACGCTCCAACAGGTAGTTCGCTTCACTTTCAACCAGATAAGCTCGCATCTTGCGGTCCAGGTTCTTCTTTACCTGTCAAGTTCTCGACTTCTTCCTGCGCAGAATACCGTTCGAATCCTTTTAAATGGACTCATCTAGTTTTTTAGCATCTATCTGCTGCGTGAATTCGGACGTTGGAAACGGAATGTCTGACATGAACCAGACGCTACGACCGCTAGGACAGACTTCTTGTTTATTCGTATGCCCGTTCCCTCATACAGCGTCTCGTTTGTCCATTCTATTGCAGAATAAAAAGACCAGTTTTTCTATCAACCCAACCTACGAGAATCGCGCCCCTGACGCAGGGAACAAATGACCTTCGGGGTCCAGCGCTTTTCAGCCGTGAAACTAGGCAAAGTGGAAGGAATATGCCAAGAAACGCGCGAGGAAAAATGAAGAATCAAACGCACTGGCAAAACACCCGCCGCGATAGTTGTGCTGACCAGCGGCACCGCGATACGCACCTGCCTAGCGACTTTAAGTGTGATCCCGGTGGGCAAGAGAAAGAAAGATAGAGAATGAGCCGTTGGGAAACAAAGATTTCAGAGAGAATTGATGGAGAAATTTCAACAGCAACACCAACGCGCAGCCACACCAATGATTCACCGTCCTTGGAGATAGTGCCAACACTCCTTCGGGACAGGGAGCGGTGGCAAGGGGAAATGACAGTCCTGTTGCATGACTTGTGGTGCGCCTGCCAGGTTCATGTTCTAAAGGGTGTAAAAGTAAGAGCCTCGTCGGGACGTCACACCTCACAGTAACTAGTGAAAATTTCATGTTGACGTGTGTTGGGCCTTTGATCCATGAATTCACACAACAAACTCTGGCAAACTCCGGCAAAAGTGCTGATTGGGAATGAGACAAGCATATGACAGTGAAGGGTTCCGCGACCTTATGCTTCAACACAACCCTAGTGGGAGAATTCCGCCTTCGACATTTTTTTTTGTCTGGGTCGTATCCAAGTAAGGTTGAGATAAAGGCTTCCTACTCTTTATAAAATTACGGGTGTCTGTCTGAAGCCTTTGACGCCCCAGATTTGGTCCCTTGCGCCCCAAACTGTGGATACTCCCACAGTAGACGCCGGTTTTTGCCTTCTCGTTCAAATAGACTTCGGTCACAAGCCAGGCCACTCTGCGCAGACGCCTTGCAGACGCCCGTTAATTTATAACGATAATAAATTGGTTCCGAGATGAATCTTCGGAAGAGGGGGGGAGGCCGCGAAGCGGCCGACCAACCTCTTGTACATGTACAATTTAACTACAAATTGAAAATCGCGCAGCGACGGCAGGGTTCTTTGTGACGAGCGCTGACTGGTCCCAATAGTTGGGGACATCCTTAGGAATTAATGTGTCGATATCGATTTCTCTCCAGCTAGGAATTTGACAGTAGAATTATAAACATCCGCGGGATTGAGCGTTATGTAGAAACTTGGGAGGCCCTACCTACACACACTGCCATGACGGAATCATCTCCCTTCTTTGGACCTTTTGAATGGGTAAATCCGCGAAGTGAGCAGGCGCGCCATTGAAGCCTTCATCGAGAGGGGAACGACTGAGGTATGCATATAAATACATAAAAGATATAAGCGGAGGTGGGGAAGTACATACCGAGAATACAGAGAATCATATCATGATCGCCCAGTCCGAACCCCAGGCAGCGTTGTTGAATTGGAGGAGGACTTGGGGTTGTGCAGACATGGTCAGAATAGTGGGGGGCCAAACAAAAGTACACCTGCGAAATGCATGAGGAGTCCAGAGAACGTATGATGGGTTCTTCTGCACAAGGTGAAACCACCCATTCTGAAACCGAACGATTCTGTTGACCCATTGGATGGTGCTGTCGTCAGACCCAGAGGAGATGCGCGTGCCGTCGGGCGAGAACGCAACAGAGGGGATCCAAGGTGTGTGGCCGGCCAGAGGCTCGCCGACCTGCTGCCCCGTCGCCGTGTCCCAGACCCGGACGGTGCGGTCGTGAGACCCAGAGGCGATGCGCGTGCCGTCGGCCGAGAACGCAACAGACGAGACCGAACCTGTGTGGCCGGCCAGAGGCTCGCCGACCTGCTGCCCCGTCGCCGCGTCCCAGACCCGGACGGTGCTGTCGTCAGACCCAGAGGCGATGCGCGTGCCATCGGGCGAGAACGCAACAGACAAGACCAAACCTGTGTGGCCGGCCAGAGGCTCGCCGACCTGCTGCCCCGTCGCCGCGTCCCAGACCCGGACGGTGCTGTCGTGAGACCCAGAGGCGATGCGCGTGCCGTCGGGCGAGAACGCAACAGACAAGACCCAACCTGTGTGGCCGGCCAGAGGCTCGCCGACCTGCTGCCCCGTCGCCGCGTCCCAGACCCGGACGGTGCTGTCGCCAGACCCAGAGGCGATGCGCGTGCCGTCGGGCGAGAACGCAACAGACCAGACCAAACCTGTGTGGCCGGCCAGAGGCTCGCCGACCTGCTGCCCCGTCGCCGCGTCCCAGACCCGGACGGTGCTGTCGTCAGACCCAGAGGCGATGCGCGTGCCGTCGGGCGAGAACGCAACAGACCTGACCGAACCTGTGTGGCCGGCCAGAGGCTCGCCGACCTGCTGCCCCCTCGCCGCGTCCCAGACCCGGACGGTGCTGTCGTAAGACCCAGAGGCGATGCGCGTGCCGTCGGGCGAGAACGCAACAGACGAGACCGAACCTGTGTGGCCGGCCAGAGGCTCGCCGACCTGCTGCCCCCTCGCCGCGTCCCAGACCCGGACGGTGCTGTCGTCAGACCCAGAGGCGATGCGCGTGCCGTCGGGCGAGAACGCAACACACCTGACCGAAACCAAACCTGCGTGGCCGGCCAGAGGCTCGCCGACCTGCTGCCCCATCGCCGCGTCCCAGACCCGGACGGTGCTGTCGCCAGACCCAGAGGCGATGCGCGTGCCGTCGGGCGAGAACGCAACAGACGAGACCGAACCTGTGTGGCCGGCCAGAGGCTCGCCGACCTGCTGCCCCGTCGCCGTGTCCCAGACCCGGACGGTGCTGTCGTCAGACCCAGAGGTGATGCGCGTGCCGTCGGGCGAGAACGCAACAGACCAGACCAAACCTGTGTGGCCGGCCAGAGGCTCGCCGACCTGCTGCCCCGTCGCCGTGTCCCAGACCCGGACGGTGCTGTCGTCAGACCCAGAGGCAATGCGCGTGCCGTCGGGCGAGAACGCAACAGACCTGACCGAACCTGTGTGGCCGGCCAGAGGCTCGCCGACCTGCTGCCCCGTCGCCGCGTCCCAGACCCGGACGGTGCTGTCGCCAGACCCAGAGGCGATGCGCGTGCCGTCGGGCGAGAACGCAACAGACCAGACTGAACTTGTGTGGCCGGCCAGAGGCTCGCCGACCTGCTGCCCCGTCGCCGCGTCCCAGACCCGGACTGTGCTGTCGTGAGACCCAGAGGCGATGTGCGTGCCGTCGGGCGAGAACACAATAGACCAGACCGCCCCACCGCGGCCCTGTATAACCAGGGTTTCTGACGGAGGCCACACCATGTCAAGAGCTCCTGCTGCCTGTATGAGATTGTGAAACCTTGGGCGGTAACAACACGACACTATGGACTTCCGCGGGGCAAATGTCAGGCCGGAGATATAGATCTGCGGTGCGGACGACATGTAGCCCTCGCGGAACCGCTTTTCGAACTTGATGTAGTCAAGGACAGTTTCTTTCAGGCCTTCGTCGTTTAGACCCTATTGCAAAAAACAGTCAGATCAGTTTTCTGTCAAAATCTACAAACCGTATTCGGACTTACAAGGGTCCACTCCAGAAACATAGGCAACATTGTACCTGGTCCATCCTGCACTGTCTGCATGCAGCTGTGTGCCTCGAGCCAAAATAGGAACTGATGTTGTAAGAAAAACCGGAATTCATCGACGACAACATCGGGAGGCTTGAAAAGTAGGTTATTTAAATCGCACCCTTGTTGTGTAAAGGCACTCAACGGTGTATGGAGAAGTGATGACACCCGATGTGGATGGCAAAGTACCCCGCATGTGGTGAGTGGTCGCTGAACATGCGTATCGGAGTCCTGGAGATATACACTTCTGGACCCTTTGAGGAAGTTCTTTGACCTCTGAGTTGAAGGCAAACAATGTGGATAGTCCGCAAATGTTGAAACGAAGTTCACGGTTCATGATCTTCAGACATGCCAGAGACAGCTCCTCCTGAGAGTCGAGGCCCAGATCTACGGAGAATGAGGCACTTTTCGCCTCGTCCAGAAGAAAGTCGCGTAGGGACGTGTGGAGTGGAGAAATGGGGTCGTCCTCCGACGTCGTCCCGCTGAGCAGGGAACCAAGCCAATCCAGGATTTGATCCACATCTGACCGCTCTTCCTCGGGAAGCAAGGCAACGGCAAATGCGCGAAACACCCGCCGGGATTGAGGTGTGCGTACAAGGAATATCCACCCCATGACGCGCCGCAACAGCTTCACCAGCTGAGGATCTTCTTCCTCATCAAAATACATCTCGAGGATGGCGAGGTAGGAACCGTAGAGTGATATGACGGGCCCTTCCCGCAGTCTCCGAATGAAGACCTTCCTTTTTGATGTCGATGTCGGCCGCCGAGTAGTCGTAAGTTCACGACAGAGTGCAGCCGCACATTCAAACAACGTCTGCGCCGCCGTCGCGACATCGTCCACCATATTCGCAACATCGGGGTTGTGATGAAGTTGGACATGGACGAATTTGCGGATGTCCTCCGCAGTACCTTCTTCATGGTCGATAGGTATGTTGAGAGTGGAAAGACCTTCGAATGTTCGGAGGATTTCCATGTCGGAACGATAGGTGAAGAGAAAGCGGATGAAGGGTGGGAGGTTGGGACCTGAGAGTAGTTTGCGCAGAACTTGGAACAGTTGAGTAGCCTCGCCTTTGGGACATTCGTCTAGTGCATCAATGGTGAAAATCAGGGGCTTCTCGCGGCCGATCTTAGCCAGTCCTCCGACCAGTAGGTTATCGTGTTGGTCTTGGATGTCTGAACTCTCTAGCTGGCAAGAAGGGAGGGTTCGTAGGTAGTCCAGGTATTCTGAGTTCAACTCCGCAATGTGCTTAGCCCAAGTAGGGATCAGCTGCGAAGAGGAACGATCCGGCACCGAGCGATTAAATGCGAAGAAAGGCACGACGGCGAGATCATCGGACTGTAGCTGCCTGGCGATGGTATTCGCAATCGCAGACTTTCCACTACCCGCCGCACCGTGTAACAGAAGAGTGCGCTCACTGGTGCGTTCTAGAGCCCAGCGCCGGACTCTGGAGAGAAGTGAGATGCGGGTGCCCTGTAGACATGCCTTCGATGCAAACGGCCCGGCGTCCTTCGCGCAACGCAAGGCATTGATGTAGCTGTGGCCATCTACGTTGATGTGCACCCGAGGTCCCTCGCCAGTGCCCCCCTGAACCACCCCTTTCCCTACCGTTTCCGCCGGAGCCTCCTGTGCCTCCTGTCAAGAATCGATGATAAGTGTTGGAGGGTACCTGTGGAATGACCCGCACCGTGAATGTTTATTATAGGCGCACGGTCCATCTTTTGGGAAACGCCGATCGATATGGAGCGAGGAGCAGGCAAGTGCAGAGGAGCAGGCAAGTGGAGGAGCAGGCAAGTGCCACGTCACCCTAAACAAGGCATGCACGTGCGCGTTCCCACGATCTGGACTTGGCAGACGTTCCCACGACAGTTTACCCACCCTGCCCGACATCATACAGGACCTCGGCATATACGGTTGTATGTCCGATCCGGATTCCCAGAATTTGGCCGTTTCTGTCTTTCTAGCGCCGGCGTTCCACCGCCAGACTATGACTGGACACAATCAATTTTGTCAGGGACTTTCGATGTTCCGGTTGTTTGATTCTCAAGTAGTGGCGGAAATCCAGAGACTTCTTGACAGGTTTTCCAGTTTCTTTATCTGTTTCCAGGCGGCCCACGAGAAGATTTCGCACTCTAGACGAGGCTTCGATCTCATCGTCAATCCAGGACTCCATCGATTTTACCACAGCCTTCATGGTGGCTTCCACAGTTAGAACATCCATGTTCGCGGAGATGTCTAACTCCACCGGAACTAGAACAATATGAAGATCATTTATCCAGGACATCTGACCAACCCGAGCCAAAGTGAGTGAGGCTTGTAATGCATTCCATGCGGGCCTCTTGGGATCGAGCTGGATAAGATAGAGACCCAGAAATATTTGAGACTAAAGTGAAGAAGATATTGAAGTTTCAAGAGGTTGCACCAGGTGTCAGAAAGGATGGATCCGAGATTGGGAGCTTGAGCATTAGGTCTGGAGCAAAAACAAAGTATGGCCTACGCAATAGCTACGGGTCGAGGAGAAAGGGTGTTAAGACGAGCAGAACCGCGCAGAAGAGCGAGGCGCCTGATTCGCCTTCAATATCACCGCCACCGATGTTAGAGCCGACTTCACTAACGACGCCTGTCCCCGCCGCGTTAAACTTCGCTTTTGATCCTAACGCGCCGGACTACATCTCCGCGTCTTCGTCGCCCATCGACTACTCGGAGACGACAGAGGCGTTTGAGTGGCTATACGTCGCCCCATCCTTTCCCTCCACCGCGCACACCCCGTCCTCCTCATTTCAATCGATGCCGGTGTCGTGCGAGTGCTTCCCAGCCTTTGACTCCACCTCCGCCTTCCCCTACTCCTCGCAGCTAACCTCGCATTCGCCAGCCCTCTCCCTCGCATCCTCGCACTCTCCCCCGTGGCGTTGGCCCGAGGATCTCTCAATGGGTATTCCCACATCCACCGCGTTCCTGTCCGGCTCCCCCGTCTGCTTCCGCGCGGCGCCCCAGGAGTCCTTCCCGTCGTACAACGCCGATAGCTTCGCGCATGCGGGCGGGATGGACATGTCCAGCCGTTGGATGACGGAACTCGGCCTCGACATGTCGTACGCCACAGGCCTCATGGACGCGATGCCACAGTACGATCTCGGGCTCGGGCTCGGGCTCGGGCTCGGACCAGAGTCGAGGTCTTTAATTGACTATCTACCGCAGCCCGGCGCAAGCATGTAGTCGTCGGGCTGTTTGAAGGGCGAAGATTTGTTTCCACTGGCATGGATGACCTATTTAAATCTGTATTCTGTGTCACACTCGAATGACAAAGGAAAAAAAAAATCACAGAAACTTAAACAGAGGTACAGTATAGTAGGGTTCCTTGGATACCCACTTTGATGTTTCTGATGCCAAGTCCGCAATGCAAAGAAATTAAATCTGGATTTAAGTTTGTACATACTAGAACTTATAATGAGCTATACTGTCTCGAAATTTCACAATTTAAGTGTGTAGAATGTAGCCAGATAAAAAAATTGATCTCAACGGCCGAACAGTCACACATCGGGTTCCTTGGATAGCGTGATGTCACATATCATCATTCTGCCCCATCGGCTCCTGTGGGTTGACTTTTGGCGGCTATTCCCGCAGCAGTCGGATTCAGGGCGGAATAGGTCGGATTTGCGCGGGAGACCGGACAGCGGCGCGGCTGGGCGCGGACAGAAGAAGGACGATCACTTGTCAACAAATGTATCACGTGCCCACAAAGGTGTCACGTCTTTTGTGTGCGCGATCTCATTTTAGATGCATCAATCTCGGCGGGAATGCCCGATTTTTAGAGGAGATTGCAGCCAAGAAGTTTGACCTTAATAAGGGAAATAGTTCAGGTCAATAGTGGCCCGATTAATGGACAATCAACGAGAAGGAAAGTGATTGATGACCTGATTAGGCAATGAATTAGACCAAACGACCTTCTCTTCCAGCACCGACGCGTCTATGCGCTTGAAATTAATTCAGAACACGAGGCTTCGATATAGGATGTATTTCGTAACAAAATTTTAACCTGGGATGACGCTCGGGAGTTTTTAAAAAAATAATACCCAAGGATGTCTCACTATCCAAGGAACCCTACTATACTGTAATAAATAGCTGAAACTTAGGAGAAATACTAGTATTGTGCAGTCAATGCAAGGTGCTTGTCAGCACTCAGCCGCTTCTTCTTCACCTTTACAGGTTCACTGTGCTCCTTGTTCTCCTTATCCTTCTCGTGGGCACATTTCCTCGACCGACTGTTAGCCGACTGATTGAGCTAGAACTGCAGCTCCTTGGTCGCAGAAGCGCTCAGGCTTGGCCGACGTTCTCCCTAAATAGCTGCAGGCAAGAGACGGCTCTTGAGGTCGCATTCTGCGTGATATTCAGCAATAGAGGGATCACCATCGCAGAGCACGACACTGATATCACGGAGTTGACACTGGCAGTGAGGGAGGTGATACTCGTAGTCACCGAAAGTGAGCGGAATTTCAATTTTAAGGGCATGTAATGTCTGGAATCTGTGTATTCTGTGGACACCGTGGTGGCCCAGGGGTGGGAAAGCCAACATTTGACTGCATCATACTGCTTGATTTTCACTCCGCCTCGCCACTCAGGTTCTACGATGGTGCACGGCAAGAGACGTGCCAAAAACAGTCCCCCTCACGCCAGCACACATCGCTCGACGTGTTTACAGGCCAAGGACAACGGAAAACACCACGAAAGTTCCGCCATAGAGCTTGCACAAGATTCTGCCGCATGCGATGATGTCAGTGACGTCATGTCTATATCGAGTTGACGGCGTTCGGTTCACTCGACAACATACCAAATGCACCCAGACAGCTACTGCAGCACGAAATTATACACACTCTATTCATACCCATGTGTTACAAGCCACCAACGCAAAAATTTCCCGTGCGGCTCTGCGCGATGCAAAAAAGCCGCACACGGCTCGTGCGGCTTTTGTGCAAGCTCTCTATTTTCAAACCATGCATCTAGCTGATATAAATCACCTACATGGTCGGTTTTCCTTAGGTAGACAAGCCCCTTCTGCAATGAATATAATTCCGCTGGAGTACTCACCGTCCTGGTTCATCCTTCCAACACAGAAAAAATTTGGTTTGGTCTGGGGGCAGGATTTAGCAAACGGATAAGAAGCACCCTACGCTTTTGTGATCATTTAATGCAGTTTATCAATTGCTGCGCATGCGAGCCGGAGCCAACATCTCCGATGTTGCCCTCCTCCACGAGCAGCCCGTTGCGGTCGCGCCGATATCCAACGCAGCCTTTTGGCCCCCTCTCTGCGTGCACGGAGTTTTCGCGAGCGGCGTAGTCAACTGAGAGCTGTCAAAATGGCGAATTGACCTTCGACCTTTATTAGAGTTCTCGGGGACAGGGTACACGGTGGCGAATTCCTTTCCATTATTCTTTGGTTCAACACAGCTGACTCGACCCCACGAGTCGGACTCGATGTGTTTGCATCGCCCTGGTCCTCGAATTAAAGTCTTCGTTGCCCAGGGCGTAACGCATCACGTCGGGAACGTGTCTTAGCACTGGGTGGGCAGCACTGTTATTATACTAGTTCTCGCTCTGAAGTTGATTCCCGCACACGTAGACCAATCCCCTTTACAGCTCTTTGCGGAACTTAGGGCGCGGCTCATTTTTTATCAAAATTTCATGTTTCCATCAGGATGGCCGCTGTAAACTCAATTCCAAACCGTTTCCCTTGAAAATATGACCATTGAATTCGCATTTCCATTGCGGAGGGCATGGCCTCCTCAGAATTTCTGATGGCGAATCAAATTGCCTGATTGGGAGAATATCCAGGTTTTGAGTAGGACGGCTGTAACATGAGCTATATTTGTTCGATTGGGCTAATTTTTTGATACAATGAATTCACAGGTATACCAGAGGGCAGTAAGTACCGGGATTTTTAATGTGACTCATACCTCAGATTCATTATCTATTACGAGCACACCAAATTATATTTTTGAAGCCTTGAGCCAAATACAAGTCATATGAAAAATCCCGGCATTTGCTGCCCTCCAGTATACCTGTGAGTTCATTGTATCAAAGAATCAGCCCAATCGAACAAATATAGCTCATGTTACAACTGCCCTGCTCAAACCAAAACCTGGCTGACCAGGACAGCTGTAACATGAGCTATATTTGTTTGATTGGGCTGATTCTTTGATACAATGAACTCCCAGGTATGCTGGAGGGCAACAAATACCGGGATTTTTTATATGACTTGTATTTGGCTCAAGGCTTCAAAAATATAATTTGGTGTGCTTGTAATTGATAATGAATCTGAGGTATGGGTCACATTAAAAATCCCGGTACTTGCTGCCCTCTGGTATACCTGTGAGTTCATTGTATCAAAAGATTAGCCCAATCGAACAAATATAGCTCATGTTACAGCCGTCCTACTCAAAACCTGGATATTCTCCCAATCAAGCAATTTGATTCGCCATCAGAAATTCTGAGGAGGCCATGCCCTCCGCAATGGAAATGTGAATTCAATGGTCATATTTTCAAGGGAAACGGTTGGGAATTGAGCTTACACCAGCCATCCTGGTGGAAACATCAAATTTTGATAAAAAAATGAGCCGCGCCCTAAGTTCCGCAAAGAGCTGTAATCTGTACAGTTAATTTTCTCTCATTGTCTACAGCTTCGGTATTCCATTGTCTTCAGCTTTGCATACAGCTTCGTACACATATTTGAAGACCTACTTACCGGAGACATTCCTCAGTCGTTCACTTCATCGCGCCCGTCTAAGTATTACTTCTTACAGCTGGAGATGTATACTACATATGCCTTTGATATGCCTAGTTACATTTGCCTTTCTCGAAGTTCGGGAAAGTACCCAACTAGTACCCAGCGGTTGTTGTAGAACGGACCGAACTTTCCAAAAATCACCTGTTTTATTTTTCGCCACTTGGAATCGGCGACAAAGACTCTTTTTTCGGAGGTAGTGCGGCAGAAGTTGGTAATCCTATCGTTCCATGGATTTATCGTGGCCAATCCACCAGTGTCGTCTCCCGGAAACTGGAAAATCCATTGAGTCTGGCTGGGATCACACTTACCCGACGGGTAATACCCGTGCTGAATGCGTAACATGTGGCAACGGGGTCGGGGCCGAAACTCGAGATACTACCTAACCAGGGGCTCACGAAGAGAATCCACTCATCCAAATCTTGAACGGCATATCCACAGTCGCCACGCCAGTGGAAATCTTGGCAAATAAATATGCCACCAGGTTTTCCGATGACGATACAGGCAATACGACCTGCAAAATGCAGATCACGTGGGGCTTCCCGCCCGCAAGGCTATGGCCTGCTAGCGTACTGAACATGTGTTGGTAGTCTGCCTGCGTGGTTAATTGCCCACTGGTGTTCGAAATACTTATGTTTTGCAGAGGTTGTGTGTTCGATTTCAGGATTCTACGTTCACTTTTTTTAGTCTCTCGTAGACAGACGCTCTATACATTGGGAAGCTCGTACCTCGCTGTATAGAGTCTGTTAGTTACCGCGACGGTCTGATCGTGGTGCGCGGTTATTACGTAAAATGATTATTCGTTCTTTAACGAGATGGTAGAAAAGCAGTGCAATATCCCCAAATAATCTTACTCCTTCGGTCTTTCTTTGATTTTCTCATGTGCTCAGCCTCAGTCGCTTCTGAACGGCTTCGTCTCACGGTGGCCGAACTCGATCAGCTACGGACTGTGCATCAAATTAAGTGTTCTCTTAAGATTATGTGCCTAATTTGTTGAGTGTTGTTTGGCCCTATCTCCTTCAAGTCAAACTCAATTTCGCTCCCTGTGCTCTGGCCCTTCAACTCCACAGCTTCTTCCATAATCAAGTTACAATTTCACGTATGCCAATGAGATGGCTCGCACACTCTCCGCAGATCTGCTGCGTCAAATCTAGGCATCGTTTGATCGCAGTTGATCATCCCCGCAAAGGCTGTTGAAAACTTCCTAAAAGGTGTTTAAGATCGAGACGGCTCGAACTGACGCATGCGTGCCGTGGTTCAGTGACCTGCCAAGCTTGGGGTGAAGGCTGTGGTAATTATTCCGAAACTGGGACGCTCCGCCCAGCGAATACATCTCGTCTCGGTTTAACTTCCGGGCGACCTTCGATGGGCTGTGTGCTGTGGCGTGGATCCCATTTTGAACAGACCACATGTCTGTGAGCGGTGCACTCAGGGCCCACTCAAAAGGGAGGCCTGTGTGACGTTGCTTTTGTCTTCCCCCATCATCACTCCGCCTTCTAAGAGCATCCCTCTGCTCTCCAATGCATCGCACAATATGGAGAAATCCCTCCGCAAGACCTGCATAGCATCAAATCTGAGTATCAAGACCGAGACAACCACGCAACTGCAACTGCAACTTCACTGAAGCTTGCTGTGCCCCTTCCCTATTCCGCCGTAATCCATGAATGTTCTTCCTTCCCTCAATCCAGTGCTCAACAGCTATCTATCAAGCCTGCCCAAGACACAGTAACAGCGATTCCCGCTTCAATGCTACGTTTAAAGGCCGTCAGATGGAGCCCTCCGCAAAGACCAGGCAAGCAACAAGACTGACGACAACGCAATGCTCGGTCGCAAATCCGTGTCAAAGTTCAATCGCAAAACCCATTACTGCAGCAGTTCAGTACTGGGAATTGTTTCGTCATGCTTCGAGCATCAACAGACTCGAATAATCGAATAATTCCAATGCCGCAGCGTGAAGTTATATCCTCGCTATGCACATATTATATTGACGACTCTTCACAGCATGGGCCGCAATCGGCATTGACCTCATGGGAGTCTTTCTGGTCTGTTTTCCGTTGAGTCATTTGATTCGTCTGTTTTTCTAACACGCAGATATAACTCTCCTAAGCCGCAGTCTCTGTGCGTCTCGCAAGCGTATGGTGCGTGTGACTCTCCTATTTTTATCTACATTTTACCGACGCGACAGGTAGTGAGGCACTTTCGTGCAATTATCCCACGAGCGCAGGTGCGCAACTCCACTCCCCAATTTTCTTTATTTTCAGACCCCCTGTGTGTGGTGCTAACAGCTCAGATTCAGAGACGGATCTAATGTCGGTGTGCTTGGATTTTTTTTTCGTTGTTTTGTTCAAATTTGGAGATCCGCTCACATCAAATTAATGTAGCGCATTGATAACTCGACTGACACTCCCGATTCAACTGCCAGCCGCAAAATATTATTCAAGCTCTGGTGTTCAAGCTACAGTACGTCGCTTTTCCCCGCCTGTTCTACGTTGTATTGACCAAATGCGGCATATTCAAATTGACCTGTACAACATGGGCGCGCACTTCCACATCGTCCTATGAATTTTTGTTCAATGCCTTGGAGCTCGCCCGGTATTGGTTACATCCACGCGATTGAAGGCCCCGGCGCAACCTCATATTGTCATCTTTGCCGATGTTTGCGATCCTGCAGGTATTTCAGCCCGATTTCCTGTGTCGTCGATGTGGTTCTGGTGGGCCTTCCTCATCTACTCTTTATCCACTCGTACATTGACTGAACACATTTCTGTCATTCCAACAGCGTTACATGCTAGGCACGGATAGTGTTACTCTCCAAGTTCAATTTTCTGTCTGAACCCACGAGCAGATTCACACCTGACCACGTTACTCTCCCCCCCATCGTGTGTAGCAGCTTCTCATTACTTCCAGAGTTCGATGTTGATCTGTCCCTCCGCATCGCCTGAACCTGGCATCTTCTCCAGCAGAATTTCATCAGTCCTCTGATTCTTCCTAACTCTAGACCACTCGGCATGCTCAAATGTGCATTTTGCAATGATTTGTTGTGTTATGGATTTAATGTGTACTCGCATGTGTATCCAGAACGGCGTATTAGGTAGAAACAAGTTGATCTCAATTATGATGTCTTTCTTTCGACACAGCGAAAAATTTACAGTATTTCTACGTATTGATGTCACCCACCTACGCCGGAGCGAAGCGAAGGCATATCTTGTGTAAGCTTTATCGGTCCGTGGTTCGAAACCCACAGCGAACAACTGTTTTCTTTTGCGCTATTTACGCTCCCTCAAAGCCTTTAGCTATTAGAGGACCGAGGACATATGCTCTAATGGCCCCCGCAGCATACTCAAATTTTTTCAGGTGTTTGGGGCGATTTGGGAAAAATCTTGCATTATTTCGGACTTTGCCGAAGCTTGCGCCTTGAGATTCTGAACTACAGGTTTTACCACCTAACTCCAAATTCTGAAGAGATAGAAATATAGCTGCATCCAGCTCAACCTCCATTGTGCAAGAATTTGAGCAAATAACGCGTGTTTCAAGCAAGATTTTCGCCACTCGGATTCTGCTTACATCATTTTACGTAATAACAGCGCACCACGATCAGACCCCCGCGGTAAGCACAAGACTACACTTTTTTCGCACTTTTCACCAGAAATCTTCTCTTGCCCCTGCATTGTTGAATGGGTTCCTCTCACATTTCAGACTCAACTGACATTTTTTTTCTCCTCCTTTGAAGTGTGGTCTCCCGGAACATCCATATGTTGGAATTCAAAGTCAGAGACTCCAAATTAGCAGGGAACCCGTTGCAAACGCGGCGGGAAATTCTTCACTATCTACGCGACATAAGTATAGTCTCTCGCAGACAGACACTTCAATACGATCTGAACTCGTACCTCGTTGTATTGAAGTCTGTTATTAAGCGTGGGGGTCCGATCAGGGTAAAATCTTGTTACATAATCTGCACAGCCACACCATCGCTTTTCGATGTTTTGTGCCTACAGAATCAATATTCTAACCGGATTTTTGCGTAGATACATCCATGGAGGTACTCTGAATGTTTCTATGTGGTCAAAAGTTTTTATATCATGCAGAACGGAAGTGGTAGAAGTGAGCAAATATCCCTTATGACTGTGCGCTCTGCGGAAGTATGAGCCTAGACTCGTGAACCAGTCGACATTAACGGATGATCTCAGTCAGAGACCGGACGTAAAGCTGAATCAGGAAGATCACACAACATAGCCAACGATCAGACAAAGAGTGCACAACAGGGAGATCACCGGGTATCCAGGACTGCCTCCCAGCGTTAGCGAGTGATGGGTTTGTCTTTGTTTTCCTGGATACCGGATGGGGACGAGCCTAGTATGAGCCTTAAACGGTGCTCTAAAAAGCCAAAAAAATTCCAGAAGGTTTTTGAACGGCAACTGAGTCCTTTTGAGTGGTTTAAATGGGCAGAAAATGCTCATGGTTGACGCAGTTAGAGGTTCAAGATGATGTGGCTGTGCACATTATGTAACAAGCTCTTACTCTGATCGGACCCCGCCGCTTAACAACAGACTAACATAAGTACTACTCTACAGTAATTAAGGTACAAATTTAGCCTGTCAACAATAATTCGAAGGGCGGTATGAACAATGGAACCTGGTAACAAATTGCGGCGCAGGCGCAGTGCGTGCCCATCACTCGATACCTCCAACACCATAAGCATACACAATCTTGCCTAGTTTATTTGTGCAACATGACTATTTTTTAGCGTGGTTGAAATTGACCAATCCATTCAACAAAGTGGTTTTATGGCACAGTAATGAGGAGACAGGAGATTGGTAGCAGAGGCCGGAATCGAACACACGACCTCTGCTAAACATATTTGTACAGAAACCACTCGGGCAGACTACCAACATGTGCTTGGTATGCTAGCAGGCCATAGCCTTGTGGGCGGGAAGTCCCACGTGATCTGCATTTTGCAGGGGTCGTATTCCAGCTAACTGCAAAACCCTAGAGCGCTATCGAAAAAACTTCCCCACCTCCACCTGTCAATCAATTACCTTTTGCGGTAGTTTTGCTCCACTTTCTACGGCTGTCCGCTGCAGGCTACGCCCAAGCGATGTCAGGTGGAGCTTGTGAGATTTTTTCGAAAGTGCTCTAGGGTTTTGCAGTTAGCTGTCAAGGGGTGCGCGATCTGCTAAGCGAGCCCACTCTGATGGGCACGTGCTGGTTGAGCACCTTCCATATCCGGTTGTTAGGTCACCAACAGCCACACTCTCACACGCGAAGCTGCGATGTGTTCGCTCGGATTGTATGCGCCGTGCATTGAGCAGAAAATTACAAAAATATTTCTATGTCATCTTTACATGTTCCATTATACACGAGAATTTTCCTGGAGGTCTGGGGCAGGTGGTAACCTCAAAATAAGCTTCCGAATCTTCGGTGGGCGTACTGCGCGTGAGTCGATTGCGGGCATCCCTTCGTTCTCCTTGTTGGCTCTGCGGCTGGGCGAATTCGGAGGGCTCGATGCGATTGGTGGTCGTTTGGCGGCTCACGGCGGCGCGGTTACGGGGATCGGGATGTGGTTTTCAAAGGGTCCAGGAGCAGTACGACGTGTTTGCCGTCCTTATCAGGTTCGAGGAGCAACTGAGCCCGTCGGAGTCTAGACGGGACGCGTCACAGCCGGGTGGGGACGCGTCGCAGCTTGTTGTCGCGCTGCGTGTGAGAGTGTGGCTGTTGGTGACCTAACGACCGGATATGCATCAGGGAAAACCTCCCCCAATATTTTGTGATATTTTCACCGAAAATATCTTGTGGTCACCAAAATTTCGATATTTTGTGAGAATTTCGTGAACTTTGATAAGAATCCTTCAAAAGGTATGCACATCTTGTGAAGGCTTCCACATAATTTTGCACAAGGTACAACCAAGTTCTCATGAAATATTCCGTTGCTCACAACTTGCTCACCAGATACCCTGCCTTATATGTAGGATTCAACCTTCGAAGTCCAAGGCTGATGTCCGTGTCGCCGACATGAGGGAGAAAATACATTAAACCACTTTGGCACAACCCACTCTGCAATCTCCCGTGAAGAAATCTCGAAGTTCGGATTTCAAGCAGCAGTGAGCAAAATCAGCAAAGAGGCAACGTGAAACAGTGCCCACCCTAAAGTATACGGCACCAGTACGGCACTTGGCTGGGCTTCGGCGGTTTGTTTTCGCCGTGTACGGCAACAACGTGAGCGCGAAACATGGTTAGTTTCGATACTGTCGCAATGATCAAACACCTCTCTTCCTTTTCCCCCACCTTCCTCCTGCGAGCCTGCCTCATTCTCGTCACAATCTGCCCACTGTTGCGCATCCACACACTCAAGAAAGTCGCAAGATCATTCGCTCATGCTCCTGGTGCTCCGGACTACCAGTTTCACGTGGCCAGACGATGTCGGTGAGCGGTACGGCCCTTCGTTATCATTTACCATTGTCTTAATACTCATCTCTGTGCAGCAGACTCCACACTCAGCTACGGTGGCGATGATCCAGATTCAAAATTCCAGTGTCTTCTGGGACATGTGAAGCATTTACACGTAGGCAATTCGGTACGTCTCAGTGGGTGTGTCATCTTGTTCATCTGTGTTTTACCTCAACTCGTCTCCGTGTAGCCCTGAGTCGAAACACGGCTACCAGCATTCCAGGTATGTTTTCTTCTTAGTACAATTACTCTTCCACGCCGCAACCATGCATGTACCGTCCAATCTTGCTGTACCATCCTGTGACAGTTCGACTGACTTGTATGGCAGATGACTTGGCTTGGCAGGATCTCTAACGCCGCCTCGGCAATCGGCCATAGAGTCCAACTCGACACGCCTCTCCTCGGTACTCCTCTACTCGGTATGTCTACGTGCCACACCCGAACCTCATGCCGTGTTGATGCCGTGTTGTTATGCAGTCACCCATGCCCGGAGGGATCGGATCGACGGATTTCAATCAACAGCGCAGCAAGTGGCGGTACGGTATGTCTTGTCTTCGGTGGAACTCACGGGTGTGGAGTGTTTTAGCAACGGATTGCAGCTATTATAGCTGTGTGATATTCGAGCCAGTAGTTATTATTAATAGCTGTGTACACTAGCTACACTTTGAATGCAATACAACTTGTTTTGCTCTACCTCCCTTGCATCGAAGTCAGATTCTCCGAGAAATAAGTGGCATAATGTGCGGAAACTCTGAGTAATTTGTGCTCAAAAGTTGCAGAAATTTCACAATTTTCGTCGCCGGGAAGATATTTTCGGTAAATTTTGAAAACTGTTGAAACTATTGATATTTTCGAACATTTTATGCGAAAATACTGGAAAATATCTTGGGGGGGTTTCCCTGATGTGGAAGGTGCTCAACCAGCACGTGCCCATCAGAGTGGGCTCGCTTAGCAGATCGCGCACCCCTTGGTCGTATTGCCTGTATCCTTTGCACTACGGGATTGATCCAAGTGAGTCGGCAACGGGATATTGGCAGAGGCGCGCGGTGTTGTGAACGGCAAGTTATTAGATTCCGTTGCATGATGCGGCGGCGCGCGCGTTGCTGATCAAGGACCGGGTCCGTGCGCTGAAACATCAATCAGTCAAACAAGTCACAACGTTCGTTTGCGATCACACCACTCCTTGCCTTCTCCCTCCACCATCCCCCCTCCTTCTTCTCGCTATCTTCACCCATGCAGGCCCGTCGGGCTCAACCACGAACTCTGCCGGCACTTACCTGTACACGGTGTATAATCGGGAAATGGTTATGATAGCCCGAAGTTCCACCTCACCGCACATTTTCAACCAATGTCCAAGCCCTCTCAAAGTCCGAAGCCAGTTGCCGTGGTACGATGTATCGATCTTCATACCTTCGAGCTGTCGCTAAATCGTTGAAGGTTGGTATTTCTGCGGAGTTTCCATCCGGCACTCTTTCTGAGACCAATTTCGACCCCAAATCCTTCTTCGAGTTCCTACTCGAGGGTCAGGACGCGTACGAACGAGTTCCGAAGGACACATTCAACATTGACGGGTGCGTGATCAAGCATTGTTCTTTGCGCCCCACTGCCATGTTCACATCGTCCAATTAGATGGCAAGGATCTCACCTCGGTCAGGTACTGCCCGAGGAAGCGTGCTTCCTCAAGAATATTCACTTGTTTGATCATTTCGAGTTCGGAATCTCCTCGAAGGATGCCCTCACCATGGGCGTTGCCACGAGGAAGCTCGTTGAACATGCCTTCCTCGCGCTACTCGACTCGGGAATCCACTCGCGCTCCCAGAACGTCGGAGCGTACACATCCGGCATCGCATTTGATCTCTTGAGTGCTGCTGATGCGGTAAGCTCCCAAAGCTTCATCTGAATTGTACTGAATCCCCTCAGGATGAGTTCGATGTTCGGGATGGATTTGGAGGAGGTACAGCAGCGGTTAGCAATCGGGTGTCTTACCAATTGGACTTGTTGGGGCCATCGATTCCGGTGGACACTGCGTGCAGTTCCTTGCTTATGGCTCTCCCGCTTATGGCTAATTCAAGTGTCGGAAAAATCTTTGTTTACTTAGCTGAGAATATATGGCCATACTCGAGTAGTATATTGCGATATTCGATTGGTATTAACACGAAACCAAAGTCACGCCAACAGTGTGGCTCGTTAGTCGGTACCAATTACACCGAGAAGTCCAGGTGATGAAGTCGAAGTATCCAAAGAAATAAAACAGGAACCGGAGCACCAAGGATGCCGGCAATGCAGGTTTGTCGCATGATAGCAAGCGTCGCACATGGCCTGTATGTACCAAAATTACGGAAGGAAGGCACCGGGCAGCAAGACTTGGGTCATTCTTAAAGACGAGAAGGTCCCGGTAAGCAACGGCCAGAAAAACGAGACCAGGAGAAGGAGTACGCGAACTGGAGAGCGACAGGCGACAGCGTTGCCAATCGCGGGCGTTCCGAAAGTAGCGATGCGGAGAGACGCGGATGGCGACCCGGGAGACCCGAGATCTGTCGATGTTCCGTGCGTGTACTCGAGCACAAAGACCCCTCCGAGGTATCCTGATGCAGTAATAATTTGTCCACTAACTAACTTGATAATTTACATCGCGTGTTATTGGTTTGGACCGTTTTTTCTCTCTCCCTTTTAATACTCCTTCCAGCTTTTGAAAGGTTGCTTATGATTATCGCACGATGCGCAAGGAGGTCATTCTCCTTCACGCCTAGTTGAAAGTCCAACACCTCCAGGAACTCGCGCTCTATCAGGCCGATGTCGGACTTGCCAAATATCTCCGTGCACAATGCCCAGTGCACATTCTTCAGCGTTGAATCATTGAGATACTTGGAGGCGACAATAAGCGCTCCCAGGAAGACTCGCTCCAAGGCCCACTGTGCTAATGCAATTTTCAGGTGGCATTTTGCTCTGCCCACGTACACAACCGCCACCAAAAGCGTCGGCATCCCCACTTCCGCCTGTGCCAAGACCTTGGACACCAGGTCGATAAAATCGGCTGTGCGTTTAGTCTTTAACGACAGTGATCGCTGCATCGCGTGTTCCACGGTTGCTTCAACGCATTCCGCAACATATTCTGCCGTGACAATTGTTTTTAGCAATGCATCATATTTAACGAACGTGAAAATAAAACACCAATCGTGGGTTTGGAGAGCTTCATTCCAACCAGCTGAATGAGGTCCCGGGAGTGGACCTTCGAGTCTACCAAACTTGCCGCGTGCAACATGACAAGGAATCAGGGTCCAAACACAACTTCCAAGGATTGTCATTCTCAATATATATGTTTCCAATCGCGGCTTCCGGGAAATTTCTCAAAAAGCGGCATCCATCCGTGAGTCCAATGAATCCATTTCTGGGGTGCATCCTGCGCCTTGTGCAAGCACTTTGCTGTTAGGCAGACTGATACTTCTCGGGAAGCGCAATTGGGCTGAGCGCGCGGTTTGAAATTAAATAATATTTTTAGAAAGAAATCCTTCCTGACCTTGGTCGTCCAGATTGAAGATGAACATTTGAATCAATGTCAGGGATGATCGATGACCTGTTGAGTCATTTACCAGCCCTTTGAGGTCCGATTCAAGTCAGCAGTCAAGCTCATTCATGAATTCGAATTTCGGAGCGACGGAGACTCCTTGACCTGGCTAGGCGAAATGACTCAAATGTGGGTAATGCATACGGTTCAAAAAACCACAATTGGAAGTAGAAAAGCCCAAGGAACACGAGGCAACGAGCACTATAATTTCCTCTACACTTGGAAAGAGCTCGCGGCGGTTGCACAACATCGCAGAAAAGACGATACAAACCGCCTGGCCTGCAGACAGCTATTGGATCGGCTTACTTCTATGTCTCCGCCGGTGTAAAGCTCTCTCACTGGTTATGTCCTCTGGCGTTCCATGCTGCTAGCACATCAACTTCCTGAAAGCCGCTGTCAGAACGAATGGCTACCACAGCTAACAGGGTCTTCCAATATGATGTCAATTATTCAAGGGTCTGTCTCCAAAACAGGTCTGTCTCATCAACAGTTTGGCGCCGTTGAATTTGGATCATAGCAGCGATTACTCCCCCCCCTTCTTCCCAACTCCCAGATTCCAATGGATAAGGCCAAGCAGTCAAGCTGATTTTCGTCTCCTTCGTGGCCAGTCACATTCAAGACGGACGCCTACCACCACCTCCGCAACTCGGACTCCTTCTGTTCCCTTAACCAACCCAGTGCCCCAGGTCCTTTGTGGGAAAGCCTTGTGGTCTCCATTCCAGCGCAAACAAATACAATTTAGCGGCAGCTCGGTGTGCCGAGTTTTGCATTAAATCGGTAAATTGCCCCGTTTGCAGTCTGAAATCATGTTTGGCGGGTCCCGCCAAAACGATAACCAAGGCTCCTACTTATCACATAAGCGCTCTGCTCAGCGGCGGAATCTCGGAAGTCGAGGGCCCCAGAAGGTTATAAGTAGATAGTATTGTCGAGCTTTCTCAAAAACTGCTTTGAAAGCACCCGCCTGGCTTCATGAATTATCCTGGGTCACTACTCAAATTTGTCGGTTGCTTGTGCATTGGTCGCAGCAAATCAAAGATGCAACGCCGGTCTATATCCACATTTCTACAGTACCACCCTCGGGACAAACCGCTGCCACCTGTGCCTTTTGAAAAGTGCAGTGCAATTGTCTACACTACCTCGACGCACCCGATGGTATACACGCCCCATGTTAGGCCCCCACCGAAGGCCCAACTTCCACGGGACGTTGCGTCCGAGGAATGGCGTGTTCAAGGAGATGTCGCATTTCTTGAACCAATATATTGCGGGCGGGAGAAGGAGCAACTATATAGAACAGGCTCTAGGGCGACATTGTTGGGATCAGTCAGCGTCTTGTGGATGACCGATGAGCTTCCTGAGGCCAGCGGCTAGAGTGGCAACAAGGAAAGCGCGGCAAAGGGGAGAAGTGCCGCGCCGCCTTTATTTCTCTCCACACTCATTCCTGGACTAAAATTTGAGCTGGACAGTGTTATATCAGTCAAAATACATCTCTTTGATACCGAAAAGAATCTGAAATACCTCCCAATACAAGGGCTAAAATCTATCCCAATCTTTGACTAGATTCTTTATTCCCGTGCAAAAATAGATACTATTGATCCAATGTTCATGGTCTTACTTGCGGCGTTTTATGTACTCCCGACTTGAATCATATTTATTTTATTATCCTCCGAGTTGCCGGAGCGAAGCGGCGGCATGTCTTGTCTTAAAGAACGGATGATCGATGATCCCTCCCCCGCGGAATCATCTCCACTATGGCACAGCTTCGGACAGACCTTTCTGGTCTGAACGCCCACCGTTTCAAGGTCCGCCTCATTGATTCGCCAGTCTGCAAAGGCATGCGGTGCTGTCCTGCGTGGGAGCCCCTGAGAGGTAACCTGCAACAAGCTTCGTACTCTGCAGGCTTCCTTGGCGCGGTGGATATTCCCTCTCTTCTCAACAGCCCGAAGATCTTGAAAGTTACTGCTGCATTTATCACAGCCACCGGCCGTTTCAATGGGTAGCTCCCTTTGCCATATTTTCTCTTTCTCTCTTTAAGCCAGAAGGCCCCCGTGGCATGTTCAACAAAACCAAGTTTAATCAGTGATTTCAGACACACATTGCTGGAACAACGTCTACTATGTAAGTCTAGATTTATCCGCCTTCTCCGACTCAACTGCTCAACGGTGACAAATTACCAGCCTTGATACCACTTCTCTTTGACTGGGACAGCATACATCCCCGCGCCAAAGACGATGTAGAAGAGGACGAGTAAGCTGCCTTCCAGCCATTCTACCAATCGTTAGTATCATGCATGTTGCAAAAGATGATTCAGGGTGTCTCTTACCGAATCGGTTGTCTGAGGAAACAATCCAAACCAGAACGGAACTAACCCATAAGATTCCGTTGAGGATTGGATCGTATGGTAAGAACAGCATGGGGATCGGCGAGTGAATGGCGTGCAAGAGCATTGAAAGGACACCGCCAGTGGAATGAGGCCAAGCAAAATCTGGATGGAGGAGCCGAGAGGAATAGCCATGGCAAGATCGATTTTGCCGGCCTTCCCCTGCGTCACAGCCGTCAGGTGCTCCACGAGATTTGCGATGACAGGCTCCATGATCCCGTACAAGATCATCTCGGGGATTCCTGAGTTCAAGGAGAAGCTCTCCATGTTCTTCGTCATGAAATATCCGAGGACACCTGTGACAATAGCAGTGATAACAAGCTTGATAGCGTTCTTCCGGGACAGGGCCTTTTTTTCTGCCCTCTCTTTCGCCGCTGCTGCCGCCTCGGCCGCCTCTTCTTCTGGCAACTTCTTTGGGGTAGGCGAATCCAGTGAAGAGAGATCTTGAGACCTCTTCGGGACCGTCAGGGTGCCGCTTGTTGTCGCGATGGCCTGCCTTTCCGATACATCGTTTGTGGTGGTGCCGAGGAGGCCCTCGGCTGCCGTGCCCGTCGACGGCGGCCGACGCGAGTTCCTTGACGCGCTGGAGCCACGACGTGATACAGCTGGTTTTAGGTCTTTTTCAGTCGTCCTTATATTGTAACGTTCGGCGTGGGTGACGTATGAGTAGTAGCAGAAGAGACCGTATGAGGTGAGCATGACTATTCCCCCGGTCACTTGTTCATACAAGACTCTTTCTGAGGCTATAGAGTTGCTTTTAGTGACTGGTGGACTCTTGAAGTGCTTATAAAAGGGAGGCTTTGTTAACAACTCTATTCTACCATTCACAACAGCATATACTTTGCTGAGAACCCCTGAACTTGCAATGAACTGAGTGAAAGATTTTGTGTTGAGTTTTCACACCTAGTCAGTCACAAAGTGTTTCATTGCTTTTGTTTGTACTTGATTACTCAAATCTGGAAACATGTTCAACCACGTGAGTATTCAAGCTGTGATCCGGGACAATAATCTGCACGCGTAATTCTTCCGACACTCCTTCGAGGTTCTCAGGACTGTCCTCGGATGTAAAAGAAGTCTTGTAAGGCGTGGATCACCCTAGATTTTCCTGTGCCGCCAGGTCCAGCCAGGAACATACGCAATTGTTCTGGTTTATTTTCCAAGCTATGACAAGCTATGATTCGGAATGCATGGGCTTGTTCTTCATTGAGTGTCCACTTTGTTATATGGGCCTCTATATCAACACTTTGGACAGGTTCCGAGGCTTCGATCTCCTGCCGAATAAGAGGTACTTCATTTGGGGCGAACAATGCATTCCGGAAAAGACGATCCATCGTCGATGAGACTCGTTTGTTGGTCGTCTTTGGTCTGTTCTGTTGGTATCGGCGATGCATCCTGGGAAGCACTGGCTTTCGATTTTTCACGGCGCTCATCATATTCTTCCGCCCAAATGTCTTCCAAATATGTATCCGAAACAAGTTGCGTGCCAAAATGAACACGGTCCATATATTCGTCAGAAATATCCGGTGAGTTTCGTTGTGGGGGTGCGTCATACATACCAGCTGCTTCGGCGTAATTGATACATTCCAGAACTGTTAGGTGGGAAGCTGCCTTTCTCAACGAGAATCGTTGTGAAATTTCTTCGAGATGTTCTAGAATCATTTCTTCGGTTACATCCTCCCCAACAAAGTCATCCTCGGTTTCGCGTCGGCGTTTACGACGGTCCAAATTGACTGCGCGCCTAGCCAAGTACCGCTTCTCGGCAAAATGATCATCACGGCTGTCTCGACATTCATGAAGTATTTGCATGTTATCCATTTTGTATTTCACATCTGCGGGACAAGTTTCATTGAATTCTTTGAAGGCTTCTTCCCATGTTTGGCCAGTTTCTCTGAGATCGGTCGCATGTCGCCAGGGTCTGAAAAAAATCAACATCAATCGACAGTAGCGTGCATGAAGATCAGGTCTATCCCGTCGCGGAATTCCAGGGCCAATCGGTACCGGGATAACTCTTTCTTGAAGGGACCGGACTTTGAGAATATGGGTTTTTTCTTGATTGTGGCCCTTGAGAAATGGAACACGTGGCCGTCGGTATGCTTGAGACTCTAGAATCGGCTCGGAACCTTCATATCCATCTTCAATCTCCTCTTCCATAGCATCATCGTCAAAATACTTGTCTGGTGTAATGTTGACTTCCGGAATCTCTTCGTTTTCAGATTTTGATTGATGTCGCCAGTTGTCTGAAGTTTTTCGCACTCTGTCGATCTGAGAAATGAAATCCCATTCTTCCTGAATATCGGAAAGAATGCCTAGATCTCTGATTTGGAATGTCGATCACAGCAAGGAATTCCCCGGTGTAGCCGCGTTTGCCTTGCAACGCCGGCTCGCTATCATGGCCGCGCACGACAGCATGCTTGCTGCTCATGTCAAACAGACCAGGACTGCTAATAGGAAACTGCAGCCTGCCCACCGAAAAAGAATTCATTAGTACGCCTATGTTCGTACGAAGACGGAGGGTGAGAGACGCCTTGGAATGGCTTAAACTAACCACCAAGATTATGAATGTCTTGAAATCTCACAGGATAACTTAGATGCTATCCCCAAAGAGGGTATACCATGTGGCGTGGATTGGAAAGAAACTGCAGACGGTGACTCTAACTTGGTACCGGAAGCGATGAGCGTGGACAACGCGGGCGACGTGGATGATGGAACAGCTGACGGTCCTTGCTCTTTCGCAGTTGCCAGCTTAACCGGGGAGCTTTAATCCAACGTTACTGTTACCATTCGAGATCCGGTGCGTCTTTCTCCCTTTGTCCTGGGCTATCCATTGCTGGTACGCGCGTCTAAATAAAATGGCCCTGCGACCGTGCTGGAATTGAAGTGTTGGAAGATGCAACGGAGGGTAAGAGAGTTACGCGTTTGAAAATGTAATGCATTGCAGCGAGGGCAATACAGGAGTGAATATCCGTCCATCGAGCCCAGAAAGTCGTGACATTGCGCACCAATCATCATACGATGTACAGAGTGATCATCTCCAACTACATCGCCAATGACTGTGGACTGATTAGTATGTAAGACCATGCACCAACTCGGGGGGATCCATTTCTGGCAAAAGAAGTCTCCAGTAATGGCAACCCATACAGCTGGAGTACTTTTCTTTTCGGGTCCCCAACCTCCGAGCTCATTTCATGCAGATTACACCACAACACCTCAAAGCGGACTGAACAATCAAATACTTGACTACCGACAAGGCGAGTGAAATCTGTGTCCCTCATGAAGTGCGGATTAAATTTTGCGTCAGGGAATTTGCTTGGAGGATGTAGCTCGCACAGTTAACCATATGATTTACTTCCCTGACAAAGCGTATCGAGTCGATTGAACAGATGGTATGGTGTATACCCGAGGCGCAGCAGATGACTTCGACCGTTATGGCATCTTGACTGAGGACGAAGGGTGGTCTTGGAGTCGGATATTACCTTATTTCCTTAAGGTATGTCCTACATGCTTCACTGCATGTACTTACCGATGGCACCAGAATGAAAAATGGACACCACCAGCGGATGATCACAACACGAGCGGCCAATTCGATCCAGCGGTTCACGGTACACACGGCCCTATCTCGGTCAGTCTCAATGGGTTCTCCTGGTCGGAGCTAGAAGATCATGTGATCCAAACCACCAAAGAGCTTCCAGACGATTTTCCATTTAATTCAGACATGAATTCCGGGCAGCCATTGGGAATTGGTATGTTGCCAGCCTGTTGTCACACCCGCGCCCTAAAACAAGGCATACGCAGCAACAGGGCGGGAGAACGCGCAGCAGAAGAAAGAATGGGTGACTTACGAGGGTTTGAAGACGTTTTTGAACTCATGCTGCGCCAAATGCACGATGAACTCGTCCTTGTTGGTGGGATGTTCATCTACTGTAGACTTTCGACCAAAGGTTCACTATTTTTAGATTTTTCTCTTCCGAGAAGACCGAAAATTTTCTTTTGAATTAAGGCGATTTTTGCACACATCAAAAAAAGTTGGGTGTCACCTGTCACTGAACCTTTGGTCGAAAGTCTACAGTACGTGTTGATGGTCGAATATGCGCTTGAATGGGGCCAAAGAGGGTGCAGAGCGTGTAAAAAGGTCGACGACATTGTTTGGAATGGAAATCGAGGCGCGAAATTGGCGGGACAAACGCGAGGAGCGCCAGACGATGGTGGATGCAAGAGAAAGGCCGGATGGGCCTTGAATAATAACAAGGACAAACAAAGTGCAAGGCTGCCGCAAAACCATTGGCGCACAGTCGCGAAGGTTCGTCTGGTTGCATAAAAGTATACCTTGCATTTTAACCACAATAATTCATGCACAGGCCCATTTTTGAGGCCTTTTTTATGGGGCGCAGAGGTCCAAAATCGTGTGCATCAACAAACATGATCATATGAAGTACAACAACGGCAGCGGATTTTACAACAAGCATTGAACACGGCAATAAAGAGTCTATACCACCTTCGTCACTTCGTCACTTCGGTTAATTTTGAGAAAGTTAGTCACCTCACGTAAATTAGGCAAGTTTGAGGTATTCTTCGTCACTTGAAACTGCCGGCAGTGAATTTTCGTCGGTTCATATTATCAACATCTTTTTGTAGCTGCAAAATAAGGGTGTAGCTGGCACTCATAGAGACAACAACACTGAAACTGGTTTCAATTAGCTACAATAACTAGAATAGTTTCGGACATGCCCTCAGAAGGAGCCATGGACGAAATGAATGTTCATGCCTCTGAAACTCCGAGCTCTGGCCTCGATCATCTGGAAAAATCCTACAGACTATGTAGCCCTATGTAGTCGTTATAGCTCAAGTAGTGCTGTCGTTTACCCCCTATTATATAGCGCGCTGTAGCTTGCGCCCAAAAATATGTTGTGTTCTATAGTCGGCATATCTGTGCGTCCTAAGTACATAGTTTCGTAGCTTCATAGACCTGTAGCTTACATATTCATATGTAGCGATATATATTTCTTTCAGATTCTGTATTTCCAAACAAAAAAGCGCAAAATAATAATAATATTGGGTGGACAGTTGGGACAGTTGTACGTGCTAATTGACTACAGGTGTAGTTGCCACCTCCCCGTACTCTTTAAGAATTGACCGGTCGACCCCTGGGCTGCAGTATTGCAGCTTAAGGGGTTAATAAGGGTAGAATTTTTGGTCAAGGCTTAAGACCTTTAACATGGGGTTAATAAGGGTGCGAGAACGTCGAAATCTGGTCCGTTTTGCGCTCTCTGTGAGCAAAACAAGGTGCTGCATTCCCAAAAGCGTGACCTGGACACCAAGCATCATTTTTCGATCGGGTCTGGTCCCAGTGCCCGGGCTATCGCCCCCGAAAGACTTCACTCAAAAACTTACAAATAAACATGAAAAATTGGAAATCTATTGTGGAGAGACACGAAAAAGGAGCGCTAGCGAAAAGGCTAGCGCTTGCGAAAGGGCCCCGCGCCAGCGGAAAAAGCAGTGCAAGCGGAGAGGAGGGGGGTCTGGGGGAAGCCATTCCCCCAGGGCAGCGGAAGAGGCAGCGCCAGCAAAAGGGAGGGGGTCTGGCGGATGGCGCAAACACGAAAAAGAAATCGAAAAAGGAAAGAGGGAGGAGAGAAAGGAGGGTTTCATGGTAATTAGTGAATACTACAGCTCGACTCTTCTGAAGAGTGCGGAGTCCGGAAAAGAGTTGTTAATTGAAATGTATTATTGCCAGTGGATCTTCAACAAAGTTCCAGTCCCCTAGTGCAATAGTCGGGAATGGAAGTTGCGGGTTATTAGCCCACATTCTCCAAAGTTCTTTCCAGATTTTGTCCCTCTCTTCAGGGTGGTTTGGAGCGTATATGTTCAGAATGTTTAGGGATTCCCCTTTGTGCCATGGGATAACGATCATTAAGGCACGTCCGAGGATTAGTTCATATTCACGGATATTTTCTGTGTCCAAAATTTTCTTATTAAGAATGAATGCCACTCCAGCCGTGGAGCACGGTTTTTCAGGGTGAGCCGAGTAGTACAGTTTGAACCAGCGGCCGAAGGCGTTATTGAATTGTGCTGCTGATTCAATGTCAAGGTGGGTTTCTTGTATTCCAAGGAGACCCAGATTATTCGTATCAATCGTTTGCTTGAGGGATTTAAACTTGTGGTTTCTTCGGTGAATACACATATTTCCATCGTGGCCAGCAGTGTTGAGTGAACCAATGGTTAAATTTGAGCGTGTGAACTTGCCGGGCTTTATTACCCATGGTGGTTTGTTTCTTTTCCGTATGGCTAAGTTTTCGGTTTCCCAGCTATTTTCGTCATCGCGAGTGTCGATAGACTCGTGGTTACTATTGTTTTGTGGATGCGAATACTCTTCCTCTGTATGTAAACTTTGATTCTCTGATTCATAGTTATAAGTTATTGGTGTCCGTGTTATTTGTTGTATTCGCTCGGATATCATTGTTGCTTGAACACGGGCCGTTTATCACCTCGATATTTCCCATACGCACGTCTGAACCCTGGTTAGCACCTTCGACAATATTCCTATGTGTTCTTGTCTCCAGCTCAACATTTACCATAGAATTGCGAGATAAGTGTTTCAGTTGGAGTGGTAATATTGGGGGAGGTACTAACGTGTTGCTCTTCGCTTTGCTCTGTAACAGTCAGAGCAACAGAACCGTTACAGGAGGGGCCGCACATTTGGTGCCAGGAGGAACTCTAAATGGTGCTTGGAAAGAAGCGGAACAGCTTGGGAATGGTGATTGATGCGCTTCGGCAAGTGCCGAGGCTTCGGCATCAATCCGGCCTCTCGTTTTCAAAGTGTTTTGTGGCTCCATGACACACGCGAGCGCAATGGAGGGTCTCCTCAAGCAAAAGCATTCACTTCGCTACTGCAGCATAGCTCAGCACTCCATTTCCTCAAGCACGTGACGGCGCAAAAATCATTTGCATGTTCACGGAATTATGCAAACGGCTGTAAAGGCTAACTCATTCGTGCGCCGGCAACTTGGGCTCGGAATGCATGCGGTCCCCGTTTGCGATTTCAGTAAGGATTTCACAATGAATCACTAAGAATCAGAATTTCAACGAAAAGCTAAGCCATCAGTGCAGCCGTGTACCTATTATCTACGACGGCTTAGTGGGTCGAACTACTTGGTGGGCCACTTCATAATACCTGGTGTTGTGTTGTAGAATCCTAAGATTTGGTGCCTATGGGATGGAATACGACTATGAGGACACCGTACGTCAAATTTGGAGGCAGAGTGAGACGGCTATCAAAAGTTGTGGGAAGTTCCTGATCAAGATCCCGGCGTGAGAGCATCATTTCTTATCTCCGAACAGTTCTTCGCACAACCTTCGCGCTCGTCCACCGATTCCTCTCCGATTCACAAGTGTGAGAGCTCATTCTCATACCTAGGTTCGGGAGAATAGCCTAGCCTACGCAAAATTCCTCGTCCTCGGCTCTCGGATCCTCCAAGAGATTGGCCACCTGATCTCGGGTGGTGCTTTTCGGTCACCTCCATAGCGAACCACCGGTGTTTGCTACCGACCTAGAACTTGACACTTGCATTTGAGACCACTTACTCTGCATGGTCCCAGCTTCTTTAGGCTTTAGCCTCGCGACTTCCCCGTCACGGTGGGATACTACCCATAACGAGCCAATTTCGTTCGCGCGACAAATGTAATTTTTTCGAGGGGTTCTTGGGTTGTTGGGTGATTCCTATGTGGTGAGATATGTCCTCATGCATGTTATGTATCTATATGCACCTTCATCTAGGTCATAAATATGCTCTATGCCTTATAGGGCGCGTCATTCAGTCCACAGGGATGACTACCTGGATATTTCCTTGTGGTATCTGGCGATGTTTTACGTGATAGCGAGTATACAAGGAGTAGAAAAATCCGGCTAGGCAGCCTGCTCCCTCGGGGGCCCCGGGCAGTAAAAAATGGCTCACCGATTTCATGGACGAGTGGGGGAACTGTAATGTGGACTCGTGCTGCGTTAGTCCCCGAAGCATTACAGTAACTTTGCATTTCTACCGAAATACAGCTAATGTCGGAACTGAAGGTGCGAAAAAAAACGTCAATGCCGCGTCAGTCGCGTCAATTTCTCCTGACCCCACTAAAGGCATTTGAACGGTGGACTTTGCCCGCACCCACTTGCGTCTGTAGAATATTTTGCAGACACGGACCTTTTAAAATGTTTCCGTCACTGTGTATGGGCGTTGAATCACAATGTTCTTGTCGAATACACCAATGTCCTCCCATCTTTGGAGGTGTTTTGTGGGGCCGTCGATGACGTATTGGAGTCACTTATTATTTTCAGAGGTACATCTTTCGGGTTCGACTCGATTGTCTAATTTCCGCTGTTTGGTCTGACGGCTCTAGTTCCTATGGCACTCGTATGGCCCAGGTGCGCTCCTGCTCCTGGTCCAAAGTTGCTTAGCTTATCCTCGATGGGCTTGCTATTACAGTGAGTGATTTCCTTTTAATTCAACATACGCAATTTGACCTCCACCATCCTGTCTAGACTCCTGAACAGGCCAACCTTCCACGTATCTGGTGGTGTCCGACGGGACATCTATCGTTTTTCCCCATCCATGCTGCAGGCCTTTACGGAAGTGATGACACATTCGGGTTATTTCATCCTATACACCCTCCTTAACCGCCTGTTGGAGTTACGAGTTATGTGCACGCACTGCCTCTGTGGCGCACTTTGTTACCAGGTCCCCGCTGTTCATTCCTGTGCCCTGACAGACTTAATTTGTACCTTAATTACAACAAAGTAATAAATATGTAGTGTAGATAGCGAAGAATTCCCCGCGCGTTTGCAACGGGTTCACTGCTAATACTGGATTCTGCTCCCTTGATTCCAACACCGCCTTGATGGAAGGCTTTCGTGCCTTTTCCGAGCCAAAAAAAGACGCTTCAGCTGCTTGCTGTTGCGGAACCATCTGCATTCGGAGTCACTGCATTTTGACAGTTCCTCGAGCCGAGCCCGGACCCCGAGCATTGGCGAGGTCCGCGCGAGGTCAATCTGGGGGTCTCACCAAAGCTAGGCCGAACCTAAGCGAATCTGCCGAGCTCCAGACTGACCTCGCGCGGACCTCGCCAACGCTCGGCTAACGTGCGTCCAGAACCTGTCAAAATGCAGTGAGTGGGTCACATTCCAGGGACACAAGAGGAACTTAGGCATATCAAACGGCTTGCTCTCGGAAAGCTCGGCCCCCGCCATCCCCGATATGGAGAGCTCCATGGCCCCTAGTTTAACGACCAAAGCAGCGTGAGCAATTTCGAGCAGACCGAACTGCTCAGAATAGTTCTGGCTATCAGCTCCGTGCGTCGCGTTCTCGGCCCAACACTTCACCGTCGTCAAACAAGTTGAAGTCCACTCACTTGACATCAAGGAAGCTCTTCGGATACTCTCCCTCGCCCTCCATAAACCAAAATTGAACGTCTTTGTTGAAGTTTGAGGGCATTTTGTCGCTCAAGGACCGTCAGCCACTGCGCGCAGGATTTGTTCTTGTTTACATGCAAAATTAGCGCTGCGCCTGACTCACGCATTTATTCATTGCCTTCATCTGGCTCGCTGCGACGGGTTCGACAGCAGGGATATCTATCCCCGTCTTCTAAAATAGCCCTCGCAGCTCTGTCCTCAAGTTCTCCGACTGGCCCCGCCTCCCCCCTCTTTCTCCCCCTCCCCTCCCCTCCATCCCCTGACTCTGCTCACACCTTACTCGCGAGGCGAAGCCTGAAATAGAAAGCTTGTGGTAGCCACCAGATCGAACTGGTGGCTAATTTTCCTAGACAGTGGGCAATGCTGTCAGAACAAGGCAGCCACTATTTGTAGCTCTGAGGGAGACCACAAAATAGTGGCTAGCTGAGAATAAGCTTCCCCTGCATTCGCCCATGGTGAAAGCTACCAGTTTCATCTGGTGGCTACCGCAACCTCTCTAATGCCGCTCTCACAGTGTGATTACGTAAGCTTTATTTTTTTCTCTTCTTTTGTCTGAGGAACGAAGACTGACGCCTTCTTCGTCCGTCAGGCTGAGGCTGCAGAGAAGTAGGGGAGAGGAGGTCGAGGGGTGGTATTGGTTGGGAGGTGGAGGGAGGGAAAGGAGGGGACTCGACGTTGGTGCGGCGCAGTGTTGGCGCAAGGTAAGATACAGGTAGCTTAATGGTAAGCATTGAAACATACATAGACACGCAACTCCGCCCCAAGGCGCTGGCAGCTCCTTCAAAAAATCCGACTGTCGGCGACACCGAAATTGGGTGGTTTGGGGTAAAGAACTGTGGCGAGAAGGGAGTTAAATAGACAAAATCTCCACATACCTCTGAGAGTGATGTATTTGACACCAAAAAACCATATGTCATGTTCCAGACCGGTAGCTCGGTGGTGTTGTGTAATGAGGAGTTTGGCCAGCCTGAGCCACTCAAAAAAGCAGCAGCGCCTTCTGGAGTACGCAGTGGCCAGGATCCGAATTTTTCTACAGGTGATCGCAATCGACGAGGGCAAGTTCTCTCTCAATTGGGGCTGGATAAATCAGACACTTTGTTTTGGACTTGATATCATCCATAAGCAATGCACTTTATATTCAAAGACAATTCGCTCCAACCACCCACTGGCCTTGTTTCGGATCCTGAGAAAAGGACCCACAACGATCGAAAAAGCCGAGGCCACACATTCACCTAGTGCCCCCGCTGGAGGGTAGAATCTCAGGTTTCCACGCACTGTACAGTCGTCAGACTCTATCCTTTGCAGATGATTGACCACAACGACCAACAAGGGCCGGCTATACCTCAAATTCGGTTGAATAAATACCGCAAGACACCCGAAGTGTGTTCATTAAAACCATGAAGCAACCGAATCAACAACAACAGAACTTCAAATACCCTGGGAAGGAGTTGAGCCCCTGCTCACCCATAGTGTTTGCATGTTGCCAATGTATTCGGGTTGAAGGTCACAGTTCCGACATCACTGAGTTCGTTGATGGATTTTTCGATTCAGGGGGAAAATCAACACAACACAAGACCTACTGGAGGAACTTGTAGAAAACAAAGCCCTGTGGGATGTAGTCCTCGTGAAGGAATCAATTTGAGAATATTCTCCGTCGGAAGGGATAGACTAAATTCTATTCTACTAATTATATGGTTTATAAAGGGTTTGACAATTGTGCTAGAGCACTCTGTACATCTGAGTAATACTACGGCGGGCTTGGTAAGTTGAGCCTCGGGCTCGGTAAGCAATCCATGATGTCGGATTGATATTCCAACACTCCCCCTCAAGCCTACATATGTACCACCAACAGCATCAACAAATCCATCGGCGGCAGCAACGGGAAATAAATCAGGGTTCAAGGGGTGATCGCGGGTCGGGGGGGTAGTATATTATACTCACTTGGTCCACAGGCTGAACAGCAAGTTTACAGAAGAGAAACATTTAGTACTGTATGGGTGGTTATGGTTCCCCAGGGCGCGAGTTTGCAGCCAGTTTAGGTAGGAAATGGCAAACTTGTTCCCTTCCCCCCTTGAGTTCTTCTGGGTTAAATTTCCTGAAAATCCTGGAGAACCTCGTTCGGAAGCCAATGTACCATTCCAGTGCCTGAAAAGAATTGTGGAATATGCCTGGTAGACACAACAGTCCGCGCGAGCTTGCAGCGGGTTCATGTCGGAAACGCCAAACTTGTTCGCCTCACCCCTCCATTTCTTCTGGGTTAAATTGCCTGGGAATTGGTGAGAAGCTCTTCCAGGCGCCAATGTACCATTCCAGTGCTTGAAATGAATTTTGGAATATGTGTAGCAGACACAATGGTCTGCCCGAGTTCGCAGCCAGTTTACAGCTCTTTGCAAAATTGATGACAGTCGGCATAAAAAAAACAAAAACAAACTTTGATATGGCCTGATTTGAGTACAGTTTCCCTTCATCTGAACCTTTTTTCGAGATTTTTGAAGGTAGAGGAGTGATTATTATCTGTTAAACTATGGTTCTATCAACTTGAATGGCTTGAAACAGCCGCCTACAAGTTTCTCAATTTTGTGCGGCCCAGAACTCCTGCGACAAACAAGGTTCGAATCAAGTCTTCAGCGCTTCAACTGTTACTCGGTGCTTTTTGGCGCTTATTGGGCGCTTCTTCGGCACTTTCCGGGCGCCACGCGAGGGTTCTAGACGCGGCGTTTTCGGCACCGTGTTCCTCGGATGCATGCATATGGTTACACTGTGACCCTGCCACGTCACTTGGCGGCCTTCCTTCTCCGTTCCCTCTCTCTAGATCTACGAGCGCACTCGCTCTGCCATTCTGCTGCAACGAGCTCGTATACCCTAAACATCGGCCTCCTAATTCAAACTCAAACGATGCCTGAAGGCTTCTCTGCCGCCTTTAGAGGTATTAGAACCTGATTTCCGTGCGCTTGTATGCCGCCTGGTGCCGACGCAACTTGTCTTGGTTTCGATGCCTGTCTCCCTTCGGACGACCACCTTCTATCCCCCCTGATATAGAGCCATTGAAATCCTTCTTGCACCGGACTCGGATGTCAGGAAATCTCAAAAAATGTTGACCGAGGACCGGGATTATCGCAAGCAGGATAAGGTATGAAGCTCCTGGGTTGTATCGTCTGCCTTTCCACCACACGCAGTCGTCCCTGTCGATGCTCGTGCACCACCTGTGCAGCACAGCTCATGTGCGCTGCCTTCAACGTTCAACGACTTAGGACAACGGGCAGAGAATAAAATGTTCCACTTCCACCATCCCGCTACGTGCACACAATTTCGTGGCCCTCAATGCTGTCGCAAATCTACCTCTCTCACTCCCGATCGCCGTTTCGGACTACGTGGCATGGCAGGGATGGTATTTGGGACGAGTACAGTACCCTCTGCGGTGCGCAAGTGGTGCTGTGTATGTAGTTTGTTTACTTAGTACTGAGAAAATGCAAGTCATTCATCAGAACGAATGTAATTAAGTATCTAAGAAGTACTGAGCAAGATGAAGTTGGGGTTGAGGCCAGATTCGAGGCTGAACAAGTTGTCAAATGTGTCGATGAGCCTGAGAGCAGGGTTCCACCGCGAAATTGAGAAACTTGGAGGGAACCATTTTCAGCCATCCAAGTTTTAGGCGCCCGAGAAGCGCCAAAGAAGCGCCGAGTAGAGAGTTTGACTCAGTAGAGATAAGTACAGTTCAACTTGAAACCAAGCTTGTAGGGATCTCCTGCCGATGGCTTTCACGGTTCCACAGCGTAAGTCTGAAACATCCAGGTAAGATTTGGACGCCGCTCAAGCTCGTAGAATGGTGGTTTAGCTTATGAAAACGTGTTCTGCACCTTCAAAGATCTCCAAAAACGGCTCAGAGGCAGGGAAACGGCACTAGAACCAGGTGGTATCAAAAGTTTTTTTTTTTTTTTTTTTTGGGCGACTGTCATCAATTATGCAAAGAGCTGTAAATCAAAAATGCCAACCTTGTTCGCCTTGCTCCTCGATTTCTTCTGGAACAAATTTCCTGAGGATCTGCCAGAAGCTCTGTTGGACGCCCATGTAACATCCCAGAACCTTAGAAGAATTGTGGAATGTGTGTAGCAGACACAATGGTCCGCACGAGTTTGCGGCTGGTTTACAATAAAATCTATTCCTGATCAAAGGCGTCCGGTTCTTCATCGCTATACACATATCCCCTGCACACATATTGTAAAGATTCAGTGAACAAAGAGTTCAGAGACTCACACTGTTCTACGCCTGCGACCTGCCTTGTCTCTTTCACTGGTAGTTTTCGCGCTTTTTTCAGACCGCCTTCGTGATGATCTTCGAATCGAATCGGGAGGAACGCTTCCCCAACCATGTAATACGGATAAAAATGCGGTGGAGAACTGCTTACCTGGGGTTCCTCGTTTGGTTTATGGAAGGATTGGATCCCCTCGTAGTAGGTGGTACGCTTGATTTGCCGTCAGGATTTGATTTTCTCTGAGCCCACCAGTCCAGGATATCAGCGGCAGTGTACTTGGATTCAATCCAATCTCCTGAAATCGTCTTCCATGACTTTGACCCACTTCTGCTTCGGCCACTGGTAGTGCTCGTGCGTGCGCCCAATAGTAGTCCTGGAACACATATGCGCGCCCCGAGACATACGCGAGGTGCGCGTTCATCAACCTGCGATCTGTCAACACACACTTCTCACTATATGAATGCTGGATGTGCTTACACCTC
Organism: Mycena olivaceomarginata; assembly: GCA_029378375.1. Classification (NCBI taxonomy): domain Eukaryota; kingdom Fungi; phylum Basidiomycota; class Agaricomycetes; order Agaricales; family Mycenaceae; genus Mycena; species Mycena olivaceomarginata. The sequence goes on along the minus strand of JARKIC010000023.1, from coordinate 160,779 downwards.
GTTGAAGCAGTTATTCCATCCCGTTGTCCCATGGTTTTGGTTTGAGAACATCATGTGGCGCCCAGTCTTGCCCTCAGGGAAGGGCAACAACAAATTGTGGCACAATAGAGGTGCATTCAAATGGCAGGCATTTTGAAAAGCATGATCTGACACAATAGAGATGCATTCAAATGGCTGGCATTTTGAAAGCATGACCTGGTGCAATGGAGGAGCATTCAAATGGTTGGAATTTTGAAAAGCATGACCTGGCACAATAGAGGTGCATTCAAAGAGCTGGAATATTTGAAAAGCATGACCTGATGCAATAGAGCTGCATTCAAATGGCCGGAATTTTGAAAAGCATGACCTGGCACAACAGAGGTGCATTCAAAGGGCTGCTGTTTTGAAAAGCATGACCTGACACAATAGAGCTGCATTCAAATGGCTGGCATTTTGAAAAGCGTGACCTGAGGTGCATTCAAATGGCGGACATTTTGAAAAGCATGACCTGATGCAATAGAGGTGCATTCAAATGGCGGGCATTTTGAAAGGCATGACCTGACACAACAGACTGTTAACATTTGGACATCGTGTTACGCACCCTGCATGTGTGCGTGCCAATTCGGCCATCATTATTATTTTCTTAATCGCCGGTTTCCTCTCACTGGTTCTTTCGACGAACAACAGTGAGAGGTATGTGCATCCACTAATATTGTTACCTTACACATACTTATTATTTACTCAGTCTGTACTCACTAGATTTGTACAGGTAAACATAATTTATTACTGGTTCTTTCGACAAACAACAGTGAGAGTCTGTACTCACTAGATTTGTACAGGTCTCTGTTGTTCACAGGTTACAGGGCCCCGAACAGCGCTGTTATCCACGCGCAACCAGTCAACTCATCTTTCACGATGTTGGGTGGAAAATTCCAATCCTTCGACACACTTGTGTACAGAAACGAAGCTTCTCCGGACACATGGCCGACATGGGAATCCCAGTGTAAATCGGCTCTCATCCTCTCAAACTTGTGGGGATATATCTCTGGCCGTGGGGTAGCCACCCCGCCGAAACAGATCCCGGACACGTCGACTCCACCAGTTCTGATCGATAATCCCAAGTACGAGGATTGGCTGGACGAGAACCTCATCGTCCTATCGGGGCCAGGAGAAAATGCCACGACTTGTGACGGCGTTCCTCATGAAGATTGTCAAAAATGGAAAAAAACCGTCTGCGCCCTAAGTTCCGCAAAAAGCTGTAACCCCCGGCGAACTGCGTTGTGGAATATTTTTTGAATTTTGTGGCTGTGCGCACACTTGCAGCTTTTCCGCTTCATCAAATTGGCTCAAGGTATTGTAGGTGAGTGCAAGATTATTCATCACATCCAATGTGTTCAGATTGTCATCGCCAAGAAGATTTCTTCGTTTTTCCAGTACCACAACTTGCAGCTTTTCCGCTTCTTCAAATCGGCCGAAGGCATGATACATTGCTGCAAGATCACTCATAACATCCAGGGTGTTCAGGTGGTCATTGCTAAGAAGCTTTCTTCGTTTTTCCAGTACCACCATTTGCAGCTTTTCCGTCTCATCAACTCGGCTCAAGGCATTGTAGGTGAGTGCAAGATTATTCATACTTAGTGTTCAGATGGTCATTGCCAAGAAGCTTTCTGTGTTGTTCCTGTGCTATTGCGTGAATGAAAGCCTTCACGATTGATACGAAGGCCGAACCCAGCAATCTAACAAGAGTGAAAAAGTGAGTAATCCTACCTAGGTTCGGATCAACCGTTCTCAAGCACATGACATCCACGTGCTTCGAAGGGATTCTGATTGGATCAAGATCAAGAAAAAGGGAGATGTGTTCTTCGCGTCTTGCCGCCTCAGGAAGCGCGTAAGATTATTCGGCCCTTGAATGACTATTGTAGATGATGAGTGCAAAAGTGTTTCTGTCTACTCAGAATTGTTTTTGAGTCCGTTGATATCTCGTACAGAAGCCGTCATTGTGACCTTTCGACCGACGGTAGCGGATCGTAATGTCTCACATATAATATTGTTTTGGATGAACATTGAAATTCTGAAGGGGCAAAGTTGTAGACAGAATGTTAACGTTGCGCTCAACACTTTACACCGAGTTAATCAAGCCCGAATTGAATTTTCTGGGCGAGGCGCGAAATCGGCCCAATTTGGATGTATTTGATCACCACCACGTCGCGTCTTTTTTCGATCCCCTGTCTTTCCGCCCCCGACTCTCCATCTTTTGGCACACAGACATGTCAGGTATACCAACCAATACGTTTAGATCGCCAGTACATGAGTTGTCGGGTCGTAATAGACAGGAATATCATGAGAGAGAAGATAAGATGTAAAATGGAAAAATTATTTGTTAAGTGAACACACATGGGAACCATCGAGACATCTTACCAATGTGAAACACTTGTTGAACAAATACAACAGGAAACATCATATCGCAATTCGGTCTCTTCTGGTTCTACAAGTGGGATAAGATTATCCACTGATACAAAACAAAGCAAGAGTCCAAACCATATTCGACGAAGAAGTTATTTATCATGATTGACGTGGAATGTGACTAAATATGTGCCCTCCTGTAATGGATTACGAAGGGCAGAAATGTACGAACGCTTGCTGCCGGACAAGCTCTGACCATTGTGAGTGGGAGTCTCCACTAGTGAGGGTTGGAAATGACTGCGTGCGGAGCTGGCGGTGACGGAGAAATTTGCTATTGGTGCCCAGCAGGAGGCGAGGTCCGCGAGTCGATAAATGGCAAGTTGGGTCTCCGTGACCTGGGACGCTAGTAACATATAACCAGGCACAAGGGCTATACAGAGCGCCTGGACACAGTGAGCAAAGGTCCTTTTTGGTGTCCGATCCGGATTTTGGTCCGCGTTGACGAGGTATCGGTGCAATGAAATGGATGGACACCTCTAACCGAACGAGAAGTAACTTGAGAGCGCCTGGGTGACCACAAGCGGAGCAGACGCACGAGAGCATAACGAACAACACAACTCCGGCACTCCAACAATCTGAGGGGCTCCTGCATACATTGACCTTGAGAGTTCAAACGAAAGTCGCAATCTCGGGACGCACGTAAAGTAATGGAGCTGGTTGTGCTCGAGGGCATAGATCGCCTCTGGGGGCAGATAGGATAAGGTTCCACGAACGTCGCTACAGTATCTAGTCTTGTTTTCGTGGAAGGCGGACTCGAAATCAGCAATGCAGACGATCGGGTATTGCGATTCGAACTTGAGCAGTATATTGTCGGGCTGCAACGATGGGCACAAATCGTGAACCTTTAGAAGAGCGCTGGCTGAACGAATTTCACCTTTATATCTGATTACGAGTAAGTAGTGAGGGACGCTCTGCGGTATGACATACCCCGGTGGGTTATATTTAGGCAATGCAAATAATGAAGTCCGAGCAGGATTTGAGACACTATGCGTTTCGATTCTGACTCGCCGAGTCGATTTCGAGTAACGACGTATCTATGGAGATCGCTACAAGGGAAAGAAGAGGAAGCTAGGAGCCAGAAGGCGAATTAGAAAGGGGGCATTCAGAGTCAGGTTGACTCACATGTGATGCGTGTCCTCTTCAGCACCCAGAAGCTCAATTATATTCCTCTGAGCATATTAGTAATGACGCAAAGATGAAAATTGTTCAAGGCTACATGATGAAGTCGGGTAAGAGTGGCGATCTCGTGGAATACATGACATGCGCTTTTTCGTCGGATGACCTTGCACGCAGCAAGCCGATCTGGGATTGTTGTGGTCAGCATTGGCGCTACAATCCAGAAGATGAGCGCACTTCGTTCGTCTATTGATAGGCATACGTTGGCATTGCCGGAATCGAGGACCCTTGTTGTCATGATTGTGTACCGTCCCTGTCAAATTCCAATGCTCTGTAAGAGGGACTCGGAGCCGATTTGTAAGAAGCACGCGGTCCGGAGCGTACTCTTTGCAGATGCCCAAAGTTGGTATAATGAGGAGAACATACGCCCAAGGCCATCGTGAAGGGCAAGGTAAGGGGACGGGACGAGGTGGCAGTGTGACCATCACTGTGACGACATGGTGTCTGTGCTGACGAACACTTGAGCTTTTGACATCATCAATCAATCGCTGATCGCAAGGCGGGCCGAAACAGGCCCCGCCACAACTATTATGGAGAGCTGTCTGCACAGCAACGACAATTCTGAACTGGCAGAACCAAGAGGTGGGCAGAGGAACTGATATCATGCTCCAAATGAAGTCCTGGATTTTTTCCTTCAAATCGACAGGGGGTGATGCGTGACCAGTTTTATCTATTCGACAATTCGACGAAAAATCGGTCATTCCGGGGGCTCGGAAATGCCCGGAAACCCCTTTTCCTGGCTCAGGGCCAGCCGCGAGAGGTTCCGGGGTCCTACCGGTCGTTCGGTGCTACATAATCGATCATCTCGGTGATAATCGGTCGCGTCGATCGTCCCTTGGGATCGCGGGGTAGCCCCGCGAAGAAACACGTATTGTCCATTACAGGGGTCAGGGCCGGCTGGCAGCGCATGAATGCGTTGTTGTGCACGTCCGCGCCGATGACGACAGGCGGATGCCCGTTTCGAGCGCTTCAAGGCTATTGACGTCAATGACGGCACTTTCTGGTACGTTTCCTCCATATATGTTGTCTCCCGCACCCACCTGTCGACAGCGATGACATCAGTAACAAAACTCGTGTAACGTCTGGGAAAGATACTATCGAACTCTCACCTTTGCAAATTGGCGTACCTTTGCAGAAAACGAAATTTCCGAGCACAGTACAAGTCAGATGTCTTAGATAAAATAGGAGCACATTTCTCAAGGCCATTCTACTTGTGGGGTAAAATATCTGCCCTGTACGCCCAACGGTGGATACAGAAGAAAATCGAAAGTACTCGAAATCATGCCTAAAACACCAACAAACACAGATATACTGAACTTCTATTATACAATTGACAAGGGTAACGTAACACTCTCGCCAGCCAATCAGAACGCTCACTTAGCTCTGGGACAAACATCGGACAAACACTTGAGTCCACAATGTTCAGCCTCCATAACTTCTTTCTTTCCTTTTTTTTTCTTCAAACGGTAGACCTGCATTCAAACAATAACTTTAATTTCTTTTTTTTTTCTTCTTCAAACGGTATTCACACTTTTTCTTTCCTTTTTTCACTGTGTCCCCTTTGAATAATTGAATTCATAATTAGAAATTCTAATAATGACATGAGCGGTGTAGAAGTATGGGTCGGTCGCTGGGTGGACCAGAGTGGGCTAGGTCGTGCTGGCAGAGATCAGGTAGACGAGGAGCAAATGTGCGATGATCCTGGAACAAGAATCTGACTAGATGTAGAGTAGAATATAAGATGAATGGAACAGGAAACTTAGCTCAGGAATATAGTCGACAGGCGCGAAGATAATCAAAAGAGTGGGTGCATTGTGGTGGTAGGAAGCAAGGAGAGGTCCCCTAACTGTACAAACAGATAGGAATAAAGTGTCCGATTGTAACAACTAAATAAAGTGTCCATGAGAGAATCCTCAGCTAACGCACATCCTCCGTCATTCTAACCATCCGGGAGCTACGCAAAGACGGAATAGGGAGAGCATGCTGCCCCCACAGCATTGACAAGTGGGTGCCCATGCCACTGTCGGCTCGATCCCCGGCGTAGTCCGAGAAGGCCGACGACTCGGGTCTGGCACGTCGTGTTGGCAGTACGTAGTGAGAATAAATAAAGAGTCTGTGATGCAAGAGAGATATAAGTAAATGGTAGGGAGAGAAGTCCGATAGCTCAATAACAGATGATTCTTGCATGGTCGAGTAATTGATCTTGAAGTCGGAATTGTATCGGCTTGACAGTGGAATGAGGTCAAAGACACTCGCGCAGCTGTGTAATGAATCTAGGAGCATAAAGGGAGGAAAATAGTGAGTATGAGAGTAAATCATTGAAAAGATATGAGGAAGGAGTGAGATAAAATAATTAGCGACTGGTTGGATATTTCTGCATGACAGGTGTAAACCGTGTGATGGGGAGAGGCGACGAGGGAGCCGAGCGACCCTTCCACAGCGGACAGACTACTCGCAAGCGAGGATAATGGAATATGAATTGAACTGATTGCAAGTATCTCAGTTGCTTGTACAGGTATTGCATTGATGCATGGTGCGGTAGTGCGTGCAGTCAACACCCAAGAGTTTAGGCCCCCTACGTATGATTAATCCCTAGAGTGTAGGGTCCTCCGAAATCCGGCGGATTCTGGGCTGAACCTACGTGGTGGGTCAAATAATAATACTTCTCTAATATTAATCCTTGAGGAGCTTAGGGTGCAGCTGATGACTATATGGCAGAGGTTCCAAAATCAATATTACTGGCCTGGAATGCTCGCAATAATCAAATATTAACCGCCTGTATGCTACGGATGAGCTGATCGGGTTTATACGTAGAAATATTATTCTGCCCTAGGTGGTTGGGTTTGGTTGATCCATACTTTGATGAGCTGCAATATTATTTCACCTATTTTCTTGGCTTCAGCTGATCAACTTTCTCACCAGATGCAAATATTGTACGGCCTAGCTGTCTGGGTTCAGCTGATCAACATTTTTATCAACTGTAATATTATTTCACCTATGTACTTGGCTTCAGCTAATCAACTGTCTACCCAGTTGTTCTGCCTAGCTGTCTGGGTTCAGCTGATCAACTTTTTTTTATCAGCTGTAATATTATCTCACTTACGTCCTTGGCTTCAACTGGTCGACTTTCTGATCAGCTGCAAATATTGTTCTACCTACCTGGCTGGGTTCAGCCTATTGACTTTTTTTGTATCAGCTGTAATATTATTTTTTCCTGCTTCCCAGCGGTCAGCCGATCCATCCCTTGATGAGCTGCAATATTATTTTGCCTACATGCTTGGCTTCAGCTCATCGATTTTCTGATCAGCTGCAAATATTGTGCTACCTAGCTGCCTCCGTTCAACTGATTGATTTTTTTATCAGCTATAATATTATTTTGCCTGCTTGCCAGTCAGCGGGATGAGCTCCAATATTATTTCACCTATCTGCTCGGCTTCAGCTGATTGATTTTCGGATCAGCTGCAAATATTGTTTTACCTAGCTGCCTGGATTCAGCTGATCCACTCTTGGATCATCTGTAATACTGTGCTGAGTTTCCTTTTCTGGACACAAACACTTTCTTCTCAAAAAGGGGAATTTTGTCGAATTTGAAGGAGCTGGCCCAATACCTGGCCGTTTTGGATGATCTAACTTCATAGGGCCAATTTTCAATGTGTGTTCAGAATTTCGACCACATTCCTTGGCTGAAAACACCACTTTAATGTAGTGATAAAGGCTGGAACTTCTGGATTCCCATCAACACATAATATTTTGTTCATGATGCGCGATCCTTCTGGTCCGACCACATTATATCATACTTTGCAATGTCTAAATCATTTAACATAGTCATACCAAGCACTAGATGCTACAGAACCCATATTATGGCGGCACCAAAAATGGACATCATTTCTGTATTCTGTGGTACCCAGAGGTCTACATGGCCAGAGGAGTGCTGCCCTCGAATCTCTTAAGTCATATGATTCTATTTTATATGCATTTAGCAACTGTTTACGGCCACAGGTTGAACGAACATTGGAGGCAATGAAGGTGGAAATCCATTTACGTTCCAGTTCATCCTCAATTTGGCTCATTTTAGTGCATATGAATGCTGATATTTACAGTTATATCAAATTCCAGGGGTTTGACCACAAAAAATGCATTACAGCAGTTTGCGGAACTTAGGGCGCGGCTCATTTTTTATCAAATTTTGATGTTTCCACCAGGATGGCCGCTGTAAGCTCAATTCCCAACCGTTTCCTTTGAAAGTATGACCGTTGAATTCGCATTTCCATTCCGGAGGGCATGGCCTTCTCAGATTCTTTGATGGCGAATCAAATTGCCTGATTGGGAAAATATCCAAGTTTTGAGCCGGATGGCTGTAGTATGAGCTATATTTGTTCGATTGGGCTAAATTTTTGATACGATGAACTCACATGTATTCCGGAGGGCACCAAATACCGGGATTTCCAATACAACTTGTATATTTGATGTAGTGTACATTATGACAATGGTTCCAAATGATAGCAAGCATATATTTGAAGTAAAGGTCACATTGAAAATCCCGGTATGTCCTGCCCTCCGTAGTACTCCCAAATACAACATAACCAAAAACTAGGTCAATTGGACAACTACACAGAGTATGTGGCATGTCCTGTTCTTTGTAAGTGTGTTGAAGAATGGGACATGCCACATACTCTGTGTAGTTGTCCGATTGACCTAATTTTTGGTTATGTTGTATTTGGGAGTACTACAGAGGGCAGGACATACTGGGATTTTCAATGTGACCTTTACTTCAAATATATGCTTGCTATCATTTGGAACCATTGTCATAATGTACACTACATCAAATATACAAGTTGTATTGGAAATCCCGGTATTTGGTGCCCTCTGGAATACATGTGAGTTCATTGTATCAAAAATTTAGCCCAATCGAACAAATATAGCTCATACTACAGCCATCCGGCTCAAAACTTGGATATTTTCCCAATCAGGCAATTTGATTCGCCATCAAAGAATCTGAGAAGGCCATGCCCTCTGGAATGGAAATGCGAATTCAACGGTCATACTTTCAAGGGAAACGGTTGGGAATTGAGCTTACAGCGGCCGTCCTGGTGGAAACATCAAAATTTGATAAAAAATGAGCCACGCCCTAAGTTCCGCAAACTGCTGTAATATAGGATAATAAACATGAAATAGGTGGAGTGACATTTTTCACCTTTTTGGTGCATAGAGGCCCAAGAAGGGCAGTGAGTGCAAGATAAAGGCCAGAAATGAGAAGCCACAATCTAATACATGAGAATTAAGCCTTACCTGAAGGAATTTGGTTGAGAATTGACCAGATGGTGTTATCGAGCTTGGCCATACTCATACCTCCAGAGTGGGGTTTAACGCAGTGGCTCAAAAATACCATCTGGTCACATCTGCACCAAATTCTTTCAAATAAAGCTTAATCCGCAAGTATTGGATTGCCTCTTCTCATTTCTGGGCATTATTTCGCACTCACTGCTCTGCTTAGGCCTCTATTGACCAAAAGTCCAAAAAATGTCACCCCACAGATTTCCTGTTCTTAGTCATGTATGAATGCCGTATTTGGTCTCAAACCCTCTAGATGGTTTGGGATATTAAATTTAAGCCCTCCGCAATGCTATTATAGCCTGGAGGAAGATGAACTACCATGAACTTATGTTTCAACCTTGATCAGCTTCCATCTTCAATTTGTGAGAAGGAACAAGGGTGGATGTGTTCTGGAATAATCAATATGGACCGGAATATGCTAGGGGAGCCTTCATAGATCCTCTCTGATACTAGGATAGCTCCACATAAGAGAAGGATCACAGTTTTTGATGTGGTCCAAATATTGTTGTTCTCCCTCATAAGGCCTAGTATAAGAGGTTGAGAGCATTTTATATATTCTCATGGACGATAAGTTGTGTTTGGAACCGATAAATATTACACTGTAGGCAAGATATTGTACTCTGATGGGCGATTGAGCTGTTCAGGGATTTATGACCGCATTGCGGTCTGGAATTAGGCTGAAAAATGATCTTGGCATGTATAATGAGTATAGAACAATGGGCCTGTGAAGTTAATCATCCAAAATGGTCAGGTATTGAGCAAGATAGCGAGATTTTGGCGAAATTTCCTTTTTGGGAGGAAGGCGTTAGTGTCCCAAAAGGGAAGGTCAGAGGGTGGATCGGCTGATGGCTGGCAAGCAGGCAAAATAATATTACAGTTGATGAAGAAGTGGATGGGCTGAACCTAGGCAGCTAGGTGGCCCAATATTTGCAGCGGATCAGAACATTGATCAGCTGAAGCCACACACATAGGTGAAATAATATTGCGGCTCATCAAAGGATGGATCAGCTGACTGCTGGCATGCAGACAAAATAATATTACAGCTAATGAAAAAGTCAATTGGCTGAACCCAGATAGCTAGGCAGAACAATATTTGCAGCTGATCAGAAAGTCGATCAGCAGAAGCCAAGGACGTAGGTGAAATAACATTACAGTTGATAAAAAAAGTCGATCAGCTGAACCTAGACAGCTAGGCAGACCAATATTCGCAGCTGATGCGAAAGTCGATCAGCTGAAGCCAAGCACCTAGGCAAAAAATATCGGTCCTCATCTTGGCTGACTGCTGGCAACCAGGCAAAATAATATTACAGTTGATGAAAAATTCGATCAGCTGAACCCAGACAGCTAGGCAGAACAATATTTGCAGCTGGTCAGAATGTCCATCAGCTGAAGCCACGCACATAGGTGAAATAATATTGCGACTCATCAAAGGACTGATCAGCTAACTACTGGCATGCAGGCAAAATAATATTACAGCTGATAAAAAAAGTCGATTGGCTGAACCCAGACAGCTAGGCAGACCAATATTTGCAGCTGATCAGAAACTCAATCAGCTGAAGCCAAGCATGTAGGTGAAATAATATTGTGACTGATCAAAGGATGGATCAGCTGACCATGGCACACAGCCAACATAATATTACAGCTGATAAAAAAAAAGTCAATCAGCTGAACCCAGACAGCTAGGCAGAACAATATTTGCAGCTGTTCAGGGGGTCGGTCGGCTGCACCCTGGGCTCCTCACGGATTGATATTCAAGAAGTATTATTATTCGACCTACCTGTTAGGGTTCAGCCCAGAATCCGGCGGATTTCGGAGAACCCTACACTCTAGGGATTAATCATACGTAGGGGGCCTAGACTCTTGGGCATTGTTGACTGCATATTGTGGACTGCCCACATTAGCTCTTTTATGCTGGATGCAAAAAGATTCACCGCCTTCTTCATGCCTGACATTATTCAAAGTGCTCCTCACATCTACTTGTCTGCTTTGGCCATGGCCCCGACGGAATCGGAGATTTCTAGAATCTTTCGTTCTCAATTCCCCCGTCTATTATCCATTGAAAGGGGACAGATGAAGAAGTGGCCCGCCCTCATTGCGCTGCTGGAGGCTCACACTGCCGAGGTCACCTCGGTCGCATTCTCGCCCGACGGCAAGGACATCGTCTCCGGCTCTTGGGAGTCGGAGGGACACGACACTTCGCATCTGGGATGCAGAGAATGGCGAGACCGTTCTTGGTCCGTTGGAGGGTCACACCGACACGGTCTGGACGGTTGCGTTCTCGCCCGATGGCAAGCATGTTGTATCCGGTGGTTGGGACAATACCATACGAGTATGGGATGCAAAGAGCGGACATGCCGTCGGCGAGCCGTTTGAAGGACACACCCACCACATCCACTCGGTGGCATTCTCCCCCGATTGCACGCAAATTGCGTCCGGCTCCGAGGACAATACTGTGCGGCTGTGGAATGTCGAGACTGGGCGCATGATTGGTCAGCTTTTTGAAGGCCACACTGGCTAGGACCTCTGACAATCCACCAAATGCCTGATCCTCGAAAGCGGGTAACGAAGGGCATTGGAGACAAAAAAAACGAAAATTGACCCCAGATGGACGCCGTCAAAATCCGTCTTGAAATGGTTCCATACAGCCCAATTTACTGATTTGCTGCGAAACTCAGCATACTGTGCTGGGGTTCATTTGCCACATAAGTGACCAAATCCCATTGTGAACCCCAAATGTGACGCAATGATCTTCCTAGACAATCTGGACTGTAACAAATCAGGGGAATAACCGGACGATCTATCTACAGGACAGCAAAGCCAGATTCCGCCTTCTCCAATCCGACATTGGGTCGCACAATCTATAGTGTTAGAAGCTCTTTCCAAACAGGAGCTTAACGTGTCAAATCTGGACCACGGCCTCATTCCTTGCCAAATTTGCATACTTGCATCGATTCTGCATCGGGCCTGAGAAGTGATCTGCGGTCCGTCGAGAGAATAGTCGCTGGTACTCGAATGGACTTTCATAACAACGAGTACGACTGCAAATGGGGTGAATGCGATAAGGTCATTGACGGGGAACCTGCCAGCCTTAAATCCCATCTACGTGGCGCCCATGATGTGCCCATCTCCACCAGCTCGAACACAGAAATAGTTTGCGATTGGGATTGCTGTGAGGAGCGTCTCCGCCTTATGTCCCTACCCCGCCATGTAGCAAAGCACGCTGGAGGTCTTAGGCACCAATGTCCATTCTGCTCCTAATACGCATCAAGCCTGCCACGCTCACAACTCACCTCTATCGTGCCTGTTGTATGTACCCAATCGCTCTTGAAGCCGGAAACCGAGTAAAATTTTCCATCCTGTCACTAAGGCGTAATGTTAAGGTGACCATTGCTCAATGCAAGATGCAGTGAAGTCTGGCCATATTTGTCGGCCAAGTCAACAGGTGCATTGTGTTCGATGAGGAGCCTCACAATGTCGAGGTAACCATAGCTCGATGCAAGATGCAGCGCAGACCGACCATCTTCATCAGCTATATCAAGAGGTGTGTTGTGTTTGATGAGCAGCCCCGCAATGTCGAGGTGACCATTGGTCGATGCAAGATGCAGCACAGTCTGGCCATATATGTGGGCTAAGTCGACAGGTGCGTTGTGTTCAATGAGCAGCCTCACAATGTTGAGGTGACCATTGTTCGATGCAAGATGCAGCACAGTCTGGCCATATTTATCGGCTAAGTCAACAGGTGTGTTGTGTTCAATGAGCAGCCTTGCAATGTTGATGTGACTATTGCTCAATGCAAAATGCAGTGAAGTCTGGCCATCTTTGTCAGCTAAGTCTGTCCAACGTTCTTTGAACGTTTGGCCGGTTCCTAACGTTACATTGCAGCAAACAAAGCACGTGGTTCGTCTTTTTGAGAAGGACGCCGCTCCAGGGATTGCCAGAGATGGTTTATGGACACTCCTGAGTCCGGTGCCGGGGAATATGGATACCGCGGACGTGAATGACGTTCTTTTGACACACCACTACCTGACAGGCGTCCTATGGCATGTGGCTGGCTAAGCCTTCGGAATGCTCCGGGGATCCGGAATGTGCCACACGGCCACGCAGAATTGTAACAATCTCACTGACTGTAAAATATTTTTCCAACTTTATTTCTATCACTAATTGCGCATGAATTACCCTGAATTATCTAACTATGTCCCATCTCAATCCGTGCAGAACTCATTGAGATATGGGTGAATCGGTCGCAGGGCTCAAAAACAGCCTTGAACGGATTCGCGCCTTTGGTACTGCCATCTGCTGTAAACCATTCAATTGTGTTCAAAATGGCATTACAAAGCATGTGATTCAAAATGGCATTTCGAGGCATGTGGTTCAAAATGCGAAAATCTCGCGGGATCCTTTCAAACCTTAAATATGTCTAGTGCTCCCTTATCCCTCCTGCTCTTGGCTGAATTAAACTATGCAATAGTGAGGCAAAGGGATGTGGGTCAGTATGTATATAATATTGATACCCATTGAAATGTCTGGAAATAGTGGAATCAGTGATATGATCACGGATCACAGGCGTATCTGGGAGTGTCCCCTTACATCATTCTTCTCAACCTTCACCCCTCCTTCAGCAGTGTGCGCACTGTCCTTCTTGCCCGTGCTACCGAACCTACTTTGGAGGAAGTTACAATCCTCCTCTCCGCCTCTTCTGCCGATCCTGGCATTAAACACAATTTTGGCACCATCTGAATCGTACTCGATGGGCTTTGCCTTCTCTGCGGCACGAGATCAGCCGCAAATAGAATGACAGCAAGTTGGACAGACACCCTCTTGGGTATGGCTTTGGTTTTTTTCACCGGCTCAACATCAGAGTCACTGCTGGCAGGTGAAATCCCTGGGTACCGAATGAAGCCAATACCGTCCACCCCAGACGATGGCCACCCATTCCCCACTGCCCCTTAAACTTAGGCCTCGGAGATGCATAAACGAGGATACCCCCAATGATAAAGAACTATGGACTGTGCGTGCTCCTTCATTCGTTCATTGCATTTCTCTCTAACCATGATCCAGAAAATAACTAGCGGCCACTTCCAACATCTAATCGTTCAACCAGAGCAGCTTAAATCTTTCAAAGGGCATCTCCTTCGACTCGCTAGACTTCTAAATGATCCGAATTTCGTCAAAACGATTGCTAGAGTTCACGTCGATGAGGCGCACTTCATCTACACTGCCGGTTTGCCTCTCTACGGCCTCCCCGCCTTTCGTCCGTCTTAGGGTACATTGAATGAACTGCGGATCCGGCTTACGAAAGGCACTCCGTTCCAAGCCCTATCCGCCACTTTCCCACCTCACATAAAGTCCGCTGCCATTGAGAATCTAAATTTTGACCCGAAATCCTTGGTTTCCCTCGCACTCTCTTGCAATCGCCCAAATATTATCTACGCCACGCACTGTATCGTCGGCTCTCTCTCCAACGTATTCCATGACGATACACAGAAATCTTCCGATGCTGCTAGTTATCAGGATGCCCTGCTTCCCCCCGAGCTCCACAACAAGGATCTAATTCGACATTATCACGGAGGGATGTTGAAGGCGTACTTGAAAGAAGTTTTGGGTGATTTTTCAAAGGACGACAGTGTGTGCCGGATATTACATGGAACTGAGGGCCATTCTACAGTACGTCTTTGATCTGTTTGTGCATGTCCCTGCGCTGAGAAAAGATAGGGATCGGACGTTGGGTATATAGATGTTGTAAATGATTATGGCGCCCCGCCTGCGAAGCCCACTCCAATTCAGCGAGGCGGCAGAGCTGGCCGGCGCGGTCAACCCTCAGTGTACCTTCTCATGGCAGAGTCTTGGGTTTATACCGCCTCTCTTGACGCCGTGGATCCCAACAGCAGCGACCCGGATCGTCTGATTTCAGGTCGGCTCCTCAAGACTTCTCGGAAGTCGGAACGCGCTGGCCTGGCGGCGGTTCAGTATGTGCGCTCTGAAACATGCCTTTGTGAAATGTTTGCACGCTAACTGGCGGATAAATCTCGAGAAGGTGAGATTCAAACCTAATAATTGTTGTTCGGTGCGTTCTAATTAAATTTTTTTCAGCACTCAACATCTCCACCGAATCATGTTGTGACCGGTTACATCCAGACAAACCCGACATTCAATTCTACAAACGCAAGTTCTTTCCCGGCGGCTACCTTTACGAGGACGAAAGCGGAGCCATATACGCCGGAGACGTTGTTGACCCTGGCCATCGAGGTCCTGGTCTGGATAGTCAGAATTGGGGTCATGAAAATCGTTTGATTGGAATGGATCATAGTCAAGAGACAGATGCGACGATGAAGCTTATGATTCCCAGTTCTTTCCACCCCAATTTGAATCTTTTGCCTTCCAGCGATCTGATGGCTGTTTGGCATTACGCTGCCTGATGGCCAATGGCTCGGGTCGGTTTAAGGTCTTTCGTGCTGAAATGAGGGTTTGCAGTCACAACGGTTTCGAAGTTAAACTAACGCGTCCAATGGCATTGACATGGCTACGCATTTGAAGTGATTCCATCCTCGGCCCCGGCCACCAGCCCGCAACATATAAAAACCCATGGGCAATAGCAATCCACAGCAAGCCTCACAGAACGGGCTCAGATCACAATGGTGTCCACATTCAAATTTCTTTTCCGTCCCCCACATATTCGCCCTGACGTTATAAAACTTGGCAACAATGGAGATATTTTGGCATGTGGTGGAATTGACGGTCGTCTGAACATCTTCTCTCTTGTGCGCGGCGTACACCTGACGAGCATGGTATTCCCCGCCCCGATTTCGGCCTTGATGTGGGAACCACGCCTCTCGTTGATATATGGAAACTTTGGATCGGGATGAGGGATGGAAGCGTAGATAGTATCTCGATAGGAGTGGAAAAGAGTGCACAGGCTCGTTCAGGTTCCTTCCCACTATCATCTTCGGCTAATGGTTCATTTTTAGAATCCTACGGCGACACGCGTTTTGAATGTAGCCGGTGGGGATCCAATCGTCCAGATAACGTCCAAGAATACTGCCGTTATGGTAACGACGGCATCCCAGCGAAAACATCAGGGAAAACCTCCCCAGATAATTTGTGATATTTTCTCTGAAAATTTTTTGTGGCCACCAAAATTTCGATAAATTTCGCAATTTTGGTCAACTTTGATAGCAATTTGCATAAAACATCGTGTATTTTCGAACATTTTGGTAGGCCTGATAATATTTTGGTCGTTTAATGGAAAGTTTTTGACCAAGTTGAAGCTATCTTGTCCCGAACAAAATATGTTTGTTGAGCAGTGAAACTTGTGCCTGAAAATTCAAGAGGGCCAAATGGAGGAATGAAAGCCACAGAAGTATGTTTGCACTCAATTCCCACCTAGGTATTAGGTAGTCTTTCCATGAGATTTTAAACGGTGTAGGCACAAAAGTTCACAAGCTTGAAACATATGAGCGGTGACCCACTAAGACCCCAAGGTATACAGATGCCCACCCTAAACTGTACGGCACTTACGCGATCGGCACGCCATGGTTACGGACCACTTGTTCGGGAAGGCTGGTTGACTTTGATGTGACAGCAATACGTCCAAACAGCCCACCTTTCTTCCTTCCCCCCATCTCCCAGTCTTGCCGTCGCTCATCCTCCTCCTCCAGTGCCCCAATGTCTGCTGCGCTAGGCTATCACAAGGTCTCATCATCTATTTACACCCTTACAGCTTCTCTTTTCCAACAATACACCGACAGCACATCCCACCATGCAGGGCAATTGGTACGTCAGAGGATGTGCGCCGCCAGCATGCACAAGTGCGTTCCTCTACGCCGCCGATGGGGAGCGCTGAGTCTCTTCCTCCTTAGATACCCATCTCGGACATCCGTAGTATGTCGGAAGAAGTAGTGAGTCTCCCACCTCTTCGTTAGAATCGTTGCTGACCTTTTTCTTGGATAGAGACCATCGACGACGTGGCGTTTCGTGACCTGCGCCATACTGACACGTCTCTCAATTTCTTGTAACTGACGGACAGCGCACATTGTTGCCGGAATGCCGGATGGAGGAATGTTGGCATGTTCCATGACCTGTGCCGTACTGACACGTCTCCCAATTTCTTGTAGCTGATGGACAGCACGTATTGTCGCCGGAATGCCAGATGGAGGTATGTTGACACGTTTCCGTGACCTGCACCGTACTCACATTATCTTTCGTGCAGGTCTCGGATGCCCATTGTCTCGGTGGACGCAACCGAGAGAGGCGCTCACAGGGATTTATGTCGAATGGTATGGTAAGCAGTGCTTTATTTACACAATGGCTATGCGGGGAGGTCCTGACCTCGACCGCATCGGGGCTGTGTTTTGGGGTACCTAGTTACTATTGTTCTTTGTCCCTACATTAGTTTACGTTGCTGCAATTTAATGTGTTGCATTCATTATCATGGCACCTGAGACAAATCTGAACACATTATTCCAAGCAATTCTGCGGAAAATTGTACCAAACAGGAGCGTAAATATGAAGTACTTGTGCACACATTTCCAAGGAATCTAGGAATTTTTTTGAGGGGGATAAATATTTTCGAGAAAATTACGAAGTTGAAGGAACTGGTGGTATTTCTAGTCATTTTGTCCGAAAATTCGTGAAAATTTCTGAGAGGGGTTTCCCTGATGAAATACTCCTGGATCATACCAGTTAAGTGCCTCGTCCAATCCCATTTGGACGCCATACTCACTTCCAAACTTAGCGGGTATGCAGCACGAGTGCACAGAATCAAGTATTTGGATTGCTGGATGGCTACTATCCACAAGCAGTGCAACCCAGACAAAAAATCTAATGGAGGAGGGTCTATTATGAGGGGCAGGATCTCACATGCAATACAGCTTGCAAATAGCGTAATATTGACGGTACGAGGTCAGGAGGATCGGAGGAAGAAAATTACACGTATGTCAAGTAGGTCTAGCTCCCTTCGGGTTGGAACCATCAAAGGAGGGATGAGGCTGAGGAATCGCGGACCAAGGTGCAGAGGACGCTGTAGAGAGGCAAAGGTATGTCATCAATATGTTGGCTTCCGTGAACGCACTTTAAACCCACCTACACAGGAATGTCGGCACAAACATGGGAAATTATAGCAGATGGGAACGAGGGTCCCCCTATACTCGGTTGAAAGAAGACTGCCTTGTTTTGATTCTTTGAAATGTATGTTGCCAGGATATAGACAATTAATTACTCCCATTGGTTGAAGTAAAATTGGATTCCGAGGGTAGGGAGATTTTCCGGAGGCCTCTGCGCCAATCGGATACGGCACTCGCGGCTCCGCCGCGTCCATTCTATTTTGCACTGCCATCTCGGCACTAGCGGCTCCGTCGCGTCCATTCTATTTGGCACCGCCATCTCGGCACTTGCGGCTCCGCCGCGTCCATTCTATTTGGCACCGCCATCTCCCCTATTTCCGGGTCAGTTGACCTCGTCGCCCCGTTTCATCGCCATATCTCTGACTCGGTGCTATTGTTTTAGCGGAGGCCGAGTCGGAGGAGGTATATATATGGTGGTGAAATTCACCTTGTGCTGTTATCGGCTTCGCCTTTTACCACCCAGCACAAGGTAAGTGCTTCGCGCTAGCAGCCACGGCACTCCTCATTTTGCTCTCCAGATTTGCGGTTCACCATCGGCTTTGCCGTCTTGAATTCACTACGCAAAATTTGGTCTCAGTAAGCGGCGCCGCCGGCTTTTACTTGAGCGTAGCAATGCTAATATTTGCACCAGGCTTTCATAGCTTGTGCATTTTCCCGTCTTCCTCCAACGCATTCGAGAGACTGGTGCGACAACCGCCGAAGCTCAGGATTATATCGAGCAGGCTGGAAGTCGCATTAACGCCAAGAACGATCCGCCACCTCGATCTCCCGCTCATTCACAGCCTGGAAGCAGGGCACCCACACCTGACGGGCTCACGAGCGAACAGGCAGCGAAATATCGCGCCGACCGTGCTGCCCTCCTTGCTCAAAATGCCGAGCGAGATAGAGAACATGCGAGGAAAGCTGCTGAAGAAGCTGCCGCAGATGTCGATTGGGGTGTCTTGCGCGCCAAAATCAACACCCTCCTGCCCCAGCAAACTGCTTCACGTGGTCAGCCCTTGTCTGCTGACGACTTGGAACGCATACTCAACATCCAGCTGTCGCAGCCGGCATCGACCACTTCCCTCTCACCAGCCCTGCTATCAGCGGCTCCCCACATGGCGCAGTTCCTCGCCGGCATTCAGGCCGATCCTCACATTGAAGAAACGTGCAAGCTCCGTCGCGCGTTTGGGACCGATAAGTCGCTCGACCCCATCATCGATGTCATGCAGCTGCAAACCATGGTCGATCCATTGCCCCGCACAATCTGGCGGCTCATTATCCAAGACCACTTTGTGGACTTCGAGAAACTGTACGCGGCACTCGGCACTGGCTACGATCACCAGGATGAGCCGAAGGACTTTGCCGGAGGTTTCGCTCTGGTCAAAAAGGAGCACTCTTCGGCCAAGCGGGCAATCAAGACCAAGGCTGACTGGACTCGTGTCTTCGCTGCATGGTGGACGGCTGTATGTTTCCTTTACCCACATCGGGCGGTCGAGCTCTCCGGCTACCTCAGGGTGGTTACAGATCTCTTCCGTGCTGTCCGGCATGATCCCATGGTCGCCATTCGATTCGACGCAGAGGCCAGGGATAAATACGCGAAGAGCCCATACCATATGGACAACCGCAACGAGCACAATCTTACGTTGTTGGCGCAGATGTTCCGTTCGCCAGCTTCTTCGGGGACTTCCTCGGCCGGGAAGCGTCCCGCTCCGGGAGGCCAGAAAGCTGGGTCGTCGAAGCGCGCTGGCACTGTTTGCGAGAATTGGAACCTTGGTTTCTGCCATGATCCGTGCGAGTACCGCCGTATGCATGGTACCTGTAGCGAGTGCGGGGATTCCCACAGAGCCAAAGACAACGACAGATGCCTTGCTGCGCTCCAAGCTAGGCGCAGAAAGAAGTCTGGCGGAGACCACGCAGCGGGCTCTTCAGGCGGCACTGGGGCCTAGGCCCATCCCATCCCCCTCGAGCGCTAAAAGGACGGCGTGGGAGGCATTTCCCGACGTTGACGATACCCATATGCCTAAATTCTGCCGCGGCTACCTTTGGTCTTCATCTCCACAGAATAATATATCTCCTGCTGCCCTGTACACCGAGACTGCTCCTCCACTGCCCTCGCCACCCGCTCATCTAATCAACAATCCTCTCTTCCAATCGTCGCTTCGTGCCTGAAGGATCACATCAAAGTCGATACATCCTTCAATGTGGACCGATTCGAGAATCTCTTAGCGGATCACCCCAACCAGCCCTTCGTGCGTTCGGTAATGACCGGGCTACGCGAGGGGTTTTGGCCGTTCCACGACGGCGAATACAAAGCCGAGCTCGAAGTCAAGAGCGAGAATTTTGTGTCTGATCCCGCTGATATCGATGCCATCCGTGCTTACCGCGACAAGGAAGTCAATGCTGCCCATTGGTCTGGCCCGTTACCAGACGACAAGCTTCTTCCCGGCATGAAGATGTCTCCCATGTTTGTCGTTTGGCAGAAAGAGAAACCGCGAGTCATCACCGACCATAAATCATCGGGTCTCAATGACGGCATTCCCAAGGCAGAAGGTCATGTTCGCTACGACGATATGCATGATTTTGGGCAGGCATTGCACGAAGCTCGGGTAGCAAATCCTACACGACAGATCGTCCTCTTCAAATCCGATGTCCAGGGCGCATTCCTTAATCTGCCAGCTCATCCCCTTTGGCAACTTCATCAGGTCGTGGAAGTGGACGGCGTCCTTCACATCGTTCGGCGCTTGGTGTTCGGCAATCGCGCGTCACCTCGCTGCTGGTGCGCAGTGTCCGGTCTCCTCTGCTGGATTGCTGTGCGCAAGCTCGGAATTATCGGCCTATTCGTCTATATGGACGACTTCTTTGGGTGGGATTTCCTCGATAATCTCATATTCTACCGGGGGAAACGTCGGCCACGCCGACAAGTTCTCCTTCTCATCATGTGGGAGTTTGTTGGATGCCCGTCGGAGGACAGAAAACAGGAGCACGGTGTCACCTTGAAGATCATCGGCTTCTGGCTCGACGCCACCCTGGGTAGCATTTCGCTCTCTCCTGAGTCCATCGCCGATATCATCGCCAAAGTGACCATCTTCATCTCTTGCCCGGATCGCCAGCTGCCCCTTCGTGATTGGCAGAAATTAGCGGGGCTTCTCAATTGGGCGCTCAATGTCTTGCCATGGGCGCGTCTGGCTCTCACAGAGCTTTATCGCAAAATGAAAGGCAAGGCCCACGCGAAGGCGAAAGTCTTCCTTAACCGTGAGGTCATTGACGACCTTACCTGGCTCTTGTCCGCCGTTCGCGACTGCATCGGTGTTCGCTTCGTCGACGCCATGATGTGGAATGACAGTGATGCCGACATAGTTATGTGGACGGACGCAAGTCTTCGTATAGGGCTGTCTTTCGTCTACTCGAACTTGGGCTTCGTTTACCAGTTGAAGGAGTGTCCTTCTACCATTAAAATCGACATCTTCTTCCTGGAGCTCGTCGCGATTCTCTGCGCCATTCATCACGCGGCATCATTACCCAACCCACCTCGCCGTTTGCTGATTTGGTCCGACAGCTTCGATTCCGTCTCTGTTCTGGCTTCGCTCGCGGCCAGGGAGTCCATCCATAACGGTGTCGTCCTCGCTATCGCCCGAATCATTCTCACGTCGGGCATTGACTTGCGAGTCCACCACATCGCAGGGAAGAAGAACATCAGAGCTGATCTTCTTTCCCGCTTCCTGCTCGAGGATTATCGACGGGAGTTTCCTTCAGACCGCGTCCGCTTCTTTGCTCCTCCGAGAGAGCTTCTGCTGGCGCGCTGGAGGGAGTGCCTTTGAGCGCGCTGGGGGCCCGCAGATGGATCTTGCCGACTTGGATCGCAGAACGGTCCATCTGCAGGTTACGTCCATCGAGCTTTCGACCGTCAAAGGCTACACAATTGGCGCGAGAGACTATATTTCATTCTGCAAATCACATTCTCTGTCTCTCGCTCCCACCCCCCAAACCCTCTCCCGTTACATTGCCTATACTTCGCAATTCATCGCCTCCGGTCCCAGCTATCTCACAGGAGCACGACATTTCCTGAAGGATCTTTATCCTGAGTGGGACGAGAGCCGGCTGATCCCCTCGTCCAGGCGACCATCCGCGGAGCGAGGAAGGATCGTGCCGACCCTGTCCGTCGCAAACTCCCGTTGCGCCCGCGCATCTCGATGCCTTCCTCCAGCTGGCCATTTGTAGTGGCCTCTACGACGACTTCTTGTTTGCAGTATTGCTCGCGTGCTGCTTCTACGGCTGCCATCGCTCAGGGGAGCTCGTCATCAAGAACGACAGGTCCTTGTTCGACTGGAGAAAGATAATCAAGCGGTCCTCGCTAATCTTTGTCGACAAGCGAGCACAATACCATCTGCCGTATCACAAGGGCGACCCATTCTATCGTGGTACGGATATCCTCTTCATGGAGCAAGAAATTGCTGACCCGGTATCCCTTCTCCACCAATACGTCGGCAAACGGGACGTCCTTCATGGGGCGCGTGCGGCTCTTTTCTTACGCGAGGACGGCTCCATTCCGACGTGATCGTGGTTTGACAAGAGATTCTTCGCCTTGCTCTCGCGAGAGTACGGCGGTCACTCACCTCGCGCCGGGGCGGCGACATTCTACGCCAGTCTTGGCCTGAGTGAGAGCGTCATCCAGGCTATCGGCCTCTGGTCCTCCGCGGCGTGGAAAATTTACATCCGGGACAATCCGACTATCCGTGCGGAGCAGCAGCTCGCCGTGTTGAGGCTTCGCCTCCACTAACCACAAAACCATCACATCCTCTACAGCTCGTCGCATCCATCATTTTCGACCACCACCTCCCCTCAACAGCATTCTCAGCTCTTTCTAGCCCATATCTCCGAGCCCAATCCATTCGGGGTCCGCTTCGGCGGACTTGCGTTGACTGCTACAACCACAGCGTTTTCGGAGCGCTGCAGAGGTTGAAGTAAAATTGGATTCCGAGGGTAGGGAGATTTTCCGGAGGCCTCTGCGCCAATCGGATACGGCACTCGCGGCTCCGCCGCGTCCATTCTATTTTGCACTGCCATCTCGGCACTAGCGGCTCCGCCGCGTCCATTCTATTTGGCAACCGCCATCTCGGCACTTGCGGCTCCGCCGCGTCCATTCTATTTGGCACCGCCATGCGGCTCCGCCGCGTCCATTCTATTTGGCACTGCATCTCCCCTATTTCCGGGTCAGTTGACCTCGTCGCCCCGTTTCAATCGCCATATCTCTGACTCGGTGCTATTGTTTTAGCGGAGGCCGAGTCGGAGGAGGTATATATATGGTGGTGAAATTCACCTTGTGCTGTTATCGGCTTCGCCTTTTACCACCCAGCACAAGGTAAGCGCTTCACGCTAGCAGCCACGGCGCTCCTCATTTTGCTCTCCAGATTTTGCGGTTCACCATCGGCTTCGCCGTCTTGAATTCACTACGCAAAATTTGGTCTCAGTAAGCGGCGCCGCCGGCTTTTACTTGAGCGTAGCAAAGCTAATATTTGCACCAGGCTTTCATAGCTTGTGCATTTTCCCGTCACCCCACCCTCCTCTCCCACGGACATTTTATGCTACTCAGTTTCTCTACTAGCTATGGCAAAAAGTGATGGACGCTGGGTCCCTTGATCACTGCCCAACAACTGGGACATATTTTTGGACAAAATAAAATACCAGATAGCACAGAAGGCTGAGGCGCACATTTTGGCCATATTGATGGCATCAAAATATTTTGATGTGCCAATGAACGAGCCAGATATGTGAAAATGCCATTTTTCAACTCTGTCAGATATTTTTTTACAAGAAATGTAAATCACCCATATTGTAGCCCTAGATGTGCTGTTCCATTTGACACTTTGAATTTTGTAAAAAATATACAGGCAATAATGAGATATTTGTGCTGCAAAAGTGGTATTTTGGCTTGATTTGGGCAAGTTTGAGCAAATTTTGGTGATTTTGGTCACTTTGCGACCCGGATATCTCGATGTTGCCTGTATATTTTTACACAATTCAAAGTGTCAGATGGCACAGCACATCTAGGGCTACAATATGGGTGATTTACATTTCTTGTAAAAAAATATCTGACAGAGTTGAAAAAATGGCATTTTCACATATCTGGCTCGTTCATTGGCACATCAAAATATTTTGATGCCATCAATATGGCCAAAATGTGCGCCTCAGCCTTCTGTGCTATCTGGCATTTTATTCTGTCCAAAAATATGTCCCAGTTGTTGAGCAGTGACCAAAGACCCAGCGTCCATCACTTTTTGCCATAGCGAGTAAATACTACGATACCATTTTCTTATGTACTTGTAAAGCCCATATCTCCGAGCCCAATCCATTCGGGGGTCCGCTTCGGCGGACTTGCGTTGACTGCTACAACCACAGCGTTTTCGGAGCGCTGCAGAGGCAAGCACAGTAACCAAAGCGCTACAAAGGAAACCGAGGAGACAGTTCAGCCCTCAGCCCTGTGTGAAAGCCTCCCGTTTGGGAACGCCCTGAGTTAGCCGATGGGTGGGCCAAACGGGCTTGCGCCCCTTAGCGGAGTTTGAATTTGGGTGTAGCGGGCGGGCGGGGCGTGGGCTTGTGGCGTGGTTGACTTGCGCTCGGCTAGACTAAGATTCCTCACTATATGTATATTGTATTTTTCACAATATCTGTGCTTCTACAACCTTTCGTGTCTTCATCATTGTGCATGAACCTCAGGATCAACCCTGTCACCGCCACTGACAGCGTCCGCCAATGTTGAACCAAAATCGGAATTTGAGTTGAATTCACGACAACAGGTATGTTCTGGAAACTATTTGGTACCCCGCAAGCGAAGGCGATGTCCCCCACACCTTATCCTTCGTTGGTGGCGGCCGCAGATTTTGTTTTGTTTACCTTTTTTCGGGTGTTTGGCGGGTTTTCCTTCACCCTCGATCTCGACGTCTGCTTTTCCGCTTCAAGACGACTGAAATCGGAGTTGTCGGGGTGACGATCGATTCTCCCCGCGCGTCGTAAAGTAGGGGGTCGAAAATCTGGGTGATAGAAGATGTGAGCCTTGTTGAAAATCAACATTTGTTTGAGCAGGGTCATCGCTCTTGACTTTTCGGAGTGGGGTCGCTGCAAACATGGTCTGTAGTGGCCTTGGGACCATCAGTTGGACAAGGAACCACGCGATCGGCCCAATAGTCCATCAAAATGTCGCCGTTGAGGTCCAACATGGACTACCAGGAGCGTCCCATTCAGTAGGTTCAACCGTAGTTAGTCAGTGAAAATGGTTGTTAGAACGGCAGCTTTAAATTGTAAAGTCATACAGCTTCAAAGATGCCTGCAGTTTTCAAAAGGAATGGTTAAAATATCCTTTCAGCATTTGTTGGATTATTAATCAAGCCGATGCGCTGATGCGCCTTCGGTTCGGATCATGAGTAAGCGCCTCAGGCGCTCTTGTTCTAGTTGATTCTGCCCGTGTACTCTGACTCACTGGCTTACTGATATTTCACTAATACTTAGAACCTTCTAGCACTTCTTGTAGAGTATAAAAGCTCTTGTATTTTAGCTACTATGCATTATGACCCAGTCAACTGTATATCCAAAGAAATTTAGTCCGGAAACCGTATTGGCCTTCGTAAATCAGTAGTGATCGGAATATTGAAGGGGACAGAGGGAAAGCAAAAATGGGCAAACTGCCGCCAACAGCTACGGAGGATTTATTCGAGAAAATCGGGGAGGGGGGGGGGGAGGGGGGGGGGGGAACCAGCGGAGTCCCAAACCAAAGATTGAAGTCGCCAAGCGAGCCAAGTGGGATAGAGGATGGTATCGAGCCACATTTACTTCGGGATTGAGTCGGGACGCCCAAACACCACATGCTGCTGCATCGGGGGTCGGGAGTCTCCAATGGGAGGCGTGAAATCACCGCAGATTCCAACCCGACGGTTTCGGTACGAAAGCAAGATGCCACTGAAACCATGACTTACATTGTACAGGAATCATTTATACCGTGGACTAGTACCTAGAAGGAGGGTGACGACGCAATGTGGTGATCATGTGGAATGGAGGTGGTGGACAGCTAAAATTCCAGGTGAAATTTCCAGCCGACATCAACCTGGCACCTAACTGAGACCAGGTGACAGAAAATGTAGTACAACTTAGGGATTCAATCCATCTTTTCTGACTTCTGTTATTGAATCAACCCAGTTCAAATCAAGACTCAAAAATTAAAAATCAAGATAGTCGAAATTTTTAGATGTATTGATCCGATTTAGGTAATAGATGTATTATTTGTAGTTAATGAAAAAGGATTAAAAGAGGAGAACGGTGGACGATACGACTACTGATACATAGGAGGAACACCAACGAAGGTTAGAAAGACAAAAAAAGCAATCGCTTTCACATATGACTCTACTGCGGTTCACACGCCAGAATCAGTGTGGATGTGACGTTTCCGTCCTAATCTAGCACTTGGCAGACGCCGCTTCCTTGCTCTCCTTCTGAACGGCGGGCTGGGCGGGGCTGGGCGGGGAGAAGGATAGGAGGAGGGAAGAGGAGGGAGGAGGGAGCCGGAAGCGCTGCTGGCAGAGGGGTGGCGCGCGAGAGGTGCGAGGGCCGTGGGGACTGCTGGGTAAAGATTTGAGGGACGTGAACCTCGCATGGACAGCCTCCACTACGTCCATGGCCTCTTCGGCCGGTGCTTATCGAAGTCTGAGACAGTGAAAAGTCCATATCATACTCCTTGCTTCTCGGTGCAATACGAGTTCAGAAGTGGAAAAGTGCAGGCAGTTGAAACACATTCGAATCAGAGTATGAGTAATGCCCTTGAGCATTAGTTTTCACTTTCAAAGTACTCCAGAGACTCCGTGAGCGACTCGCACAAGGTCTAACAACAAGGATCACTACTGCGACTAGGTACGTACATCCAGTCTCAAGATTTCAATGGCTCAGCGCCATCAATATTTCAATATTGCGCCCCGCCTTCCTTCACCAGACGTAACTTCTGGGATTTCATATCCAGCGGCAGACCCGCAACATGCCCATCCCTTGATCTGCGACAGCATCGCCGTGAATATGCGGCGCAGCATGCTCCCTTTCTTCGACTGCCGTGCATTCAAATTTCTCTCTATGTAGCTCCCGCCATTGTATACCCGGCCATCCGGAGTATAGGCGGGTGCCGGGTGCCTGCGTAAGGTTTTCATTTAGCTTTCTTCTCTGAGAGTGTATGTGGGCGTGGTACTCACTCCTTCTCCGCATAGGCTGTACATTCATACTGTCGTCCCTCTCAATGTAGGCCGGACATTCTTCGTAACTGAACAACTATCGTCCCGCTTAATTGAGGCTGGACATTCTGAGCAACGATCGTCGGCCGGACTCCCCACTCTCACGAAAGCTACCAGTAGAACAGGTCAGACAATTTGGTGCGTCACAACAGTCCGCCCACATTTTCGATCTTCAATGGCGAGCGGGAAGCGCATGTACGAGCCGTCGGCCCACCGAAGGAGTGTGGAGTACTGGGTCTGCTGTCCAGGTTCCGCAAGCCCTATCCGACCGTACCAATGGACCAGTCAAAGTATGGGCGGGTGCTTGGGTTTATGAATCGATAGTACGAAGTGGGGGAGGGGAACTGAGGGGTCATGTTTATAACTGTGGTCTTCGCGGGTCTGGACTCCTTATATATGTAGTCATCTTCGGTGGCTGTACCTATCGGTGGGCGCAGTTCCTGGGGTTTGGCCGGACCGAACCTCCCAAATCCGAGCAGCTCGAACATTTACTATCTAGGATGGCAAATACTGTATATTACCTTCAATTCGACAGTCACGCGTCGCACACCGCGTCAGTCGTGCCAAAAGCGGGGTGGAGAGCCTTAAAGAAGAACAAGAGGTGAGCGGCATGGTCCGTAATTGCAGCTACTTTGGCGCCTTCGAGGAAGGGTTGGAATTTGATGAGTGCCTCCTTCAGCGCCAGTGCCTCGCGCTCCGTTGGTGAGTAATTCCGTTCTGGCGCTTTCAACACTCAGGACCAGTACGCAATGACTCTTTCCACATAGACCATTGTGTCCTCAAACTCGGATGCCCATTCCACCGGCGGAGGCATATCATCGAAACCTTTCATTGGATAAACCAACTCAGGTACGCGCTGTTTTCCGTCGAATGCCCTTTTCAACTGTTCATAGGCTTTTGTGCCCCGAAGGTCGCGGATTTGATTGGCTGCACTTGCTGCAAGATGCCTGCCACTCCGTAATTGCAGGCGTCCGAATAGACTCGATATGGCCGCCCAGGCATCGCGTACCCCCGCACCGGTGCGTTTGTTAAGACCAATTTCGCTAACTCGAATGCTTTTCGATGCAAATCGGTCCATTGCCAAGGTGTTCCCTTTTTCAGAAACTAGAATAAGGGATGCGCAATCCAGGCATAGAAGGGAATATAACCCGAGAAGTACACCATCATGCCGAGGAAGGTCTGGAGTTCTGACGTGTTCCTAGGTTCCTCGAGTTGTTGAATCGCCTCCACCTTTGGCAACCGGCACAAAAATATAACAGATCACTGGGAAATCTTTAACAGTTACCTGCGACTCGCCTGACTCGAACGGACTCTGTGTTTGGGACAAGCAATCTCAGCATCCTTTCTGCAAGTTTGGTCGGCCCAGGGCTCGACAGCCACTCTCTCCTGTTTATAAGCCTTCTCCCGCACATCATTCCTTATAAGAAAGCATAAGGTACCTGAACGACAAACAGACGCTGGCGTTCCTATTACTAGCGGACAAGGTAGGCATGCAACTAGAATCAGAGGAGCTCATGAAGCCTCTGAGAATGCTGGTGACTGGCCTAGGAGGAACTGGCAAATCACGAATTTTCGACGCGTGGACAAAATTCCATGCGCTGGTTCAAGCGTCAGACAAGCTCCGACTGACTGGACCCACCGGAGTGGTGGCCAGCGATATAGGCGGATTGACAACCCATTCCGAGCTTTCTTTGTGCGTAAAACGCGACTTCATGAAGGCCAACACCCAAACGGCAGAAAACTGTGTCAGGCACTGGAACAGAGACTTGCAGGCGTAGAAACGTTCATTATAGAAGAGATATACTTCCTTGGCACAGGTGACATGAGTGTAAGGTAGCGGACAGACAAACGCGGTTGTCCCACGTGATCTCGCGTGACATGACCATACTGGGGTTTTTCATTCAAATCGACAGTCACGCGTCACGCACTCCCCTGTCGAGGACGAATTTTGGTCGTGGTCACGCGTCACGGAGGGGTTTGTCGAACCCTTTGAGGCATGTCACCTGCCCCCCCCCCCAGTGGCAAAAAAAGGTAAATTTTCCATGGAGCTGTCGAAATTTTGGAGGTGTCACGCAGAAATTCGGCTGCTGTCGAAATGTCGAACCGGTAAATCAGGTCACGCATCACACCCCCTAGGCGGCGTGTGGCTGGCGTATACCTTATGTTGCGTGACACGGCCAAATCAGGCCATAAATCCGAGATGCCTCTGGTGGACTGGGAAGAAAAAGAGCTTGAGGGAATACCTAGAGTGGTGGGGTTTTAAATATTAGTAGATAATACTCATGAACCTTTGCAGAAGTGGATTGGATTATGCTACGTAACGAAGCCTACATTATAAACAGTGAGGATCGCTTTCGGTGTTATATCCCAATTTGGAGGGCCCTTCACATGTCTATGTACCGGATCAGGCTGTTGTGTGGGGTAAAATTTTCATTTCAGAAAAAACGGAGGTGGTTTGACCGTGGGAAAAAAAGCGCGAAATCTCAGCCAAAAATTTCAAAAGTAAGTGTACCTCACTGGCCAAATTTCACAATAGGGACAGGCATTTTGACTATATCGAGTAAATAAAGTAACCCATTGAGAGATTGGAGCCCAGAGGAGGGATCTCAAGTGATTTTTGTGGATGCCGAGGGCTGAAAGGGAATGGCATAGCCACCGGCTAACATCGGCTATCACCGGCTATGACCCGGCCCGCCATCAAAAGCGCGAAATCACTGCCGGAAAACAATAATTTTGGAATTTCAAACTTCTGCTCCGGGGGATCTGTAGAGGACCTTCCTACCGTGCTTTTTACACACTTCAATCATAAATTAAGAAACTTTTGAGTCACTAGTAACAATTTCCAAATTGGGACTCAAACTTGTCACGAAGTTCTGTCTGCTACCATACTCGGAACGATCGCCATACACCTGCATTGCATTAACTCACTCAGAGCACGCTCCCGGCCTCCCATTCCCGCAACTAATCATACGCCCTGTCAAATGTACATACCTCTAGTGCCACATGGGCCCCCAGGGGCCCGCGCGCGCTCTAATAGAGTTGAAATGAAATAAAGTGGTGGCCACCGTTGTTACTCTATTCGCAGTAACCCTACAAACTTTGTTTAAGCACCCTGCGTCTCGACGTAAAATCGGTTCAAGCAATGATTTACTTAATATACCTTTAATCATGGTTCAAACAGTGTTGAAAGATGGAGCAAAACGAACGCAGGGGGTGTGGTGTTCGAACACACATCAGCCAAGAATTGAATACATAAACTTTCAGGAAGGTTCCAACTGAGCCAAAATAGCATTGATGGCAGTCTGCGCAAATGCGTGAAACACCGCAGAAACAGATAAGGTTACTGTTTCAAAGTCCAAGCCCATCACACCTTGAGCAATAGTGATATTTAAGCAGTTCAAGGTCAGTTCAGAAGTCTATCAAATGCTAGTTACCTTCAATTCATCCAAAACATCCAAAATTCCATGGGGGCATCAGTTTGTTTTTCATTTGTAGTCAGTAACTCGGGCGTCAAGTTGTTGAATTTCCTTGTCTGAGTTGCGGGGGTTACATACACAAAGGCACCGAAGTATTGCAAGTGCTTCGCTCTGCTCTCTTTCAATCCGGTGCGTCTTCCATGAGTTGGTGGATCAGGCGGAAAAAAAGTGACATGAGCTATCAGAACCCATACGCAGTGTTTCTACGTGTTGTTCGGGTTTTTAACTTTTTGACGTTGAAGAAGCGGGCTGGATGCATGGGATAGACTCGGTTCTACCCCCGTCGTCCCGGCGGCAACCTACTTGTATGGTGCCCGAGATGCCCGAAACCACTGCGTGTTAGTTGGCATTGTGCCGGCAAAACGTGGCATTTTATGGAGACCTATTTCCTTCGGTTTGAATTCGAGGTGATGGCCAGCGCGATTCTGAACGAAATCGTCTCCTCCGATTTCCTCCTGTTGGCCTTTTCCTCAATTCAGGAGCTTGGGAGTTCTTCATTCTTGATAGCGGCGGTGCTGTATTTCGGCCGGGCCGACTCAATAGCGTCGGGAATCCCCGCAACACAGTGCGTGTTATTTGGCATTGTGCCGACAAAATGTGACATTTTATGGAGAGCAATTTCCTCGGTTTGAATTTGAGGTGAGAGCCAGCGCGATTCTGAATAAGACTGTCTCCTCCGATTTCCTCTTGCGGGCCTAGTCATTAATCCAGGCGCTTGGCAGCTCTTCATTCTTGACAGAGGCGGTGCTGTATTTCGGCCGGGCCGACTCAATAGCGTCGGGAATTCTCGTCAAAAAACACTTCCAGCAAAGAAAGATTCGGTGTAAAGCCGCTGGGTCCCCTTAAAATCTGAGAAGCTCATGTCCTCCGGATTCTCAATGTGAATCATTTGGTCCTACTTCCGAAGGAAACGGTTGATATTTGAGGCCAGAACGGCCGATCTCGGCAAAACAGCCCTAATCCGTCGCTGTTTCCCTCCACTCTGTCTTGTAACCGAGTGAAATGTATCAGCCCTTTACCTCGGGATTATGGCACATTGGAATTTAACGTCAGAATACTGTACTATTACAATAAATTCGTCAGTCACGCGTCAAACCTCAAAATTCTGACCTCGGCAATTATTTTTTGTCGATTGCTGTGATTTCCTCAAGAGGGCCTGCGGATTTCTTACTTCGACCGGCTCGAAACGATTGAATTGATGCGAAGGATATTTGTCCACAATCAAATTAACACGACTTAGGCGCGTAAGAGACGCCTGCACTGGATGTCGCGACTCGAAACAGATATCCCTCCAAGGACGATTTGCCAAAAGGGTGGTCGCTCTGATGTGGCTTCTCTGGACCTCAGACTATAGTCTACTAAAAACAACTGCATTCACGATTCAAATTCAACTACGCCATATCCAAAGTGAACAAAGTATGCACATACTGTGGAAATGGTTTAGTCGCGACCACTGTACTAAGCAGTTTTCCAACATGTTCTTACCTTTCACTGTCGGACCAAAAGATTTTGATAGACCCCGCCGTTACACCAGTTCAGAGGAGTAGCATATGAGGAGAGGTACATTTCTTGTGTGTTTTGGAGGGACAAACAGAAGGCCTCCCAGCAGCGCCGATGAAAACAACAGTGGTATCTCCGGCCTGTCGAAGGTCATGGAGAGTTCTCATTCTCCTGCTCGGAATTAGAGACGGTCTTGATCCAGGCTTCAATCCGTGCATCAAACTGCCCTGGGTTGAGTATACGTGCATGTTAGACCGGTGACCGTCTGTCTATGAAACTGTTGTCTATCGATAAGCTTGCTTCCATAGACAGGCTGGATTCGAGCCTATGTGCATGTAAAAATACTGTTTTGAGGTCTTTTCTTGGCCCGGAATTTTATATCTTCTAACGGGGACCTCTCCAAAAACATTGCATGCTCTCGACCATGCCTACATCGCGCCAGTATTCGGTTTGGCGCAGGGTGCAAGGATAGTCCCACTCCATAATTCCCTATGCCCGAGAGCGGCATGTAATTTCTGATGTCTCTACCACATGGACAACCCTTGGTGAATTCTCCTCAGTGCTGGTCGCAATCTGTCAGCGTATTTCTGCCGAATACGGGTAATCTGCTCAAAGTACGAAACCACCATAATGTCTTTCGAGAGAATTCTCATGCAGTGTGTGGCAGTTTTATTTCCTAATTAATTCTTATGGACTCCTCGGTACATTTGGTTTATGCCCCACCTCTCGTCCACAAGACCATTGTTGTCTCAATCCGTCCTTTGGGTTAAACCTCGAATTATTGCCATAGAAAACAAAATTGCCGGCCCGAAACGATGGATGTGTCCCGGTGCATGTGGAAGTACGTGTAGTTTGAACTTCTTGATGATTCGAGTCGGGTCTATGATGGCCCATCGGTCAAGTACATTATCCACTAGGATCTGTAGATCCGCCTGCAATAAATTATTCGGTCACCATTGGGAATACAGAAGACCAGAAGCAAATAAACCAGATATGTATTCATGTCTTTAATTAAAGCATCAGGCTTTTCAAAATGCCAGCCCTTTGAATGCGCCTTTATTGCGCCAGGTCACGCTTTTCAAAATGGCAGCCATTTGAATGCAGCTCTATTGCATCAGGTCATGAGGCTTTTCAAAATGCCAGCCATTTGAATGCACCTCTATTGCACCAGGTCACACTTTTCAAAATGCCAGCTGTTTGAATGCACCTCTATTGCACCAGGTCATGCTTTTCAAAATGCCTGCCATTTTAATGTGCCTCTATTGCACCAGGTCACGCTTTTCAAAATGCGAGCCATTTGAATGCAGCTATATTGTGTCAGGTCATGCTTTTCAAATGCCCACAATTTGAATGCACCTCTATTGCACCACCATCAGCATGGAAGCTAAGACTGCCGGAGACAGATGGGCGTCATCCCGTCTTCAATGAGTTGCTATTGTCGCCGTATGTGGAACCCCCACCACACCGAAGGGAGGAGCGGCCAGCGCCGCAGATCATCGGAGGAGAGGAGGAGTACGAAGTGGAGGAGATTATAAACCACAGAAAACGCGGACGGGGTTATCAATACCTCATAAAATGGAAAAATTACCCATTGAATGAACGCACATGGGAACCAGCACGGCACCTTGTACCAAGGGCGAAGAAAATCCTTGATAAATATCAGAAGGAACACAATATTCGCATTCGATCGTTGCCGGTTTTCGCTGCGGGACACTGGGATAAGTTGATCCACCGGTACAAAACAAAGGAGGAGGATGTCTCTCGGCCGTATCTAAAGAAAAAATTATTTATTCCCGAAACCGGAGTATTCACCAACATCGACGAGGACGCCGATCCTAGACGGGGGGTAGCCTTTTATTCATTCATTTTCACGACGTTCATACCACATCCTTCACTCCCTGTTCATCTTACCGAGCAGTGGATTGAGGTGTTGTCTGTGACAGGTCCTTATGTGTAGTTCCTATTGAGCAGATTCAAGAAAAAACAAATTTTGACATAGTAGAAAGCCCAACAAGTTTTTCCCTTTTTTTGAGTTCCTTTCCACTTTTAACATCTGCTGGCGCAGTTTCCAAAAAAAAATGCACACAACATTTGGCCGCTGCACAGCCACCGCTTAACCGGCCCGTGACCCGGACCGGCCCATCCGTGACGTATCAGGACCCACGGTTGTATCCCAATTTGGATTGATCACCGGCATTGATGGCAGGGAGTGCACCTATATGTGCTGGGGAGGAAATATGCCCTGTTTCCACTCCAAACAACATCTATGTGAGCATATTACATTGTAAGGGAGGCTTAGAGACACTGACACTTTCCCACCTGTATTTTTTCGGAACCTCATTGACCGTTGATGGCTGATCCCATCAAGATTACCTAAGGTGCTGGATTCCCACGCCCTCTATCTTAATATGTCAACATTTGCAAAGATTTGTGCCGCCCGCGCAGCGCAGCGTAAGTTCCGTTGCACTGCGAGCAAATTGGCTTCCCACTTCAACCCATAAGCGCTCGATTGGGGTATCATGGGTCGAACTGCGTGGGGTCAGGTCCAAGACGGAAATTCAAATGCTTATAACTTACGTTCCCCAAAGGAAAGAACCCCAATTCGGGCCTCGGTACTTTATCATCCAGACAGCCACCTCAATATTTTCTCCGCCCCGATCACCACGACCTCGTGATGGGGCACTGAAGTTGTTCACGGCATCGAGGAAAATGTCAAGCACAGTTGCAGCCTTGTTATTTGTACTGGCTCTCAACCCGACAACCTGTATGGTGCCTCTCACTTAGTCAGCGCTACTATTGTACAAGGGATTTATCTCGGTCAGAAAAAATCGGATTTTTAATCCCTCTTGCAGAAATGCTCCTCTCAATGCTAGCTACACTTTGTAGTCTCGTGACCAGACTCTTATGACATCCCAAAGGGAACCCTGTCATAAGAGTCTGGAACAATCACCGGCCACGTAACCGTACTATGGCTCTATCAAATTGATGGAGCTTTCCCACGGTCTTGCCTCATGCTCGGCGCGTGGTTTGAGCGTGTTTCTGTATACTCATGTCCTCCGCATGTTCGTAAATATTAAAGAACACCCCTGTATACTTCAGAAGGCCACCCAAGGCTCTCATGGATCCTAATTCGCCACCCAGAGCCCGAAACTACCCAGTTCGACCAAGTTATTATACCGGATTGGGTTCAGATGACTTTCCAATGGATGATATTGATGCTGCGACCACTGTTGGGGCAACATCTAGCCCCCCAGATCCACGCTTCAGGGATATAGCTCTTCCTGCTGTCCCCTTCCTGGAGCTCCAGGACCATGATTTTGGAGATTCAGATTCAGATGCTGACTATGGTGCCGACTCTCGGGCTCCAAAGCTATCAAACACCAAGAAAACTCGAGCCGTGCTCGAATTTATGCGGAAAATTAACAAATTCTCACTCCGCATTTTTCTTGAAGAGCTCTTTACATCTGAAGACGGGCCAATAAAGAACATCACAAATAAATACCTTGGACAAAATGGTTACTCCCATCTTCTGGATCTTGTTTTTACAGATAGGGTCTTACAAGACACCTCTGTTGCAGCATGGATAATGTCAAAGGCCACAGATCTGTGTGTCAAAGAAGCTAGCCGCCCTAACTGATACTGCTCGTAAAGGAATTTTTTTTGAAGAGGCCAAACAACTTCGCCTACCAGCCTCTTCAGTCAAGATTGAATGCTTGCGTACTTTCTCAATTCCAGCCCTGCTTGGAATATATGAAAGTGCAACTCCTCATCTCCAGGCTCTCTTGAAAGCTGTTATTGGCAAAAAAAACAACAGATTCAGAGGAAGACCTAGTTCAGAGGCGGCAACGAAACCCGGACATGGTAAGGTTTGATCCATTTCTAGGTCATTAATATCTGACCAAGATTATTATTAAGGGACGCACAATGATCACATCCATGCTCTTGAACTTGCGTAGTAGAGAAACAAACCTTCATCTTGCGATGAACTCCTTACTTCTTTGGGACGGTGGAGTTGCTAAGCAAGTTGTTCAAACTCTGAATCATTATGCTTTCTGCACATCATCACTCTCTTTATAAAATTAAGCCTCTCTGTCTGTCTGAAGCCGTATCTCCATATGGTTAAATTACACAGCATGACCAAAACACGGCAGATTAGCGCCAACCAACGGCAAGCGGAAATCAATCACCGCTTACATGCCGAGCTGCCAGAAGTGATCCTCTATCTGTCCGAAGCCGTATCTCCGTATGGTTAAATTACGCAGCATGACCAAAACACTAGCGCCAACCAACGGCAAGCGGAAATCAATCACCGCTTACATGCCGAGCTGCCAGAAGTGATGGCTCCACTCTGTCTGTCTGAAGCCGTATCTCCGTATAGTTAAATTACACAGCATGACCAAAGCACAGCAGCTTAGCACCAACCAACAGCATGCAGAAATCAATCATTATATTTAGCTGCACTTGCATGCCGATCTGCAGAACTGTTTGATGGGCCATGATGGCCGGCTCAATGATTGAAATGCCGCTTTTTGCGGATTAATTCTTTTGGAACTTATTTATTTATAGATTGTTTGCTCTCCTCGGTTTCGCATGTATTCATTCACTAGAGTTGGCAGTTAGAGCTGATGTTTACTCTAGCTTTACCATATCTGCAGATTGCGAAACCTTTCAAATACAAAAAGTCACAAACAAGGTAAGCAAATGGGAGCCGGCGCGAAGCGCCGGCGACCGCTTGTATAATTATCAATCCAAGGCTGTTGGCGCCATTTCAAAGGATGGAACCTATTTGGCACGGTGTGTTGCCAATAATCCAACCAAAATGTCCCTCTTACCTTATGATAACTTCAACTGGGTCGAGAAGGCTTGGGAACCTTTGGGATGTCATAAGAGTCTGGTCACGAGACTATACACTTTGGCAAGAGGGATTTTGCTCAAAATGAAAACTGAGGGAGATAAATGATTTCTGACTGAGGAAATTGGCCACTTACAACGAATGGCACCAGGAAGGAGCTAGCAAGACATG
The DNA here is from genome assembly GCA_029378375.1 of Mycena olivaceomarginata. Classification (NCBI taxonomy): domain Eukaryota; kingdom Fungi; phylum Basidiomycota; class Agaricomycetes; order Agaricales; family Mycenaceae; genus Mycena; species Mycena olivaceomarginata. The sequence goes on along the minus strand of JARKIC010000023.1, from coordinate 123,464 downwards.
ATTCACCATTTTTGGGGGCCCTGCGCGCGCCCGCGCTGGGCTTCAAGATCTTTCTCAGAAAAATCATCCAAGAAGTCAAGACCACCCCAGTTGCGAGGATCGGGTCCCTTTCCCATCTTACGGGATGGACCTTCGCCAGTGGGGATGGCAGGACTCAGTCGAACAAGATCTTCAACGGAATTATTGTCCACAATCACGGAGGGATTGACCTTGCTGCTGTGGCGGGACTTGTTGAAGCCATGCTCAAATTTATTCAGCTCATGCTCAACACTGCGACGGTTCGCCGCAGCGATGGCATGTCCAGCCATCGCCTGGTAGCGACGAGCAAGGGAGATTAAATCATCCCGACTCATCGCACGGGTAGCGCGGGCCACTGTATCGTCCGTGGAGCCGGACACAATCTCATCAGCATGTGGATTACCATCATTCCTAATTGATGGAATGGATTGCGTGCTGTGCGTACGCGCGGTCCTCCTAGTTACGGGGGGTCCAGTGAAACTTGCGAAAACAGGGAAAAAAAAAAAAAAACAGACCGCGCCTGTTGTACCGCAAAGAGCTGTAATCTAGAAAATTTGGACATCTGTTCTGCATTCATGTAAAACAGCGTCCGATACCAACGCACCTGACTAAATGTTTTGCCAACTTGAGTTCGACGCTCTGTGGACCAACCCGCCCGCCCTCGACCCATTTTGTGATGCGCCAGCTTCCCGAGCCCGCCCCCGACCCCGTCGTCTATGTTCATAATGTCCTGCCAAAAAATAACGTGACATAAGCTAAAACAGCGTCCGATACCAACGCACCTGGCTAAATGTTTTGCCATCTTGAGTTCGACGCTCTGTGGACCAACCCGCCCGCCCTCGACCCATTTTGTGATGCGCCAGCTTTATAAGCTTCCCGAGCCCGACCCCGACCCCGTCGTCTATGTTCATAATATCCTGCCAAAAAATAACGTGACATAAGCTCTGTGTGCTGAGATTCACGTAACAATATAAATCACGTTCAGAGCTTGCTTTTATGGGCTTTTGATGTCCGTATTGACACTCGTGTCAGGGGCTAAAGGCAAACTAAGGGATTGCTAATTAAATCAAAACTGAGTGAGCAAAGATAAGTTTCCGGGCCGATTTGGCCACAAGCGGGGATTATATTAGGGGAAGTCAAAGTTGAATTCCAAGGCCGTTCTGCGGCCGATTCAGACATCGATTCTGAGGCCGATTCTCAGACGAGAATTGGTGCAAATCGAGAATAGCTCAGAATCGGTGTTGCAACTCCCGAGCAGGAACTGCATCAGAATTGGTCCATAATCACCCTAACCCTAGATATCTCCTCAAATCAAACTACAATCGCATGGAAAATCGCAATGCCGCGAAACGGTGAGAATCGGGTTGGTCAAAGCTGAGGCCCATTCTTGATTGATTCTGGAAACAGAATCGGTCGTGAATCGGAGCCAGAATCGGCCCATCTGCTGCAACTTTGACTTCCCCTATTGAATAAAGCTTCGTTTGAGCTGTCAGGAGGTGTTTGCCAGCCGCGTAGTTCAGCCGGAAGATTATCTAACGAGACGTGCAAATCCTGTGCTATTTCCCCATATGTCTTCGCTCCTTTGCTGTTTCTCTGCCGTTTATGTAAGTGATTTCATCCCTTAGTTTTTCTGGCATCTGCTTCCTAACCCACTTCAACCTGGTTAAATTACCACTACCAATGTAACTCTCCAGGCAAATTTCCCATTGGATAAAATGCTAGTTTTCATCTGCCGGAGCGAAGCGGAGTCGATTCTTGTCCTATATTAACCACTACGCGCCAGAACAAACCGAGCCAGCACGGCTCTTGATGTTTTTCTCGACGCAGTTGGCGAGTATGGACCCCCCTCCCGCTGTCGCGGCGACCGCGGAGCCGAGAACAAGAAAGTTTCAGTCCATATGATTTTGAAGTGCGGTTTAGGTCGTGGATCCATCATAGGGGGCTCGTAAGTTTTCTTTGGTCATTCATTAACCATGCTGATGTTGAATTGGGACGTTCAGCTCCACCAACAACACACGCATCGAGAGGCTCTGGGTTGAAGTCGGCTCGCAATTTGCGCGCCGGTGGAGAGCCTTTTTTTAAGGCCTTGAGGCCCTCTACAAGCTCGATAGAAGCAATCCGCAGCTTCTGGATTTCTTGTTTCTGGATTTGATCAATGCCGACTGCGCCAGTTTTCGCACAGAACGGAACTGCCATCCGATTTCGGGCAAGGGTCACAGAACCCGGAGGTAAGAATATTTATTGAGTGCAAATTACGGACGCTCACATCTGAGCGTAGGACATGTGTTTTATGGGCAATAGAGATGCATTCAAATGTCCGGCATTTTGAAAAACATGACCTGGGGCAATAGAGATGCATTCAAATGGCTGACATTTTGAAAAGCGTGACCTGAGGCAATAGAGATGCATTCAAATGGCCGGCATTTTGAAAAGCGTGATCTGGGGCAATAGAGATGCATTCAAATGACTGGCATTTTGAAAAGCGTGACCTGAGGCAATAGAGATGCATTCAAATGGCTGGCATTTTGAAAAGCGTGACCTGGCGCAATAGAGGTGCATTCAAAGGGCTGGCATTGAAAAGCATGACCTGGTGCATTCAAATGACAGGCATTTTGAAAAGCGTGACCTGTGCAATAGAGGTGCATTTACCGAACGCTGATGCACCGCCACACGGCAAACACCGAGACATAGTTTTGCGTGAAAAGAACAATAACGGCCACATTTTGCAGAGGCAGAATAACTTGAAATACAAATTACAACACACTTTCCCTCTTAGCCCTTGTTGGTAGGACTGCTGCGGGGACTACTCGGGGACTGGGAAATGGAGGATGCCGAACTTTGTCGCTTAAACGATCCCGAATTTAATAAATGATGCCGAATTTTAATGCACTCTGGCACGACAGACCATCAATCTAGAACTCACTATCACATACCTGAATATACTACAGAACTTGGTTGTACAATGTTCGCTGTACTGACCTGTGAATGATTGCTTAGCACAGTGGTTATGCTCTTTTGTTTTTGATGTTTCTGCGCGCAGGTCAATGGTTCAATTCCCACACCAGGGTGTTTTGGACATCAATGTTTTGAACCCTGATTTTTGGTATACACTCGAGGTCAGCAAGAACCAGCACCGGGGTACGGTAATCCCGATGCCAACAGATTCAGACCAAGAAAATGCGCCAGAAAAAGAAAAAAAAAGGTTTGGATTTCTAGCCGGGCCCTTCACCCCAAGGGACCAAACAGTAGCCGAGTGAAGATATCTGTTTACCGAATGATCTTACCATGCACTACAAAACTATCTACAGTCGAACCCGTGCACGGGGATAATCTGGAGCGAGGTTGGTTGGTTTCGTTCTTTTGAACTCATCAGGTGGGCCACACAGCCCACAACCAACCGGATCTATCATGCAAACAATTGGCCAAATTGTTCCAGCGATAGCGCCACGACAGGGGCAAGACAACTGGCCAGGTTGCACTGCCACCATCAAGGCCTTCTCAATTGGCCAGAAAGAATTTGTGACTGGCCAGGCCACATTTCAATCTGTCCCCCAGAACCCAAACTGAGGTCGTAGCTTGCCAGGCCACGATCTCAATGCCCCCAGAACCCAAACGGAGGTCGCAGGTTGCCAGGCTACGACCTCAATGCCCCCAGGACCCAAACTGAGGTCGTAGCTTGCCAGGCCACGATCTCAATGCCCCAGAACCCAAACGGAGGTCGCAGGTTGCCAGGCTACGATCTCAATGCCCCCAGCACCCAAACTGAGGTCGTAGCTTGCCAGGCCACGATCTCAATGCCCCAGAACCCAAACGGAGGTCGCAGGTTGCCAGGCTATGACCTCAATGCCCCCAGGACCCAAACTGAGGTCGTAGCTTGCCAGGCCACGATCTCAATGCCCCAGAGCCCAAAAAGGGGGATATCCCAGAACCCAAACAGAAATAGGTCAAAATGATCTACTTGGAGCTAAATATCGCAGGTTAGACTCCGGGCAACCAATAACAAGAAACGATGCTCGTCAGAAATAGAGTTCACCGGGGATTTAGTGGATATTACCACTGGATTCATTTGCTGATTGCTTTGCGCTCGGCGTCTATCGAGACTCGTCGACTCCATCTTCTCCTTCCGAAATCTCGTTACATCCAGACGACTCGGATTACCTCCCTACCTCCTTGTACCGTCTATCACCATCACCCCACCAGTACCTTCTCCATCCTCGTTACCATCAGTATCGACCGTTTCCTCCCTTACATCTACGCCTTCCTCATCGTCTTCTATTTCCCCGTTACCTACTACTACTACTATGTCGACAAAGATACAGGCACTCGTACCATTGCCTATACCTCGTACTTCTGAGGTGCCGTCCTTTGATGGGTCGGGTCTGACAGAATTCCTGTCGATCCTGAAACAGCATGGGGAACGCGCTGGAATATCCGAGGATGATCTCGTACCGCACATCCTCCAGTATTGCACTGAGGACGTGAAGCGTGTTTTGAGACACTCCGCCGAGCTAAAGCCGTCAGCGAACGACTGGGCTGCAGCTGAGGAGGAGATGAGATCTCTATATGGATCTGAGGACCAACCAGCTCGTTTTACGGTCGAGGACTTGCGTCAGTTTTGCAACGAGACCAGCGCCAAGCCTCCGTTCGAGACTCGTGGTGAAATTGAGACGTACCAGAGATGTTTCAAGGAAATCGCGGGGACTCTGTTGGACGAGAGCATGATCACGCAAAAGGAGTACAACCCCCATTTCGTGACGGGTCTTCCCAAGAAACTTTCAAATACGTCGACAACAAGCTGCCTGCAGCCAATCGAGTAATCACCAACCCCCCGAAGATGAGAGAGGTGCGTAAATTACTTGATGGAATGTTTGTCCCGAATTCGTTGCAAACATTTGCACGAAACAATTTTGCGGTGGAACCCGAGGCGCAGACGGTACCCGCGGCTACAAAACCGGCTCAAAGAGTCGTACGATTCGAGCCAGAGCCTGTTGTGGTGCCTCCTGCAGCTCCAATACGGGAGCAAGTTTCGATGGATGACATCATGTCCCGGTTGGATAAGTTGTCGATATCCAACGCGGAGTTGTGTTCCTTGATTGAGAGTCGACCAGCGACGGCGACTGGAGGTGGACCCCCCTCGTCCGTTGACGCCTGACCAAAACAAGCGATGCTTCGTTTGCGGTCAAATGGCTGGGCAGGGTGGATCGCACAAGTTGGGGTGGAAGAACTGCCCTACTACTTACAATTTATTCAGGGAGCACTTGGTTTCCACGGACAACAACGGACGTCTTTTAGCAGCGGATGGCACGGAACTACCACCGGCTTCTCGCGAGGCTGGAGGTGTCGCTCAACTTCTTCGTGGATGGCGAGACGCGGCTGCAGACGGAAACACAGCGGCTGTCGTGGCGCAATTCGAAGGCCACAATGCGTTGGGCGGCAGCGTCCTGGCGGTATCTGTGAATGACGAGAACATGTACTACACAGACCGTGCGCTTCGCAGTGGACGTGATACGAGTACGCGGCACGACCCCTACGCTAGACCCAACCAAGCTAAGGGAAAGGAGACCGCATCGAAACCTCCGACGCAAAATCAAAACCCCCCACAGCCGCCCGTGGCTGGACCTTCAACCGAGCAACGTCGCGATCCCCCTCCTCGTATGAAGCCACCTCCGTCGATGCCTGTACCACCGATGCATCCGTTAAACACGGAAGAAGGTTGGCGCCAACGGGAAAGGCAGCAGAAATCCGGAGATAGGCCGAAAAATAAAGAGGATACGGAAATGACCGACGCGGCAAAGAAACAGTGGCGCTTCACCTCCAACTTGCAGGAGAGCGTTAATATCGGCAATGTTTGCGACAAGACCATGGACACCCAGGCTACTCTCTCAGTCCGGGAGATTTTTGCGATTTCTCAGGCAATGCAGAAGAGACTCCAGGAGGACACTCACCGTCGACGCGAGTATCGGGGAATACGAGAAGTTGCGTCTGCGGCAGCGGAGGGTATGATTGAAGCGGGTGGATTCCAACCCAAGCTGGTACTACATATCGAAAACCAGGACGAGGAGAACGCGCTCCAGGACCACTTTACGAGCCTCCACGCGGTACCCATCTCGCGTCTCATTTCTTGCATTCGCTAGGGGCTTGGTGACTGTTAAAATCAAGGGTTACGAAGTCCGAGCTCTAATCGATACGGGATCTGAACTCAACCTGATTTCGAACGCATTGGTTAACTCCGTGGGTCTTCCGGTAGACATCGACGGCACGCGTCAGTCGCTCTCTGGGGTTTATGGCGGCGCGGACCGTCTGATGGGGCTCTGTCGTAACGTGGACGTGGATATCGGAGGACACAACTTCAAACATCACCTTTTCATCTCCCGCAACAGTCCTGGGCACCAGGAGATTATCCTTGGCCAGCCTCGGATCCAGTGGTTCGCAGGCCGTATCGACTTCGCGCGCGAGGGCTCAATGGAATTGCTGCTTTGGAAGGACGGAGATCGCACTCATCACCCCACGATCACGGTCCGACTATTGCGTCCGGGCAACGAGCGTAATCAATCGGACTTCAGCAATACTCCGGAGGTTACCGCTGCCGAGTACGACTACGGCGACGACTACGAGGATTTTTAGTATGCATTGCACTTGGCCCTTCCGAAAGAGGCGTATCTTGCGGAGTTGTGGGCCGATCTCTTGAGGCTCTACTCGGTAACCCCGAATTCGCAGAATATACTTCATTTTTGTCCGCATATCCTCCCCCTTCTTTTGACGATATTCTGTATCAAGTAGCAGCGACTTCTCTTGTTTTCAATCCCGTAGATACACCATGGAAGCGTCACGCCTTCATATCAGACTCTACTATAGGCAAGACGCGATTCAAGATCACGACTGAACATGTCAACAATGTATTCGTTGGTAAGTCGGCCGAAAATTTAGAATTGTGGCTCCCGTAGCAGCCGTAGCATTCAAGAAGCAGCATAGTAGTAGTGGTACACAATAAGAGGTAAGTTCAGATATTGGACGCGAAAGCGTCTATTCAAGGGGTGGTATCTTGAGACATTGTGAGGGGACACACGAAAGCAGCGAATATGATACGTACCTCGTCGTCGTCGTCGTCGTCATCTGTGTTCTTGTTGCAGTCAAACAGTCCCCAGATATGCGAGTCCTAAAAGCACTTGTGAGCGAGAAACAAAAGCTGGATTAGAATTAGACTCGTAACCAGTCTGCCTACGCCGTTCTAACAAGGCGGGCTTGTTGCCGTAGGCAGACTGGTGTTCGGGCTGAGTCAATCTCCACGTTCTGCCTCCACCACCGTCTTGAATCGCGCATTTACCAGCTAGACATGGCCTTGGATCTGGATCTCTTAGAAGTTTAGATTTCCACTGATACCCTCGTCCAATGTTCTCAGCCGCTGACCTCCCTCCAGGTTTCTTCCGCCGGTTTGGCGTATATCTGCCTTGGGGGCTTCGTAGTCGTCATCAGTATTCACGCTTAGGTCGGAGCCAGCTGTTGACATCCTCAAATAGTTCTCCAATTAAGACACGACCATGACCTCCATCCCAACGTCGGCTGTCTCCGGCTGGAGTTTATCGAATGCCAAATCCAACATCTTAGCGGAGTGTCTTCTACTACTGGACACCACTATCTCCCATATCTGAACCTTGGTGCACGCTCCTCAAATTTTCTGCAACAGCAATCCGAAGGGCACGCAGCTTGGAGGCTTTATTCTTCAGCCGATAGTTCCGAGGAATCACTGTCATGCCAGGGCTCCAAAGCGTGCGATGTTTGTCTAGTTGTTCATGAATTTCTTTCACTTTGAGCTTGCTGATTTCATCCTCAGTGAGTATGAAACCACGTCAGGCGCATTTCGAAGCCCGCATTTTGTAAGCCACTCGTCGTCCTCGGGACCGAAGCCTTTCCAGCGCACCTTGAACTGCTGCCGTCTTCCCCGGACCTTCCTCCATCGCTCGGCCATGATTCGCGTGTGTTGAAACTAGATACACGGTAAGCGAATATCCTCAAGTGCACCGTGATGGTAGCAAGTAATTTATTACCTAGATACACGGTAAGCGAATATCTAGGAGTGCTGTGAGTCTACGGTTATAGAGTGAGCGGAAGCGGACATACCCTCAAGTGCACCGTGATGGTAGCAAGTGAGGGCATGGCGCGTCCGCATCACATGTATATACTTGTTCGGTCACACTCTTTCCGTAACGCTGCAGGACTGTAACCGACACACCCCCTCAGTTCCTGCTGCGGTATACACCCCCTCACGCTTGATCACCGGAAATGCCCAGAGCAGTGCGATGGCGAACGAAATCGGTGTGCGGCAAGGCCTTCGTGAGCGTGTCGGCAACATTGTCGCGCGAAGGGACGTGGGGAAGGAAGATCTTCTTCTTTTCGACGCAGTCCCGTATGTGGTGGTACCGATTATCGATGTGTTTGGCGCGGGCATGGTAGGCTTGGTCGGCTGCAAGAATGCGGGCGGCGTTGTTGTCGCAAAGCAGGGGCGTCGGAGTATCAACGGGAATGGTAAGGCCTCGGAGCAGCATGCGTAGCCAGCATGATTCTTTAGCAGCCTCGGACGCGCCGATGTATTCGGCTTCCGTCGACGAAAGGGTAACGACCTTCTGTTTGCGCGATGCCCATGAGATGGCGCCCGAGCCGAGGGAGAACGTGTACCCCATAACCGACTTCCGTTTGTCTGAATCATTTGCGAAGTCGGTGTCCGAGTAACCCGTCAGGAATATGTCGGTAATTCCGCCGAGGACAAGCGCGAGAGTACGAGTTCCCTTCAGGTATCGTAAGACTCGGATTGCGGCGCGCCAATGCTCGAACCCGTAACAGTCCAGGAAGCCGGAAAGATGGTTCACAGCGAACGCGATGTCGGCTCGCGTCCCGAGTGCGAGGTACATGAGGCCACCGACGAGGGAGCGGTAAGGGGTCTGGGCGAGACGGTCGACGTCGAGGCGAGACAGTTTGGGATCATCAGGGGATGGACGGGTGAGACGGAGGCCGGTTTCCATGGGAGTAGGGGCGGGATGGGCGTCAGACTGGTGGAACTGGGATATAAGACGGTCGATCAGCGCGGTTTGGGAGAGAGCGATGGTACGCCGTTCTGGATCGCGGACGATACCAATCCCAAGGCAAAATTTTACGTCACCCAGGTCGGAGATCTCCCACCGCGAGCGCAACTGGTCCTTGAAGGACGCGTTGGCGGCGGCGGTCGACCCAGCGCATACCATGTCGTCGACGTGGACGGCGACGAGGTTCGTGACATCGCCGTCAACGCGGACGTACACGCACCACTCGCACAGGAGCCGGCGGAATCCCCATGATATCATGGCATCGTTCATCTCACGATTCCAGATGCGACCGCTCTGTTTCAGTCCGTACAGGCTCTTCAGCAATTTCCACACCCACCCTTCTTTCCCAGCTTCCTCAAAGTGTTTGGGTTGGCGAGCGTACTGAATTTCGTCGGCGGGGAGTGTGGCGTTGAGGAAAGCTGTTTTAACGTCGACTTGCTGAATGTCCCAGCCACGGGCTGCGGCGATGTGGAGGATCGCGCGGAAAGATTCGAGACGAGCCGTAGGTGAGGTCGTATCCGTGTAGTCGCGGCCGTAAACCTGGCGGAAACCTTTCACGCAGTATCGCACTTTGTTGCGAACGACGTTGCCGGCCATGTCCCGCTTGCGCGTGTATACGGTGCGCAAGTCGAGGATAGTTTTGTTGGTCGGAACATCGCTGGCGGGGACGAGGCAATACACCCCCTTGTCTCGTAACGCGTTAAGCTCCTCGCGCGTACCTTCGATCCACTTGTCAGCGTCGGGGGAAGCCATCGCCTCGGCGTGATTTCGTGGGTCGTCGGGATACTCGACGTCGATCGGGTTTTCGCTGAGGTATGTGTTGAGGTCTGCGAGGATGCTGGTTTCCTCACCATCGTCGTCCTCTGGGGTAGCTGCGACAGTGGCGGCCCAGTCGTCCAAGATGGCCTGTTCTCCGTGATCCTCGGCGGCGCCGGCATCGGCGGCGAGGGCATCGCGACGTGGTGGTGGTCGTCGCGCGCGTTCGGAGCGGCGGAGGGTAGGCGGTTCGGGATCGGGGACGGGGATGGCGACGGTGGAAGTCTCGGTAAGATCTGGTGGATCGGATGTGGTCAGCCGTGGGTCATCAGACGATTGATCATCGGGGACGGTGGGCACCGAGGGGGGAGTGGGTTCGGGAGGGCGCGTAGCCAACGCATCCTTCCGAATCCATACACGAACTGTTTCGTCCGACTCAATGAATCGGACGTCGATGGAGTTGTAGACCTTCCCCGTCGAACGCTCCCAACAGCGATATGCTTTCGCCTGTGGTGCGTACCCGATGAGCACGCACTCGACGGACCTCGCGTGAAGCTTAGGGTTGTGTCCACGAATGAGCACGAAAGCCCTGCAGCCGATTTCGCGGAGGTGAGATATATTGGGTTTCCTGTTCTCAAAACATTCGAAGGGAGTCCGCCCAGACTGCGACTTCGAGGGTGATCGAGCGTGCAAGTACACAGCAGTAACGACGAACTCGTCCCATAAGAACAGAGGAGCGTCGCATGAGATCATCATGGCGCGGGCCTTGTTGAGCGTGGTAAGGTGGAAACGCTCCACTTTGCCGTTCTGCGCGGAAGTCTCGGGGGACGTGTAACGAATCTCGACACCGCGGGACGCGCAGAACGCTTGGAACTCGTTGGATTTTAGTTCGCCGTTATCGATGTTATACGCCTTGATGCGTTCTCCAGTCCGATTCTCGATCGCGATGTGCCACGCCATGAGTTGAGACAAAGCTTTCGATTTATCAGAGACAGGAATAGACCACCCCCTCGAGGTGGCGTCATCGACGATGTCCAACATATAGTAGTTCCCGCTCTGCGACCGCGTGTCGAATGCGCCGCACAAGTCCACGTATACCAGGTCCAGCCTCCCCGCTGACTTCTCCCCCTCGCGCTGCTTAGGAATCGCGGCTTTGACCTGTTTGCCACGAAAACAAGCATCACAAGGTGTCGCCTTGGTAGATGTGTCAAGATCCATACCGTCGACGAGATCATTCTGGTACAGGTCCGCGATGGCCTGGGGATGTGCGTGACCGAGGCGACGATGATAACGGTCGAGGGTAGCGGAGGTGACAGTAGGAGAGGGGTGAATGGAGGTAGAGGTGCAGTCGAGGCGGTATAGATCGCGGGATGGCTGGAGCGACCCGGTGCAGACGGTGGTGCCCTTGGGGTTCGTAATCCAGGTAGAGGATCCGTCGAAATGGCATGTGTAGGCGTTCGATTTGCAGAGGCGAGAGACGGACATTAGGCGGATCGCTGCGTCAGGGACGTATAAGGCGTGATAGAGGACAAATTTGTCGGTGAAGATGGTACCGACGCCGAGAGCGTTGATTGAGCTCCCTTGGAATCCCTTGATGGGGCGGGGGGCGATCGGCGTGAACGTAGCGAAGTTTTCACGGCACGGGGAGATATGGACGTTGGCCCCGGTGTCCGAGTAGAGGACAAAAGAGTCGGAGGCTGGAGGTGCATGCGCTGCGTTCGCGGTATAATTGCCCCAATCAAAGGATACATTGGGTTCGTCGTCCGCGAAATAGGCCTCGAAGTCGTACACGTCCTCCGTGGCGAGTATTTCCTCCGCCGTGGGTAGAGCGTCCGTCTGCAAGTCGATGAAGTTGGCAACCGGTGGAGGAGGCGCACCGCCTGGAGGTCTTGTGTTCGATCCACAAAGTGGCCCCGAAATGTCCTTTCGGATTTCCCACTAGGACGACCAGATCCCGGGGTCTCGATGTCGGTCAGTGCTCAATCCACCACTGGCAGCTGGCCAGCGGGCTACCGATAGAGTCGGAGCAGCGCGATGTTTAAATCCCCGGGGTCTCTGACCACCCGGGGTTGGCATTTTGTCGGTTCTGGCTACTACCACTTAACCAGACTTTTGTCGGTTCTGGCTACTACCACTTAACCAGTCTGGTTAAGTGGTAGTAGCCAGAACCGACAAAATGCCAACCCCGCCTGGAGGTCTTGTGTTCGATCCACAAAGTGGCCCCGAAATATTCCCTTCCGGTTTCCCACGCAGGTCCCTCAGACACCCAGGTCCTATTATGTCGGTGCATAACCACAGTAACAGCTGGCCAGCGGGCTTAGCTTAGAGAGCAAGCAGCGCGGTGTTTAAATTCCTGGGGTCCTTGACACCCGGGGTTGGCATTTTGTCGGTTACAGCAATAACCACTCAACCAGACTGGTTAAGTGGTAGTAGCCAGAACCGACAAACCCGGGGTTGGCATTTTGTCGGTTCTGGCTACTACCACTTAACCAGACTGGTTGAGTGGTTATTGCTGTAACTGACACCGGCAGCGCGGGCGCAGCTGGTGTGAGGCGATAGGATTCTCCGCCGATGGACACACAAGCGAAACCCTGAGCATCGCGTGTAACCTTGGGACCATCGTGCCTTTTCTTTCCACGGTCACTGCCCCCCTTCTTCCCTTCGTCGTCCTGCTTCTTCGCGCGAGCGTCGTCGAGAGACTTGCCAGCCATCCCACCCCCCTTCGAGATGCAGTAAGGGTACGTGTGTCCTGCAGGCGAGCGGCACGTCGGGTTGTTGCAGAAATCGCGGGTTCCCTTGGAATTGGGCTGCGACGCGGCGTATGCAGACGGACCCGACCCAGACTTTGGGAGCTGCTGCTTCGTGCGGAGACGGGCATTGATGTAGGCGGCGTCGAGAGTAGGCACGCCCATCAACGAGTCGATAAAAGCAGGGAAGGCCTGGAGGGCGTGGATGAGGAGGACGGTGTGGATACCATCGGCGGTGGGAGCAGAGCCCGCGAAAACCGCCTTATTGAGGTCGGCGATTTGTTCCGACGTTGCGGCCCAGGTGTTGGCGTCCTCGGAAAAGCGGATGTCCATGGCGGCGCGCAAGTTGTTGACTTGGTCGAGGGGGCCCTGCTGGGTATGGCGGACGCGAAGAGCAGTCCAGATGGCGGCGGCAGACTTGTGATGCTCAAAATGCTCGTGCTCGGTGGAGACTGTCGACGACGAGATGTACGCGCAGATAGCGACGTCGTTGTCACGCCAAGTGCGGTAGGCGCGGGGATAACGCGCTTCGGACGGTGGCTCCTCCGTCGGGTCGAGGTAACGCGTGGCGCCTGAGTTCATGGCGATGTTGTTCCACAGCGTTTTGGACCAGGTGCGATAGTTGGCTTTGTTAAGGTCAAGTTTCGCTTCCTCCTTCCAAGTCCCGGTGAGCGACAGCGGTTTGATCTGAGGACCGCCGCGATCATCACGAGAGCGCGCGCGGCGGCGAGGTTGGCGAGACCCCGAGCTACGGGAGCGGGAGGAGGAGGAGCGGTCGTCCTCAGAGGAGGCGTGGCGGCGGCGAGGTTGGCGAGACCTCGAGCGCTGGTCCACGGGAGCTCCCTGTGGCACGGCTGCTGTCGCGCGGTGGGAATCGTGGCGGCGGGGTTGGCGAGACCCAGGCCGTGGTTTCCCAGAGCGCATGTCCTCCGCAGGCACGAAATTGCCATTGTCATCAATGACCATCTGGTGGGCGATCACAGGACGCGTAGTCGGCGGCGAAACGATGTTCCCAGCGTCGTCGACGTAGCGCGCGCCAGGGTAGTATGGGCGAATAGCGGGTGGCGCGTTGATGTGGATGAACGTAGGCGGGAACTCGGGGGTCATGACGGGAGGAGGAGAGGACGTAGCGGCTTGTCGCGTGTTGTCGAACCACGGGTTCGAGTGCGAGTTGGACGGCCGGAAAGGGTTCCGCGAGGAGAGCGAGGAAGGCAGGTTGCAGGCAGCCATATCGGGTGTCGCGATGAGCGAATGTGAAGATGTCGACAAGACGATGATGCGCACGGCGCGAGACAAAAATGGTATAGACGAGCTGCCAAAGGTGAGTCGAGGAAACGCCGCCAGGTATCCGGTTTCAGTGTTCGTGTCGTCAACAACGAACTCAAAAGCCCATAACCTGTTGAAACTAGATACACGGTAAGCGAATATCCTCAAGTGCACCGTGATGGTAGCAAGTAATTTATTACCTAGATACACAGTAAGCGAATATCTAGGAGTGCTGTGAGTCTACGGTTATAGAGTGAGCGGAAGCGGACATACCCTCAAGTGCACCGTGATGGTAGCAAGTGAGGGCATGGCGCGTCCGCGTCACATGTATATACTTGTTCGGTCACACTCTTTCCGTAACGCTGCAGGACTGTAACCGACAGCGTGGTCCAAAATAATCCCGGATATCTTTCATAAATACAAATAAATATTACTAAAAAACACAAACAATCAAATCAAGTCAGTCATTTGCAAACTGCCCAAATTATAGTGGGAAATAATTTCTGGCCAACGTGGGTTCGTTGTGAAAGTGATAAATAGAGTGACTGGACTGAAGGCTTTACGAAAGGCCAGGCAATTGGGAATATTTGCTGCAGGCCAGGCCGGGGAATGTACGAAAGATGACGGTAACCGGACATTTTCAACCGGCTCTTCATCTCCTTCGATTGTGCCAACAAACTCTTCTTCCTCTTCATCCGCATTTGAATGCTGGTTGTGACAAATATAAGTAAGATGTGCCTCTTCAATGGCACTCCATGCATCGACCAACCATTCCCCTGGGATAATTTTAGGGTTATTGTGGGCAAAATAGCCAGGGTAGGGGGAGGCCATACCCTAGACTAGGGTTCAAAATGTCATTACGAAGCATGTGGCTCAAAATGCCATTCCGGGGCACACGCCGCTGCCTGGCCCTCCTTCGCCTGGTGCGTCCCGTGCGGATCACGACCTGCTGATAGCAGCTCCGCTGTCCCGTCCTCGCCCCGCTCGCGCATACACCCCATCTACACAGACTCCTCTGCACAGCTTTGTCTAGCTCTGTCTAGCTCGTCAGGTGCCATGTTACGAGTACTTTATGTAATAAAGTGATCGTTCTTTTCATCAATCAGATCCAGGTTTTTGAGTTCGCGAAACAAACATCAGTGCGTTTGAACGATGTAATGAAATAGTGGCTGTGCCCATTAGAAATTTGAAGTCTTTTTAAGAGCCATATCTAATGAATTTAGTGATAATGTAATCCACAAAGATGCTGCCGGTTCGAATCCACCGTGTCAATTCTCGTTCTTTTTTTTTTCTTCTTTTCAAATAAGGTATGGTGCCCCTCACTTAGTCACCGCTACATTTGTACAGTGGCCAAATCGATCGGGGAATTTTTTTGGCTGGGAGACACCCAAAATTGACCAATTTTGGATGTGAAAATGAAGGAAGCGGGAAAACGATGAATTATGCCTCTCTTATGCCTCTTTAGCCAATTTCCAGACCGGTCTGGTGAGATTCGGTTGTGGGTGGCCAATTTGGTCTACGGAAGATTATTTATCTCACTCAGAACTTATTTTCAGGACAATCCCTCTTGCCAAAGTGTAGCTTGGATGGAAAGGAGCATTTCTACAAGAGGGATTAAAAATCGGATTTCTTCTGGGTGAGAACAAACCCTTGTACAAAAGTAGCGGTGACTAAGTGAGGGGCACCATAGGCGTCAGTCACTCACTACGAGGGTCACGTGATCAAAGTGTGACATCAGCAAGGCTCCGGCCACAAAACCTTAGGTCACAAACTAAAGCCAGGAAACGGTGTATTTGAGCTACTATGGTGCCGGTCACCTAGCTGCCGCTACCAAAAATTAGTGGCCAATTTGGTCTGAGAAAAAAAAAAAAAAAAGTATACCTCTGAAGCAATTTTTAGGTTACTTTATGCTCGAAACAAATTATTGAAGCTTCGAAAAGCGAAATTAGCCCAAACTGATACCTTGATCTTGGGTCCGAAAGAGGCTCAGCGGTTCGTTCGGGCATTCAGCTTGACTACTCGTGGTCGACAAAAGTAATGGCGCCACGTGGTTCTTGATGTTGGACACATCAGATCACTCCAAAAAACTTGTAGACCAAATTTATGGGTAAATAGAAGATATTTGGGTATGTTAACCGACTTCCATAAAAGGCAATTCTCGTAGAGTACGCGATTTTGCTTAGATTTTGAAACCGACTTTTTGTAGAGGGTGCGTGGGAAAAATCTGTTACCACAGTCGAAAAGTACTCGTCGATTAGTGCAGATTTCCACTTTGGATCATGTCGATACCATGTCATTTGAGCTCGCAATCGTTCTCAGAAAGTGTCCATTTTTGCTGTTTTTGGCCTGTTTTCGATAAAAATGGCCACTTTCTGAGAGCGATTGCAAGCTCAAATGACATGGTATTGACATGATCCAAAGTGGAAATCTGCACTAATCGACGAGTACTTTTCGACTGTGGTGACAGATTTTTCCCACGCACCCTCTACAAAAAGTCGGTTTCAAAATCTAAGCAAAAATCGCGTACTCTCCGAGAATTGCCTTTTATGGAAGTCGGTTAACATACCCAAATGTCGCTTTCACTCTAATCCAATGCCGACGTCTTCTTCTCTATCATATCCTGACTGGGGCCTGTGCCGACTATGTAGTGGATGCCAATTTGACTCCACAACCAGATCGTTCTGCCTGCCGTGCACTCTGTCAGGATTTTTAGCCGGCTGCAGATATGTCTAAAGCTGTTTTCAGTATCATTCTCGATGCAGAGAACAAAGAAATCTCAACTGAAAGTCTGTTCCACATAGCTGCTGCTGTAGATATTTCTGTATCTGGTGATCGCAACTTTCGCTTCAAGGTACACTCAGTCATTGGGAAACATGCCGAGGGCCTCAGCTCAGCCGGCACCAACATCCATTCATCAACATCTATCGCGGATTTTCTCAAGTCGTTTGAGAGTTATCCTAGGCCTATTCTTCTGCCCATTGCTGCTCTACATTGCATTCAGGTTCCCGCAAACACCACTAATGATTTTCTCCGTTCTCTGATCACTCAGCATTTGTTGTCGAGACACTGCAGTCAATTTTCGAGGTCCCATTCTTCAATATCTCTTCCTGATCATGATGGCTTATCGTTGCCAGATTGTGCTGATGTCCACAACGAATGGCTAGGAAGCAAGTTAGAGGCCGACCTTCAAATGCACATTCTGATGGCTATCTATGGAAGCAAAATTTCTTTGAAGTCATATAGGCCAGATGCGCAGAAAGCTCAAGCACCACATCACTGACTTGTGCCAAGGTGAGAAAAGTCGAACAGTCACAAGAACAAGAACGAGCTGCCCAAGCAAAATATGTTGAAGAACTTGAAGCAATACGGCAATCATGGCCACAACCCGTGTCCCAACTGTTGAAAAATAAGAGGCCTTGCATGTTCCGAAACCAAACGAGTTCTGAAGGACTATTCACGTTTACTTGTACTTCATCTGCCGGATCTGCTTTTCTCCGAGATCACTGTTCTGTCCTTGTTGGCAATTCCCATTTCGACCTGACTGTGCTGAAGCGACCTGAGCTAAATTCGGACGAGACAAATATATTGGACCGCTACAAATGGCTTCATCCCGGCTGCATTTCACCCCCTATGCCCTTCGATGAAGTTCCCTTGCGTGATCTGCCACTCTCGGATCCCGCGACTCTGTGGAAGACATTGTTGTACTTGTGTGGCTGGAGCTGACCTACGAGGTTTGTGAATTATCTCTTAGTACATAACTTTCACTAACGTGGTTCCAGATTCCGTACACCAACAGCTCTGCCTCGTCCGCCCCTCGTACTCCTCGCCAGAGAATTACTAAGATAGGATTGACCACAGGAACCTCAGAGAGTGCAGTAGACATCGAAATGGCGAGCCCGTAGACTGTTGCTATGATCCATTGATATTTGATTTTTTTCTTGACAATTTCGTTGATCATACTATCTCAGAGCGAAAGGTTGGTGACACTTATCCCCCAAGTGTTCTTTCCAACCATCAGGGGCCCTGTTTTTTGTGCCTGTATATTTTTCTACCTACATCATGAAAGATCAAAAGAACGACAGGGGAGAGCCGCAGACCGACAGAAAAGTATGTCTCCGATTTTTGAATTGATTTTGTAGTCCCTTAATGCGTGTTTCACAGGTTTACCACCTGATAGTAGACAAGCTCAAAGTCCTCGACCGTGGGGATGCCGAGCTCTGGGACCCGGATGTTCCAACGATGCCAGAGCGTCGCGCCTATTAGCCCGGCGCCGGGCCAAAGAAGCGGGCCAGAGACCATGCCATCGATGCCACGTTCAACAATTTCGGAAAGGTGTTGCCCAGCTCCAGTAAAAGACCGAAGCGCAACACCACTGCCGCTCAGGAGCTATTATATTACGATAAACCAAACTCCCTCCTCATAGTTAGTATCGTACCAACTCCTTTTACATTCCTTAGCCTTCAAATTTAACTCATAAAATGTGGTATTTTAATGTCACTTTAATAACTATCATTTGAATCGGGTATTGATCAAAGCCGGTAGCGGGCCATGCCGCTCGCCGGCCTTACTGCTTTATGTTTATTGTGCGAGATTTTGGACAAAAGTTTTGGGCACGACCATAAAAGTGGGGCGGGCGACTTCTATGTATTTAGGGCGGAAGTCGCCGGAACCTGTCTTTCTGGGGCGGGAATCACTGATTTCCCCGCAAAACTTAGATGTTGATTATCTTTAGCTATCTAGGGCGGAAGACGTCAAATCGCCTATCTTTGGGGCGGAAACTCCGAAATCACCGATATATATGGGGCGGGAATAAAAGTGCACTTTGACCGCCATACAGCCTTCGAGGTCCGTCCAGTCTCCACGTTATAAACTCATCCGTTGACAATTCATCGTGCAATAAGAAAGGTTGCAGTTTTTTTTTCTTTTTTCCTTTTTCTTTTTGAGGGTGTTAGCACCAAAAGTAACCGGAAATGAGTTCATTGCATCGGACCACGTGCACTGAGATCAACCACTTACCACCACCAGATGCCATGCAGTCACTTTCTATTCCTGTGTTCCAAGTGGCTAGGAAGTGTCTAATTGGTGTTATGGAGGGCCCCCATTTGCTTTTGACAGTAGTGCATGTCTCTTGACGCCGTATATTGTGTACATGTTACAAGATTTATTCACTGAATATCGAAAGGGATGTATTACATCTGATTTCTGTATACAATCACTCTGAAATGAATAGTGGACTCTTACCAGCATTACAGCCGTTTGCAGTACAACAGGCGCGGTCGGGGGGGTTTTTTTTTTCAAGGGTTTCCAGCAGAATCGGCGCCACGGGTTCAATTTGATCTAATTGCCTTGAGAGTAGGTGCGTTGTATTCGTATTGAAAATCTGCCTGGGTCGCAATACCGTTTTTTTTTTTTTTTGATCCAATTACACATTAAGATTTCTTCCAAAAGATTTCGGTTTTAAGCAGGAACGCTGTAGCATTGTTGGTACTGCCTCGATTGGCCTAGTTTTTGAATATGTTACACGTATAAAGCAGCATTATGGGTCTACGATGTCCATTAGGCAATATGTCAAGTCATTGTGATTTGGCGTACACTTCAGCGAGACGGATATTCACATGCTACAATAAGTAGAGCTCTGCATGAGAACTCGGGCACACTCATATCTGTAAACATTATGGACCCATAATACTGCTTTGGATGTATAACATATTCAAAAACTAGGCCAATCGGGGCAGTACTCACAATGCTACGGCGTTCCTGCTTAAAACCGAAATTTTTTGGAAGAAATCTTATTATGTAATTGGATCAAAAAAAAAAACGGTATTGCGACCCAGGCAGATTTTCAATGCGAATACAACGCACCTACTCCCAGGTTCTTTATTGCATATCCTCATAACCACTCTCATTAACCCTGGATCTCGCCGTTTCATAAAGAAGTGCACCAAACGACAGTAAAGAATGACTGGGAATCATGCCACTGTGGTTCGGTCGATGACGTGTCCATAAGTATTTTTTCTGCCCCGTGGGCCGCTGGGTGACTCGGACAGTTTAAAAGTGGTAAAGGCCGAAGGAAATTAACCTCTATTGGAAGCTCAGGGCAGTAATTTGAATTCTGTGATGTCAACAAGGATACCGTCAGTGCCTGTAACTCAGTTGTGAATTCATCCTCTCAAACCCCCACGTTTCGGATGGTGATGCTCTCATGCCTGCCAAACCAGTGTGAAGTTATTTGTCATCGAGCTTTTGACACTGACTTATTTTCAATCCCCTCTCATATTTGTTGTACAATTTTATTTGAAGTGATTTGATGATATCACGGGCCAGAACGACCGACCCGCGTGTGTAGGAGCCTGCCTGCACATGCCAAACAACACGAGCGTCAGCTAAGCTCTGTATTAAGTATATAAATTGCTAGGTGATTGATGAGTTTGACTGTCCCCCCTACTGTATGATGTGTGCGAGGTTGGTTTGGTCAGGGTATTGGCATTCAGTCACACCGCTCAAAAGGCAAGCCTTTCAGGTGGTTCAAAATGGCAGGGTATATACTAACAATTCAATTGGCATTTGGTCACACTGCTCAGAAAGCAAGCCTTTCATGTGCTTCAGAATGGCTCCCACTGATTGCCCTCTAGCTCGCTCAATATTGGCCCGGAGCACCAGCTGAGTGGATGGAAATGACCGCAACAGCCAGGGCTATTCAAAAGGCAAACGGACAAGAATTGAGGGCGCTACGAGCGACTCGGTCGCGGGGATCCAAAAGTGCCCAAAACGGACGAAAAAACCGCACTCGCCCTATGTTCCGCAAAAAGCTGTAAGTGGATGATCTTGTTCATTGCTTCATTACACAGGAAAGAGTCGAATAGACTCGGAACAACCATAGAATTTTGTTGGGTGTGGAGAGCATCAGGAGATCGACCGAGCCGCTGATCTCCAGGCCGTAGGGCGATGGTGATGTGCGAGAATCAACCCAGCACAGAGACGCCAGACGAGGGCAGAGCAACGACGCTGACGAGACTGGGCCCCGCTCTCACGCTGCGGATGTCGGGCTTGACGCACCCCGCTCGAATGCGGGCACTGCGGAAAGCGAGGGCATCACCGACGATGACCCCTCGGCCCCACCGATTGATTCCCATGGTTCGGCCTATGTTTCGCTCATCTGTACACCCCCAGGCGCACAGATATTCCATATTCCGGCCGGCTCATCACCTCGCACTGCCCACACCCTTAGATATTTCCGTTATATTACTGCCTTCCCACCATTCTTCGACACTTTTCTATTCATAGGGAGGCTTGCTTCCCCATTCAGTGCGCAAGAAGGAACTGGAGAGCTTTTTGGGTAAAGCAGATGGAAGGGCACCACCTGAAAATCTGGGCTTGACCGGGGCCCAAACTTCGCATACATTAATCATTTGCTCACTCATTCCGGTTTTGAACCAACAGGAAGCAAAATATTGCACAAGTCAGTTCGCCCATGGTTAATTTTTGTGTTAGTCACACAGAGGACGCCTTTCATGCATACCAACACAATTGCCCCAAAGCGATTCATACTCATTCCAGTTTTGAACCAGCAGGAAGCAAAATGCTCCCAAATATGAAAATATTGCACAGGTCGGTTCGCCATGGTTAATTTTTGTGTTCGCCACACAGAGGACGCCTTTCAGGCAGACGAACCCGATTCCCCCAAAAAATCCATGATGGAGACAGGTGTAAGATACTACTAGATAGGAAGAAGTCGAGTCTGCTGTAGACAGTAGTCCTTGTCCAGAAGTCCCGATCGCTCTTCTACTTCATTCGGCGGGGGTATGATAATGTCCGGATGAAAGTCCAGTATCAACAAAAAAGTAGTGCCATTTGTAGCTTCTTTCAAAGGACTGCTTGAATCATGGCAGCAGAATCTCGCTCAGCTTTGACTGGACCCCCAAGATCTGAAGAATTTGGGGGTTCCAATGATAGATTATCGCTGCTGGGATGTTTATGAGAAATTATGCCCGCTGCGTGCTACTAGTTCCACCACAGCCTTTTGTGGCCTTTTATTTTGAGCTTGTTGGTCTTAGGGAACACCCCGCGTATTTCCCTGCATATTTTATAATCCAACGACACTTACCATTGCTCGTATTACCGTAACTACGACTTTCCTCGTCCTGAAACACGGTCATATTACCGGGGTTTTTCATTCAAATCGACAGGGGGGGTGACGCGTGACCCTTTTTTCAAGTTCGACATTTTGACACCAGCCAAAATTTGGCGTGACACCCGTCTGCCTCGCTCGGGCACCCATCCAACCAATAATTTTGGCATATTCTATACCACATTCTTGAATCCGCTAAATTAAAACTCTACTTGCTGTTTCTTTGAAGCTACATCTATCAGCACTCAGTATTGCAAACAACAATTGGGCCGGTTCTCCAGATTTGTGACATATTTGTGACATACCGTGACAGTGTGACTTCGGCGCCAGTACTCAAATAGCCAAGAAAATGTACTCGTCCATCGTTTCCGACTGAATAGAATCTCTGAAATTTACTGACTCTTCCCCCCCACAAATCTTGTAATGTTACCTGCTTGGCGCCCAAAAATGCCTCCCGCTGGACGTGTGCACAGAATTTGCGAAGTTGTCCGGCTAGAAAGTTCATACTCTGCTCGGGCTGACCTTTGGTGAGACAAGCTTTCTCCAGCTTCTGGCAAAGTTCCATAAGCTCTCAGGTGGTGAACCCCGCGCGTTTCACGGCCATTATGCACTGAAGCAAGGCACCTTTAGAAGCAGTGCAGAAAAATCGAGTTAAAAGTTACCTCGTTTAATTCGCTCGCGTGCGAACATGTTGCTAGACATTGAGAGAGTGGGTCAGCAACGACTACCCCCGCCTTCTTTTATCCATCGCGAATGTAATTTTCTAGGACTTTTCCTGTCGGGGTTGGTCGTGAAATTGGTCACTTGCGCAGATGTTAATTTTAGATCTGTAGTAGGCTAACAATGGATTGCGGTGGAAGCTCCCTACGCGATCGTTGACCAACCCTTAGGCAGACAACACTCAGGAATTTTGCGGATGTTGTGGCTGGAACGCGGGGGACAGCGGGAAAGCGGCTGGAAAGCGGTGCTTCCACCGACTTTCGCGCGCTCGATTACAGTTGCGTGGGTCATAATGCATAACATCCGTGGACACCCGAACGCTATGCATTATGAGGTTTATGCACCCGTGTCATTAACCGTTTGTCTCATGTCACGGCACTAGCAAGGAAAATTGCACCGTAAATCCACGACTCCAGCCATCCACAGCTAGCGCCATTGCCAATAGCCTTCTCGTCTTCCCCTTTTGGGGAGCAGGCGGCGCATTTCACCGCAAGATGGCATGCCGTGAGTCCATTTGATGGATGCGACGGTTAGCGATCCAAGCATCTTGACGCCACGATCAATACCATCAGATGTCCTCGACGTCGGCGACGATGCCGAGAATTGTTTCAAAAATCGCAAAAATATTGTAGCAGACGCAGCGCATATATACGATACATTTTACGGGGTAAAGAAGCGAAATCAGGTCAAACAAACTCGTGACACACTTTTTTCATTCAATTTTGTGCTGCATCTATTTCGGTCCCAGTTGCAGCTCGAGCCCACGACCTCTGCGCCATGCAGTAGGAGTTGGGCAGCCAAGGGTAGAGCTTGAATATTGCAGGGTGAGCGGCGTGCTAGACTATGTCTGAGGACTAGGCTTGAAGAGTCTCTCGGGATGGTAGACAAAAGTTTTAAAAACCATGAGGGCCAGTACCAAGAGAACTTGGATTTGTTGGAGGAATCGAGAGCACGAAGGCGGCCAGCAACGAGACGGAACTTTTATGAGAGCGCAGATCTAGCTCAGTCATAATTGATACGTAGAACAACAAAAACTGGAGCTGATAGAAGCGGGAGAGATAGTCTTGAATGTTGAAGGGATTTTCCGTGTCGAGACGTTATTCGCCGTACGAGACATTTTAAGCATATTTTTTGTCCCCACGTGTCGCCTCCGACGGGGTCCAGGCACGCATGCTTTTGGACACCCATGGGATCCCCTAAAGACGTTTCCACCAGAATCCCGGGACGGCACATCATGGATTGTCTCGAATGAGGCCCTTCTGCGACCAACAATTTAATCGGATTTCTTTTTGGATCATGGCATTTTTTTTATAACGGATTTCAACCCGAACCCTAACCCTTCCGATGGGTCCTGTCATGACAACGAAACACAGCCACAAGATTACGTGATGCCACGTCACAACGTCTTCTCTCTTCTACCACCAGTAGAACTCCTAGCGTACACCAATCCTGTCCTCTGATGGAGCTGCAGGTAGGGTCCCTGGGGTGGATCAGACATGCCATCCTTGTGGTATGTTTGTAAACCTCAAACTCGTGGTGTTTGCTGCCGTGCTCTCCGGTAGCTGGGAACGCTGTTCCTGCGCAATACAGCTAGGCTATCCAGCCGTCATGTCACCAATCCTGTCCTCCGATGGAGCTGCAGGTAGGTCCCTGTGCTGTCAAAGGCATATACCGTGGTGGGCTACAGTTGCTCTCGCTGTAGCTGGGTCGCTTGTCCTGCCAAAACAAGCCCTTGACATCCTCCTCGCTCTTGATTCAATTTTTTTTTTTGGCTGGTGTGTACTTGCTTCTCTTCTCCCCTTCCTTTCTCCTCCTCTTTTATCTTTCTTCTTTTGTTTGCCTCGCTCCAGCACTCGAGTCTGTTTTTATGGCGGTAGGACGAGATCACGTGACCCAAGCTTAAACGGCCATTTTTGGTTTAGTTTGCCTGTGGGGTTGAACGGTTTTGAAATCTTGATCCTTTTTCTCCCTCTTTACTTTCCTTTCCCCCTCCATTTTCTTTCTCTTGCTTTGCTGCTGCGCAAGAGTACGTTCTTATGAACGGATGTCGAGGTCACGTGACCCAGACGATAGCTTCGACCGTTTTGCTCTACGTTCCGTTTGGCTGTGGGCCTGAACAGCTTCAAAATTTTGAACCCTAGGGTTCGAAATTTTAAATTTTGAACCACTGACGGTGGAGTGCAAAATTGTGAAGTCCTACTCGCCGGAGCTGCCTTGGAGTCCACTTCAAATAATCTCAGACAATGTACCATGTAGCATGCAACTCATGGGTATTATATTCTGGCTCTATTCTTTTTGGATTTCACCTCATTGACTCCACTGTTGGGAGCCAGCACGTTTTTGCACATGTATTGAGTATGTTTACCAGACATTTCTAAGCGCTCGCACAACACAGAATCATCGGGATTACCCATCCAATCACATCAGGTACATGTCATTTACGCATTTATCCGTCCACCCATAGCAATCGTGAACCCGGTTGTTAGGTATAAATCAATGATACATATCTTTCCATTTTTGTCTGTCCAACCACAGCAGCAGTACGCTCACGGGAACAATACGCATCATTTCCGTGTAAGAGATTTGCCTTGATTGGAAATATTGCTCCGAGGTCCTCTGATCATCTGATTACACATGTGTTGTATAAGAGGCGTGCTCGATGCCAATTCTCCCCCATTACCTTCCTGCACGTTCATGTCGTCCTATTGGGTCCAGGTTCTGGAGCCACGCCTTCATCCAGAGGATGGTCACTATCGCGATCAAGAGCCGTTCTTGACTGCCTTCGCGGTTCCGTATAGCCGGCGTACCGCCTCTGAAATGATCAAGGAGTTGGTTCGTCAAGTTCTAGAATCACTGTTTTGGGTCAGTCCATTCCAATGCAGCAGTGGCCTTGACATTTAACCCTTGCCTATCTAGCTGGAAATTACAAACAATTGGGTGATATACTGCTGGGACTTTCTCTGGAAATCTCCGAGGCAGCCACTCTGTTCGTGGATGTTCTTTGGGCAGAGTGTCCGCAGAGCGCCACAAATGGGACGGGTATTGAGCTGCTGCGTAACGCTCAGAATCGCGCAGTTAGCCTTCGGAATCAACCTGATCTTGCTTTTATCAAGAAATCTGTCCCGGGCAAGATTGTAATGGCCAATGGAGGGGACGAAGAAGAGGACGAAGATTTAGCTGATTTTGATGAGCATGATCCGTCTTATGAGCTTGAAGAACGTTCTGGGAAACTGTCATCCATGGACGTTGATATAGGGTACGTCAATTCTTTAGGTGTTGTATTTCACTACAAAATGCGGATAGGGATCTACAACCTCCAAAAATTGTCCTCACCAGCAGGAACAAGTCTTTTGTGGAACGCTGATGTAGGGAATATCAACGTACTATACTTTCTGATCAGGAGCTGGAAATCCCGGCTTGACGTTCTTTTTGGGAGAATACAAAAGGTATGCCTTTTCACTCACACTTGGACCACTATTGATATGGCTAGCACGATGAGCCACTGCCAGACCCCGGAAAACTCATCCAGGAGATGAACTACTTGAATCACGACAACTATAGCCGCCCCGAGTTTCAACGATTTTTCAAGGTAATTTTGATCTTCTGTTTAGCAGCATACTAATTCAAGTAGGAATCTGGCCTTGCGGAAATTTTCGAGGCAATATGCAGCCCGAAAAGTTTATTCCAGCTGGATCCTAATCGTTCACAATCCTACTACATGTTCCAATGGAACAAGCAGTTGAATTTGTTCCGCACTCGATGGACACCTAGGACTTTTTACAGGAATATTGACTGGGAGAAGGTCGGGCGTCTCACTCTCTTTGAATTTCAAGCTCACTGATAACTTGCAGGGTCCTGATTACTCCAAGGCCCCTGAAAGTGGACGTTCCTTTCAACTACTGAGGCGGCTTTCGAAAGAACCTACAGTTGTTCCACGGTTGACAAATCCCTCAAGTGTATTCTTTCTCCTAAGTCTGAAAAACTTTGAGTACTCCTGGGAGACTTGGATGCTTTTCGGTCTGAAAGGCCTAGACACCAAGGTTGGGATTGTTGTTGAGAAATATATAACGCTAATCTTTGTCACAGGTCAACCGCTGGAACGCGGATGCGATTCACCGCTGGAATCCGGACTTCTTATTTCGGGAGCTTCTGAATTTGACGCCTGCAAACCTAACCCTAGATTTCAGGAAGCATGCCCCAAAAGAAGACCTTGATCCTCTGCTCTCCTATCTGATTTTGAAGAGCCATGCATACCGGTTATGGCATAAAGAGTTTCGAAAAATCGCTGTCCGTTTTGCTTCCAATGAAGCACCGGAGCCCTTCTTGTTGCCTGAATTATACGTGGAACTCCTCAAGCAGCCCTCTGAGCCGACACCTCCGGCGGTTCAGCTCTTCCGTGAGAATGCGAGAGTTAAAGGTCGCCTTCATCTTGACTGCCCTCATTGTAAGGGTGAGGTTGACTATCGTCAACGCTGTGTCTGGATTTTTGTGGGCACTCCTCGTCAAGATATCCAGCAACTCCATGGCTGCGTCATCTCTGATGTGCCTGAATCTGAACGCCTGAGTCCCAAAGTTTGTGCCTTGTTTTCTTCAGAATAAGCGCTGATTTTGCTGATTTACAATCAGGGTGTCCATGGCATAGCGGCAAACAAGGATTTTGCTTGGTTCACCACCGAACAGCTGGGTCTGGTACGGGTATATCCCCGACCTTCGGTTTTTCAGAGATGCAAGCGAGACATTGTTATCTTCATCTCAACCGATGCGAAGCGTCAGGTCAGTTAATTGACAGTTGGGTTGAAACTGGGCTTAATCAGCTTGCCTAGTTCGGATCGGTGATTTACAATGCGATATCAACCTCAGCACTGGCTGAGATGGAGAAACTGAACGATGCGGTCGTCCACGACAAGGTCATGAAGCGCTCCCCATCGATGATGCGGTGGGCGTATGGTGACATGACCGCCATTGGAACAGGGATGCCAATTGGTGGTCGTACAGGGGACACCTATCGCCCGCATGACCAGGTTCAAGCTGAAACAGAGGAACAAATAGAGAGGATGTTTGATTATGCAAAGGTTAGTCTCTATCACTCTGCTCAAAAATTCAGACATTTTACTCCCCTTCGAGACTGCAGATACAATCGTCTCTTTGGTGAAACTCGTGGATCCAGAAGCAGCGAGTGCTATGTGCGATACCAACATCGGTCTAGAACCTCTTGGAACCACACGCTGCGTCCTCTACTGCTGCCAGAATTATCTTTCTTGCTGTCACCTTGATCCGAATGGTGTCTCCAAGAACAAGATGTCCCCTGCTCAGGAAGAGGCAGCTGGCACACGGATTTCCACTTGCGCATCTGCATCTCTGCAGTACGGCAAGACGTGTAGTCCTGGAGAATACGAATTTGTATTCACCAAGTACAACATTATGGTCCATACTGTGCCGCGCTGCCTTTGGTATGTCATTTTTTTTTCGCAAAATATTATCGAATGAAAGCGTTGAAATGAATTTTCCAGGGTTTTTGACAGCGATGAGGAGCATCAAGTGACTTTGCCAAGTATCAAGACCTTGGAAGCAGCGTCTTCGCCTGTCTGCTCTGGTGTTCACGCGACCATACCTTCGCGTAATGCCTCCAAGGCGATGGATTTGATGAAAGCGCGACGGCTGTATGATGTCGTTTCGGAGTATTGGGGACGTTGAGAGCCAGGTGTGCAATCTATGCATGTATATCGCCTTTTTCTACACCAGTTTCAAAATCAATATATGTACCAGACCTTTCGAGTGATAACGAATTCAATAAGCTAGTTATGGAATACAGAGCAGGACGATACAGAGGATATACCAGATCTAATCCCACATACGTTAGCCAGTGGACGCGAAAAATATTGAGTGGACTTACATCAGATGCGACGGGGCATGGACAGGCAGGGTTTCCCTGATCAGCCAGAGGTAGGTGGATCGAGATGTAATTCAGACTGACCTGACTGAAGGAGGTTGAGTTGAAGGGGGCGGAATTGTTGAGTCGAGAGAAGGTCCCGCATCCGCCAAAGTCGAGTTTGCAGCTGGGGGATCGGCGGCCTTCTGAGCGTCATATATACGTGCCGTGATTCGTTATTCAGGTAAGCCAACGGGATCGATGATTACGGAGAAATGCATACCCTCGCCAGGGAGCAGGTTACTTTTAGTTGCCTTGTTCGAGGCAACGTGTGCACTCTCGACGAGAGATTGGTGTGGCTGGGAGATTGTGTACCCCTTCGGAAAACTGGAGAGGCTCTCGTTGTACCCGGGAAGAAGCCACGGGTATTGGACTTTGTGCGCATACCAATCTATGCACGATAGAAAATGAGTGAAGGATAATCCCATCAGTTTCAGTCACGTACCTCGCAACTTCTTGTTCTCGTGCGTCTTGCAGAATTCATGCCAATTCGCGATATCAGTCGGGTCGGAGAGGCCACAGATGTGATTTAGATAATCAACGGTTGGCTGGCCCACACGCGGAACGAGTTCGTCTGTTGGGGGGTTAGGTTTTACCGGGAGGATTGCTCCGAGACATGGTAACGGAGTGTGGATCATCGAAACGGAGTGCGAAACGGAGAATAGGGGAAATCAAATAGTGTAATTGAAATTCGGTAATGCACGAAGGGAAAACGGTATGAAACGATAAGCAATAATGGGTAGTGCTCGGATACGAACCCACGCACCGCGCACGAGATATCCCATTTTTTAACGCGCCAGAATTATCCCAGTGGGCGCGGGACGCCGGGCCCCACCCTCCTAAGCGCCAGTCCAGGATGCACGTCACATGCAGAAGACTCAAATCAGCGCTCGCCATAATTCATCTCCTCCCCTGTACTGTTGAGGACGACACGGGCTCACAAATCTTCGACCCAGACACAGCAGAATCAGAAGCAAATTAAGGCCCACCGTGACTCTGCGATGGCCATAATCCATTCCCCTGTCGAGAAAGAGGATGCGCACGCACCGTCCGATGTCTGGGAGAGGGCCGTTTGCATTCGCCTCGTTGATGCCAGTTGATGCCACAACTTCTTAACCCGCGACGTGGATTAATCGACGGGCGACGCCGCACGGATAGGCGCGGACAGAAGCAGATGGGATTCACATGGATGGACACCTATGGTACGCGGCGTGGGTAAGAGGATGAGTAAATGCAGGACAAGTTTGGATAGACGCAAGTCAACGCGGATATGGTGTAGTGTAGACGCATGTAGAGCATAAATAGCAAGTGGACGCGTAAAATGTAGGATACATTGCCAGGACGCGCCGGTTTCATTCGGTGAGATGCGCATGATGCATTGAATGCCGTTCGAATTCCAGGTTGAAGGAGTTGAGGCTAGTGTAACAAGTTATGGGCGTGCGCCATGAGAGTCTCGTATGACCGTCATCAATGCCGTTCCTCGGCCGGTTTGATCGGCAGCCGTATCCCCGACCGGGCGCTTGACCGCTCGCCGGAATCTTGTCTCGTCCTTCTCCTTCCACGATTCCTCCACCCGATGCGCACACAAGACGATCAGAGCGCGCCGGTGTCGGGCCTTTCTTTTTGCCCATCATGGTCTCTTAGTCCAGTGGTTTTACGCCCTCGGCGCTGTTCAAGGCCGATGATGGAGAGCCTCCGTGCAGCAAGTTCGAACCCCGTTGCCCTTCGTTCTAACTCATTAATTTACATACCCTTCTTGCCTCCTTTTACAATTTCTTTGCTCTTTTTTTCTCTTTCTTCTGCCTAGCTCCAGTACATACTTTCGGAGCAGCACTGTGCTTGCGGAAGGACCAAATAGTGCGTTAGCTCTCTCCTTTTCAGGCTCCAAATTAACCTCTCCAGCACTTTTTCAACGACATCGGTACGCGCCGTTCAACACTGTTCTGAATTGCACCCCGTCCTCATATGCGAGTACTTCTCCTAGCATATGCACATAAACCATTCGAACACTGCCCGGACTCCCATGCGCGCGGCAAGTGGGAGTGCGATGCATTTACGTCGCTGGGATCAGTAAATGCGTGTGGTGGATGCACCTTGCCTCGAATGCAGCACGCAGATGTCTCGGGAAGCTGGAATGTCGTTAAAAAGCGGGTGGAATAATTGAAGTAAATTTTGCGAGGCGGTCGTTCTGAGACAATCATTTGGTGATTAGCGGAACTGCAGCTTGTAGCGGCTAATGTGCACTCACATGAACTACAGACAAGGATCGCCTTGACGGACGTTCAGCCTATGTACAATTGATAGAGTGGATCCTGGAACACATTCGAGGATTCCTGTCGGGGTTAGCGGTGATTTGCAATTGGCAATCGACCGCTCATGTCAGGGGCTAGAGTCCTGTGTTCCTTCCGGGATTTCCAGGACACCAAACGGCGAGACAAAATCATGGTCCACCGGCAGATTAGAGACAACCTGGAAGCCAAAATCGTGTTCGCCGAGCGCCGCCCAGTATGATAGGTAATAAACGTTCGGAGAGACTAAATATTGCTTCCTGGTGTTTCGGAGTTCGCTTCAAGAATCTTTGCCTCCGATTGCGCGAGCTATTCATGAGATGGTCCGCATTCGTTAGAAAAGGGAGTAGCCAATGAGGGATGAGCAATCGTGATGATTCCGAGAATTGGACTGCAATAAAGGGACAGTTGAAGACGGGCGGCAATTTAGGAGGATCTGGAATCCCAACACCAGACTAGAACAGAGCCGCAGTTGTTGGACTTGCCCTCGGTGACGTGGCGAGACAGCAAGTGAGATTTTGATTGCATCAATCGGAGTATCGCCCTTTCAGTCGGAGATTCAAATCCGTGCCCTCGGGGTTTGAATTTCGGCACCATGCACGGCTTCTTGGAGTCCAGAGTCCACAATCACACGGCGACCGCCGACAAGGGAGATGCTTAAGCCAATGCCTCATGAGGTACATTACGATGACTGACCACTTGGGATTCATCGATTCGGGTGCGCAATGTATGTACTCTCCATTATCTCGCCGCAACATTGGACATTCAATGTATTCATTCATACCCGACTTCTAAGCTACCAAACGACGACCTAGTACCGGATGGCTCCTCCCACATGTTGAAGTCGTTAGTGACAGCAACGGCTTCAGATCTAAAATACTGAACAACTGTTTCAACTAGTTGGAATAAATACCAGACGCGCATTGGGTTAGGATAGCATGTACCATTGGAATTCAGCAGGGTGAAGTCATCTGGCAAAAGGCGACAATTCAGGCGCGAAGACGACCATGAGGTGATGCTTGGAAAACACCATGTTGAGCTGACTGAGAAACTTCCTCTTAATCGTGGTAAGCGCGTCCGTATTAGCATTGACGTGGAATCGCGAAGGACGAGACCGAGTTCCGAAGAGCATCCCGGATTGTGAGATATATCATGTATGACTTTAAATATTGTCGTGTCCAGCAGCACAGCATAAAATCGTGCTAGAGCCAGGTACGACTAACCGATTCACGGCGACGTAAATTTTCAGTGTGGCACTCGCTCTTTACTTGCACGAGGACAGCTTCGAGCAATTCGCAGCCATAGCAGACAAACATGCATCTGACGGTACTGCCGTAACTGAAGCCACGGTGCAGCAACGATCGCGAAGTCGATCCGTGCCACGCGTTGTAACAGCGTCGGCGCAAAAGAAAATGACATCCAATGAACTAAATTGCCCAAAGACGCACCCGGATTGGAAGTAATGAAAAACAAAGCGACCCCACTCCCCAGCGCAAGTGGGGAGAAATTGGAGCAACCGGCCGCGGGCTTCCTAACGCGCGCCCAAGGCGAGTGCAGTGGGGGGCGGTGCGTAGGAAAGACGCAGAATATGGTGCGCAACGGGTACGAACATTGGCCCCCAGTCCCTCAGGCTCATGACCGCGCTCCCAAGGCGAGTGCTGCGGCGGCTGGGTATAAGGAGGTGGATGTCGTCCTGGCCCCCAGAAGAAAAAAACAACAGCACGGGAGTAAACGCTTGGATGCCGGGAAGGAAACCGCGACTGAAACGGTGGTGTGGTCGACGGTACAGTTCAAAAATCACTGAGAAATTGGTTATACGATAGAAAAAGGAACGAGCAGAGGGAAAGAAAGAAATATGCCACCGATTCGCGCATACGAGCAGAGCCTCCATAGAGTCTGCGGTAAGACCCAGTGTATCGCCCCATATCGTTTACGTGAATAAGTGGCTGGGAAAAGCAAAGGAACGGAGGAAAGGGATGGAATAAAAGCGTGCGCCCATCCACGCACCCGAGTGGCACCTCCATAGGGTCTGCGGTAAGACCCAGTGTATCGTGCCACATCGCTGCGTTGATGGGTAGAGTGGGAAAAGCAGTGGATGGACACGGAAATCCGTGGAGGTGCGCGTCCCTGACGCTCGCGCGGTGGGCATGTTGGAAGACCCAACGCGCCGTGCCACGGGACGATCAGGGAAAGGGAGAGGTCTGGCGATAAAGAGTAGTGACAATATGACACGTACCGGGGGCCTAGCTGACTCCGTCGGCGTCGACGCGGTGGATGCGGTGGCAAGAAGGAAAGAATGGCCCAGCGTGTTTGGTCACACCATGTGAGTGTGACCGTGACCGGCATCGACACTGAGCTCGAAGTGAAAGGTCTCTCCCACTGGAAATGGGTTGTTAAAATTCTTGCCGTTGATCAGCTTTCAATCGCTCGACTTAGGTCTCTTCTTAATATTCGGGTGGGCCACGAGGAGGATACTCAGGGTTCGGCTGGGGGGTATGGATGCCGGGACTCTTTCACGGAAAGATCGCCGACATGCACGGTTTTTTTGTGACGCACTGGGGTGTGCCTAACCGCGAAACTCGTAACCCGGGCTCTCTTTCTTTCCATAACACCCATCTTCATCGCGCGCCCATCGTCCTCTCCTCACTTCCTCCCTTTCGCGTGTGCTGGGACCTGGTTTTTACCTCCCTCTATGCTCGTGTCCTCCACTGCTTGCTTCGGGTCACCAAGAAATCCACATTGGATGAGTGCGCAGCTTCGATCGAGACATACCAACAATTGGAAACTCAGGCCTCTACTGGGCACACACGTAGCCGCCAGCTGCGCGCAACATGTGTGCCACATGTCGCCAGCGACTGGCCGCCAGGTGTCGATGAGCTGGCCGCCAGGTTCAATCGCCTATGGCCACATCATGCGGTCACATTCGGCTGGCGGCCAGCTGCCAAGCGCACCTGTGATTCACCTGTCGACACACATGTCTTGAAATTACAATTTATTTGTCGGGCTTTCATACGCGTGAATCAGCAGATTTGTAAATTCTAAACAGGATCCACGGGGAACATTCAACTCTGCACATCTATGTACTTCAAACCATCTACGCGTCTTCAGCGGATGTCGACGCATTGGCCACGTCGATGTCGAGGAGGTCGTCGACCTTCTTCTGGAATGCGTCGACCGTATCCTCTAGGTCCTTGTCCTTGTCGTTCTTCACACCGTGCTCTTTCTGATCCTTCTCAAGTATGTGGCGAGAGGCCCTGGAAATTTGATCAGAATATGGATTCAGGCAGCGCAGAGAGGTTGAGACATACCTGACAATTTCTTGGCATCGCCATTAGCGTCTTCCCGGATTTTCTCGAGCTTCGAGTCTAGTCTGTCCCAGAAGTCGAGACCCGGATATTTTAGGTATACATTGCGCTGAAGCTGATTTGACTCTGATCGGTGCTTTGAGTTAAGTGGCGACGTACCATTAGAGCGACGCGGGAAGCCAACATAACATTGACGGAGCACTGCGTCCCTTTGACGACTGCCGTGGTAAGCTCGAAGATATTTTGATGTTCCTTCGGTGGGGCATATACTGTCTTCTTATCCTCTTTTCGGGATTTGAGGCTGGAGCGAACCTAGGTACCGTAAAATGCGGGACTCGGGAGTGGCAAAATGGAACTTACGACCTTCTTAATCTTCGAGCGCCTCTGGGTGAGCGCATACTCAGCGACCCTAACAACCTTGGCCCAATCGGCGGGAATGTTCTCAAATCCGATGGGGATGTCGAACCGATAAATCTTGAGGAGTTCCTGGAAGAAGACGAATCAGGAACGAAGATACTTAGAATACGAAAGGGAAACTTACAAGCAAATGATTTGTGGCGGTCTCGCCCTTGTACACATTGGTCTTGCTGGAAAGAAGAATGGTGGGCGCATACTTCTGGATGTTCGTCTACAGATGTAATACATCAGCACAGAAGGCTACGCGGGGAAAGGGAATCACCTCGAGATCCTCAGAGACCTCGTACGCGGGCTTGGATGCGTTAATTTTCTCCAGTTGGTTGCCGATCGTGAACATAGTTGTGAGCAGCTTGGCCTCTCGAAGTGATGCAGGGTCCTTGTCCGAAGAATAGATAGTAAGATTAGGGATGGTGAGACTGTCGAGACGACTGACCTTCAAGAACGCTTCGAGTTCAATGAGCTGGTCTCCACGAATGCGCTTCTTCTGCGCGTACGACATTTTGATTAGGGAGCGCCACAGTGAGCGGAAGGGCAGCGCCGGCACCGTGCTCATTGTCGGAGGTGGTATCGTCATCCCCCGCCATAGCTCCATGGCTTCGTTTGGAGGCGGTGCTGATGCGAGGGGCGGTTGGGGTTTCCTGGGTCATAGCATTAAGCATGTCGTCGTCAGAGTCAATGGGTGTGCTTGGGCGAGAAGACATCTTGAGGGAGGAATTGATGGTAAAAGGCGCGTCGACTTGCACACAGTTATAGATTTTGCGGCTTCCTATTTGGGAAAGCGGGTGCTGTAGTGTCCAGGTCCTTGCGGTCGAATAGACTCAAATTCGACACAACTGGGCATCGGCTCTTGCTACTGACACTAGATCATATACCTTGCCGTATACCATCAAGGAAGACCGTCCTTCTACAACCTTGATGAGGCTCCGAACTTCACTGGCCTCGGGGAGCAGAACACGGTATCAAGAAGTAGAAATGAAGGGAGGAGAAGAAAGAGGTCCAGGCCAACTGTGTTGCTTTGCTCAGGACTATCCTTGTTAAGCATGGCAAGGATAAGTATAATATCACCGAGAAAATGACATACCACCTCATTCATTCTGGCCAAGTGAAAATCCTCGGGTCACCTCAGTGCAATAGTACAGTCAACAAGTAGGACAGAGGAAATGTATGTTCACATTTTTGATGCAATCAAACACGAACTAAAAATGGCCATCACTTATGGGACTGACTGTTGGTAAACCCTTCTTGTGTGCGGAATCAACAAAGTTCACAGCGGCAACGGGAGTGTGCGCGTAAGGTTGACTTTCAATAACGAAGCTAAACGGGCCGGCGGACAGCATTATGAAATACCATCATTGAGATTGCAATCAAGCGGAGTTTGATATCTTCATTTATTTCGAACAAATATGAGATGGGCGAAAATGAGAGGGCGAGATGAGCCAAGAATTGAGCACCCCTGTAATTTCTGATTTATGGGGGGGGTTGTATTATACTCGCGCAGTCCACAACCTGACCAGCGAGTTTACTGAAGACAAACAAGTACTGCATCGGAACGCCAAGCGGGAACAAGGATTTCGAGTACCTTTAGCTCGCTTTGCGCATCGGGATCAAGGGGCAAGTCCGCAGCGGCAGCCAAGCGGACTTTCCAAGCGTCCTTGCTCTCGTGCGACCCATCTTCGGGCTCGGAGACCTCGTCGGATAAAAATTCCTCGTGTATCAGATCGGCCAGGAAGGCGGGATGAAGACCATGCTCGGCCGCGGATGCGTCTAGGAATTTATTGAGCCGCTGTGATTTCTGCGAAAGGGGATCAGTATCAAAGAGAGATCAAGGAAATCCACTAACGCGCTGGCGGCGCATCATGCGGCGGTGTCTTCTCATTCTTGTCCGCTTTGATCGCAGCTTCCACATCCTTGACCTCTTTCCATTGTTTCTTGAGACTCCGAAATGACTTCTTGCCCAAATCCTGGAGCAAGGGAATATTGAACGTCGGACCAGGTATTTGGAGTGGGCGTGTAAGGCCCTTGGGCCAGGGGTCTCGATTCTATATTATGGTAAGCTTGCGTGAGTAGGATAAACGAAATTGAATGTCGACCTTCAATTCCGAGAACACTCGGTCCGCGACGGTCTGAAAAAGAGCTTGATTGCGATGGTCGTCGACCCGGGCATCGAAGATTTGCGTCGGGTACTCTTCATGAGTAAGAGAGTTTATGCGGACGACATCTGGGTCGGGCCAGTTCCGCCCAGGGACATTGCACGCGGCGGAAGCTCTTAGTTACATATGTCTGCGATACCGGTGAGGAACATCAATGAAGCACAGTATTAGTCACGTGAAGTGCGCGTTTCTGCCTTTGTGGGACGTTAGGCCGGGTGTTCGTTTCGTCGACTTCATCGGATTCGGCGACGGTGTCTGTTGAAAGACCAGTCGTACTAGTGGGCGCCAACGTGTCTGTGTCGGACGCATCCGATTCGGGAGGTGAAGCAGGAGCCTGTCGGCCAGTGCCCGAGGCGGCGTTCTTTGCGCGGGTACCCCTGCCGCGTTGGGCTGCGATGCCGCGGACCGGAGTCGGCGGCCGTATGAAGGAAAGAGTTTTCTCTACGGAGGACATCCTTTCCTTAAGCTCCGCCGTGTTGTTGAGCAGCATTTGCACCATCCCTAGAAGCTGAGCCATCTGCGTTCGCTCCTCGGGAATGACGAACTGGGGGTGGGGAGCTGCAGGCGCCTGCGGCCTGGGGTGGGCATGGTACTGATGAGATTGAGTTGGAGCATCGGGTGACGAGGTGTGGTATGTGTGAGAGCTTTGAGCAATATTGAGGGAGGTGGCCCGCCGTGATTGAGCCTCGAAGCAACAGGTGTATCGTGCGATGTTGAGCGAACTGCAGATGCGATGAATGGTACGTAGCGATCAGTGACAATGGAACATATGGAGGCGGACCATGCCCGAGAAAGCGTGGATTGATAAACTGGCCCACCAACGACAACTGGAGGAGCTTAGAAACTGTGAAGTAGCCAGCCGGTCAGTATAGTCGAGGTAAAAGCAGAATTGATTTACGGGTCTCCTTGCGGTGCTCCCTCACCATACACATTGGCTGCCCCGCGGCGCAGTGGCCCACTCTGGCGGTTCATTGAGAGGACCACGAAGGGCAAAAGCAAGAGGAAATGGGTGAAATGCCACAGAATCGCCGCCGCTACATGGGACTCAATTTCCGCTGGGTCTGGATATGCCTCTATCTCGTCTGCTGCTGCGTTAGTGGCGTCCCTGGTGCGGTCGGCTTTCCGCGCTAATTCCATCCCTCTGTGAAGCCCTCCCTTGATTTCCTCCTCCAAGTAAGCGCTATCGTCCTCCCTCGTCCTCATCCGGACAAAACGCAGTACGAATCCGAATAGACTGGACACAGATCCCCGCCCCTCCTCAGCACTCGAATACGACAGTGCGCTCCTCACCCAACAGCCACTGGATGTCTGCAGAATCATCTCTCGCTCTTGCCTCTGGCGCACGAATTGAATATAACTTGTACTGAGACATACATACTTAATTGTGAATTTCCCCAAGAATGTCAATTGGTCTCGTTCGCACCGCGGGGATATCGATATTGGAACGGCTCTCGAGTGGACTCCCAATTCTTCGGTGGTGCTGTTGTACACCACGACGCCTTCCATTCCGCTTTCGGTGAATATTGCTGTGGGGCGCCTACCAGAAATAGCGGGCGCTTCCAGATAGCCCGCAGCGCTCATCCCCTTCCCTGTATTGTTTCTCGAAATGTTGCGACGGCCGTCGGCCTCCATATCGGCAACACTCCCACATGGCTCCGCTGCGCTGGCGGTCCATCTGTTTCCCGGGTACTAATATTTTACGAATTTGTTGGCTTTGCCTGTCCGGAGCTGTATGCGTGCACTGGACAAGAAATCTGCTTGTGGGTATTTTGATCCGGAAGAAGGTTCCAGCACGAAGCCACTCATCCGATAGAGATTTAATATGCTGCTACGGATTATCCAATCGGGTATAACCACTGTGACCGCTGGTAAAGTGACCCAGGGTATTCAAAGTACCATATTTGAACGTTTTGGGAGAGAGAGAGAATTGATGGATACAAAGCATTTGTGGGCTCATTTGGTGCTAGAACCCCCCCCCCCCCCAGATCTCTATAAACCTATATCAATGGTAAGAGGGCCCAAATTGAGGTGGATTAGTCACAGGCCTCGAAGAACGTTAACACGACACGTTGTTTTGTCTCTGTCATCAGGAAAATCTGAAGTTGCATTATAGACCCAGATAGCACAAGAAAGTCGGGATAGACCCGAAAGCAAACGGCTGTCTATGGAGGACACGTGGGAGGGGGGTTGTTGTTCCCGAAAGACCACCATAGACACCACCCACACCATATAGTGTCATAGACGCGATAGGCAGATGAGGTTGGGCATTTCTCTTCCTTGCTCGATAGGTTTCTATTGGGACAACCAGAGTCTAGTCTTAGCTAGTGACATATCGGGATAGTTGGCGATCCAAACGTTTTGGGATGGATGTATGTATTAAAAGCATCGAACCTCGAGTGACCTTGAATTCAGAGTCAATTGGAGTCAAAACCACGTTGCCTCACGATCCGCCAAGACTGTACAGCTGTGGGGTGACACAGACAGCCAGCAGTGCAGTGCCCCGGCAATGCGCGGGTTGAGGTAAACATCCCAGTGGCGGTGACCGGATATAATGCTGCCGGACCGGCTTGCGTAATCTGTACGCCCGGTTTCGAGCCCAGCTGGTGACGGTTTCTTTTCTCTCCTTTTGCTGGTGAACCCAACACAATCACCACATAAAGGTGACAAACACCCGTTCCCAACCATTTGAGTCAGCTCTTTAATTGTGTACATTATGAGTTACTGTATTCAAAAATTGTTGTCAGTGGACAGCAGCCTCATTCAGGGTTCACATCGCAAATGGAGAAACAAATTGGCATCAGGTAAACTTTAAGTTCAATGAAATGTTGGAA
The DNA here is from genome assembly GCA_029378375.1 of Mycena olivaceomarginata. NCBI lineage: Eukaryota > Fungi > Basidiomycota > Agaricomycetes > Agaricales > Mycenaceae > Mycena > Mycena olivaceomarginata. The sequence continues at coordinate 83,832 of JARKIC010000023.1, read as the reverse complement.
AGAATGGGCAGCAAAGTGTGTGTGGCTATGTTTCAAACATGTAATAATATTGGTGTGAGAGCGGCCGTTGCAGATCAATTCACACACAGGCAGACAAAATCTTGACATTGGTAAAACTATGCAGGGAGCTTCTCAATACACACATCTTCTGCTCCCAATCGTGTTTTGAGCTCCCATAAATTTGCTGGCAAGTCTGGCCGGTCATCTCTTCGTGGGAATCATCCTGTTCTTGGTCTTGTCAACATTTCCTTCAAATTTTGGTCCTTCTTTTCTTTCCTATGGTTCAAGAGTCAAGAAATTCCATAACGTGCTGCACATTACGCCCTGGTGAAGAAGAAATCACAATACTTGATTCCGATTATAATACATAATTGCGAGTATCCGCCACGCTACGCGATGGCCACACCCCCCAAGTTAATTTATGTAGAAGGGGTTGAGTTTATTAAATTCCGTGTACACGCTGAGTTGCCTACGTTTTGCGTTTTGCGTATCTACATGTAGTGCGTTCAGATCAATAGGATACTATTTTAGCCCCCGATGTGTCCACGCACCCTGATGAGGAATTATCGCTGATCCTCGCTTCTGCAAAGATTTTCTCCACGGGTGAAAGTTTTTAAATTTCTCCCCCTTAAATAACGAAGTCTCTGAACTCGGACGCCCATTCATTCCACTTCCTCTCACCCATCATGGATTATTGCAGACCGTATTCGTACCTCCGTCCCATGCCCGATTCTTCATTCGCAAACCCCCTCCAAGTGCGAAATACCCCAATATATGTGTATTAATTTTCAGGTATGTTGTTCATCTTATTATTTCTGACGTTCATTAACCCTTTCATTCCAGCCAAATTCCAACATCGCTGCCTCACTTTATCCACTGTAGACCTTGACTTCATGCATGTCGGTCTTCCAGTTTCTGTGTCGCGTTGCTTTCCTGACAGTAGGATCTGATGTCGCCGTTTAAGCACCATGTATTGGCCGCTCATTCATTGTAGGCCTCTCCATTTCTCTTCCCTAGCTGCATCGCGTACTCATGCCGCGGATCTATGCGCGTTTATTGCGAGGTATGCTTTCGCTCTCACTCTTTCTGGCGCTAGTTGACCTCCGTGAGTTGATTTAGACTCGGACTCCGGCAAGATTGCCGTCGCGGAATATTGTATTAAGCTTTGACCTGGACTCGGGTATCTCGGTCTTCTACTTTCCGTACCGTCAATTCCTCAATCATGCCGCTTACAGCTCTTTGCAGAACTTAGGGCGCAGCTCGTTTTTCTTCCACTTTGCGCACTTTTTGATCCTCGCTGCCAGGACACGCGTAGCGGGCTCAAATCTTGCCCTTTTACCTCGAAAATATGCTCGATCGATTCGCAATCCAAATACGCAGTTTTCTGCGTCCTCGTCCTTTTTACTCGGTGGGCGGATCGAATTTGGGGCTCAGGTAAGCACCTTTTTCAACATTTCTGAGCAGGACAGCTGTGGCATTAGTATTTCACCCCCGGTTGCCATATATTTTTGATATGGTGGACTTCTATGTATAATCTAGTTCCTGAAATACCGGGATAGTCAATAAAAGTCTTGGTCTCAATCTATTGTTCAGTGGATATCGGGCAGACCTCCTAATAAATATCCTTCTTTAGTGGATTCAGGTCATAGGAACATCATGTATGAGTCTAATGAACTCTCTGTAACATTATTGAAGGTACTGTGCCAGAGCATCGACCGGAAATGGCCCTTAATCGGTGGTCCGGTAATACCACGTGACAGATTTGAGACTAGTCGCGTCGCACAATACCGGTCATTATGGGTAGGTTTCAATGTTCAAATATGTTTGGATGATCATCATAAATACCATACATCCTATTCTGATGCTCAGATGCATGGTATATATTGAAACAGCAGGTTGATTGAGAGACCAAATCTGCCCAATATTTCCTGACCACTAGACTTAAACCGTGGGGTCGCCTTCATTATTCCGGTACGTTAGGAATTAGATAATATACGCAGGCCATCATATCAAAAATCTATGTCAATCGGGGGTGAAATACCAAAGCTACAGCTGTCCTGCCCAGAAATACCGCAAAAGGTGCTTACCTGAGCCAAAATTAGCTCTGTTGACCGAGTGAAAAATCTGAGGACGCCGAAAACTGCGTCTGTAGAGTCCGAATCGATTCAAAGCAAACGGACGAGATTTGAGGCCGCCGCGAGTGTCCTGGCGGCGGGGATCAAAAAGTGCCCAAAATGGGAATTTTTTCGTCCACGCCCTAAGTTCCGCAAAGAGCTGTAAGCGTTCAACATCTTTGGAGTGTGGTCAGGCAGATAGTGAACGACCTGTTCTTTTGCCTGACGAGATGCTAATATGGTGGAGGAGCAGGCATTGTGCGGATGTTGCCTGTTGAGAATCGCATGGGTGTAAACCAGTTAGTTGTTTACTGTACTGTTTTTTTTTTCGTTCAATTCGACAAGGGGGGGGGGGGTGACGCGTGACAAGTTGAACCAATTCGACGTTCAATCAACGCTGCGTGATGCCCGTTGCTAAGAGGCGTGATTTGGCGTGCGATGGGATCAAATGGTTCGTTGCTCTCTCCCTCCATCTCCACGCACAGCGTCCGCCTGCTCTGCCCGCCCTCCTTCCCTTCGCGCTTCATATCTGGATCCAGATCAATGTATTTTCCTCGTCTTTCTAGTCTTCAAATGTTGCGCCGACCTCCAACACCTTGGCCGCCTCAAGAATCAAAGCTACCACTTCAAGCAGACTCCCCAAGCCTATGCAGACCCCTCGTTTGTTCCCTCAAGAAATTTTCAAGCTACCTCAAGGTACCTCAAGAACCCTCTCAAGCTCCGCAACTAGGGCTCGATGGATAGTGACACATCAATGGATAATTTTTTTCTGGAGGCGCCTACACTCACCTTGGCCTCAAATCCTTGGGGGAATATCATTATCCGCGTTCCTTGCAAATCATTCGCCAACGTTGCGGCATCTTTGCAAACCTCCACCAGCATTGTGTTCCATTTCCAAACGTAGGTGATGGGTTTGCAAACGGCTTGCAAACTGCCATCAGCATGCTGTGCGATTGCAATCATCACCGGCGATCAGCGAGATCCCCCGCTTTTGGTGATGTCATTATCGACCTATTTATGACCGAACTTTTTGTTCAGCGTGCGACTCCCACCACACGCAGTGCTGCAAATCCCCTGCAAAATGTTTCCCCAGCGCCACTCGAGCCCCGGGCGGCCAGTTGATGCGCTGTAAAAAGACGCTATTCCAGATAAATCAGCTGTTGCGAACATCTGACAAATTAACAGCGTGTATTTCAAAACCATTCAATAGATCAACTTCTCAGACTTTGATACACCATATGTATGCTCTTTCCCATACAACAGACAGAGAAACAAAAACTATACAGTTGTCTACCTCCGCAACTCCTGTTCAGCGCGTGTTAACCATATCAAACTCGTCCCAATCAATCCCGTCTTCCACAAGCGTCTGGAGCCAGTCCAGCGTGAGCTCCACACAGCGGCCGTCATTATTCAGTTTTCAGCTGTGCGCAATGAAATGTATAAGTCGTCGTGGATTTGTCGGCCTTGCTGGTACTTTTCTTCTTATAGCTTTGTGCGAGTGGTAAGTGATTAACATCATTAAAGAAACTGAACATACTTGAATCTGAATCCTGTTGCTTTCCAGATCATCTTGGACAGCTCAGCTGCGCAGTCGTGTCCCGAATTCCACTCCAGATCCAAGAGTTTCACAAAGGTATGGATTTCGAAGGCACGGTCTTTGTTTTTCTCCAGAAGAGACAGAAATGCGGCCATAGACATTGTCGGGGGACCTTCTATCGATGTATCCTTTCCGGAAGGTGCTCGCTGCTTTGCATGGGAATCCACATTAATACTCTCCTTGTTTACTTTTTTCTTTTCCAGGCGTTTTCCACGGCAGCCATGACAGTCTGATTCAATTCGGTCACCCACCCTCCGCATACCCTTAATGAATTACTTTGTATCTTCTGTAGCGCGTTGACACGAAAAATACACTCGGGGTCCCGGATTCTCATCCGCGGCCCTTTACTGGCTAATATGACATTGTTGAGTTGGGTGTCGATTGGTGTGTGCATTTCGACGAATCTGAGAGGCGTAGCTAACCCCCAGGAATATTCCGCTGAGATCTTTCCTTCCTTTCATTGATTGCTACCTCAGACAGGTCAAACCTGCGTTCGCACGATAAACAACAGGGCGGATCAATCCGCCAAAAAAAAAAAAAAAAAAACGCTTACAGTCGGGCCAAGTGAAAGTGCCGCCCCTTGCCGCCCTTTGTGCCGCCGGGCGGCAGTGGCTGTGCCAAGGGGCGGCACTTGAATGTTGAACTTCAGAAATGGGGAGGGTACCTGGCTCATACTTTAAAACACTAGCTAGTAGTGTACTGTATGTCAATATTAAACCATGTTTGAGCTCATTGGTGCCCCACAAAAGACGAAAAATACATCAAATTTATGCTTTTAGGGCAGCCAAGGGGCGGCAAAGGGCGGCACTTCAGTAGTTTAGGGGCGGTACTGGGGCGGCAGTTTACCTGTGAGGGGCGGCAAGGGGGTGGCACAGGGGCGGCAGGGGGGCGGCAGTGGGGGCGGCACTTTTTTTTGAGGGGGCGGCACTTTTATTTCGAGGGGCAGCAGTTTACCACGTGACAGGGGGCAGCAGTGTGACCATTCATGTGACACATGGGAAAGAAGAGAAGGACGGCACAATGTGCAAATTATGCGACATGTTTTTAGTGTCTTATTGCAAGCATACCGCTTCAAAACAATGTTGGAAGTGGTTGAAACTCGAAATTGAATCTCTGAAACTGAATCAAGTCAAGATTACTGTAAGTCAACCATTGCATAAAACAACAGCCTGTGCATCCAATCACAATTTGTTCATCCTTGAGAGTTTAAATGGAATGGTTACGAGTTTCAACCACTTTTTTGTGGCCTCAGTGCACTTCTGATGGGGCACAATGCTCGCACTAGCAATACCAACCTCACAATCATGATTACTGGGTATAATCATTGGAATTTTATTGTTGAAATTATGGAACCTGGAGTACCTGAAGGCTATCAGTGATTCCATTGGAGGTTAATTGGGGTGAGTCAGTTGTCCGATGTTGGAATCAATAGAGTAATCCCATATTAGCAGTGAACCCGTTGCAAACGCGCGGGGATTTCATTCAATACTGCCAGGTAGTTATACAAAAGTCGTCAGTAACTAATTAAGCTACGTTCGGTGAATTAAACCAAATGGAAGCATATTTTACCAAAGGCAGAGAAAGCATCACATAACAAGGTAAATAAAAGGAGATAGCACAGTACCTGTTACTTTGACGGCGTAGCAGATAGCGAGCGATCGACTCAAATATCAACAGTCCGATGCTTGCTTTGGGGTTTACATCTTCAATCAATATTCAACCTGAACCTTGATCCACTGATCGGGAACTCACTTGCGGCGGCTCGTTTCTCTACTTTACTATCTGTCTTCTTTCTACCAGCAACCAGTCTGAACATACCTCTCACAGGGTATAAGATCAAGAAATATTTGGTATCAGAACATCTAACCAATGATTGATGTGGAAGTTTGGTTCAAGTTGGGAACTGGGTCACCGACTCACCGTGGGGTGGTTCAACATACACATAACACAGTAGGTAGAAGTGAATATTGACTCAATGGCTGACTTTAGCTTTGTCTAAGACTTAAAAAATACAACGGCGGCACTTTCCCATTAAGGGCGGCACATGACTGCCGCCCCTTGGCGGCAAAAGGCGGCACTGGCGGCAATGGCGGCACTTTCACCGTGCCCCTTACAGTCGTTTGCATAATTCCGTGAACACGCAATTTTTTTTCGCGCCATCACGTGCACGATGCCGAGCGTGCCGAAGCTTCGGGCCTGTACTCAAAATATCATGGGTGCCATTTTATATCTCTCTCAATGCTCTACCGCATCAATGGGAGCAAAGCCCAACCCAAACCAACTCGGAGGGACTACGATTTTGGGCTTCCGAGGTCCCCGATCACCACGTGATGGCGCGGAAAAAAAATTGCGTGTTCACGGAATTATGCAAACGACTGTAATGCGCCGATGACGCAAGCCACAGAGGATCATGTCGAGCTTCGAACTGTCGCCGGAATTGGTCGAAAGATTACCTAATGACAGGGAAATCTCGGCAATCCGCGCCGTTCAATTGCTTCTGTTTGGACTATAGCCCTAAACTCGGCAGACGGTGCCGGCGTCCCCATTGCAGCTGTTTGGTTTAGCATGGAGAATACTCGGCCATCGTTCAAAAGAACCAGGGCACTAAAAAGAAATCTGAGGAGACAGTCCGACCCGAAATTTCGCTGGCTATCATCCCAGCATGACGCGGTCAAAGTCCGAGGCGAAATAACTCCACACGGTTCAATTTACCGTTTCGCTGCGAAATCTGAGCAAGCCGCGACGGCGTCCAATTGTGTTTTAAGTAATACCTGCAAATAAAAGTGCACTGCAATCGGTTGCACCGCGTCGTACACCCGGGCTTTGGGGGTGTGGGATTATACATTGCACAGGGGCTAGCCCTTGACATATCTAATCCTGTTGACCCGAATCGACGGGTAATTTCGAGCCAGTTGGCCTGGGATCACCAATTGAGCATTTTTAGTGTTTAAAGCCATACCTGCAAATAAAAGTGCACCGCAATCGGTTGCACGGCGTCGTACACCCGGGCTTTGGGGGTGTCCATTAGACACAAATCGTGTCTTCCCTGGAGCTCCATGGGAAACCAAAAGAAAAACAACTAGGTTCGGAGCAAGCCCGCGCGGCTCCGCGCCGGCAAGCCGGCCCTTCGCCAAGCAAGCCTTTGTTTTTCCGATGTTTGTTCGCTGTTTTCCCCGCCTGCTGCTCGTTTCTGAACCAAATGGCTTCAATTAAAATGTGGATATGAAAATTGGGCAATTTAAAGGTTTTAGGCACCATTTAACCCATACCACACCTGTCGGATTCCCATGAAACCATAGTGAAATCGAATCATCTCACCGAGCTCTAGAGCACCCCTGCATCAGATTTCGAATTTGACAGCGTCCTCGTCGTCCTGGCCGGAAGGGCTGCTTTTTGAGTGCGAGCGCCACAGCTATCTAGCCCATCAAAATTGAGGTGGTCTGAGGGCATCGGACGGATCCCAAGAGAGAAGACTGAATAAATAAGTACAAAGAGACATTTTATTGGCCCGGATTGCCGGTCCCCAATCCCATGGGTGTTCGGCAGTTTCTGTCACGTGAAATCCATCTGCAGCTCAACATTAATTTGCTGCGAGGTTTCCTGCCCCGAAAAATTCCTATGAAAAATCAGGAAGCTACAATAAATTGTTCTGAGGCATTCGAACCCTGTGAATGATATCCCACAGACAGTACCTGGAACATGTAGCAAAAATTGCTCCTGACAAGCTCATTTCGCAGTTCAACTAGAATAATGGGCCCAGTGGTACCAGTGCGACCAGGGCCAATCCGATGCATGCCCACGGATCCGAGTTTCCCACGAGTATGCCACGGATCCGAGTTTAACTTTCCCAAAGCCCAATACTCATATGAGTACCTGTGATTGTCAAGATCACTTCAGATAGTTGACTTCGGTGCTCAAGATTGCACCCTCTGGGTTCAGTTTCCAGATTCCAACCTCTCTATACTTGTTTTTGAAGGAATAAAATGATTAGCTGTAGAAACTAATGTCAGGACGTATATGGATCACAGTGTTATGCAGATGTGTGGATTGAATTTCGGTGTTTGACAGACCGGAAACCAAGTAACGCAGATTTCATAATATAGGGATGGTGAAAACATCAACGGGAGTTCGTTTTCTGAGCTTTATACTTATGAGTACTTGTGGGTACTCGCAAGTTTTCTCAACTGACGGGTACTTGCATACTCACAGGTATGCAACCCGCGGGTGCGAGTCATCCGTGGGAAGAAACTCACATGGATCCGAGTTCAGCATTTTTGACCACAAGTACTCACGGTCACGGATCCGAGTCACCCGCGGGTGCACTCGTGGTATGCCTTAATCCGATCTCTATAAGAAAGAAATGCGTGCGCTTCGCTTCGACGCTGACAATGAAACCAGAGCGAGAAAGCATCAGACTTTCAACCACGCGACGCTGCGAAGGGGTTGAACACTGCAATGCACTGTTAACAATTAAATGCTGCAGTCCAGAGATAAGACTGCGCCGCCTACCGGAGTGTCCACCGAGGGCAGCACCGATTCTGGTGCGGCTGAGAAATGCGTATTTGAGGAATCCGGGTCACTAATGTCAAAAATTGGATCATACCCGACGAATTGATTTGATCGCAAATCCCGAGAACAGTGGGTAGCAGTAGACTGAACCGCGAGCAGCTATGTTGTAGAATTTATAGAAATTACAGTTGAGATGTGAATTTTGGCTGTACTTGAGGTGTCGAGGGAATTGAATTGAGACGATATTTTGAATGTTTTGAGCTTTTGATGCGAAATAGATGCAAATTTGAGAAATAACGTCTCAGATTCATGTATCCACGTGCTTCGATTGTAGCAGAGGGGCTTGTGAGGACTGTTGCATGAGGGGCACGATAGTGTACACCGCCATTTGTAGGAAATGTTTCAGGGATGTATCCGCCGCAATGTTGCGAAACAAATGTTTGATCATCACGGAATGCTGTGCCAAACATTTTTAAAATATAAATAAGTGAATCACACAAGGCTTTTGCAAGGTGCCGTTGGGGAAACATTTTTGAAGAACCTTTCCAGGACATTCAGCTATATGTCAAGGAGACCATTATGGGACTAATTTTTCGGCATTCAATAGCACAAAAAGAATATTGATAATAGATGGAAAACAGGGTAGATATACGCTATACTAAGCCTGGAAGCTAAGCTATGTACTTCGCACGCTGGCGCGAAAGACGCCAAACCCCGCTCGCCCACCTTCCGGCCGACCTGCCCCAATTAACATAAGCTCTGCCAAATGAGCTGCATGACATGCGTGAGCGTGCAGTAAGTCACAGAGACGACTGTGCCTGTGACGAAACGGCCGGGGTGCTCGAGTGTTAAGTGGGGGTCCACTGTGTGCGAAAAAGAGTAATAAGATGAGTCAAGAGGCTGGGAGGGAGAGAAGGAACTCACAGTTGTCGCATGAGAACAAGGTGCACACCGACTCGGTCAGTCCTCCGCCAATCTCGTCCCCCTCGTCATCGTCTGATGGCATATTCACGGCCTCCTCAAGGATCTCTTCATGCGCGCCTGACACACCGTCGTCAGAGCCGGATTCGCTATCCGCGACTTGCGACGCAGTCAATGGTTCGGCGATGTGGGGTTGCGAGCGAGACTTGACATTGAATTGAGCCAATTTGCATTACTTGACTGACAAGCTTTTGAATTGGATAGGTGACATGGTTTGAGCTTGGCGCAGATAGATTATGAGAGATGGGTTGGAGGAGGTGGAGAACTCGAAGGGATATGGTTCACCGGTGTGAACACTCGTAACGGTTGGAGAGCGAGAACAAGAATTGCTATCTTGAAAGATTGCTGATTGAGGCTTCAGATGAGATGGGAGCAGTCCAGGTGGGTGACATATTGATGTGCGAGTTCAATTCGACGCAGCGGTGAGTGGGGAAAAGGACAAAAAGACGGATTGCTGGCACCAACATTGTACTTGTTTGTTCTGATGCGCACAGACCCAGTCAATCACACGTTCACAACTGACAGTTCTCTTTCGTTAACATTACGTTGTACTGTACTGAGAAATTCTGGCTTCTTCTGTTGTTGCATGGTGCTGAGGAGCTCCCTCACCTCATAGATTTTGATGAATGCTGCACACTTGCAAACATTGAATGGAGATCAGCATAAAATGTAAATTAGATGTTGGTTTAACATTGAGGGAACATCTGCCGAATATACGACCAATGTTGTCAAGAAAACATTCACACAACATTTGTTCGAGAACATTTAAATGTTTCGTCAAATCATTGATCAATGTTGGCCGGCAGAGGTTTTGATAACATCGGACTGAAATGGCGGTGTAGTGGGCTATCGTGCGGCGTTCAACACGTCACCTGTCGCTTACGTACAGGAACTTTTGGGGTTCCCTTCGCGCAGGTTCGAATCCCCCCACCACCGAAAAGACACACCTTAGACACTTTTCGGCTTCTCACTGCCGATTTCTCATCATTTGGCTCTGTTATGTCCTTCTTTGGCAACATTTGCCATCCGCCTCTGATAATCATCCACCGCACGCCATCTCCATCACTCCCATCTTATCTTCGGATCGCAGCCGGACCAACCCGGCGGCCCGCAAATTCCAACTCCGCAGTATTGCGGTCATGCTCGGAAATTCCCGCCGGTTTCGCCTCCCGGCCAGGAGTTTACCCAGGAGAGAGTCTGGGTTAGAACCGAGAGCCACCAAAAAGAACCGGAAATATCACTGCACAGTGCCGAGAAAGGGGATTCCATCAGTCTGGGTTCGGAATAGGATCAGAGTTGGCCGAGGGGTAGGGGGTGCTGATTGGGGGGTGTCTGGCATCGTGAAGTCGGACTGGGATGTCAAGTCATGAGAAGGATCACTGCACCGGGAGTTCCCCGCATGCTTTGGTGGCATTTGCCCACGTCGGCTGGGTACCAGTCTACCTATGCCAACGTTTCGAGTAGAACGATACAGAACAATATGACCACACATGCATTAACAAGTTGACAGTTTGTATCTCTACCATATGCCTTAGGCACAAAAGGAGAATAAATAAGATCAAAAAAAAAAAAAAAAAAGGACTGTTGCATAAAACCAGGGCCCACTATCTATCTTGTGATATGTGAGTGTCTGTCGCTCGAGTGAATGTCACAAAGGCAGAAATATTCAATTGCGAAAAGTTGGCAAAAAGCACACTGGTTGAAGTGTGGTAAACACACAGTCGGACCACAAAAGATGGAGAATAAATTTGTGGGCTGCGCATCACCCGTTTGCAGGAAGGTGCTGCGAAGAATTTGGAAGAATTTGGTAGCATTGCATGCGCTCTCACTGTTGATACCGTGAGGTCTCAGGCTGACGGTGACGACGAAAGTGCTGTGTTGTTGGTGGTAGGTTTGACAGGCACTGGTATGTAAGCTCGCACTCGTCCGAAGCCCAATGTATTGTCAAATTCATGTTCCGCAGGGAAGATAGATTTTGGCAGAGCAAAAGCTGACTCAAACATTTGTACAATGTTCACAATTTGAAAAACGGCATCTGCCTAATACAAAACTGAGTAATGTAATGGGGGGTATTTGTCAGAGGATGAGCGGGTGTATTACTGCTGTAGTACCAATCGCGTCGTGCTTGGCTGCAACTTTGCAGCCTCGCATTGCCATCCGGTGGGTGCGAAGCTCAGCTGTGCCAAAGGTTGAATTTATTATGTTTGTAAGGAAACAATCAAAAGAAAGAACTCCTCATCTATTTGAAGGTGAACTGGTTACTGACTTTTGGAGAGTTATTGGGCTGACAAAATTCATTATGAATAGATCGCAGTCTCGAGCCGCGAAGGTTACTTGTTCGTCTGCCCAACGGCAGATTTCCAAACAGGACCAATATGGAGGGCTACAAGCTTCGCGCCGGCTCCTACTTGTGGAATTGAAACAAAAAGTTTTTGGACAATGAATTACAATCAAAGCTCTTTCCATACAACAAGATATGCCTTCGCTACGCTCCGGTGTAAGTGGCGGATCCATACTCTCCCTACATCAACGTGCTCGCCAGTGGTTGCTTTCCGTAGGCAGGCTGGTTATGAGCCTAGCAAATCCATGTTTGATCCATGTATTGATAACAGATTCAACATCCTTTACTCTGATGCCATATTTGACGGCTTTCTGCGCACATTCAACTCACGGGCCAGATAGGTGTTTAATACTAATATTGAAATCAACCGTAGGTTATCGACTCACCTGACAGCGCATCCAACCAAGAACTGTGCCATGAGATCACCTTCCAACGTCAGACTTGAATCAGACTTGAATTACTCAAACTTGAATAAAATACAAATCATGATAGTGAAAACAAAAAAATCGTCGGGATGATAGGTACAGCTTGAATAGCCTTGACCTGCAGGGGAGTGGGGAATATGACATTCTGGAAACAGAATCCATCGTCAGGTTTCAACAATCAATGTGATGGACGGCAAATGGCGTACGATGGATTCGCCCCAGCTGAGGAAGATTGTGAGCAAATGATAAGAACGATTGAATCTGGTAATGAGACGCATCATGCAAAGCAGCGCATGGAAACGGGAAATAAACAGAGAGAGAATGCTTTAGCATGGATCAAATGGACACGCGGGTATAAAGAGAACCTAGCCATCGAATGCAAGGTTCCCGGCCGCAATGGAGAACAGGGTCGTTGATGTGGCACTACATTCTTTTCCGGTCTCGCTGAATGTAGAAGTCAAGCCGTAAGGGGAAGGTGCGTACATACGAGGTATAGACACTATGAATCCCGGACATAGGTTAGCTCATGAAAAAATCCCGGCAAACGTGGTGTGCGTACTGGACGAAATTAAAGTACAATAAAGCGAAGATTACATCTGTTAGTTCAATTTCAATGAAAAGAATGAATAACCGGCAGCAAGGTACCTACCATCCGCCTCGAACTACGACCTTGATATGTCAGACGAGTAAAAGGGGAGCTGTGGTTCGACGTTAATATAAGTCGTCAGCGTACGTCGTGCGTGACCGTGCGCAAGTGCGGTGGGGACGACAGTAGGGTCCAGGTGCAAGAGCGGCGGCGTGCGCGAGAGCGACGGCGTGCGCGAGTATGGCAGGGACGACGGCCGCAGGTGTTGGAGGCAGCGCGGGTGTCATAGTGGCGTGCTAGAGCCGCCACGGGTGCCAGAGGTGCCAGAGCGGCGGCGTACCCTTGCGCGACGCGTGTCCAAGTGCGGGGGGATGCCGGCGGCGTGCGCGAGTGCGGTGGTAGGTGCGAGAGCGACGGCGTGCACGAGAGCGGCGGCGCGCGCAGGAGCGGGGACATGCATGAAAACGGCGACAGGTGCGAGTGGCGACGTCCGAGAGTACGGCCGGATGCGTATGCGTGAGCCGTACCCACGTGCGACGGGTTCGAGAGCGGCGGGTTCAAGAGTGGCAGTGGGTTTGAGAGCGGCGGCAGGTGCGAGAGCGGCGGCGGGTGCGAGGGAGTTATCTTGAAGCTCACAGTCCACAACTTGAAGTTTGAGAATATGCTGAAACAAAACGAAGAGAAAGGTGGCGTACAGAGATTGTACGAGTTGCGCAAGGAGTCGCAGGCGACGTTGATGGACGTGGATCCAAATTTCAGCTAACCGAATTCACCAGTATCTTCAGACTTGAGAATTCTTGCACATTAGTTTTTCTTGAGAGAATTATAAGCGTTGCTTCGTTGACACCGAAGGTAACGACTGCTGCCGGGCCTGATTGGATCGAGGGACAGTCTTGCGTCTTGACGCTTGGAGGCTTATAAGGTACGGTGGCTTGATCCAAGAAAGAACTGGTGTCAGCCCACGAGGTTTTGAAGGAAGGGAAACATGTTTCAGGGTGGCGAGATGATGGGCGAAAGAAAGCAAGAAAGCTGTCCAATGACCGTCTCTTTTGAGCGGGATTTGAGCGCGTGAACAAAAGGTCGCGTGGTGTCTCGGAACTGGACGGCACGGAGCTAGCCGCAGGTAAATGGCATTTGCACTACCATCGAGAGTGTGTGTGAGAAAGAGAAGCAGCGTACAAACAGGTACAATCTGATACGAGGGATCTGCTTAATACATGAGGTATATTGTTGGTAGATGTGGATTCATCGTCCTCATACTTCAAAATAAGCACGTTCCTGGAATCGGAACGCGGGTCATGGCTGAATAAAGTTGTCATTGTGGAAAGACCGACCTCCTCAAATCTAATCCCAATTTTTGTACTGTGAGACCTTGACATCTATTGAAAGTTGTTGCATAGCACAAAGCGAGCGGGATTTACTTTCGGTGAACATCAAAGTTGAAGCTGACGGGATGGAAGTTGCAGTCATTCTGCGGCAGGTGTAGGCGGACTTGATGAAGAATTAAGTTCGTGAAGTTGCAAGTGAACATGAGAATTGGGCGTACCGGTTCCACTACTCTGCCAGCAACCATAGACGATATTGTTTCTACCTCAACAGTATGTCGCAAGAGATTCCGAACTATGACCCGTGTGTTTTTGGTTAAGCCGCGCGACGCATCAAAGTTTCGCGTGAATCTACAAATAGCACCGACTTTGAGAACCAACTCGTGCGGAGGAATCCCCGGTTCCTGTAGTGAGTTGAGAAACTCAGGATTGTCGTAAACGGCCTCGTTGGATCCTTGTACATCCTCTTCAATCGAGTCCTTGCTCAGATAGCAGTGAGAATTTCCAGGAACATTGTTTAGGATCGACATGTTGAACTCATCGACAAAAGCATTGTATGGGCTCAGAATTGCACGGGCGATGCAGACTGCCGGATCGGAGACAATGGCGGGTGGGAGGACGAAGTCCATGAGCTCCTACACAGATCTTGTATGGTGCAATCGTCCGAGGTCAACCGTTTCATGTTCATAATCGTCGCCGATGCTATCTAGAAAAGCCGAGAATGATGAATCGTTCTGTTGACGGATAGACGTTTCAAGCCGCAAAACCTCGAAATGTCGAAAGAATGCCTGTGTGCATACGAAGGCATTGCAGATCGCAGTGTGTCCTCCAAACCTAACCACGGGAGCAACCTGGGAATTTCATGAATTGTTGTTCAACAAATATAGGATACCAACAAACCTGTCGAAAATCGCCGACGGTTATCAGCATTCGGCCACGAGAAAAAGAAATTTTACACTCATACATTTCGTGCAGCCCACCAAAGGCACGGTGGCAGGAGGGGGCGTGGCGCTGATGACCTGCGCATGAATAGAAGGAGCTGCAGGGGATGTCAATCACGATGAAAAAGTGGTGACAAAGGACGCACGCACCCCAACTGTCTACAATTGACTCCATTTCGTGCAGCCCCCTAAAAGCGCGGTCAACTTTCTGATATAGGTAGGGAGAGGCCAACGCACGACCTTGAGATACCCGAGTCAAATCCGATTCTTGCAGGTATGCGGCGACTACATACGACAACGGCGCAGGTCTAGGAGCGGTGGGATGGGATGCTACAGAGCGCAAGGTTCTACGGCTCGTGCTTGCTTCGCGATCAGAGTAATTCAGGTCACGAAAGCCGCAGTTGACCTTGCTCGCGACGTACTCCTTGGAGGGTGGCGCCGATAAAGCGAGCATCCGCGGGAGGCCCAGCTCCGTTGTTCATAAGCTCGACCACCAGCCGTGCTTCCTCCACGATTTCCTTCTCCGTGAGTCCCGCCATCCAGTGATCGACCTGCGGAGCCCGTTCCATAAGGATTTGGCGCACTCGGGCGACAGCGCCTGCCAGAGCCGCTGTGGGCGTCGATTGCTGGGACGATGCCAGCGCGGACGATCGATCCCTCCCTGATCTCCTCGTCTTCATTCGAAAACACACCCGCATCCTGTTCTGCGGCAATGTCTGCGTATTTGCACTGCCACCTTTTGTCCTTTAAATTTGCTTTCACAGCTGCGCATAAATAGGGAGCAATCGAAAATTCTGATTACGCCCGGTTACATTTTGGAATGCGTGATCCTATTGCCTTTGCAATGGTCCACATTTTGAACCACGTGGCTTGACATCCTGCAGACCATTTCAATTCCAATGATGTCCCAGGGCTATTCTCTAGGTTGCGCCTCTCGGAGATGGATAGCTCTGATCACTGCGAACACTTATAGCTATTCAGATCCCACTCGGGGGGCATTATTGTGCCTTCCAGAGCGCAATTACTGGGTTACATTTTGAAACGCCTGGCCTTTGCAATGATCCACATTTTGAACCGCGTGACTTGACATCCTGCTGACCATTTCAATTCCAATGAAGTCCCAGGGCCATTGTCTAAGCCGAGCGCGTCAGCGCTTTCCAGAGCGCAATTACTGGTTTACCTTTTGAAATGAAGCCTACCGTTCTCCAAGCCTGGTCGAGGCGCTTTGACGCGACGTGGGAGGCACGAAGATGACAACCGGGCGAAACGGGGAGTAGGGAGAGGTGGGCATGGTAGGGCACGAATGGAATATTAGTGGGTAATGTCGGTATGGGTCGAAAAGAAAAATGAGTGAGGTTTGTATCCAAGCCCTGAGGGTAATACTGTCTCATAATTGTGCCAGCTTTGAGGGAAAAACATTCACCACCGCTCAAATGAACACACGTTGTCTATCATCATCGAGATAACAGGTTTGGATTTGGCTTGGATCGCGGTTTAGGTCAGAAACGTCTAACTTTTTTGGCCTCACCCCTGGTTTTCTTCTTAAATTCCCTGAAAACTCGTGAGAAACTCGTTCGGCCGCCGATGTATGTATGGCGCTGGTCACCTAGCTGCCACTACCCAAAATTAGTGGCCAAATTGGTCCGAGAAAAATTTTGGTCCTATACACAGTCACAATCATCGACTTTTTTCATTCTTTCGCCTGCCAGTGGCCAAATTGAAGGCAAGATTTTTTTTTACCTCACTCAATTTTGACCCAAATCGAAATCTGTCTTACAGATCTGTTCGGAATCTCAAATGAAACACTTTTGTAAGAGGGATAAGCAATAGAGGTAACACTCGGGCCGGGAAACTCCGAGCAATCTCAAGCACAGGGTAGCGGCAGCTAGGTGACGGGCACCATATGTGTGGTACACACAATGGTCCGCGCTAGTTTCAGCCATCGCCGACAGCGGTTGATCCGTTGAGCAGCGCTTTCGCCCCAAGGTAACCCGGTATGTGCAATGTACATGTAGGCAGGTAGGTAGTGGTAGCCAAAAAGAATGGCCGCTGTCATTTGGGTTCATTTCTGGGTCAAATCACTCCAGATAAAATGCTAGGATGAGCGTTTGTCGATTTGATGGTAATTTATACGGTTTTCAACTATACTATCCCTCCGTCCTGTCGGAATAAATGTTTGGGGTGTTTTTTTTTGAAAAATCGAGTCTCTGGAATCACCTCGCATGCCAAAGTGGTGTACATAGTCTGAAAGTACTTGAAAGATTGACCTCGCCGGAAGCAAAAGCGTCAAAATCTATTTATATACATGATGCCACTTTCCGCGGATCTCAGCATATCTAAGCGAAACTCGGGCAGATTCGGGCATATCGGGGCAGATTGGAGCATACGGGATTTTCACTGCGGTTTACCAGTCAAGTGGATGTCAGGGAAAATTGTGCGCCGGGATACACCTACCTGCGATATTCTCGCTCGCGGGGAGTCCACAGCTACAGTTTGAACCCTGGCTGTGATATTCTCGCTCGTGGGGAGTCCACAGCCACAATTTGAACCCTGGCTATGATATTCTTGCTCGTGGCGATCCACAATTAAAGTTTGATCGTAAAAGCTTAAATTCTTCAAGTGTTTCCTTATCCCTGCCAAATACAGCCTAGCTTGTTTGTTTTCCCATGCATTTCGAAAAGCGTGACTTGGTATGGAGAGCTAATTGCACACCGCAAATTGCCAGATGATACCCAGCACTATTCTGAGCAGCCCCGTCTGTTTGAAATTGGATTGGCTGCTTTGGTTGTTAAACCAGAGGTCTGGCTCGGCTTCGCTTGTGCGTGATGCCAGTTGATAATTTCAATGTGTTGGGCCAATGTAGCGTTCTCCTTTTTAGTAAAGACAGGAGCTGGTGGCGCTTTCTGGTCAGCTTTTTCGGGCTTTTTGCGCTCAACGGGCCCTAAAGGGTTGTTAGGAATCGGATGGATTTCCCGCGAAAATCGCATGACCACGCACTTTTCCGTTTATTCGACGGCATATTTTCCTAGAGCTATAAAATAGGTAAAGATAAAAACGGACCTGGCGAGTAGTGAAAGGCGAGGCAGAGAGGAGCTGCGAATCTCCTGTTACCCCCTCGCCCTTTATACTCGCTCGGTGTCCCGGGTGCCACTCGCGCCACACGGGGCGGTACGCTACGTGCGCCGTGGTGCGCACAAGCAGGAATTACGGCCCCGCTGCACATGCAGATGGGGCGATCCACTCGCGCGGAGCGTTACGCTGCGTGTACCGTGGAGAGCACAGCAGGAAGTACGGCAGCCTCCCATTAGCGCTCAAGGTTCGAGACCCCAGCATGGGTAGGCTGCGAGGTCCTCACGACGTTCAACTATGCGCGCCCGTTAGACTTGTGTAAACAACCTTTAAACCCGATGAAATGGTGGGCATTTTGAAAAGCATGACCTGACACAATAGAGCTGCATTCAAAGGGCTGCCATTTTGAAAAGCATGACCTGACGCAATAGAGGTGCATTCAAATGGCTGGAATTTTGAAAAGCGTGACCCGGGGCAATAGAGGTACATTCAAATGGCGGGCATTTTAAAAAGCGTGACCTGAGGTGCATTCAAATGGTGGGCATTTTGAAAAGCGTGACTGAGGTGCATTCAAATGGCGCTCTGGACATGGGCATCATAGCTACCCGGGTGATTGAAGGCTCGTCAGATCGTGAAACATTCATTGAGTTTCTCGAGAACGACCTTGTGAGTTTTTCATGATCCAACACCTATCCTTCTCCTCCCCTCCTCCTGTTCTTGCTCACCTTCATTCAGCTGCCCGTCATGAATCCCTACCCCGGTCCTCGCAGCGTGATCTTGCTCGACAACGCTAGGATTCATAATTCGGATGAGATTCGCGAGTTGGTGGCATCATTCGGTAAAACTATCGTATGACATTGATTTCACGGGCTTATATATTATTGCAGGGTGTCGTATTGAATACCTACCACCCTATTCTCCTCATTACAACCCAATTGAGCAGGTTTTTTCGGTGATCAAATCTTACTTGCGTCATATCGGTATCGGTGCCTATCCTACTTTGCCAGCATACTATGAACTTTACTCTTCATTTCAAATAATTACACCTGAGATGACTTGGGGCTTCTTTAGACATTGCGGACTTGTTTAGTGTAGTACAGGATTGTCGGATTGTAATTGTATTGTATCAAAGTCCAGTTTTTCCCTTTTTCCATTCTCCCTCTGCGAAACGGACTGAAGCACGTTGACCCAACGTCAAATGCTGATCAAGGATGGTGTTTTCGACGCATTCAAGGACATGCGGTCCGGCAAATTCCAATGGTTCAAGTCGTTCTAGAATTGCATCAGAAGGTTTGAATGCATGGCAGAATTCACGGATGCTCATGGGGGCGGGTTTGGCAGGTGATGCTTGGGCAGGAATGGGGCGACGAACAGAGGGTGTGGACGGCGCTGCCATTACGTTGGCAGAAAGAATCAGCGCGAGAATAGCGGCAAGCCTGGCAAAATCGTTGTTGATAACAACAGAAGAGGAATTAGGTTTGGATGAGTTTGCGAGACGGCGTGAGGCAAGGAGGGAGATATCATCAGCGGCTTCGGGTTGATTGGAAACAGGCCAGAAGGCTTTCTCTTTCTCTGGTGGCGGTGGCGTGTGGATGTCGACACCGTCCATTTTGGCAAGCTAACAATGCGACAAAGCATCAATCTAACATTCCACACAACACGAAAGAAATGAACATACAATGGCCGAGGCCCAAAAATTGAGGAGAAAAGGTGTCAGACGGACATGTTTGGCGTTAGGGTTTCCGGTAGAACAGTAATGAGATGAGCAAGTACGATCAGAACAATGGTGAGCGCTATGGAGTTGTGCAATTGTCTCCGCCATTTCTTCTTCTTCAGCCGTTGTCTGGGCAGATAAGTGTCAATAAATAGAAATCCGAAAAAGGACTGTGAAAACACTTTGCGCTTTCGACTACCTGACTTCTCCGCATTGCCGTTAGCATTCCTATCCACGGCATTCTCGGTTACACTTGTCTGGGACGATTCAAGACCGCCAATCTGTGATAGATGCAAACACTTACCGACGGCGGTTCACTCTCCAAGGGCAGCTCCTTTAGTTCCAGTGTGACGGTCACCCTCGGGGTGTCAATGACTTTCTTCACCATCTCCTTGAAATCATTCTCTGTAGCCAGCTCCATTCCCTGGTAGTCTGAGCAAGCAATAGTCCAAGTAACCTTGAAGCGTGTCGTCCGAAGCTCTGTCGCGACAATTTTGTAGTGCATTGACTGATCATTACGGCCGTTGCGACCAACAGCGGCTATTGCAGTATTGAGAACTTCAGGAAACTCTGCTTTTTCATGCACGTAAATCGATCTCTTGAGTTTCTCCACACGAGCATTGGCTCGTCGTTTTTCACCTGGCTTCAGAGGCGGAAGCTGCGGATCAAATTTGACGACATAATTTATTCCCTGCCCATGGTGATACTCAGACTCTAAATGGAGCATTATTCCTTGTCTGATAGGCAGTTGGTCGCGCTTACCCTCCCTAGGTGCATCATCCTGCAGATCATCTTCCTGATTGTGGAAGTGCTCCTGGTCGCGCATATACTCCTGGTACTCCTCGTCGTCCTCGTACTCGTCAAACATGGACAGATGCGCGTTGCAAACAATGATGGAGAAAGAGGTCAACAGACTGTCGTAATCAATCGGACGAAGCACATACAGTCGCTATTGACATCCGCGCCGTTCTCGACCAGGAAGCGCACAATGTCCGTTCCCTGCTGCCACGCGCAAAGGTTCGCCATCTCGATTCCCGTCAGCAGACTGCTGTAATCAATCGGACGAAGCACATACAGTCGCTGTTGACATCCGCGCCGTTCTCGACCAGGAAGCGCACAATGTCTAAATGGCCGTGCTCTGCTGCCACGCGCAAAGGTTCGCCATCTCGATTCCCGTCAGCAGACTGCCGTAATCAATAGGACGAAGCACATACATTTGACGTTGACATCCGCGCCGCACTGGATGGCGAAGGGCAGAAATTCCAAGCGCCCCTGTTTTGCTACATGCAGCATGACAGGGCCCCAATCTGCGCCGTTCTCAGACAGAAAACGCGCTATGTCCCATTGGCCCTCCATTAGCGCGTGGAGTAACCAACCACTGTGTACGGGAGACTAGGAAGTCTCCGTAAGGGAAGTGTCCCGCTACGGTGACCACGGTCGCTCACACCCCACCCCCTAAGTCGGATGCCCCTATAAGGGGAGTCCCCCTACAGTGACCGCCGTCGCTTACCCATCACCTCGTCAAGTTGGAGCGAGCCCGAGTCATCAAGCACAGCCGAGTGGCTGGCTTGCTCAACGCGGGTTTTAGATATTTCGGCCGCCGCCTGGCATCATTTGCTATAGACTGGTAACGGCGTGCGAGAGCCTCATAGTCTTCACGGTTCATCTCGTTGGTCGCGCGGACGACAGTGGAAGGAGTACTAGCTTGTGCGATAGGTACAGAAACTGTATTTTGACTAGAAATGCTGCCGCCTGAAGCGGAATGCGGGCGATGGGTGCGAGCAGTCGAACGAGTGACAGGGAGGGATCCGGTCCCCGTCATCGTGCTGGTTCTTAAATACTGCCGGACCGAAGTCAGCGCCACCTCGAAGAGGAGCAGGCTCGATAGACAAGAGCTTAGCGTCATTGACGCTAGGACTAATATGATACCACGTTCCAAAGGAAATGGTCCCCCAGTTACCACGGTGCTGTACAGCGTGGAAATGGGGTGAGGGCTGGCTAAACTATCCCTCGCAAACACTGTGCGACTGCCTCGATGATTCTTGTCCATGGTAAGACGGTACGAATCCCGACTACCACAAACTCAACTTCACAAGCAGCCCAAAACCGGCACATGCTCGGGCCACCGATGTTTGGAACACGGGTAGCCGTGGGATGGGACTCTTTGCCGGGAAACATATACCTCGGTAGGTGCTTGAGAAAAGTTCTCTATAACGCTCAACGCCGGGCGAAGGATGACTTTGGTCCTCTGATATACAGGGAATCGGAGTGGGCTCAAGGAAAAACATGAGCTCGGAGAGAAGGGATGTGTATATATTCTTCGGGTTAGGCCTAAGGTGCAGGTCGTGGGGAAATGTGGATGAGCGAGAATGAACCCAAATGAAGACGCGCTACTTGTATTCACAAGTTTGTGCTCCACATGGCTACTTGTTTGATCAAGAACTTCCAACATATCTACATCTTGCAAGTCGACATCCCGCTACTTTTATTTCCGCCGACTCAGCGCGCTACATATTTGCACCGATATCGCGCTACTTTGTTTTTGGCGCCAACATCGCGCTACTTTTGTTTACTTCACTCTTCCGAACTCGTCCGCCATATTTGACTGACCTAAACAAGTGTCAGGATACATACTAGCTACCTTGGATTAAAATTACCGCTGTTTGCGGAACTTAGGGCGCGGCTGAAAATTTTCAAATTTTCGGCCATTTTGCTCAGATCGGGTGCCCTGAGCTCAAATCTTGGCCGTTTTCTTTGAGAGTAAGACCATTCGATGCGCGCTGTAAGTTCGGAGGCCCTGGCATATTCGCATTCTTTTATGTGCCTCCCCCCCCCCCGACAATTTATTCGTTCAAATTTCGGTGTTATTGACCGTTGGAGTGCAGAACATGTCCCATACCCCCAATAAGCAATAAGTAGTGCTCAGAGAAACCTAGATTTTTGTTATGATGTACAGTATAGTAGGGTTCCTTGGATACCCACTTTGATGTTTCCGCTACCGTGTCCGCAATGCAAAGAAATAAAATCTGAATTTAAGTTTTTAGATACTAGAACATATAATGAGCTATACTGCTGTAGAATTTTACGAATTAAGTGTGTTGAATGTATCCAGATAAAAAAGTTGCTCTTGACGGCCGAAGAGTCACACTTCAGGTTCCTTGGACAGCGTGATGTCACCCATCATTCTCCTCCATCGGCTCCTTCTCGACGTCGTCTTCCTCGTCATCTACGGCTGGGAGCTGCGGATTTTTGCCCAGCTTTGGCTTGGAAGGCAGGTCCTTCTTCTTGGTGCCCAATTCCGTCAACCCACCATACAATCTGCCTTCACATACAATTCGGCTTATCCATGTTCAGAGCTTGGACCAACAATTTTGATCAACTACAGCTCGGATTTGGACACGGATCTTGTGCGAGTAAATGGTGAACTGCCCGTAATGAGCGAGATTGTCCAATTGAGAAGCAGCACCACCACATTTAAATTTCTACCCAACACATATCTAAAACCGTCAAAGCTTGTGATACTTCATCCAAAAAATCGCCATTATGCAGACATCATTGAGATTTACCCGTAAATTTAAAGTGACTGTCCGGAACATTGCCTGGAATGGAGAGGGGTTTTGAATTTATAAGCAGCACCCGGCGTGCCACTTAGAATCACCCTAAGTACTTTCAGGATCACCGTTTTTCAATATTTTGGGTATCCACAAAGTCAGTTTTTGGGAAAAGAGCAAATTAATTTATTATGGCGCATCGGGGCGGACATGATATGGGTTAAACAGTGCCAAAAATCCTGAAACTGCTCAAGAATCATGGCGACATCTTATTTGAAGCGATTTGACTCAGAGACCGGCCCAAACGATCGCGTGCAGAACTTTTCGTCACCACTGTACTTCCTTTACTCTATTTCCACATCGCCGATGGCTAGCTATTTAGCTCTTACATTATTGTTCTTACTTTAAGAGGTCTCAAGTCCTTCACATTCTGGGCTGAACTTTATGGCGCCTAGCACTTGAATGTATCTCGGTGGCTGTTCCCCGCGTCAGTTTCAATTCCCCTGGATACTAGGGTCATAATAATATTTTTGTGAGGCAGAAATAATATTATTCTGCGGACGTTGTAGGTCAAAGCTCATGGTTCATTTCCCTAGCCACCATTGGGCTGGTGCACAATATTCTGCTTGCTAGGAGCCCTGGTGTGAGCCAGATATAATATTATCCACCCAATGTATCAAGGTTACGCTCGGCCCAAAATATTACTAGCCCAACATGGCCCGGTTCGGCCGAAGAAAGCGATAATATTCTACCTCGAAGGAGCTCAGGTATCAGCCGATGGTGCCGATAATATTCCCAGTGCATGGTACCTGGGTTCGGCCGATCGCTCTTTTGATAGCCCACAATATTATTATGCCTGTATGGCTGGGTTCGGCCGATGCCGGGGATAATATTTTACCTTGAAGAAGCTCAGGCATCGGCTGGTGGTGGGGATAAAATTTCCAGCCCAGGATGCCTGGGTTCGGCCGATCGATCTTTTGACAGCTAGTAATATTATTACGCCTGACTGGCTGGGTTCAGTTGATGTGTAGAATAATATTCTATCTTGAAGCATGCCTAGCACACTAGGATTCAGCTGATCAATGTTTTGACAGTCGGTGATATTATTTACCCTGCTTAGCTGGGTTCGGCTGCTGCAGAGGATAATATTTTACAGCGACCAGTCCAGGCTTCAGCTGCGCGAGGGAATTATATTCCTAGCCCTAGGTACCTGGGTTTGGCTAGTCCATCTTTTGACAGCCCATAATATTCTTACGCCTGCATAGCTTGGTTCAGCTGATGCAGAAGGTAATATTCTGCCTCGAAAGAGCACAGGTTTCGGCCCTTGGTGGTGATAATATTTCCAGCCCAGTTATCTGGGTTCAGCCGATCGCTCCCTTGACAGCCTATAATATTACCATCCCAACATAGTTCGGTTTGGTCGATGCGGGAGATAATATTCTATTGCGAGGAAGGTCAGGCTTTTGCCTTTCGCGCTTGTCGGACCTCGGGTGGAGGTGAGTATGGTACGATCCTTCACATGAAGGATCTGCCAGTGTTTGGGGGGACCGGACGGGCGGGCTCCTTTTTCGGAGACCGCCACGTTCGGGCGAGCGGGCGCGCGTTGGGCGAACCCAACCGACGAGCCAAAGGCCCGCCCCCGAGCGCGCGCGCAACGGAACCCCAAACGCGGGCCTCCGGCAGGGAGGGGAAATTTTTTGTATTAGAAATATGTTCTACAAAACTAGAAATTCAGCGTGTAATGGAGCTAGTATGTCCAAACGGCGCCAGTAAATTAAAAATGCATCTGAGTTCCACCTGCCCATCGCCTGTACGACGTCCGGGTTGACGCCCGCAATGAGGAGGTGCGTTGTGCCTCCGATTCGGAAGCTGTGTCCTGTAAACGAGGGGATCCCGTGTTTCTTCCACACCTCGTTGCACCTTTTGAGGAATTTCCGGCGTGATAAACACACGAGGTTGCCCTTGTCGTTGCGGAATGAAAAGAGAGGCTGGTCGGGCGGGATGCTGTTGACGTTGACATGGTTCGCAATGGCGTTAACTGGGTCTGTAGCCGAGTTTTGGCGGCAGAGGATGGCACTGTCTCCTTTGGCGCCCTTCGTTTTCGTCCACGGCAGTCTCAGTACCCGAGTGCCTGCTGGTGTCGCTGGTTGACCGAAGTCCGCGCCGAGAGGAATTCTGCCCTCGAAATAAGTTCCCTGGGTATCCGACAGGATCTCTCCTAAGCGTATCTGGCCCCAGAATGCCCCGCACGCCGCTGCGAATACTGCTGCGTCCTCCGGGCTGGATAGGTCTAAGTCCCTCTCCAACTGGTTTAACATCTCTTTTGTCACCGGCGGACGTTCCTCGCGCGCTGAGCTGGACGGCGCCAGTTTCTCGACACCCTTCAACGTGTAGCGTAGCCGTAGACCTCCCTTCCACGGTGCGTCGTGGATGATGTGCCACGCCTTTACCGCCGCTACCGCGCTCCTCGCCGTGCCGCCCGCGATTTCCCCCACCCTTGCCGCTGCAAACACGCACAGTAGCTCTTCGCTCGCTGGGAGTCTGTGTCGTGCCGGGACCTCTTGTGCGTCGCAGAACTGTTGGTACGCCTCTAAGCTCTGGCCATACTTCTCAATTGTCGAGTCGGCCCAAGCGTGCTCCAGCGCGTGTTGGATCTTCGCCCTCGCGTCTGCTTTTAGCGGAACGCCGTGTATTCCCCTCCTGCTCGTGCGCATTCCGTAGTTCGGTTGTGTTGCCTGAGCCTGTAGTGCTTTGCGCTGTAGAACCCGCTTCGCAGCCGCTCTCGTCGTTGCGTTGACAGGCATATGGTAGTACAATGTCGAGTTGATTTCTTGTCATGTGATCGTCCGTTCTGTCAAGAAATCCATTCGATTGCGACTGAAGTACTACTACTGTTCTAATACCACAGATCTTTAGGCTGTATGCTATGGTTTATGAACGGCTGTAAGTGGAAAGGTATTTTCGGTGGGCTACCGATTATCAGCCGCTTCGATGCCAACTCCCCGCGCGACGCCGGATCTGCTGGGTTCTGTTTCGATGGGATATATGTTATCGTGAACCATATTGAGTGTTCGTGATACAGCCGCAAGATCTGTTGAAGAATCGCGTTTTCTTGTGCGTTGTATGATTTTCCCGCTGCCAGCGCCCCGATCACGCCTTGATTGTCCGACCGAAGGTGGAGATGCGCGTTCGACACCTTCGATGCTATGAGCGTCCGTAACGCGAGTTCGATCGCCACCATTTCTCCCCAGCCGATGCATCTGCCTTCAGAAAACCAGCCCTCCTTATATTTCCACGCCAGCCATTTTCCGCGGTATGTCAAACCGATACCCCAGCTCGTGGACGCGTCCACGAAAATCTCGTCGTCCTGCATTGGTGGTGGTTCTCGTATATGCAGGGTTACCGATGGTACCGACAGCGCCCGGCGCCACCAGTCCGCATCTTTTGCCTCGTTTTGTTCCACTGTCAGCTTAACGAAAGGGCTGCGCGTCCTGTTGAACAGCGCCGTGAAGCGGTATAGTGAAACGAGATGGGAGCGTCCTTGGGGAACGACGAGGGCGCAGTGGTTAAGTGTCCCGACCAGGTTTTCCGCCTCCTTTCTCGTAACTTTGGCGCCTTCCGTCCACGGACCTAGTTTAGCGAGGTATTTGACACGTTTTGCCTCGGGTAACGACGCCGTTTTCTCGTCGAGGTTCCAGTCGAAGCCGATATGGGTGAACTTGGAACTGAACGGTGTGTGCTTGGTGCTCTCCCAGATCCACCCCAGTTCGTCACCTAGCTCGAAGAAGATCTTCTCGTCGTATCTATAGACGAACCGCCCTTTGCTGCCCCCACACGGCAAGCGGAAGAAGACGAAGTCGTCGACCCACTTAAGGATCTCTTCGATCGACATGAATTTGAGTAAGCGCACTAGGAGGTCTGCAAGACGTCCAAAGACGCCTGGTGCCGGGCGCGCTCCGAAGCTGAAGGTGTTGTCGAATCTGACCTTCCCTTCCCACGCGACCATGAGTTGGGGGCGATCTTCTGGGAGGGTTGGTATCAGTCGGAACGCGCTTTTCACGTCAAAAACCGAAGCCTATAGTACTGATATTAGCGAATGATTGTCGTACGCTGCCACAATAAACTCGCCTGTGTACCGTCCTTGGCACGGGCTATGATCAAGAAACACTGCGCGAAAGATCCCCAGTCGCATGGGAAATCGTCCTTGTTGATTTGGGAATTAACCGACGCAATGTCGGGGTCGTCGTAAGGGAAACTGTGGTGATTGAACATCCGCCATTTTCCGTGCAGCGCGTCTTTCTGTATGCAGCCGACGGGCGAGCAGCGGAATGGGCCGATCTGAGATTCAAGAAAAACGGGGTCGTACGCCTCTGAAATGCGGCCAAGTGCCTGCTCTTTTTCCAAATATGCCGATATCACATCGGGGTGTTCCAATGCCGACTTCAAGTTGTCGGGGATGTACGTCGTTCGCGCTGCCTGCGCTCTGTCAAGTCCGTGAGAGAAACCGTATCGTATGCCGTTCGGAATGTCGCTGTATGCTTCCTCGAGCCCTGCCTCCTTGATCCGCCGCTCCCAGTTGTCTGCTTTGAGTGGGGTGACAATCGGGAAGAGCTCAGACTTGCGTGCAGGATTGCGCAGAATGTCCTGCAGCCGTGGATCCAGGGAGTCCTGACCCCGCGCCGCAGAGCGTGCAGCAGTGTATGTAATTGCACGGGCGGACCATCCGCTTGGCTGGATTGGGGCATCCGACTGAGTTCGAGTTCCAGCATGGCCGTATGTTGTTCGGCGCCTCGAAGAAACGTTGGCCTGCCCGTTTGGAGAGCCACGTCGGGTTGCCGTCGCACTCCTTGAATACGTGTGTACGGCTGCCGCATGCGTAACACCTGAGCCTCGGCCGCGGGACCCCTGCGCCACCTGCACCTGCGCCCGCTCCGCCTCCTCCACCGCCTCCTGCAAAGCCGCGCTGAAACTGTTGTTGCTGTGGTTGCTGTGGTAGCGCCCGTTGTTGCAGCTGCTGGTTCTGGGCAGCAGCGCCCCCTGCGCGAAAGGAATTCTTGACCATGTCGTCGCGAGCACCTTCGCCGACATACAGCCACACCTCCAGCTGCCAGTCAGAGACGTCAAAGCGATCATCCGGTGCTGCCGAGACGAACGCGCCGAGAATTTCCGTGTTATATGCTGCGATGCGGGGGAAAAGCTCCGGTTTCGCAAATTCCGGTCTCGCCTTGAGCGCTGCGAAGTGGAGTACCAGATTCCCGGCGAGAATGTCTGCCTGTTCTCGTGGGACGTAAAATTCTCGCACTGCTTTAACAAGGTTATCCGCCGCCAGCAGAAAGTCCGCGGCTCCCATGCGCTTATCTCCCGACATGTCGGCCTGCTCTGTTTCCGTCCAGATGATTGCACCGTCGCGAGCGACCATATGCTGGTCTTCCTTCGTGTCGCGCGTTTTATTGGTCGACGAACACATCGCCGGGGTGAGGTCGGTCATAGGAATCGGTTTCTTCCACCCTCCGGCCATATTGAGGTGTATGTGCTTGGGCGTAGCCGTCGTCGAGACCGGCAAGATGCGTTTCGCGAATGGGACGCCGACTTTCGCCGCTTGTGGGCGCTTCGCCGTTACATCTGCACTACCCTGCGCCTGGACAATCACCGGCGCAGCCTTGCTGAGCATCGTTTTTGGAAAGGACGACACTGCTACCACATCTGTACGAGCATCGTTAGCACGGTATTGTGCGTATATGCGGCATTTTGGCTGTATGGCCGAATCATGGGACCGCCTGGTCTTAAGACGGCATGGTCTAATCCCGCGCACGACTGTGTAGTCGTTTGTGCGCGGTGAGCTCTGCGTAGTGCTCTTGCGATGTGACTGCACGCGCCCTGCCTCGGCACGCTTGTCTAGCCCGTGTGTGCTGTGTAGCGGCGGCTGGGAGGGATTATTGGCTTACCTTCAAACCGTGGGTCTTGTTCCTCCTGCATCCGATCCTCCACAGAACTGCCTCCCGACGCCGTGAGGTTAGCGATTGCATGCGCTGCCTGTGATATGGCCACCGAGCCCGCGCGGTTCGCAAGGAACGCCTTGAGTTTCTCTTCCGAGACGACGTATACGCCCGTCTCCGTGTCGTAGTCGTCGTCGAACAGCGCTAGTGGCAGTCTGTGCTGGAATGGTGTGGGGGGGAGCGTCCAAGTTTGTCTGCAGCTCTCCGCTGACAGACCTGACGCTCGATTGGAGGTCCCCTGCTGGCGTCGTGCATGCTCGTTACCGGTTGACGATTGAAAGAGACCCTACGACCTCCGCCGCGTTTCGACGGCCCCGGCGGAGCTCTCGCCACTGACCCCGCCTCCGCTACCATGCCGTCTTCCGCCGCCAGCGGTGTGATCGTTGGCACCAGGGTCTTCTTCGTTCGTTTCGGTCCTGGGGTCGTACGGCCTGGTGTCGACGCGTTCTGGCGTTTGGGCGCGGCTGCTGGTTTTTGAGCCTCTGTAGCTGGCTGTGTCCTCGTTTTTGGCGCCGGTTTGCGATTCGAAGTGCTCGCTGCTGCCTGCGGTGGGCTGTCGAATTCCCTATCTATCTCCCGCAGGCGCTCCTCACCTCGCTCTCTGGTTCTCGCCAACTCCTCGTCGTGGATGCGCATCCTCTCGGCCAACTCCCTCTCCAGCTTCTTCTTGTGCTCCTCTGCTCTTCTCTCCTCCTGCTCTCTAAGACGCCGGAATTTGTACACGAACTTCACTTGGCGAGACGCTGCCTCCTTCGCCGGGGATGACTCTCCGTGTTCTGCTCCATCTGCTTCCGCGGGATCGTCGCTGTCTTCGCCGTTGATCACCGTGTTTCGTTGGATTTCGTCCCGCTGGGTCGTGTCGTCCTCGTCCAAGTTCATGCCGTCGTCCTGTACTGGGGCCGGTGCTGGCGAGGACTCCACTGCCACGCCTTTTCCTTTCTGTGCTGCTGTGATGCTCGGTGGCTGGATCCCTAGTTCGCCCAACGCGTCGTCGAACTCTGCACCTGGCTCCTGTGTAGCTTCGCGTTCTACGCGGCGTGCCGTAGACGTCGATGCTGTGGTTTTCTTGCGTGTAGCCATGTCGTCGGCTCTTTACACGCTGAGTGTGATTCGTCCTGTAATCCTATGAAATCAGATTAAAATTACATAGCGAGCCAATCTACTGTTCATGATTCTCTCCCACCATCATGACGTACTGGTCCTCCTCTCAGCACCCCCCATGTGTGCTCTCAGTGCATTTCCTCTGGACGATGATATTGTGGCCCATATCATGACCTTTTGCTCCACCTTTGGCAGTCTTCATTCAGCTACTCTTGTCTGCCACACATTTCACCATGTCTTCAGTGCGCACCCCAAGGCAGGTGGCTGTTTGCTTGTGTCGAACCACTAATCTTTGTTTTGACCCAGTCCATAACATATGCCGTAGCATATAATATTGTTGGACCTGCGCTACCCCAGGCCTTGCGGCTCTTACGGTATCCGTATCCAAACGATACAAAATCCGGTGTCTATTATCATCATCCTCAGAAACATACCCCGTGTTCGTATCCTTCATTCCGTTTCGCCGCGCCTTCGAATTCCGTCCCGCCTGGACAAGTGCCGACATCACTTGATTGGGATCACGATCCGCGCCTTCGTGACCTGAGTCGTGCGCTCACAGCACTGGGTTGGGTTAGGTCATAGTATGGACTTGTGTCTTTGTTGGTTTCTTGGTTCCGTGGGCGACGAGGACGTCGCCATTTTGTGTTGGGCACATGTGGTGGGGAGTTAGGGCGGGAGTTTGGTCGAGTTAGCTAGTAGCATCTGATCTGTAATTAGTCATCATCAAGCCTTGTCTTTGTCTGTCACCAACGCCCCCAGCGACTCCGGGGTTATCAGAAAATATGCCGAGGTATGGAAAGCCGGAGCACCACGCTCTGAAACAAATGATTAGAACAGATGCCGAATGTTGGCCGCTGTCCTCCCAAAGCGATTGTGAGATCAAACTCCGCATTTTGGGCGCATTCTCCTACAAAAGAGCCCTTTAAAGCACAAAAGCCATTCATTAGACGTACCCGCTCCTTCACACCTTTGATGAGACTAACAGCGACAGTTAAGGGACAATATTTCAGGTAAATGTGGAAATATATGCATAGAGATCGCTAATATCCAGCTGCTAGGAGCTTCTAACGCCGTACACATGTTCTGAGTACACTATAAATGACCGGGACCTCAGAAGACATGAAATAAATCCTTTAAACGTGGGTTTCGAGATCTCCGAGATGCCCGGGACAGCTGAACAACCCATGGAAGTAAACGTGTTGGACACAAGCTGGACGAGTGAGGTATTTTCATGGCTTAAATGTGTTGGTATGTCTCAGCCAAAATTCCTGGTTGGTATGAGGTCCCACTCTCGCTCAACAACAGAGGAAATTCAATATTTGGGTTGAATGTGTCCCGTGGCCAGAAAACCCCGCATCCAGCCCTACAGATCATAAACTCATGGGTAAACTCCATCCTGCCGAGCGGCCAGTAAAATTGGGGCCAGTAGAGCGGAAACTCTGAGCTTTGACCTCAGACAACTGCGACCAGTGATGTAGAGATTGAACTGACCCTTGGATATTCAAAAACGGCGGATAAATCAACGAAAAGTTGCGCAGCAGTTCAACTACAAAGTACACCGATGAAAGACTCATTTTGAGCTTCAGGAAAACCCAAGAGTCCATCTATGACCTCCCATTATCTTTTGCAAGATCGCTGATGCCGTCGAAACATGCTCTGTTTCCATCCATTCAGGCTTGGATCAGGGGGGAATCAAGATACACCTTCCTGAAGAGGATTTCTCTTGGTCTCCGACGCTGAAGGAGCGTAAATACCACCATAACTCAAAGCAACCACCTGCTACGACCTAGGGAACAGCCTCGGCTATCATGCTGGGACTGATTGTATCATTTGTTTCAGAGCGTGGTGCTCCGGCTTTCCATACCGAGGTTGCTAGAAGCCAATGGAGCTCGTAATGAACACGGAGCTAAGTTACTCGAGTGTGAGTGCAGGAGCACAGAGAGGGCACAGACAATGGGTGAAAAGGATAAGATATGAACTGAGGCTATGCTACGACAACGGGAAGATGATATAGGTAGAGGTATTGACAAGCGTATGAGTTTGTCCTCCCTCTGGTGATGGGCGTCCAGGACGCCCATCACTGCACCCCAACCATTATGGATTAATTATGGAGGACCAAGGTCGCTGTCTTTACAGATTTGCTCAGAGATATATTATTATTATCTTCAACACTTTACTTGCTCTGTGCAGTGATGGGCGTCCCGGACGCTCATCACTGCACCCAACCATTATGGGTCAACTATTGAGGACCAAGGTCGCTCTGTCTTTAAAGATTTGCTCAGAGATATATTATTATTATCTTCAACACTTTACTTGCACCCAACCATTATGGATCAGCTATTGAGGACCAAGGTCACTCTGTCTTTAGAGATTTGCTGAGAGATCTGATATTATTATCTTCAACGCTTTGCTTGCTCTGTGCACTGATGGGCGTCCCGGACGCCCATCAGGAGAACCAAGAGGTATTGACAAGTGTGTGAGTTTGTCCTCCCTCTGGTGATGGGCGTCCGGGACGCCCATCACTGCACCCCAACCATTATGGATTAATTATAAGAAAAACTCGCTCACTTCCTGTGTGCAATGTCAGGTGAAGGAATCAGATTCGTGATTAGCAAGGACTCACTCCCTGCGCACAATTTCTGAGTTAAACAATGTCACCCTTGGATAACATATAACTCACAACGGCACTTCCTAGGACAGAATCGGAGAACGCGCCCACATCGGGAAAATCCAAAGTTGCTACATAGACCTACATAGACATTTATAGCAGTCATAGACACTATCGGTCGAGCGTGCGAAGAGCCACAAACATACTTAGGCCTGCTGCGTAGAAGACTGAGAAAGGACGGTGATGCGGAAGTTCAGAGGTGGAACGGGGAAACCAGGAAGCGGAAGAGAGAGCAGACCAGGAAGCGAAAAGCTTCAGAAAACAGAAGTAGAAAGCAAGACGCCGAATGCCGATCGGAGGCCGCCCCAACCTCGGCCCGAGACTTCGCGAAGCTGATGGCTCTTTTCTCTTCCCACATCTCCGGGACGACGTCTTTTCTATAGCTGCAGCCTCACCGTAGGGTGCATCCGGTGCGTTCACACACGATCGAGTGAATTCTGTGTCGTCGACGTGGATCACGGCGCATCTGCCTCACGCCCGGCGGCGCCTGCACGCCTACGCGAACGTCGCATGCGGCGCCCACTCAGCGTCGGACATGGAGCGGCGACGTCCGTCGCTATTGACATCGACCGCACACCATAGACACATAAACGCCGACGCACATGCACCCTCCGAGCGTAACACTCGATCTGTCCCCGGCTGCGTGATCCCACGCGTATGCAAACACAGCGCCCCCTCGGGATCTCGTGAACGGCGCGCGCCCTCTCCCAGAGGGTGACCACGCGAGCTTCGCTCCCGCGCCTCCTGGGCCGCTTCTACGGCGTGGCCTCATCCTCCGTTACACGCCCGCACGTGCTCACCAGTCCCTCACCGGGCGGTCCTCTGCAGCCCGACGCCGCCCATGCCCTCCACACCTGTCCATTCGCCCAAGCTGCCATCCCTCCGCGCCTCTTCGGCTTTCCGTCGATGCCCCTGACGTCTACGCTGGCGCTCCGCCTTCAAGCACGCGGCACGCTCCCTGCTTCGACCTGCTACTCATCGGCTCCACCATTTGTCGCTTCAGCCACGCGGCCCTGATGAGCGCTGCGACCAATTCTTGCATTGGCGTCACCCAAGGTGCGTCCTTCTTTCCTTTCTTCACTTCCTCCGCTTACGCTTCTCACTCGTGCCGCATTCTGTCCGCTCCTCCCCGCTTCCCCCGTCCGCCGCGCGGCCGCCCCACAACGCTCCACGCCCACTCGCCCCCGCCTACCTGCCTCACGCCGCTCCGCCCGCACCCTCCGCACGCCGCCCGCTTCCGCTCTCCGCCGCAACACGCGTATACGCCCTGCACCTCCACCCTCTCGTCCTTACGCCGTGCCAACGTGCACCCGTGTATCTGCCTCCGCACTCCCTTCTCCCGCTCGTGCTTACTACGTCGCCTCACTCCCGCCGTCCAATCTCCGCCGGCGACGAACCCCCTCCTCGGTTTTGAAGACATCTTTCGTCGCGTCCAGCGAGCGCCCGACGTGGATTGCAGCTTTCGTCGCCCGGGACTTTTGGGTATTCCCGGGACGACTGATATTTTCCCCGGTGCGTCTCACTTGCTGTGAGTCAAACCTTTGTAGCGGATTCTGTTGTGCATTCGGCGCCGCCATGCGCTGCCAACGCTACGCACAACCTGCCTACCAAGCCGCCCACGTTCCGCGGTCGCGATTTCGCAGCTCGCGCTGCGTGTGCGGTTGGGTTAATGCGGCGCGTGGCCAATGCAACAACTAGCCAGGTCGAATCAGTGCTGTATCCAACCTCAAGAACTCGCCCATCTCCACCGCGTCGGCGGACATGTGCTGGGAAAGACGTATCTGCAATCGAGTCCTGCGCCAACTCGTATGGCCCTGCCGGCGCCAATCCACCGAAGCGCGACAACTCTAGCGGAACTCGCACGCAGGACGCAGATCCCGATAGGCGCCGTCAGCGTCCTTCTCGGGTACTGACCAACAATGCGCCTAAATCTGCGCGGGCGGATCTCACTGGCGCCGAGTACGTACCTAAACTTCCAGCTCACCGTCCCACAACCTCTGTACGCCGTGAACTACCTCACAGGACCGCTGTATGCCTCAGCTGCTCGCATCTGACGAAGCCTAAATGTACTTCTGCTGTGGCTTGCCTCTGACACCCTTATGGGCACGAACCGAACACAAGATGATGCCAAGAACATCGTCTTATTTCTCAGACCGTCGTGCTCTATTCCGAATCGGAGGACTGGCTCTCTGTCGTATATGGTTGGAATACAGGCGACTCGTGACTCGACTGGATGGCGTCGCAATAACTTGGTCAGTCCTGTGAATCCGAATCGGAAACAGATCAAGTTATTGCTTAACCTTTAGGTTAGGCTCTCCAGCCATGCTCGCGTTTGGGTCCAATCAGTAAACAAGGAACAAATACGTTTTGCGTAATTCAGTACAGTCACCGGGTGCCAGATGCGTAAACGTGATTAGTGATGCCCCACGATGACCTTACCATTTTACGAGCAATCAATCGGCGATCATTGCCGTCGGATGTATCCGAAGTCCTACGTGCGCAAGACATGCACAGCCTCACATTTGTCTTTCCCACCCTTTACGACGGCGGTGGCTCATGGCTCAACTCAATGCCTCTGAGCGGTTTACCCACACACGGCTTTTCCGGGAGTACCCGTGGCTGTCCAACGTGTTCATATCTGACAGCTGCGTCGAAGCGGCAAGTGACGTTGACGGTTTGAAGGACTATGCCGCCTACAACTCGACCACTGGGTGCCACCAGTGAGCTCCACCGATTACTCCGGCACCGAAGGCCGCGCTCTGCTAGGTACCGGGATGCTGTCAATAACCCGCCACAATCCAGATTTGCTGGCGGGACCGCCCCTACAGACGGATCACAAAATGCTGAGCCCCGGTGGTCTTCTCTCAGCGCTGGAGGGTATCCGGCGCTTTTTCCATTACAGCCGTTTTGAAAATAGTATAAGGGTTTTGATAGAGTGGTGCTCTTCGATTTGTGCTTACATTTAGGTACTGAAGTATGTCAGAATGTATCATTCTGGCAAGATTATGGCACCAGAATCAATTCTGGCGCCGGCTATCGTTTTATGTTCCCAGGTCAAATTCTGGCGAGCTGGCGCTGCTGGCAGCTGTTGGCGCGTCTGGTGCCAGGCGTGCCAGCTCAGGTCAGCTCAAAAACATTTTGCTGATGGACCTCCTTTGGGAATAAGGTCCGATTGCCCCCAAATCTGGTTCAATTCGGCCAAATAAGTTCGGTTGGGGACATTACCTTTTCTGGACCTTCAAAATAAAATTAGTAGCAAATTCCGTAAATTTGGGCCACATTGGTACTTTGTGTCCGCTGCTTGTGCCTCGCGGCCAGACGCATGCTGTAATTTAGGCTGTCTCAAGGTATTTTCGGCCGCGCTGTCATCGCGCAGACAGCCAAGCACTGAGGTGCATGATATGTTACAAGAAACCCAAAAAATTCATTGGGAACAGCAGTCGCCGGTGGTTTAAGTTTCCTGAAGACGTTCTGGAGGACACATCCGTTCGGGTGGAACATGATTCCAGCTCAAAATGTGTACTCATTTCACTTCTGCACGAAGGAAAATATAAAAGAATACGCTCGCTGGGGCCAGAATTGGAAAATTCAAACAATATTGCACAACAGCAGTCGCCGGTGGTTAAGTTTCCTGTAGACGTCCCGGAGGACACATTGGCTCCGGTGGAACATGATTCCAGCCGAACGTACGTACTCATTCCACTTCTGCATGAAGAAAAATTAAAAGACACAAGCGCTCGCCGGCGCTCCGTGCCGGCTCCCACTTGATTCTGACAGCTGACCGTATAATGACCGCATAAAGCTTGATCCTTGTGATTGGAAAGTACATATGGAGATACGGCTTCGGATGGACAGAGGGACTTAATTTTATAAAGAGAGTAGGCTCGTCCCCATCCAGTATTCAGCACAACAGACGCAAACCCATCACTCGCCAAGGCTCGCAACACTGAATACCGGCTGGGCCCTCTCGGCACACTTTTGGCTGATGGAAATCTCCCCGCCATTTGAAGGGCTCGGACTTAGAAAATTTTGACCTCCCAGAACTCCTCCAATTATTGTTCCCAACCGTGGAGCCTGTTCCATGAACTTGAAGCCCACCAATCGACGCCCCATATTTGTTGATACATACTATGCATTCATTTTGATCAAAAGATGCATTTGTCGTCGTCACCATCATCGACGACGACGACCACCCCATATTTCACCCAAAAAACAAGTTGGGCTCATTCGATAGAGAATTGAAAACTATTCATATCTAACATACTTTGTCGGGGGTCGATTTTTTGAGATTATACGACGAAGTCCGAGCCCTTCAAATGGCAGGGGATTTTCCATCAGCCAAAACAGCGCCGAGAGGGCCCAGTCCGCTAGCGGTTGATCGTTGTGTTGTGGTTCTCTTTGTCTGATTGTTGGCTTTGTTTGCTGATCTTCCCGATTCAGTTTTATGTCCGGCAGTCTCTGTCTGATCAATCTGCTAGCATCGACTGGTTCACGAGTCTATAAAGAGATGAAGGTCAGTCAATGTGTGCACTTATTTGGCTTTTCGGCCATTTCTCCCACAATGTTTGACGTTGTTTGGCTTTTCTCCCAATCTCACATTCTCCCATTCCGAGTCGCCGACAAATTCCACAAATTTTGGGAACTTCTAAAATGATACTTTGCCTTCTAAAGGAGTTCCTGATCTAATTCCAGGACATTTGACGGAGAAAGAATCGAACATTGTGATGGTCATACTGTATGAATCTGAGCAAGTGGTCAAAATACTGTTTTGGTGCGAAATCTCGGCGCATCGTGCCGAGATTCATGTTTCTAATATTTTAACAAGTAGCAATCATTTAATTACAATTTAGTTTAATTCAAGTCAGGTATAGAGGTGTAGGCCGGGGCGCAATGAGACCTGACCAAGTCCTGAGCCGAGTTGCCTAAGCCAGCCAAAATCGAAAGCCATACAAACTGACGCGGGAACCTCTCGACTGTTTAGAATTGTTGTTTCGGAATTGGCTTACCTCAGATGGCGCCTACGCAATGAAGGGGATGCTAAATTTCCCACGGTCTCAAAAATAGGTGGAGTTTTTTAAGAAGATCACGTTTCCACGCCATATAGTGTACTCGTCGTCAATGCATATACAGAGCCAGCTCACCCACTCCCCTCTTAACGCACGACGTAGATTGGACCTCCACCGACCTCGAACCCCAATCACCACAGGTGCTTCCCGAGCAGCCTCATGGTCTAGAAATGGGCATATCCAGCGGAACGAGTATTCGCTGGTGCCCAACGTCGGACCTCTTCTCGCTCGAAGATCTACGAGCGGTGAGTCGCTCCTGCCTTTGGCGGCGCACTGTCCAATGACCCCTTCAACCACCGCAGGCGCAGCTGCGCCTGCACCGAAACACCCCGTACGACTTCCACAGTGGATACGGCGGTGGCGGGTATATGCCCCCGCATCTCAACTGCTCGATAAAAGAGACGGGGAGGGCTTGTAATTTGTCTCCGGTGTGTCGTCTTTCTCTGTAAAGGTGCAGGCTGACGACCAGGATGCATCTACAGCCGTGCAAAAAATGCGAAAGCGAAATCAGCAATTACAATGAATCCGCGAAATCGGCTACCGAGAAAGGCCCTGCAACCAAAACTAGTACTACAATGAATCCGTTCGCACAGGCCTGGGCAAACAACCCCCCTCCCAAACTCGACGGCGTGGGACTCGAGCCCATCCATTTTCGGTGCTCTTCCCTACCCCATGCCCCACAAGCCCACCCCAACCTTCCTTAATCCCATCACATTCACGTTCTCCAATCCCGGGGGAACGATCTTAAACTCTGCCGTAACTGGGCCCCAGTCGCAAAGATACTTCAGCGTCACGACTGACTCCACGAAAGGGGGATTTTCCATCGTTCAAAACTTTGGCGGCGAGAGCATCGCAGTGATCGAATGGCGGAAGCACCCTGTTGTCGAAATCACTTTCGACGAGGACCAGTGCACAGTGGCTCAGGCTGTCCCATTCTAAAGAGTGCGCACTATTTTTATATGGAAAGCGGAGCATAATACGGGCGTTCACAGGTTCCGACTCATGGCTTTTCAAGGGTACTACAGATGGACGCCACATGACCGGTATATCAGAGTGCGTGGAATCCTGACAGTTCTCCAGGGATTCGCTGACATTAGGCCAGCTCCACGATGCAAGGCAGTTCAATCCTCAACTCTTGGGCCGTATATTACAGAGCCAGAAGGGAACGATAATTGAAGTAGCCGTTGAAGCACTTAAACTCGGGCTTTTAAAAGTCCTGGTTGTTGCTACTTTGCTGCTCATGTGTGGACGCAACATAGATTGATCGCAGGCTTGAGCTGCATCATTCCTCGCATTCCAAAGATGATAGTACTGTATTATTTCGATCAATTCGACACGGACCTCGAGTTTTCGGGGACGAAAAATCCCATAAATTGAGAAAATTTTATTCCCTCAATAAAAAAGTTTGAGCGTGACACGTGACTGTCGAATTGAATGACAAAGTACTGTAGCAATGTGTATGAGTGAAACGGTCCGGGCAGCGTTACGCCTTGAAACGCGCCCAAAATTGTCTTTTATCGTAGTTCTGAGTCCCATCAACAACCATAAAAGGCAGATTTATAAGCAGAAAGGGCCTGCGTTACGCGTTACGTTTCACCCATACAACTTGCTACAGTAATGTAGTGGCACAATCCGGCCACCTCTATAGTGATCCACCCTTCATGGCTAAGGACTTGGAACCTGGTCGTTGCATTCAATACCACTAACCCACTATTCTCCAACATCGAGTTGGCTTTTAACTGCCCGACTTCTAGTTCACACTGGGCTACTACTCTAAACCACCGAATTTCAGTTGCGCATAAAGATGGATTTTGTTGGACGGGTTATGGGTATGTGGGGGTCATCCTTTGCACCTAAGTATGTCCTAATACTTCCCCTGGAGCCATCTGTGTGTTAATTTCAGGCTTCGTTGCACTCTGTCCTTCAGAAGGTAGGCCATTCTGTCTGGACAGCAATCTCACCCATCATAGATGGCTGGAAAGGCAAACAGTTATGGTCCCCATACATGTCAGATTTCCAGTTTGAGTGTACCCAATAATGTAGCTCTATCCATTGAATGATTTGGAATGCACTATGGTGAATAGTACGGGTGTGTATGAACGATTTGGCCGGGTGGCCACTAAGCCGTTTATTCCCGTTTTGGGATACCGCCAGATATAAAATTCGGCAGGCCATGAAATGCAAATGTAAATTCCCAAAAAATATCTCAGCTCACTCATAGGATGTATACCTTCGTTGCTGAACCCATATACCTGCATCCATTTGACTCTCTGTATGGGCTCGAGGACAAAAATGGTAAGGTGGCCCAGTAACCAGTCTCAGATAATATCATCTTGTCATGTATCATAGTATACAATGAATATACTCGTGGTCGACAAAAGTAATGGCGCCACGTGGTTCTTGATGTTGGACGCATCAGATCACTCCAAACAACTTGTAGACCAAATTTATGGGTAAATAGAAGACATTTGGGTATGTTAACCGACTTCCATAAAAGGCGATTCTCGGAGAGTACGCGATTTTTGCTTAGATTTTGAAACCGACTTTTTGTAGAGGGTGCGTGGGAAAAATCTGTCACCACAGTCGAAAAGTACTCGTCGATTAGTGCAGATTTCCACTTTGGATCATGTCAATACCATGTCATTTGAGCTTGCAATCGCTCTCAGAAAGTGGCCATTTTTATCGAAAACAGGCCAAAAACAGCAAAAATGGACACTTTCTGAGAACGATTGCGAGCTCAAATGACATGGTATCGACATGATCCAAAGTGGAAATCTGCACTAATCGACGAGTACTTTTCGACTGTGGTAACAGATTTTTCCCACGCACCCTCTACAAAAAGTCGGTTTCAAAATCTAAGCAAAAATCGCGTACTCTACGAGAATTGCCTTTTATGGAAGTCGGTTAACATACCCAAATATCTTCTATTTACCCATAAATTTGGTCTACAAGTTTTTTGGAGTGATCTGATGCGTCCAACATCAAGAACCACGTGGCGCCATTACTTTTGTCGACCACGAGTATGAAGTTTCCTGATATCCAGACGAGCATGAGCATCCAATAATACCATTCAGATGAAGCGGGAACCCCGGGAAAACTTCGCCAACTCGAGGTAATTTAGGCTGAAATTAGTGGTAATTTACTTGGGAGGTTGCTAGAAACCTAATGGATGTAACCGAACATATTCGATCGAATTAGCGTGAAGTTCAGTCTAATCCAGCCTTATTACCATTGGATGCTTTTCCTGATGTATCCAGGGAAGTCCCGTGTAATGAATTTCTCAAGTGGTGGGGAGCTTTTAGGATCCACATGCCGAAGGTTTTTGAGACGGGTTGCATGATGGCGTCGATGAGAAGAGGGTGCACTCCTCTAATGATCGGATGAGGTAATGGACAGATGACACGTAAACTCGGCTAGCCACCACATTTTACGCTTGTCTAAATCAGCTTTGAGATGTTCCAGAGGTGTGGTTTGTGTGTCGAATGAAATGAAAGCTTCAAGGAAAGTTCTACCAATATATGCCGCCAACTCATCTCTTTATTCTCGCTACATGTTGTGGTGAATTTCTTTAATGTACAATTTTATGAAGAGGTTGACAGGCTGAAGGCCGACTCACAATATTTGCCAAGAGTCGTCCGAATCGTCTGTTGGGCTGCCTGCGGTTTAACGAAGACATGATCGGATTCCAGAGGGTCAGGTGGAAGCTCAAAGACACAAGTCAGCAAGTTCTGAATTCAGAGGTTCATCGGGAATAATCTGTCAGTTGAACAAACGTACTTCTTGACTATGGGTCTTGCCTAAGATGCCCGAAATCCTACAACTTGGCAAAAAGACTTGACGGGCTAAAACTGCACTAGTACTGAGGAAATATAAATAACTAATTCGGTGGTTTCAGGTTTAATTCGTCCCTCCGTCAATTGGATTGGAGCTTGGTCTAAGAGATAGATTCAACGAGGGCACTGGGAAACTGACCCAGACGCCTTTCATTTTTTAAGTTAACAAACCGTCCACTGTGCCACACATTTTGATTGCACAGTCATGGTTGTAGGGACCGGCACGGATGCCATCCGCGGATGAAAACGGTGACGTGCATTTGCCCCCCGTTATCACAAATATTACCAAAAGTAGTGGAGGCCAAGGGGGTCGTCCTATAGGCCCCGATTATGATTTTAGTGTGTTTTTAGCCAGATGTGGTTGGATTCTGTGGACAAAAAGGTCTGCTACACGTGACCTTTTTCATCCGCGGATGGCATACATGGTTGCCAGAATTTTAGCTATCAGAATCACTCGGACCCAAGCGAATCTGATCAAAACTGACTGAGAACGGGCTGTTTGGAATTTCGGTTCAAAGCATTCCACTGGAATTTTAAGATCTGAAAATTCGTCGTTTTTCCGGGACAATTGGGTATGGGCTGAAAACGCGTTCAAAAGTGCGTCGAACGCGCCCAAAATCGAGGCAAACGGTTGAGATTTGAGCGAGAAAACAGTTAGGCAATCCGACGGATCAAACTTGTTTATTTATAGAATTTTTGATGAGTGTCATTAATTTTGCCAAGAGCTGTAATTACGGATGAGGCTACAGACTTAGTCTCTTATAAACAGACACTACAGTGCGCCTCACCAGGTCACGACTACCCGATTGGGTGTAAAATGATGGCAAATTTGAAACCGTATCTACTGTGGGCACAATATGTTTGTTGATCCAAAACCATGCTTAAAACACTTGCATAGGGTGACTGTCTGTGTGGTGTGCAGGAATAATTGCTGGGACTAAATTAAGTTTTTTGACCATCGAAAAAACGACACATGACGTAAGCATATCCTAATCGGGAAACAGCTCCGCGATAAGAGTTGTGCGGCTCGCACGCTTCTGCCATGACACGCCTGCAAGCACTCCAAACATGAGGAACAGTTTCCTAGTAATCAAATGGACTGAAGAAGTAAGTCTACTGGATGAATAAATGTCTACACAGTCTAAGCACGGCGGATTATCTCTTCGTCCTGTGCGATATAGGCAGGGACCCGACGGTGCGATGGATATTTCTTGACTGCATATGCAGCTTGCTTCATATTCAAACCAAGTCTGTGAAATAATTGATTCAGAAACAGCTTGTTTAAAAGGTAAAGGCAAGAAAAGTACCTGTAAGCATCAAGATATCTCCAGCAGTGTCGAAAGTATCGGCGGATGTTGAGAGTACTGACATGATCCAAGCACTGTGGTACAAGCTCCTTTGCACGAGGGAATGTTCCATCAGCGAATTCACGGAAGCCTGCACACAAATGTTAACTAAATGTTTATAAACAAATAAAGACTCACGGCGCTTCGCCTGACCCCAAACCATTTCGATCGGGTTCAGTTCACAGTGAAATTTGGGTAAGAACAGGCATTTGTGGCCTGCCTTCTCGATTATGACCTGGAGCAATGGTTTTTCCGCCAAGAAATCAGGCTGGAATGATAAAACACGTTGCATGCAGCAAGTCTTGCTGCGCTCCAAATCCTCTGTCTCAGTCTCTGAGACACTGCGGCTGCCCATGGCCGGCATTCCGGAGCCCTCAATTTCGTCTTGGCGGGCTTTTGCTTCCTTTGCAGCCTTGTCTCGTGCTGCCTGGGATTTTTTGCTTTTTCTGTTTCCCTGAGGTCAGAATCCTGACTCAAAGTGAATCACTAACAGTAAAGAATGTTGCGATGCTTTGCTGCCCAATTTTGTCCCTGCTTTTTTTTGTGAAGCCATTTTTATTGCGATAAATTGCCGAACGACTTGTCCCCAGTGCACGGTCATGCACCAGATCCCAGTCCTCTCGGGGTATTTTACTGACGGGAGCCTTTGAAGAACAGTTACTGAGTGAATTTTAAAGTTCTCTTGTGTCCCACCTCGCTGGATTCAGCTTCCGAATCATCACGTCCATGCTTGGAACCGGTTGCGACATCCGGATGATGAGTCGGGATATCTACATATGTGGGATCCACCTTCAGTGAGGCAGCATCTGCGGGTGGGATTTCTCCTCTTTTGGTTGCTTCTCGCGCCTTTGCAGCGCTGCGCCTCCCTGTCAGCGGCGG
The DNA here is from genome assembly GCA_029378375.1 of Mycena olivaceomarginata. Classification (NCBI taxonomy): domain Eukaryota; kingdom Fungi; phylum Basidiomycota; class Agaricomycetes; order Agaricales; family Mycenaceae; genus Mycena; species Mycena olivaceomarginata. Next base: position 39,790 of record JARKIC010000023.1, on the reverse strand, counting down.
CATGAGAGTGGGGAGAAGATGATGGATGCAGACGTGTTATTGATTCTCATGTCATTTTCAATGGTTACCGGTTCATTGGGTCAATCACGGCAAAAAAAAAACAAATTTAGGCGGAGATTGGGCCGAAAAAAACGACACACCGTGGGAAAAAGTGAGTTTGGGGTGCCAATCGCATTCTTTTGGCGAGGTTCACAGCTAAAATCATATTTTCGAACTCTAATTTGAATTACTAAAAGCGGCAGAGCGGTGGCGGTGAGGTGATGAGGCGCACTGTATAACAATTTGCTCGTACCTCGCAAGTTATAGTCTGCCGATTTCCTTAATCCGTGATTGATACCCGAGCTTATTATGTAATCTTAAAATTCTCGGTTCTCGAAATACTACTTATGCGCAATGTGTATTTGCCCAAGTTCGCGTGATATGTACGTGTATATGGCGTAAGTCGATCCGAAGGAGCCGAGATTCCGTACACAAGGCAAGAGCTTGATCCTTGAAGTGTAGCCGATACTTAGCAGAGTTGACTGATGTAAGTCTCGTCGATTTCAGGGGAGCTAGCTAAGACAGAAAACCCTAGCTACTTATATACTAGTGTTGGAATAATGAACGGAAAGTAGATAGTTGCACTTGAGCTGTTAGGCTGTAGGTTAAACAATCTCCTGGAGAGATTGGCCTGCTACACCGCCATTCGTGACTAATGTTCTGTCAACCTTTGTACTCTTTTTTATTTTTGAAATAAAAAAGAGTACATCCCACGAGCATTTTTAAATGCCATGTTTGACAAGCCACATCAAAATGTTACTACGAGGATCTCCCGACCTCCAAGAGATGTTTTTGAACTCAAATGTTCACGTAACATTGTAATAACCTTTGTGAAAGCTTCCTTGGCTATTGATAAAATGTTGTTTCGTGATGTCTCAGTAACATCCGTCACGAATGGCGGTGTACCCCAGCTTATATACTACAGAGCAGGTATACTAGAATGTTCTACAAAAATCGGAAGTGTTCTGCATTAGTGATCCGCTGACTCGTGCAGCTCGGGGATCGGGCAGATTGCCTTTTACGGCTATTTCATCAACAACTAGAATCAATGATAGGAGCTGGAAATATAGCCTGTTATGGAACTGATACATTAGTCCTCTACGCTACAGTGTAGTATCCCCATTCCATGAAGTTCTCCAGCCAAGTCTCGCCTTCGGAGCTTAAGAACAACAAAACCGAAATCCCAGGCCGCGATACGAAAGGGTGGGGTTCCCAAGCCATGTTTGAGGCGAGCTGTGGACCTGTCTAGCACTGACAAGGAGACTGGCCGAGAATGATGGATGATAGATCATCCAAGGAACCTGAAATGTGCACAAGACACACCAATCATTTCATTTTTTCTTTACACATTCCAACGATTTCCCTCTCTCCGTCCAATGGGACCGCACAAGTTTATGGAGGACATACACACGGACCTGCTCCTGGCGAGCAAGGAAGGGTTGAATGCGGAAGGAGAAGAAGACGTGGACGGGGAGGACGATGAGGAGGAGTAATGATAGCGGTTTGTATGCATCCTCGTCCTCTCCTTCTGCGTCTTCGCTCTCTTCTACCTCGTCCTCGTCCTCGTCCTCGACCTCTGCCTCTTCATTGTCCCTGTCCGTTTCTTCGTCATCACCCGCATGTTCCTCGTCGTCTTCGTCCGTCTCGTTGATATTCCTTTTCTTATTATTGTCTGGCATTTGCTTTGCCACGGGCTTGCCAATCTCGCTTAAATAGTCCCTGTCCTTCTTCGGGACCTGAGTGGTTTTCTGATTCCTCTTCAGCTTTGACCTCGGCGCCTCCATGATGGCGCTTTTGGACGCCCGCTTCTCTTTAGATTTGTGCCACAAGGCATTACAGCTCTTTGCGGTACAACAGGCGCGGTCCGTTTTTTTTTCTTTTTCTGCTGTTTTCTTCTGTTTTCACAAGAACAGCTGCCCTGAGCTCAATTCTCGACCGTTTCCCCTCAAAATAGGCTCATTCGATTCGCATTGAAAATCCACAGCCAATGGAATACCGGTATTTTTGATGCTTTTACGTAATATAATTTCTTCCGGAAAAACTTGGTTTTTAGTAGGACACCTGTAGCACTCGGAATACTGCCCCAATTGGCCTAATCTTTGGATATGCTATACATCTGATGTGACTCTAGCCAATGTGAGTGTTTACGGAGCTTAGTGTACTCAAACTTCCATGGACAGCTCTACTTATGGTAGTGTCCGGATATCTACTTCGCTAAAGTGTGCGCTAGATCACAATCACTCAGCATGTAATATAAATAAACACACCATTGTCTGGGGCCGCATCAGATGTATAACATATCCAAAGATTAGGCCAATCGGGGCAGTATTCCGAGTGCTACAGGTGTCCTACTCAAAACCAAGTTTTTCCGGAAGAAATTATATTACGTAAAGGCATCAAAAATACCGGTATTCCATTGGCTGTGGATTTTCAATGCGAATCGAATGAGCCTATTTTCAGGGGAAACGGTTGAGAATTGAGCTCAGGGCAGCTGTTCTTGTGAAAACTTGCGAAAACAGAAAGAAAAAAAAAAAAAAACAGACTGCGCCTGTTGTACCGCAAAGAGCTGTAACCTAGTGGTGGAGACTTAGGTGATGGTGAGAAAGGAAGAATACAATGCACGGCTGCCATGCGCTCTTTGCCACTGCATCCTGATTTTTTTTTCTTCCATATTGGCAGGGTCTTCGCTACAAAAATGTTGTAGGCTGACGGTGCGCGGTTGCCGCTGTCTGAAAAATAGGCGGAAAAGAATTATTAAAGTATTCAGCAATTTAAATAGCGATTGAAAAAGACGAAACATACTCCCGTTTTTTGGCTTCTTGGTACCGGAAGAGACCTGAACCCGATTCTTTTCCAGCTTCAGAAGTCGCCGGTCGATTGATTTCACGTAACGGAGAATATCCCGGAGTATTTGACCAAAGTCCTCCTCCTTTGTGCTGGACATCTTTCTGCCTTTCGTTGTTCCTCGCACAGCGGGCATTTTCTTACTTTCGTCTCGCACAGCGAGCGAATACTGTATATAATGGAGCAAACGTTCTGTCGATGTCATGATACTTATACAAAATGCGGCCCCTAAATTGCCGAGCCCTTGATTACTCCATTACCTATTACAGCTCTTTACAGAACTTCTAGTCTCCCCCAACAGTCAGCCCAGCTCCGAGCCTAGGTGCGCGTGGCGTACCTGCGTATATATCCTCTCGATGCATGGCTATTGCCGACGAGATACGTGCCCACGCACCATGCGTGCGGCGCGTTGTGTCTTGAAGCCGGCCGATCATGGCCGCCGGTCGGCCCATCGAGGATCCCGTTTGCGCAGACGATCTACATGGGATATCAGATGAGGTACTCACGAATTCAATCAGCAATCTGGTCGCCCGCAATATTTATCGATGGAGTGATTATTCAACTACCAATTTTGTCCTCATTAGTACTTCCAGTTGGATGGAACACGCACTGATATATTTTCTCAGAGTAATTCGACCGGCTTGATATAAAGTGGCCCAATTTAGAGAACAGTTGTGACTACGACTTCGAACGCGCCCTACTGTTGTGCAATCGTCTCATCCGAGCTCGGTTGAGCGCTGAGCATGGTGATGGTCTATAATACACCGGGATTAACAAAACTCGTACTACTCGTGGTCGACAAAAGTAATGGCGCCACGTGGTTCTTGATGTTGGACGCATCAGATCACTCCAAAAAACTTGTAGACCAAATTTATGGGTAAATAGAAGATATTTGGGTATGTTAACCGACTTCCATAAAAGGCAATTCTCGTAGAGTACGCGATTTTTGCTTAGATTTTGAAACCGACTTTTTGTAGAGGGTGCGTGGGAAAAATCTGTTACCACAGTCGAAAAGTACTCGTCGATTAGTGCAGATTTCCACTTTGGATCATGTCGATACCATGTCATTTGAGCTCGCAATCGTTCTCAGAAAGTGTCCATTTTTGCTGTTTTTGGCCTGTTTTCGATAAAAATGGCCACTTTCTGAGAGCGATTGCAAGCTCAAATGACATGGTATTGACATGATCCAAAGTGGAAATCTGCACTAATCGACGAGTACTTTTCGACTGTGGTGACAGATTTTTCCCACGCACCCTCTACAAAAAGTCGGTTTCAAAATCTAAGCAAAAATCGCGTACTCTCCGAGAATCGCCTTTTATGGAAGTCGGTTAACATACCCAAATGTCTTCTATTTACCCATAAATTTGGTCTACAAGTTGTTTGGAGTGATCTGATGCGTCCAACATCAAGAACCACGTGGCGCCATTACTTTTGTCGACCACGAGTAAAGATACATTGCAAGCACGGTACATTCCACAGAGTGCACTGCACATGGATTCAAACCCGGCACATCGGCTAGGGATGTACCGTGGATGCGAACAAACACGGCACATGCCCGCGGGCGCGCTGTTGTACTGGCTTAGTTAAAAAAGATATTACTCTATTGATTCAAACGAGTACAGGAAGGTTGACGGGTCGTGTTTTCCGTAGATGTACGTGGTTTAACTGTAGGGATTTGAACAAAATACCCTATCAACGTCGCTCGCAGTTTCAATGTTGCATCACTACAAATTCGACGACTTAGATAATCACCTGAAAATAATTGCTAGAAGACCAACCGTACGCGCTCTTCCCCTTTTTTGGGGCCGGTTTGAGATATCTTGGTCTGCAAACCGTTTGCGTTCAGTTGGAGCCCGGGAGCGCCTCGAAGTCCCGATATTCGCTTCGTCGACTTCTTGTCGGGAGCGGCGTGATCTCGGGGCACTTGGGCCGGGTTCCGACGAGTGTCCGACAGCGGGAGAAGGGGCAGGCGGCGACTCGGGCAGGGGCAGAGGGAGCGCAGGAAATGGGTCAATAGATGGCCCAGCCGAAGTGACGTTGCCGAAATTGACAGTAGTGCAGGTGTCAGTAGAATTATCAGAGATCCCATACATACGAGTTCAGGAAGTCCTGAAGGGGAGGATCTTCAGAAAGCGCACCAGAAGGGATAGCGCAATTGAAGTCCGCAGATAGGCCGAAGAGAGCAGGATCAAAAGTGAAGTTGAATGTTCAGGGGTCGGCGCTGGGGGCCACTGTGGGAAATGAACCACCTGCATTTGCGCTGTCGAGACTTGAGGAATCCGTGAACGTGTTGAAGTCGAAATTGAAGTCAGTCGTAGGTGAGCTGAATCGAATCGGGCAGTGACGGCCCCGGAGATTGGGTAGCGGTGGTTGGAACTGTAAGCGCACCAGCCGACATATTTTCCGACTGCACCGCAAGTGGAGGCTCGGGGCCGCCGGTCTCAACATCGCCTTCTGCACTGTGCTCATCATCTTCGTAAGTTTTCTGCTTAGATGGATGCGAAGACACTACTGAGTGTCGTAGGATGCTGGATGGTCGAAGGTACACGGGGACCAAGTCGCCGGTCGCATCAATAGGAGAGGTCAAAAGCAACGGAGCTTCGTGTACCAGATGGCAGCGGACGGCTCCATCGATATGGCCCTCTTGGCAAACGGCCGGAACAAGGGCGCTATGCTCAAATCTTTCTTGTCAGTGAGCCGAAACCAAGGTGAGTCTCTGCCATCAGTTCGGCGTACGTCCACACCCGCCCCTTCCTCCCTCCCCGTTTACGCTTCGCTGCCCTAGGACCCGTCCACGCCCCTGCGCCCGTCGCTTTAATCTCGGCAGCGTCGAATGCTACATGGTGCGGCGCCTGTTCCCTGTGCGCCTGCGACCTGTTCGCCTTTGGTTTTGGCCCGAACATCTGCTCCTGCGCAGCCTTCTGCCGTCTTGCGGCCCTCCGTTCCTTACGCTTAACCTTGTACCTCGGGATTTTCCTGATCACTTACCGTCAGCCGAGCTGTATGAGACCTACAGAGACCACCTACTCTACTGGCGTGCTGTGTTATCCCTCGTCAGCTCGCTCAATTGAAACCCGACACAAAAACCAACCTCTCTGGCTGCGAGGACCCCGGCTCACCGAACGGCGACGCACCCCGCGACGTCGGCGGCTCGGACAGCGGCGACGAAGCCCGCGACGCTGGCCCTGGCGACGACGCCCGAGAGCTTGGTTCGGACAGCGGCGTCGGCGGACGAGAGAAAGGGCTGGGCGGACGCGACTCTACCTCGGCGTCCGCGTCCTCCCAATGCGAGTCGTCGTCTCGCCGTCCTACATCTGCCGCTTCTGCTCTTCTCTGCGCCCTCTCCACGGCCGCCGCGATCACTGACGCTCCCGCGATGCTCGTTCTCAAACGGATGACACCAATCTTCCGATCCCCGCACCACACCTCCTCCTCTGCCAGCGCACTCAATCGCGCCGATCTTCTTGCCATGACCTATGCGATCGTCAGCAGCCCAAACAAAAGCAGGCAGTCACAAAAAGAAGAACAAAAATGCGTCCGGAACGCGACGACTGGCGCCACGGTACCACCTCCATATGGCCTGTGGTGAGAACCAATGTACCGTGGCCCGTGACGCTAGCAAACGTCGCGTCTCTCACGCGAAAAGCAGCACAGAAAAAAAGAAGAAATAGACGCGGAGCGACCGCAATGTCCACACACGGAACGCCTCGAGAACGCGACGACTCGCGCCACGGTACCACCTCCGTATGGCCTGTGGTGAGACCCAACGTATCGTGGCCCGCGACGCTAGCAAACGTCGCGTCTCTCATGCCCCACCGCCGCCGACAGAAAACAAAAGAAAAGGCAAATGGCCGCGGAGCATCCACAAGGAGCGCCTTGAGAACGCGACGACTAGCGCCACGGTACCACCTCCATATGGCCTGTGGTGAGACCCAATGTATCGTGGCCCGTGACACTAGCAAATGTCGCGTCTCTCATGCCCCAAGCGCAAGAACGCGTCGCCATCATGCCACTTGCCCCAAACGCAGGTATCTTCCCCATAGAAACAAGACCCAAGACTTTTGCCACGTACCTTCTGCTCAGTCTGCCCCTTCGACTCCTTCGATGTGCTTGTCGTGGTAAGTGGCAAAAGAACTTGTTTGGTCACAAGCGTCACGAGGCACGTGCTCATGTGTCACCGGCATCTCGGCATTACGCCGTCGTGTTTGATTTACGCGGTGCATGGAAGTGACGCCGTCGCGGAGAATAGACGCGTCGATGGTGTCTATCACTTGTACTTCTTTTAAAAATGGCGCGGTGTGAGTCTTGCTGGACCTGACCTCTGGATTCGGCAAACAGTCACCATATCCCGCTCTGATGACAAATTAGATTCTCCACTCGCAGTGGCCTCTTCGTTTCTCTACACAGTGGGTAACGAGACGGAATCCCAATCGGTCGAACCTCAACAACCTCACGACCTGACCCTGTCTCCCAAATTCCAACCACCCCCTGCTGTCGTGGGTGATGCAGTCCAATCGTCGTTGGGCATGATGTACCGCTACATGGCTACACGGCAAACCCGGAATTCTTCGGAATTTGGTAGGAAATGATGCTCATTGAAATCCAATGATATTTCCTCTGGTGTTTGAAGAAAATATTACTGCCGTCATTTGAATAGTCAGATTACTGAAATTCTTTCGGTTTGCTCATCAAATTCCGGTGATCTACCCACCGGACTTACACACACCTCTTGGAATTCAGTAGGCATGGCATGTGACTCCATCATCTCACCATACAAGTCTTCCACGCATTCGCCGTTTGCCCGCATCTGAGGCCTGCCGCGCATCAATGATCCGATGCGTGCCTTGTGAGCGCAGATCTCATTCCCGGATGAGTATGCCTTTTCTGCCGACTTGAAGATATTAATAGCGAAGGTACTTGAGTAGCAGTCTGGCTGAATAAAGCTCTTAATGACTGGCCGTCCCAAACACCAAACAAGTGACCCTTACCTACGGTTTGCTGGTGAAGTAGGTGATGGATAATGACGCGCGCAGTGGATGTTAGGTGGGTGAGAGCGAGTTATAAGGTATGTTCAAATCATTTTATTACTCTTTGTCGGCCTGATGGCTCAGTTGGTATCCGGTCTTAGTTCTCTGTTTTTCATTGCCAGGCGATCCCTAGTTCGAGGCTGACAACTTGCATTTCATTTTGTTCTGATTCTCTTTGTTTTAGCACGACAACAGCCGAACTGATCATCAAAAGCCCATCGAAATCCAATGGAACCTGCCCATTGGAATCCGACGATTCGCCAAATCATTAGTAACCGCTAGCGGCCCATTGGAATTCGACGGTCATCAAACTCATCGAATTCCGAAGACTTCCGGGATAGCCGTGTACCCGAAACGACTGCCCTGACCATTCAAATTCGGCAACAAGACCGATTAGACTATTCAATTCAGGTAGTACCTCAGCACTAACAGTAGTCGTGGGGGGGGGGGGGGGGGGGGGGCACGGGGTTCTATGTCTATACAGTACTAATCTCTCCTGGTTGGAAATATGGGCTAAATACCGGCTGTTTCCGCCTTCCATTCCGCCAGGTAGCATGCCGCTGCACTTTCCTCCCCCCATAACCTGTATCCAGTATCTCGCATGCTCCAACACATCTTCCATCACGACCTTGGATTTACCCTCCCCAAAGAGTGGGTTTTCACCAGTTTTTTTGACAAAGTCGAGGCCGAGACGGGCCAGCGGCCAATGAGCCGAATGGTGAAAAGTTGCACCTGTGTGAGTGGATGTCGAAAAGGATATGACGGAATGGATGCAGAACGGGGGTAGGATAAAGGCACACGGCTCCGTGACATGGAGCACCTGAAGCCCTTCTAGTTCGTCCAGAGCCAATTGTGCCAATGGCGCGTCGCCCAAAGCGTGCCGGGATGAATGGTACCCCACCAATCTAGATTTTTTTGGGTTGGTGGCCAAATAAGCCAAAGTTTCTCGCCCTCGCAGTGGATCTGAACCTGCGAGCACCCATTACCGTCGACGTGAGTGTCAGTGAACCATCCGCCCGGTGCCCAGGTTGAAGAAAGGAAAACATCCTTCCCGCGCTTCCCGAGATACTGATTGCGTGTCGCAATCTCGGTGTTTCTCGCAGAAACGATACTGGCTCTGGTTGCGTTGCGCGAAATTTCGACCGGCTCCTGCCTGGGAAGCGAAAACAGCTTTTTTAGCTCGTCCGGATCCAAGTAGTGATCCATATCGTAAAAGGCAAACTCGGGCCCGAGATGCTGCACCATTCCAGGCAAGTCGAGCCTGCACTGCAAAATACCGTTGTCCGTTGCAGCGATGTTCAACGAAGCAATGACGCGTCCCTGGTTTACCAGCGGGGCTTGACGCTGGCTCTCCAACATCCGGGTAAAAACGCGTGGAATGGATTCCATCGGCACCTCAGTCCCACAGCGGAGATCCGTATACTGAACCAAATCCTGGCCCAGGGAAAGAAGGTCACCAACGATGAGAGGGGTGGAAGGACTCAGGCCGCCGCTCATCGATTTACATGGTATAGTTTGCAGACGCTCCACCGTTTTCTGCCGTTGAGCTAACCGGCCAAGGATGCCCCGCACAGTAGCAGCTACCGGGGAGTAGTAGGAAAGAGAGGGGGCCCCCCAACGCTCTAGCAGGGTCACCACCCACTGGTTATCCGGGAGGACAACAGCTAAACAAAATACACGTTACTTTGGGTAATCGAGTTTAATTGTTCGCACCTTTCTTACCCGCGTTCTCCCAGGGGATAATTCTTCCATTTAATTAAATATTGGAAACCGCGCCCGCGCTTCCGGTGTTTCAGGATTTCCTCAACCTCGTACTCCGGTTCACCGCCAATTATTTTAGGCGGGGGTCGCTCCTCTCGCCGATGTGCCGGCGGCTCGAGATAAGGTGTTAACAATGCCTCATTAAATACAGGGTGCATGCCCTCTGTCTCCGGCAATCTTAATCGATACAAGCGGCTGCTCGGCCGCTTTGCGGCCTCGCATCCCCTTCCTCTGGTGTGAACTGGAACTGTAACAGAGATGGATTGTGCCTGCAAAATCTAATCAAAATAAATTCAACTCAGGGACTGAGCATTCAAGACGACCCCATTTTACTAGTCTCTTGCACTGACTTCCCACTCGCAACCTCGTTCTGAAACTGGACTTGCCGAGGCTGTACACGTTGAGTGATGATGGGATTTTACGCGGGCCGCGGCAGGCACGGCATGAATGGAAACTGAGAGCTCGACGAAAAAGGTTAGAGCTGATGGCGGAGTTTAAAAAGGCTTCGGACACCCGTAATTTTAAAAAGAGGGTGAAGATGTCGCTCCCACTTTCTCTATGACCTCATAAGGGCCCAGCCGCTTATCTGCCATCTTCTCTGAAGGTCTATGCATGGCTATGTCTTTTCCCTCTAGGCAGACCTTATCTCCCGGTTTAAATACAGGCGCATCCCGGCGCTTCGCATCGTAATATTTTTTCATGTTTTTCTGGGTTTTCTCAAGAGCCGCTGATGCCTCATCACGGATCTTCTTCATCTTGTCGGCGAACTCCTGAGCCGCCTCGTTCCTAGTCTCTACGGCGTTGTCGATCCCTTTCCAAGGGTGATAGCCGGTGTTTAAATAGAAGGGTGAAGCCTTCGTTGCCGAGCTCACTTTGTCGTTGTGAGCGAACTCCGCCAGGGCCAGCCATTCCGCCCAGTCCGTCTGACGATAATTGACATAAATACGGAGATATTGTTCGATCTCCTGATTCATCCGCTCCGTCTGCCCGTCAGTTATCGGGTGGAACGACGTGCTCAGGTTCATCTTGATCCCCAGGATCTTATTGAGCTCCCGCATAAAGCCCGACACGTAACGCGTGTCGCGGTCGGAAATAATCTTTCGGGGTACTCCGTGATATCTAATCACTCGGTCGCGTGTCAAACGCGCAACCCCTTCAGCCGTGACCTTCATGTTTGTCGGCTCCGCGTGTATCATCTTCGTGAAGGTGTCAACCCACACTTGGATCGCGTTATAGCCGTTGCTGACCGGCAGTGGACCAATCAAGTCCATAGATATATTTTGCCAAGGTCCTTCCGCAAGCTTGTGCGGGTTTAGCTTGCCCTGTTTGTAACGATGGATGTGGGTCCTCTGACACGCCTCATATCGCCGAATATACTCCGTGACCCGGTTTCCTAGCCTAGGCCACCAATAATTACGTTCGACTATTTCCTGCGTTCGGTTCTCTCCGAGATGACCGAGCAGGGGGCTGTCGTGGTGTAACCGAATAATCTTATCTCTTAGTTCCTTATTCCTGGGAACGTAGATTGCATTGTTATAATAAATAATGCCATCGTCCTTCTTCTCCCATCCAGGAAGTTTCTTCTCACCCCACCCATCAAGAAAGGAGCGCGCACTCGCAGTGGATAGCAACGGACTGCAGCGGAGCACCCACACCGTATGGGCGTGAATCGACGGGGAGTCGCACAGCAAGATGTCGATCACGAGGCGGTTATACATCTGCATACTCAGATGCAAAGCCCCAGCTCACCCGATATGTCCGCATGTGGCTCCAGGTTGAAAATGCGCGGTGAATATGTCTAAAAATTTCAGTTGGTTAAACTCACAATTTGCAGGGCAGCCGCTGCACCTACATCTGGGCACGCACGAGCTGTGTGCCGAAGCGCGAGGGCGATCGAATCCGGTAGCACTCATCCCTGGTGTGCCAATCGGTGGTGTGGTCTGACCCCCAGGGTTAGGCACCCGCCGGCGAAGACGCATGTAGCTCTTCAGGCGAGAAATCGACAGATGGACTTGTCTCCTTGCCCATTTCCGCACGCCAACGGCAACGCTGGATGCGCAAACAAACAACACCACGTCGAGCACCAGCCAAGCACAGCCACGTCGCGAGCCCGGTGACGAAGCGAGATTGACGTGGTGCGAACAGTGGGGTATGGAGGTAACTCTGTGGTGTTTTTTGTTATTTTTCTGGATCGCGAAGGACGACGTACGGTGTGTGCGGTGTGACTCTGGGCAGTGCGCGTGCGACTCGCGAGAGCGGTCAGCTGCAACGCATGCGGTAGGCGCGGACGCAGGCGGGACACATCGCCGAGTACTGCAATCTATTAGTTATTAGTTAGTAGAAAAATTTGATAAGACATACCTGAAGTGACGCGTGCAAGTGTACCAATGGTCTCATCAATAAAAGCAGAGGTACGAGTCGTGCATTAGGCGCACGGAGCCAGCGCGCCGAAGCCGGGCAGCCTTCACGTGGTGAGTCGATGTAAGTCGCGAGGTACGTTTGTCGAGAACCGATGGAATTTCTTGCTAGATGGAAGAGGTGTGTGGGACCTGTTGAGGTTTCGATTGACCTGGGGGCATTGAATGTCAGGCTCCCACTGAGTTGAGATGCGAGTGCATGGCTAAAAGTGCCAAAAAATCGATCTGCAGTGCGACTTTCTGCTCGAGATAGCTGGTGAGGTGTGTGCCAGGGCCAAGCGCTGACTCTGAGCACCCAGAACACAGAAATCACACCACAGAGCAAACTAATAGGGACGGGATACATCACAGATGGATACAGAAGCGAACGCGAGCGACATACCGTCGACATAGGCATCACTCTCATTAGCCCGCCCAAGACCAAAACCATCCCTCGAACGTCTTGTAGTTCCTGTCCCTGTTTCAGCCCTACCCAGTACGCCGCGAATGACACGTCGATGGACGCAGCCATGCGCACAGGATGCCACCTTCACGGATCCTCAGCGGCGAGCTTGCGGAACGCCTCCTCCATTAAGCACGTCAACGTGACATGGGAGGCGGCGTGGTGTGGCAGATTGACATGGGGAGCGACACGACAGGTTGCGCCCGTGAGTCATTGAACTGACTACACAAAGCTTATTGTACACTACAAACCCCACACCAAGTCGCCTATCGCTTCTCCCACCCGCCGCCATCCTGCGTCTCCTCCCTGCACGCGTATACGACCATCTTCAGGGAAATCTTCTAATCGTGGTCAGGGAGTAGCCCAATAACCTTGGACAAAGTCAGTACGATACGCCCTGGCCAAGATCTGGCGACCCACCACAAAACAAAGGGCTGAGCGTTGTTTGTTCCGTTTTGCGTCGCTGTTTCTGGAACTCCTGAGCCGACCGGTACTTTCGTCTGATAGTCTGGTGTCGCACACAATGGTTCCTTTCCCGCCCGTCCTTGAATTTGATGAGGATTGAGCACAAGCGGACCATGAAGACAATCTTGCAAAGGGCGGTTTAGCTATTGGGTATTATAGCATCCCCGCCCTTCACGGGAAGTCATTTGGATCTTCCTCTGGGCCGAGTTTCACCTTCATCAACTGAACATGGATTTATAATAACAGTACCGAGGGCGCGGCCAAAAAAATTCCTATTTGGGACATTTTCAAAGAATTACCCATAGCTCGGCCAATTCTGAACAGATTTTCTCGAAAATAGGCTGGGTTTGCTAGGCTAATTCATGCGGAATTAATGATAGAAATAAACTTGTAAAAGATATTGTATAGTAGATGAACTTGGATTTTAGGCTGTTTTTGGGGTTGAATGCCATCTAACAAGCTCAGGACTTTTTCAGACAGCTTGAAGGTCAGCATTGAGCAAGGTCTTGGGGCCCATCCTCAGGTTACTTATTTTTGGATCCTAGACGTTCAGAATGTCACCCAACCAATTACAGAATCCAACTTTTATTAGAGGCTAAGTTACAGCCATTGGCAGTACCGAAGGCGCGGATGAAAAATTCCTGTTTGGCATGTTTTCAAAGAATTTCTCAGATCTCGGTCAGTTCTTCATGGACTTGGATGAAATCATGCTAGATAATTCAGGCTCATTGATGCGGAATTAGTGATAGAGAGAAACCTGTCAAAATATTTCATAGTCCGGTTGGCAGCTGGTAGTCATATGTAAGGATGACCACTGTGATGGATATCCGGAGGTTCTACTCAACAAGTGTTCGTCCCATTGTTTACTTCTTCCTTGCCACTCTATTTCACCTCTTCAACGAACCTTTTCTAACCGGTGTTGATGAACGTTTCCGTCGCCCAAATTGGAGGCTTCTCCCTCAGTCGTATATAACAAGGCCTTGATGAAATTCCATCTCCTCGACAATCGTAATGCCCCCCACCGCACAAACGTTGAAGCAGACGGTACTATCCACAGTCTTTCCCCCTGTAGCTCTCTCTCGTTGATTACCACTTAGGTCAAACCCATACTCCAAAGCGTAGCAACCACACAAGACGTGCTCCGGCTCTATAGTATGACTCTATGAGTACAAGGCCATTCATGTAAATCAAAACAAAGGATTCTTGCAACGAGATTTGAACTCTTGACCTCGCGCGAACGTACAAAAGGACAAGACGCAGACAATAACCGCTAGACTAATCCATCCATACTAGCAGGTGGCCCGTGCTACGCCACGGTAAAACAAACAGACGGATCCTCTTTGAAATTGGCTTTTGGCTGCTACATAAAGATGCCACTCGTCGTCGACCTTCGGTCGACTGCTCGCGGCCTCATGAACAGTTGAGATTGAAGGTTCCGCCAAAATTCAGAAATTGCGCACAACTGTTGAAGGATTTACATTTCATTATTGCTGAACCTTTAGGTTTGGCTACCCTGGAGACCATGGATTTTGTTCTCTTTTGCTACATGTACAAACAAAAATTTAGTCAAGCAACATTGGTCATCGCGAAAATGAAGTCGAAATAAATCAGAGCAAGAAATGGAAATAAACTGAAGTGTAAGGATATGTTCTTCAACCTTCTACCTACCTGAATTGCCCTCCGTAAGTGGATATCATCCCCTTAAATCAATGAGACTCATGAGATTCGATTTTTCTGCTCTTAGTCATCTCTGCTTTGTGTTCGGAGAGCTATCCGTGCATCGGGTGCCAATCTCCGAGATCAATCACTGCTTTCGGATCTTCACACGACTCTTGGTTCAATTTTGCCTCCTTCATGGCCGCTCAAGGTGATGTCCGATATGCATGACAGTCATGCCGCAACTTCTGCACCTCTCGTGTGTCTCTGGAATGGCATAAGTATTGCAATTCTATTCTGGGCACTGTACACCTCGCACATCTCCACCTGCAGTTGCCAGTCTGAGTCTGACCCACTATAGAGCAACACCTACCCATCTGGATTTTCCTAGCATTTGAACCTGGGGAACAAGTTATATCTATAATAGCGTATGACTTTCAAGATAGAGAGAATTGATTTATTTAGGTCTCTAGCTTGCACATTATTATGTGTAGTCATTTTTCTCGAGTGCATTAACCTTGCAGAGCTGAATCATTAGCATACATTGAGTGGTTTATGTCACTCAGAAGTCCGGTACCTTTGATGGTTACTACCATTTGACTCAATTCTCGCGGAAGCACCTCATTGTTGAAATACTCACTCATATCTTGCAAAAATCAGGTCATGTTCAATATCTATATCCCGAAAACGGGGACAATACCACTTGTACAAGCCTCCTCTGAAGAAATCTAGGCATGACTCCTTGCCATAAACATCTACCCTATTTATTTCGTGAATTTTACTACATCTCAGCCACTGGCGGTCAGTGGTGGTGCGATAGTTGAAACAGTCATTTACCTGGAGTCAGGCTCTACAGGATGATGGAAGCCCCATATCTTGTGGATTCAATGTAAACTGATGTTCCAATGACCAAGGGCAAAATGGGAGTTCTATCAATCTTTCTTGGCCTAGACAAATAGTTCGGAATATCCCATCTATGCCCCTCCAAGTGATGTTAAATATACCTCGATGGATCTCCAACGGGGCTGTAAATCATTTGAACCTGAAGGTTCAGCACCCGCCTCGAAGAGGCCCAATCCTAAGTCATCTACGCTCACCCTTGAATGGTAATTGTGTTGAACAATACTCTGGGCTATGTAGAAAGTCAAATTTCGTACATCCATGTTGGAGAAGCTTCAAGTTGAACCCCCATGACGTTCAGCATGATATCTAAGCATCCGAGTTCGGTGGCTCTCCCGATATCGATCCTGGCGTCGAAGCTCATTCAGTTCATATTCATGGTCAAGTGCAAGATCCAGGGCTTATGTGAGATCTGCAAAGAACATCGAATAAGATATTTTTGACCATGATATACACTATGATCGCACCCACCAGCCTCTACTGAATATATCTCCAGCTGAACTAGACACGATGTCACGCTCCAAAAGCTTTTTCCACGTAACAACACCTCACATGATCCGTTCCGAAGAGATCACGGAAGAACCTCTGGAGAACAATCTCTAACACGCCACCAATGTACCTTCCGTGCTCATACACTGTCGTATGCGCCCAGTGGGACATGAGATAGAGGCGATGGGCGTTAACGAGGACATAAATGACCCTGCACGTCGACGGAAGAGGGAAGCGGACAATAGGATTATTGGATATGTCAGATCGAGATGGTGTTAAACACTGCGATATCGAGCCAAATCAAAGAGATTCCCACTTTTGGTGACGATTCGGATCCGCTGCTGCTACATATGGCATTCAGATCATCATGGCTCACATGCAGCCCCTGGACTCGATTCCCTGCCGCCGTCCTGTGTGGTCCCCATCCTTGGAAATGGGTTCGGTCGAAGCAGATGCGCTATACTGTACTTTTTCGTTCAATTCGACACGACCCCCGACTTTTTTCGGCCAAAAGATTTCCCATAAATCGAGAAAAAATTATTGCCGCAATAAAAAAGGTCGAGCGTGACGCGTGACTGTCGATTTGAACGAAAAAACCAGTACCCGGCATTGCCGTGCGTCCACAGCCAAAATTTTTCTCCGACCAATTTGGCCACTAATCTCGGCCCTACAAAAGGAGTTCTTCCCAAACAATATTAGCGGTGCATGTCCCCTTCATACCTGAGAGTCAAGACATTTGCTGCTTCCGGAACTCGGTTCATCGCTTGGTAGAGTTGTCCATGAGAAAATACCTCTCTTGGACTGACTGAGTATGATTTAGGCGGCCGAGATCCACTGAATTGTGGACATGATGATCCCCTATTGCATCCAAAAATGATGAGAAGCCCAGATTGTTTCGCTGTCGCATCGAAGTCTCCAATATCAAGTTTTCGGAAGGCTGAAACTGAGGCTGGGTGCGTATCGAGGCCTTTCAAATGGTTGTACGATCCCCCAAACCGAACAACGTGTGCGACTTAGAATAATCTCAGTGGTCCCCAAAGTTGACCTGCCTGGCGAAATTCTCCGACAGTGATCAACATGCCTGGCACAGCCACACAGTGAGAGACTCCGTGAAAATACAGGAATTCATTTGAGCGTGGGAATTTTAATATTAAACCAAAATGTGAAATATGAGGTACGTATGCCTCAATATCACCTTCAGAATGAGGCCAGAATCAACCAAAATGGTTCATAATTGACCTTCAAATGAGAGATTCAAGTCACAGGTAGAAACAACGCAAGTGAAATTTCGGAACCACCTTCTCCAGGAATTACAACCAGTATGGGGCATCGGCCAAAAGCCCTCCTTAGCCGCTTTCAACGCACTTAGAAACAAGTGAATCGGATAACAATTGACAAAGCAATGAGTTCAAACTTCTGCATGTTTTATTGCGAGCGAAGCGAAGCAAATCTACCCAAACACACGTGACGAGCTGGGGGCTGGAATATGCAGCAAACAGAACAAATTCTAAGCACTGTGGCTGACATCCCTTCAGGAAAGAATGCCCTCAAACATGTTCAATTCTTGGTCAATCACGATGGTAGTAGGACCAAAACGCTGCAATTCATCGACCGGTTCTAATGATGCCAAAATCATGGCCAGGGAAGGAGGGAAAGTTGCGCCTGAACTTAGGGGAACGAGTATGTAATCGTGTTATCGTAATGTGGCTGTGCTTCGCGAGCACCTGGCGCTTCGGCGGATACCTAGTTATAAAGGATGCTTTCAGCGAGATTCGAACTCTTGCAAGAGCTCGCATGAATATTTCTGCAATTGATAGCCATCTTTTGTTTCCGGGACGCGGTGGGGTTGACCGGTGCATCCGAGGCGTAGGATATCGTCGTAAGATCCTTCACTGCCCTCCAGTAGACTTATCTGGACCCAGTCCAATTTTGGGGAATTCTGCGTCGATTTCATACAGCCCCTATCTCTTTCCTCCCCCCCTTTGTCGATTTCTGAACAATGTAGCTCAGGTACAAAAGATTTCCTTTCCAACTACACATGTTGCATTTCCTGCACATTCGTACACTTCGTGCCCTTTGTCGATTCGGAGCCGAGCTTGAAGACAAGCAGCGGTGCTCAGATTTTGTCGGCGTCCCTCTGGCGTGAAAGCCAGGAAGGTGACTTGGTTCTGGAACACAGAGGGTATCTTTTTCAAGACGGCCAGCAAGGAGGTCTCGCACCCGTGATGAGGATTGAATCTCATCATCTACCCACGCTTCCATGGACTTGATTACGGTAGTTTGCACCGTTTGAACGTTCATATTCAGGGATATGTCCAGTTCCACAGGGACATGGAGTCGAGACAGAACAATCCGAAGGTCATTTATCCACGAGATTTGGCCGGCACGGGCTAGAGTGAAACTAACTAAGAGGCCCACTTAATTGAGGCCAAATCGGAACATTTTTGGTACTGGGAGCACAAACCGAAGCAAGCTTCTGTTTGTGAAAGACATCCATATTACTTCAGTCTCGGTATCCACCGACCGTATGTTGTATTATGGCATAAGCGACTGTACTTCCCCCATTGAGCAATCAATGCATCGGGACAACGGGGAAAACCCTGGGCAGCATACAGTGAGTTGTTTCCAAGAGATCGCCACGGCGAACACTCACCACAAGCCATGCGACAACGTCGTCAAGCTCAAGCACGTCATGCGCCCTCAGACCGTTCGGTGGTAAGATGAAACGGTGCAAATCTTGTAGAAGTTCTTGACTGCGATTGTCATAAGGGCACATTTTGATGATTGCACCCCATCTCAAGCTGGTTGTTTTGATCAGGAGGGGATGATCCCCGCACCACTCCAGTGTAGCTTCTTTGATGGAAGGAATAGGAGGGTATTTGCTGGAAAGAATAGGTGGGTAGGAGAGTCTGAGCCACTGATTGGCATGACGTACCGTATGGCCCGGATTTGATCGTAATGGATGCTCCAAGAAAGCATGCGAAGAGATCCACGGGCTAAGTCGATGTACACCTGAGTCCGGCCCTTTGGACTGAGTCGAGGTACAACACCTTGCTGGGGTAAAATAGAAGATCTTGTAACGCCCCACGAGAGACCCAACAATTTGCGAATAGAAAGCAGGTCTAGGCCCGCAGGAGAATTCCTGGGCCATCCGTGGGAATGCAGAATGCTACGGCCTTCAGTAATTTTCAGAAGTTGGTAAAGCGGTGAATCTTCCTCGTTCGGATATTCACATAATGACGATGACGATTGCTGTGGGAATCCCCAAGACAGCATGAGGGAAAAATCTTCCCAATCCCTTATCAGTTGATCTGGGTAGGGTGTGATTTTCTAATTTCATGTCAATGCCATGACTTGTGCATTGTTTAACGAAGCAACTCTTACTTTTAGCCAATCAACAAGTGCACTAATGGCGTCGCTGTGACTCGGACTGAAATTATAAAGTCTGTCCAGATTAACACGCCGAATGAATGGGACAAGCGTTGCAGAGGGAGGATTCAACACAATGACCCCAATCCAGTTACTTTCTTGAAGGCCTCTGGTCACCGGTAAATATGAATAAATTTAAGCCGTCTCGAAAACAAGGCACTTACTGAGCAACACTCAGAGATTCAATACTATGCTCTGTCGTGAAGAAGGGTATGGCAAGTACTTTGAGAATTTTTTTCGCAACTTTCAGGCCACATGAGCCAGTATAAAAGGATGTTGATCTGGCCGGATCTCGCAGAAAGTCCAAAAAGGATGCGTGCGCACTGGATATCCGTTTTCGAGTGCCTTCATTGAGGAGGGACTGAAGGCCTCGGAGGATCAGTGCAGCCTTTCCTTCCGACCCGAGCAGCACATCGATTTCTCCTGCATCGAAGGTGTCCGGCAAGGCTGCAACGACGTATAAAAATTCCCGCAGAGTAGCATGCAGTCGGCTGGGGATCACATTGAGGATCTGGGTGTAGAGCTGGTCAAGCGGTGCAAATGGGGATTCATCGCCGCTCGGGACGGGGATGAGCTTTTGGATAATGGCGAGCCGCTCCGTGGGGATTGCATACTCGTCATCAACAAACTTGATGACGGTCGCCGCGTAGATGAAGTACCCAGAGGATTTTTCTACCAAGGCTTTCATAACTTTTTCGGGTGGCCACGGAGTGGGGATACTCCGCATCGTTTTCTCATGGTCGTGATGAATGCGTTCGAAATTATCTTGGAAGTACGTCCGCACGTCGTCAAAAGATTGCCGAATGTTGAATGAGCGGATCGTCGGCCGAAGGTTGGGTCCCAAAGCTTCCCGGATATGCGACTCCGGCCTGCTTGCAACAAGGAAACGCAGGGCGGTATTGGGTTCACTGGCAACGTCTTGAATCAAACGCAGGACTTCTTTCTGAGCGAGCTTGTTATCGCACTCGTCCAAACCATCAACGAGAAGTATGAAGGCTCGCACGGCATTTTTTTCTTCTTCTTTGAGCTTGGCGTACGGCTCGACTATGAGCTTCCGCAGCTGGTCCTTCATATTCTGTTTCGTAATCGACGAGTCTTCATTGACGATCTGAGAAATCTGATTTTTCAAAGCGTCATTGTGGAGCGCTAGCTGGTAAGCGAGAGTGACGAATAGCGCCTCCGCATGGCCACGCGTCGTGTGCCCCCGCTTGAAAAAGAAACTGCCCCCAAGTCTATTGTTCGCCTGCAGTTGCCGAGCCAGGGTCTGCATCACGGCGGACTTGCCCGCCCCAGCGGGACCATAAAGCCATCCCACCGGCTGGGTAGTCTCGCTGCCGGTCGCCCAATCGTACAAATCCTTGACCATCTTTACCCGGGTCTCAGGATGGCACTGGGGCTGTGGGAAACTCTCCGCAGCATTGTAAAGTGCGTCCAGACTGGCAGATTCATAAAGGTTCTGTAGCCCCGCCGCGGCGGCCTCCGGCAACACTTGTTTGATGACAATGTTGGTTCGTCCGAAATTGCCTGATATCTGTGGTCCTTCACCGGGTCCCCCCGCACCGCCCTGTCGTCCACCGACGCCCCCAGGACCCCCCATCCCCCCTTTGACTATACGAGTCGACCAGTTATTAGTCCCTTCCTGGCATTATACTGTGAAACAATGAAACCACACCGTTCATGAACACATCCCTGGGCATCTCTCGGTGTTGAGTGGACGATTTAGCGATGTTTCCCCCCCCCAAAGGTACTCCGTGGAGAGAGATAGTAGGCGCCACGTGGTTACCTGCCAGCCGTTTATTTTCCGACTGGTTGCTTCGATCTTTATTTAGACGCCGGGTTCTCAGAAACCCGTGTGAGAACCTAGGTGTCGGATATCCAGCTAAAGACCGGGAGGATGTATTCTGGCACCGAACGGTGAGTCGAAGATTTGCAGAGTGGAATTCCGGGAGGAACTAGATAGATTCTCAACTATTGACAGAGTCACCCTCTTTATTATAAAATTACGACTGTCTGTCCGTCTGAAGCTTTTTACGCTCCGCTCAATCTCCGCTGATGCCTGCCTGCAGATTGCCGTCAGTGATGGTCAGCCTCCCGAGTCTGCCGGCCTAAAGCTCCCTGGCCGGCACACATGTCACCAATCCAAACTTTGGCAGACACTGCCTCGGCGCTAACCTTGACAGATGGCTGCCAGGCTGCTCGTGACACTGTTCTTGACGAGGCCGCCGCGAAAGCCGCGGGTCTTGACTGGGCTACAGGACGCAAGAAACCCAACATGGCCGCCCGCGCCCGAGCAGCTGCTGCTCTCAACATTTCTACTTCTTTGGTGCCCAAGAACTTTCGGGAAGCTATGCAGCAACCTGAAGTTTGGATGGCACCGATGGAGAAGGAGTACGGGCAGCTCGTGGGTCTTGAGGTTTGGGAGCTTGTTGAACCTCCTCCTGGGGAGGTCATCAAGTGGAAAGCACGGCTCGTCGCGCGCGGTTTCCAGCAGATCCCCGGGGTTGATTTCTTCGAGACCTACGCAGGTGTTGTCCGCTACGAGTCTCTTCGGATGCTCTGGGCCATATGCGTCAACGAGCCTGGGTGGGTTATGTGGGCGATGGACGTTGTCTCCGCCTATCTCAACTCCGAGATGAAGGAGGTGGTGTACATGTCTCAGCCAGAGGGTTTCGTCGTGCCGGGCCAAGAGGGAAAAGTCTGCTTGATGAAGCGATCCCTCTACGGCATGATGCAGTCTGGGCGTAATTGGGCAGAGCACCTTGAGTCTTCCCTTTCGGCGCTTGAATGGATTCGTTTGCGTGCTGACCCGTCCATCCGCATCAGAACTTCCCCTGCTGGAATCTCGATCATTGGGGTCTATACCGACGACGTGGATGGGATTTCGTCGACACAGGAAGCCGCGTCGGAGGCCCAGGCGGGTATCAAGTCAATTTACGAGGTGACTGATGTACCCCGGACCGCAACTTCGCTTGGCATGACCATCGAGTATGACGAGGGCGCGGGCACGATTTCGATTTCCTCGCGCCCTTACCTCGAGCGTGTTCTGGAGCGGTATGGCATGTCGGACTGCAACCCCAAATCCACCCCGCTACCTGTTGGCGTCGAGCTGTCATCTTCCCAATGCCCTTCCTCGCCTGCGGATGTCGCTTTTATGGCGGACAAGCCGTACCGCGAGGCTGTTGGATCCATCCAGCATGCAGCGAATACCACACGCCCTGACATCGCCTACTCCGTCAACCGTCTGGCCCAGCACACTGGAAAGCGGTACAGCACCTGCTTGCGTACCTCAGCGCCACACTCGACTACAAAATCACTTACCATCGCGGAGTCGAGACTGGCATTCGCCCACTTGGTTGGGTCGATGCCGACTACGCAGCTGACTTGGACACCCGTCGTTCGACATCTGGGGAAGTCTTCATGATGTCGGGTGGTCTGGTATCTTGGTCGTCGAAGAAGCAGGCAACGGTTGCGCTGTCCACGACAGAGGCGGAATATGTCGC
Organism: Mycena olivaceomarginata; assembly: GCA_029378375.1. Classification (NCBI taxonomy): domain Eukaryota; kingdom Fungi; phylum Basidiomycota; class Agaricomycetes; order Agaricales; family Mycenaceae; genus Mycena; species Mycena olivaceomarginata. Next base: position 16,821 of record JARKIC010000023.1, on the reverse strand, counting down.
GCTCACACGCAGCTCTAAACAGGCGTTGTGGATGTACAGTTTCCTTGAGGAGCTGTGCATGCCTCAGGACCGCCCCGCTGTGCTCTACGGCGATAATTTGGGTGCCGCTGCACTTGCTCGGGACGCGAAGGGCCACGCGCGCGTGAAACACATCGACATCCGCGAGCACTACATCCGCGAGCGCGTCGCGGCTGGGGATATCGAGATCCAGCATGTCGCTTCGGCTGACAACCTCGCCGACATCTTCACCAAGATTCTTCCTCGTGAAGCCTACCTCTCCATTGTCTGTGCTCTTGGCTTGACTGAATAAACGAATGGGCATTCAACTTGAGGGGGAGTTTCTGTTCCCTCTCGAATATTTACAACGGTCACTTCCATCATGATTATTGCGGTTGTACTTTTACTGATACTTTACTGCTCGTTCTCGCCAGGGGGAGTGTTAGAGTTTAGGCTCGACGCGCCTTCCCCTTTGATTTCCAACTCACTCCGTCATATTGGCTACAGCTCTTGTTCAACTTCCGCATTGTCTGCCATATGTAGATATCCATCTACAGCTTCTTTACAGCTTCTTTACAGCTTTGTTTACTTATTTAAAGACTCACTTCCTCGAGACGTACCTCAGCCGTTCACCTCTCGTGTGCACGTCTGAGGTATGTCTCTCCGTATACTTATTTATTCCGTTACTTATTTACATTCTAGTATACTTCTTACAGGTATAATATATAGCCGTTCACCTCTCATGTGCACGTCTGAGTATACTTCTTACAAAATTGATTGCAGGAAGATTATTGGGCATGCGCACGTCCCGTATGGAAATGTTTATATAGAGATGGGCGGCAGCAGTTCTCCCAAGGACGAAGGCTAGCTGGTGGACGTGGGTGGCTTTGGTGAGGGTACTTCGGGTCCAGAGCTGCGGCGTCAAATATACTTGATTCCATATTACGCTAATTGTCAATCCCACACGTTCGGAGAAAAAAAGGCAGGGTAAAACACTGACGCGCCAACCACGCGAGAGGGAGGACAGAGCACCTCTCTACCGCGTGGATTCTTTGGGCGTGAGCGTCGGATCCCTGAGAAGAGACTTGACCCACTCCGCCCAAAGCTCGAGGGGAAGCAGAAAATTAAATTCGCCGTCCACAAGAGGAACGGAGAGAGATAGTTCCGAGTTCACCAATTAGAGACGACATTTTAAGCAGACATAAACCAGCTGAATGCCACTAACCAATGAAGACGACGAATCCGTATTTTTTCCCCATAATAGAGAGCTTGCGCAAAAGCCGCACAAGCCGCATGCGGCTTTTGTGCATTGCGCAAAGCCGCGGGTTTTTCTTTGCTGTTCTTAATTCTTGTCCTGCTAAATACCATTCAATGCCCCTTCAATCCCATATTTCACCCCCGAGAGTACTATTGGTTGGATGTACAACTGTGGGAGGCCGCATTTTTCATGCATCCCGATCAAGCTCCACTTCCTTTCCCCACACTCTCACGTCTGCCGCGCAGCAGAGGCAGTGCCGAAGATGTTCCCTCTCCCCACAGCACCTCTCCTTTGCCTCAGGTAAGCTTACATTGATTGACTCCTCTCACACTTCAAATTTGCCGTGCGGCTTTGCGCAATGCAAAAAATCCGCATGCGGCTCATGCGGCTTTTGCGCAAGCTCTCTAATGTAAGCTTTAGCAACTTGTCAAGCAGGTGCAGTTTCATGGAAAGCCTCCAGATCACATTTCTGGTGCTCGTGTTCCAGTATTGCAGTCCGGGAATGCAACAGGACATTAACTATTCTTTCAAAGAAAATCTAAAGATAGCGCGATGCACTTGCGTACTCTTGTTGGCCCGGAACCGAGAGATCGTTCTCCGCCCCGAAAACATATATAAAGAGACCTATTTCTACTGTAACTGTAGCTTTCTTTCATCTCATTATCGAAGTTCTATTATGCACTCTATGACTTCTCACTGAAGTCAGCCCACTGAGTCCTGGCTACTGAATAGGGGGTTGAGTGTATAAAAGGCTTTGGTAGTGACATAATGAAAGACATAACAACCTCCGGTCCCTCTGTTGGACATACAGTATGGTCAGCAGACGTTTCGCTCCTCTCCACCCAGCTCTCCACCCTTGTGGTTGAAAGCGGGAGCATGGGTTGAAAGCGAGAGTGAGCGCGATGCCTGGCGGGTAGCCAGATGTTTATTGTTCAATTGCAAATGCCATTTCTTCCCGCCTCCCATCAATTCTCACTTTGCTGTTTAGCGCCCGAAATCTGGTCAGCAGGCGTTTCGCTGCTCTCCACCCGGCTCTCCACGCTCGCGGTTGAAAGCGGGAGCATGGGTTGAAAGCGAGAGTGAGGGCGATGCCTGGCGAGTAGCTGGACGTTTATTGTTGAGCTGCAAGTACCATTTACTTCCTCCCTCACATCAATGCTCATGTTGATGTCTGGCGCCCAGTTGGAAATCTGGTCAGCAGGCGTTTCGCTCCTCTCCACCCGGCTCTCCACCCTCGCAGTTGAAAGCGGGAGCATGGGTTGAAAACGAGAGCGAACGCGATGCCGTTGATGTTTAGCGCCGTCTCTCCACCCTCGTGGTTGAAAGCGGGAGTATGGGTTGAAAGCTAGAGTGAGCGCGATGCCTGGCAGGTAGCTGGACGGTTATTGTTGAGCTGCAAGTGCCATTTACTTCCTCCCTCACATCAATGCTCACGTTGATGTTTAGCGGCCAGTTGGAAATCTGGTCAGCAGGCGTTTCGCTCCTCTCTACCCGGCTCTCCACCCTCGCGGTTGAAAGCGGGAGCATGGGTTGAAAGCGAGGAGCGAGTGCGATGCCGTTGATGTTTAGGGCCCAGTTGGAAATCTGGTCAGCTCCTCTCCACCCAGCTCTCCACCCTCGCGGTTGAAAGCGGGAGCATGGGTCCCAAGCGAGAGTGAGCGCAATGCCTGACGGGTAGCCGGACTTTTACTGGTGAATTGCAAGTGCCATTTTCTTCCTGTTTGGGCTCTGGGGGATAAAAGTCGCAACCTGGCAAGTGGCGACATCTGTATGGGCTCTGGGGGATCAAGGTCGCAACCTGGCAAGTTGAGACATCTGTTTGGGCTCTGGGGATAAAAGTCGCAACCTGGCAAGTGGCGACTTCTGTATGGGCTCTGTGGGATCAAGGTCGCAACCTGGCAAGTTGAGGCCTCTGTTTGGGCTCTGGGGGATAAAAGTCGCAACCTGGCAAGTTGTGACCTCTGGTTGGGTTCTGGGGGATGAAAGTCGCAACCTGGCAAGTTGCGACTTCTGTTTGGGTTCTGGGGGATCAAGGTCGCAACCTGGTAAGTTGCGACCTCTGTTTGGGTTCTGGGGAGTCAAGGTCGCAACCTGGCAAGTTGCGACTTCAGTTTGGGCTCTGGGGGATAAAAGTCGCAACCTGGCAAGTTGCAACTTCTGTTTGGGTTCTGCGGGACAGATTGAGCTGTGTGGTCCGGCCAGTCACCTGGTCTCTTTCTGGCCAATTGGCGATGATTGTCCTTGAGGGTAGGCAGAACAACCCGGCCAGTTGTTTTGCCTGCTATCAGGCCGTCATCCTGCCAAGTTGCCACTTCTGTTTGGGTTCTGGGGGATAAGGGTTGCAACCTTCCAAGTTGCGACGTCTGTTTGGGTTCTGGGGGATCAAGGTTGTTGCAGCCTGCCAAGTTGCGACTTCTGTTTGGGTTCTGGGGGATCAGATTGAGCTGTGTGGCCACCGGCACAATCTCTTTCTGTCCAGTCAGCAATGCTTGCCCCGCTGATGGATCTCTGTTCTGGACCAAGAGACGCGAAGCTGATCCTTCGCAGGTATTGTCAATTTCATTGGCAAACCCTGATTCTCTTAATTTTTGGTCTCCCCCGTCACCTTCGCTCTGACTTCTCGTCTCTACTCATCCATCTTCTCTAGCTCCTGCCGACAGTCTCAAGGGGGTCCAAAGATAAGAGACGGCCACATGACGCCCAGTGTTCAAATTATCGGCCTGAGCTTCCCACGAGCAAGGGACTGTATTGAATTGACGCCCAGCATTCAAATTATCGTCCTGAGCTTCCCACGAGCAAGCGCCTGTATTGAATTGACGCCTAGCGTTCAAATTATCGGCCTGAGCTTTCCGCGAGCAAGGGACTACATTGAATCGACACCCTATCCTATGCCATTGGCGCTGTAGTCATGATAAATATCCAGAAGCCGTGGATCAATTAGATAGTGGGATGGACGGGGAAGAGATAAAATATGCGCACAGCCACGAAATTCAGCAAATATTCTACAACGTGGTTCGCCGGGGGTCAATGTTTCTTGTGTGCGTGTTGGGGAGTGCATTCACCTGGTTCTATGATTCGACCAGAAAATGAACACTAATTCCACTTCTGCACCGGGAAAAGGTAAAATATGCGCACAGCCACGAAATTCAGCAAATATTCTACAACGTGGTTCGCCGGTGGTCAAATTTCTATGCGCGCCTTCGGGGGTGCATTCACCTAGCCGGACTATGATTCGACCAGAAAAGGAACACTCATTCCACTTCTGCACGGGTAAGAGATAAAATATGGGCACAGCCAGAAAATTCAAAAATATTCCACAACGTGCTTATTGGAGCCGGTACGAATTTTATTTCCTAATATTATTCCACTCTGAAAATCGTATTGTGCTAGTACTTCATCCCGCTATCCGTTTGTCATACTTTCGGTCCGCCAGCTGGGACAAGGTACTTGGAGGGCGTCACAATCCATGACTAAATACAATTAAATATGATTATCGTATGATTACATTACATTATAATACGCATACCATTACATAAGTATGGGCCCGATTTACTCAATTACATTACGGTTACATTATGTTATGGGCTGGAGTCGTATTTAATCATAATCTGTCGGCCTTAAGCCCTTATCGCGGGCTGAAATTTCTCGTTTTCCGGTGTGTGGCCATGTGTGCGCGCTGATTTCTACGTAGAAAACGTAATGAATACCACATCCACGACGGAGATGAAAACCATGCTTTCATTGGGAGCCATAGAAAGTATTATCAGAAACTGCCTACTCGGCCACCTTAGCATTTTTGACGTCGAGCACACACATCCAGGGGCATTCAAGACATGCAAGCGCGTAGCTTTGGCTGTAAGCGTTTCCGTGGTGGTTATACCGCTCCTGATCTGTCGATTGACCTAGATAACGACAGTTCGAAATTTCAAAGACCCACCGAGTACATCCGCTATATAGCCTGGAGGAGACGTCTAATGCGATGTCCTGTGTAGTTTCAATTTCAAATTTGGTTGAGGATTGAAAAAAGTTATGGTGAGTTCAACAATTTCAATTAAAAGATTACTTCCGAGCCAATAGTGACTCAATGGAGAAGAAAATCGTAATTCTGGCTACATCACCTCTCTATAATGCATGTAAGTCTTTCCTCCTAAAAATTCAGTGTGTTTGAATAAGTGCCCACCCTCTTAGGAGGTGTTGAACAGAAACAAAGCCCTCAGTGCCAAATGGAGAAATGAAATTCATTTTCGCATTTTCCTTTACATCACTAATTGCGGACGAATTATTCTGGAAGATTGGTATAGATTTCGAGGTAGTCGGACCAAAACTCAGGGACTTATGAGGGAATCGGTCGGCACGACGAAAAACTTCCTAAAACGCAAATTTTTCGTTCGCGCCCTAGGTTCCGACATTAGCTGTAAATACAAGGCCCTTGAAGCACGTGTTTGAAGATGAATGGAAAACACAATAATAGCTTAAATGCAAGGTCATTGAGGCACAAGTTTCAAAATGAATGCCTTGGGGAAAACGCAATAATGGCTTTGGACGGAATCTAAAGCGAGAGAAATATTCGCAATGGCCCTGCCTATCCAGATGGGCGGGGCGCACCTCAGAAAGTGTTTCCTGGACTGCTGTGGAATTGAAACAGTCGTGTTTTGACTGCAAGTTTATTGAAGCACGCGTTTCAAAATGAATGGAAAACACAATAATGAATTACAGCTATTGTCGGAACCGAAGGCGGGAACGAAAATATCTTGTTTGGGGATATTTTCGGAGAATTGTAAATATCTCAACCAGTTCTCCGCCAATTTGGATGGAATGTAGCTAGATATGTTGGGCTAATTCATGCGGAATTAGTGACAGAGTGGAATTTGTGACATGTATTAGATGATTTGTGTTTTCAGGCCGTTTTCGCGCAAAATGCATTCTAGCATGCCCAGAACATGTCCCAGTGACCTAATATTTTGGGAGGGACAACATCTATACCTTAGTAAACATGTGACAGAGCCAGAGTTTTATGAAATCGCTACATAAATGTAGTCTCTCGTGGACAGACGCTCTAACAATGAAGCTCGTACCTCTGGCGTAAATGTAATCCTTTCAATATCTCTGAGTGTCAAAATCACCAATGGAGCTGGAGGTACTGTAACTAAATTATCCCTACTTCTGGCTCTGTCACATGCTTTCGCAGGTATACAGTCCCTCTCCAAATACTAGGTCACTGGGACATGTTGTGGGCATGCTACAATGCATTCAGCCCAAAAATGGCCTGAAAACACAAATTACCTAATACATGATATTTTCACAAATTCCTCTCTGTCACTAAGTCGGCATGAATTAGCCCAACATATCTAGATACATTTCATTCAAATCGGCGGAGAACTGGTTCAGATATTTACAATTTTCCGAAAACGTCCCAAAAGAAGAAATTTTCGGTCGCGCCTTCGGTTCCGACATTAGCTGTAAATACAAAGCCCTTGAAGCACGCGTTTCAAAATGCATAATAATGGCTTACAGTGAAGGCAAGAAGTAATGAGCGCACTCGTTCGGGCTCATTTCTTGACCAAATCACTCCAAATAAAATCTTACTATTGACTTGCATTGATTTCATGAGGTTGGGCATAATTTAACTCATACATTACCGCTGCTCTTGTCACGTAGAAAAAAATTCAGCGTTTTCCGAGTTTGTGGATTTATACTGTATCGAGAAATGGTATATACAGCACGAAAGAGCTTGAAAGGACGATCACATACGTATGTTTATTGACCCAGATTGAATGGGTTTTGAGCTTGGAATGTACGGTGCAAGCTGGACACTTTTATCATTTTTTGGCCCATTTGGCGTCAAAAATACTAAAAATGGATAACTTAAATACCCCACCCTGAGCTCAAAACCCTATGGATCCCGGTCAACTAACATACGTATAAGGCTAATTTTTTGGAGTACTTTCAGACTATATAGATCGTTTCTGCATACATGATGATTCCACAGACTCGATTTTTGAGAAAACACCCAAATATTTTATTGCGAAGAAAAAACGGAGGGACAATATGGTTTAAGTTGTACCTATCGTCATGAAATTCACAAAGGCTCATGCTGACATTTTATTCGGAGTGATTTGGATCAGAAATGAGCCCAAACGACTGCGCTCATTACTTTTTACCCCCACCTACGGACCGTTCTGTACAAGTGATGAGATCAAAATATATTGATGCGCCATTACTTCAGGCCGAAAACAGAACAAAACGGAAAACCGATTTTTTCAACTCGAGCTAGGATTTTTTGGAGAACAAACCGAGACCGTCAGATTGTAGTCCATGATGTTCTCTACCATCCCACATTTTGAAATATGCAAAAATATACAGGGGATAGTGAGATATGTGGCGCACAAAGTGGCCACTTTTATCCATTTTTGGCTGTTTTGGAATCTCTTTTCAAATACTATCTTGTTCATTGTTCGCGACACAACACTGTAAATAACTCGAGGTGTGCGCCCAAACGACAAAATGCACTTTGTCGTTTGGCAGTGGTTGCACAGCCATAACGGCACCTCTCGGCGCGAGCATTCCTGCCGAGAACGCTGCCGAAAATAATTTCCCAATTCGGAACGCACGTGGAGGCGGAAATGAAACAACTCCCTCAGGTAATGGCGCATCAATATATTTTGATCTCATCACTTGTACAGAACGGTCCGTAGCCTCCTTCTCCATGATCCTACACTTTGGTTGACCCAAAAATGTGGTCTCAATGTCGAGATATAGTCCAAAAACCGAGGTGACATTTCTTTTGTCCACTTAGTGTATTGAGGACCGGCAATGACAGGCCGGCTGAAGGCCGGGTCAAGCGCACGTTTCGCCGCAAACAGGACAATGAAGAGATGAAGGTGGATTTTTCAATAAGGTAAGATCCGGATGGTTTGACTTTAGGATCGTAAATTGGTCAGCAGGGTGAAACCTGGGTGGAGATGACTCTCGGGGGCGACATTAAACCGGGGGTACTTGTATGAAGGTAAAATCAGCATGGAGCCGGCAATAGGGCGAAGCTAATTTGCGCGCAACGGGGGAGCGATGTAGTTGTGGAATGAAGACAACATTTGGAGGATGAAGGCGAGATCCCAATTTAGGAGCGGCAATGGGGGGGAGGGGGCAATGTGAAGGCCGGGTGAAATTAATTGCGTGAAAATGAGGGACAACGGAGGTTTGGAATGAGGACCATTTGCATGAGGAAGGCGGGATTTTGAATTCACACAATTGGAGAGTCGCATGATGTATGAGACAATTTGTGTCGACGGATAACCGAATTGACCTCCATAGCTCCAGTCATCCCTCACCGACACGTCAGTTGCTCCACCGGACTGTCCAGTTGCTATGCATAGCGCGGACCGCATCGTATGAAGGCAGGGTTTTGAGCAGGAGCCAGAAGTAAATCAATCCGAGTACTTGCTATGAGGGCATCGGCGGAGTATGAGACATGCTTCTGTGAACGGGACTCAAATGAAAGCATCAAGGTAAGGGTAATTTTAGTACAAACTTGAAGAAGGGGTTTTGGAATAAAGGCAACATTTAATGGATGACCGCAGAGTGTTAGATTCAGCAGGGGGTGTCGCACGCTGCACAGCTCCCACGGCATGCTGTCGAATGACGTAGGTAACATGCACTAGGGAAAACCCGTGAGTTGTAATGCCGCACTGTGGCGGTTACCGAAGTGAGCCGGGAACCTGCCTTCCTCTCGGAATAGTTGTCTCCTGCTTCCAGGTGGTCGCCCAGACGGTGCAGAAAATCGAGTACATGTAAGGAAACAAATCAAGTAACGATCTCGCTTTATAACACCCTTTCGTTCGGAATGAAGCGCCGATTTCATGAAGTTAACGGGTTTAGGCAGATTTTCCATGTGGGAGGGAGGGATGCATAACATATCCGGGAATTACGTGCATTGGGGTACTAAAGTGTTTCTGCTCAAGACCATGTTTTTCGGAAGCAATTTTGTTATGTAATCCAATCAAAAAAAGCCGGTATGTATTCGGTCTTGCAGGGAAAAGTCTTTAGCTTTTGAAAACCAGCCAAACAAAGACAAAGCCACTAGATCAATACAGCTGTTTTGAGTTGAGAAAAGAATACACTTTTTGATCGAGTGGTGCTGCTCAATTTGTTGCTTACATTTGTTTGACGCTGAGTCGCTCTACATTTTGGTTGCGTCCCAAGGTGCGTCATAGCCCAACGCGGTGTTGTGACTCCACCCCACACAAATTCTTAGTGTATACAAGACATGCCTGCACTCCGCTCCGGCGTGTAGGTTGAAAGCGAACTAGATCCACTCACCTTGCAGAGGAGGCATCAAGTCCAACTCTGGACAGAGATGAATTAATAAAAAAACAGGGATGAAAAAGAAAGTGAACAATGAGTGGGAAAAATGTAGGTAGCAAACAAATGTGCACTGCTTATCTCCAGCCAGAAGTCCATGGCCATGGAAGTGCGACGAGCGAGAACGACCTGCCCCAAGAAAATGAACCAAGTCTTAAAACAAATCCGTGAAACCAACACAGCCGTAAGTGTTCAGGCGGAAATGAATGATGAAAGAAAAGAAAAGGACTCAGCTTGCACCTCCCAATGACTCGGACGCTAGGGTACCTGGCGGCCGCCGCTGGTCACCGGTGGCTACTGGCGGACGCTGCCGTACAGTGTTTGTCGCTGTAGCACATTGAGTTGTCAGTAATCATCGATCAGTGCTGCCATTTGAACACACCTCTATTGCACCAGGTCATGCTTTTCAAAATACCCGCCATTTGTATGCAGCTCTATTGTGCCAGCTCATGCTTTTCAAAATGCCCGCCATTTGAATGCAGCCCTATTGTGTCAAGTCATGCTTGTCAAAATGCCCGTCATTTAGATGCACCTCTATTGTGCCAGTGTGCTCACTCATGTTCAAGATCCATTTAACATCCAACGAGGACGCAAGGTATCGATTGGCCGTAGAGTCCAACAATCTTGCCGTAAAATATGGAGACCAGGTCGAATAATCTCCTAGAGGGGACGGAATATAGAGAAAGCAACATACCAGAATGTATACATGAGTACCGCATATATATTTTCTGTTTGGAATGGATGATTCGTCCTGAACAGTGGAAGTAGTTTGAGAAGATGCGCAAGTTTTAATATAGAAGGACAAGACATGCCTTCGCTTCGCTCCGGCAGGAGCCTGGAGCGCATAGTTTCAGCCAAACGACTGCATTTCAACTTGAAGGCCACAGTAATTATATGGTTAACCAAAATTTCATCATAAATAAGAATGGTATGAAAAGTGTATCTACTGTACAAACAGATATCGAGTGCAAGCCCAACACCCAAACACTTTCCATTGCGTGTATTTGCAGGACCTAGAATGGTTGGTGAGTCAATGCGGAGTAAACCGAGGACCATGCACGGTGTACCGTTCTGGAAAGGAAAAGCGAACCCGCATCGAGGCTCGCAGGACGGCAGGGGCAGAGAACGGTTGGGAGCTTGGAGGATCCGTCGTCCACTTGACAATAGAAATATTGGCTAGTGTCGAAATCAGTTTCCCCATAACTGAGCTTCTCAGCATTTAATAGGTTGTGGACATACTTTCGTTCGCAAAATGACGGGCGACACCATCGAGAACGATGAGCGTTGACGGGTGCCGCTGAGAGCCGCTCAGCAGTGTTTAAAAGAAGAGAAAAAACACAATGGAGCTCACCCTCGTGTAGCGTCTCTTGTAAGACCGAGAAAAAAGTCGGGTTTTAATCATGATCAGCGACACTGCGGAACGCGCACAATCTGGGCCCAGGTAACGTGCTGGTCGAGGCTGGTGAAGTGCGAGAACCTGGAAGAAATGTCATTGTTGGAGACACTAGAGTTCTCAGGTATCAGGTATCATATATCGCACCTGTCGAAAGGCGAAGAGTAGTGTACATCGATGCCTCGTGTCCGTCCGCGGCGATTCCAACTTGTACATCAGTGTCAACACGTTGAAGATTGAACCTGTCTCCAGTAATCATTAGCGGAATTCATTTGAGCGTCACAAACCTTGCCGTTGAACGGTAATGGACCGAGATATTTCGTATAATTGAACGGGCCAATGATTTTTAGGGACTGCTTGAGCCAACCGACTTGACTTGAACCATCTAGCTTGAAGACCCTTCGTGCATCTAAACGTTGAAAAATTTTCCGCATCCTCGCCTTGGCCAACCTTGTGGGCGGAATTCGGGCATCTCCACTCATTCAAGCCAGATTCTTATGTCGCACCCTTCAGAAAAGTCTTGCTTGGTCCCGGCTTCAGGTCAGGCAGTCATCGACCCATAGTGACTTGAGACTTGAATGTGTCGCCAAGAATGGTTCCTGCTTTAACCCTTGCGAGTTGCTTGCGTTGCTTGCGAGTTGCTTGCGTTGCTTGCGAGTGCTGGCAACGGGACTTGAGTCACTTGAGTATGAGAGAAACCGGCGGGAAGATGCATAGTGGAGGGATAATGATGGGTGAAGGAAGGAAGGAAATTAGACAGACGACTCTTTTGAGTGGGTCTAGAGCGCAGGAAACTTCACCACATGACAGTGCGGCACACGAAGCGCTGAAGACGCCTAAGGTAAACTGTGATGCCGAATAAAAAATAACTGCCTCGAGGCAACCAAGACAAAGGAACACAGGGACCAAGGGAAAAAAGGGGCAAATGAGGAAGTAACAAACGTGCACAATGTGATTCGAGGCATCTAGATACGAGTAACATCTGCTTAAGATACGAGTAATGACCTGTCTCTGCCCTAAAGCTGTGTAAATTCCGAAGACCCCAACCTCTACTCCTGCTGCACCTGCCACCGCTCCGACGCCTCCTTCCTATGCGTACGGCACCAACGGCCTTGGAACCATTATGGCTGGCGCAATTGCCTACGGATTCAGCAGTGTCAAAGTATGATTGGTGTCGGAAATTCGACTCTGACAAGCGCTAGAATCCTAAAATACACCGCCATACTGGAGGAATGCGGTACTGTAGTATTTCGACCAAGTGTTCAGTCACAGGGCTCGCGATTTTATACAGAGAGTAAGTAACATATATATATAAAAATAAAAATAAATCGAAGTCAGAACTGGAATCTCGGCTTCTGTGACGCGCCGTGCAACAACCGTCATTTGCATGGGACCTGCAGTGAATGTAGGAAGCCTCGCCGAGCCAAAGACAACGAAAAGTGCCTCTCCACCCTCCAAGCTCGACGCCGAAAGGATTCTAGCGGGGCAGACAGCGCTTCAGGCGTCCCTAGGTCCTAGGAATTTCCCGTCGTATAGCGCTAAGAGGACAGCGCGAGAAGCGTTTCCCGACGATATCCATATGCCCAAATTCCGTCGTGGTTTCCTTTGGTCCTCTTCTCCACAGAATACTATATCTCCTGCCCCCCTGTATACTGAAACTGCCCCTCCACTACCTTCACCACCGGCTCACTTACTCAACGACCCAGTCGTGCAAGCCTCGCTTCGCGCGATGAAGGATCACATCAAAGTCGAAACCCCTTTCAACGTCGAGCGTTTCGAAAATCTCCTCGTAGATCATCCCAACCAGCCCTTCGTGCGCTCAGTGATGACCGGGTTGCGGGAGGGTTTTTGGCCTTTCCACGACGGCGAGTACAAAGTCGAGCTTCAGGTCAAGGGCGAGAACTTCGCGACTGACCCGGCCGATCTCGCCGCTATCCGAGCCTACCGTGACAAAGAAATTAGTGCATCCCACTGGTGCTTACTAAGCAACAAATATTCGTTCTGCATATTCGTGTTATTCCCTAAGGTCCCCATGCCACAGAATGGCAAGTTGAATCACATGCTTCGTAATGCCATTTTGAACCCTGTGCTTCACTATTGAATGATTTAATTCAGCCGAGAGCAGGAGGGATAAGGGAGCAGGAAATGGGAGTTGTAGTCACATCATTGTAAGGAGACACTACTTAATCCATGCAACACAGATGGAGGGGGAGCTTAGTTGACAACTTGACATAGAAGAGATTTCATCCATTACATACATGAGTGGAGTAAAACAAGATTTTATTCACAGTGCCATCCGCCATTCCAATAAATAACGTTGGACGTTCGGAATCAGCCTTTTGTGAGCAGGATTATTAGATGCCCTACTATTCCTGTACAAAATTTGGGCCGAGCCAGATATGCAGAACGAACAAAATCACTAGTGTTGCGCTTCTACGTTACGTTGCATTTCCCGGTTTGCGACTGTATTCATCTGCTCCTAGATCTGTCCAGACACTCCCCAAACCCACCACTCCAACAATGACTGCATTTCTGGTACACTCTGGAGTAGCTGCAAAGAAAGTGATAACCAGACGTTTTCCGAATTGAAGCGCAACCTGCGCCACGGCTTGTGGGCTTCTATCCGACCCATGAGCGGTGATCTGGTCATTCAAGGTGTAAATTCTGTTTCAGTTTTTCCTCGAGCCATCAAGCTCACGTTCCAGCATAAGTTTGTCGGACTGTACCTCCAGATCAATTTCCAAACATCTCGTTGGAATGCCGGAACCGCAGGACATAGTGTAAACAATCCCCTGATAAATGGCTGAACATATCACGATACAATAAGAAAGCGAGTACACACATCTCTCCCGTTCCCTGAAACATTTTGCTGCACACAAGCTCGTTGTAAAAGTTTCCCACGATGAATGTGATGTGAAGCTGTCCGTCTTCTATGCAGGTCCTTACCTCTCCAAGCTGGGAAATGGGAGAGTCGTCCGTCCTCTTCTGGAAAACATAAATACAGGCTGCGGAGCTGGTCATTGATTGGTGAAAGCCCGTGTATGTGAAACCGTCGCCTGTGGTCCAGAAGCCATGGCGTTCCCGGTTGAGAGTAAGAATGTCGGCAGTCATATTTGGCCTATATTATCGGCATGAGAGAGACTCTTATATGTGTCTTCGGCACCGTCCAGCCCGGCTATTTATTATTTTCATTGGCTTACAATTCATCACTTTCTTTCTGTTGCTTTTTACGTAAGGTCCATTGAAAATGATTTGTTTGACAATTGTTTGGTACAACCAGTGACACCCACAACAACAAACTACGTTTGTTATTATTACATCATGTTCCAAAGCCATCTACCAAGATTGCCCTGGGCATGGTCGACTTACTCGTCGAACTCCTCCGCATCGAATGCACTGGCCCGTCATCGACCACTCCACCTCAAAGCGAAACGAGTTTCTCAGTGCCGGCGGAGAGAGCTTCCCGGGGACGCCGCGTTCCTCATCATAGTCTCATCAAGGCTATGCCCTCCAGGTATCGTACCTCCTTCACCGCCGCAGTGACCATCGGTGGACCCCTCGACCTAATCCTATTTCATCGGGGAATATCACTCCGGGTCTCCGAGATCAATCACCACGTCTTGATTTCGAATAAAGCAAGTAGGGCCGACAAGCGGCAAGGCCCGCTACCTCCGTAAAGTATTAAAAGTTGTATATTAAATAGACTCGTTATCAATCAAAGGACGGCAAAATGAGTTGGAGGTTTACTGGCTAACTATGTGAACGAAGGACGCACAGAGAGCAGTTTAGTGGGTGGAAGGAATGATTGAGTAATTAACTACCGGCGCCTGGATTTTTTGGTTGAGCTGGGCGACAACAACTTGGTGCCGAAACTGTCAAATGCAGTGACCGCCGCATCGTCCCGTGCTCTCCTCCGAGACGATGTCGAAGGGGGGAAAACGGTGTTCGGGAGTCGGGAATGGGATAGAAGAAAGATTGAACGAGAATAAGGAAGGGATAGGAACGAAGAAACCGACGGAATCCGATCCGCGCGGGCTGACTTATTCCCCGGAAAATAATAGCTACGCAAAATGAAACTCACTCAACACCGCCAATGCAACACCCGTCAAATTGAACTACGGGACATCCCCTGGCGCAGTGTGGATGTTCTTGTATCCCGTTTTGGCAGCGACGGAGGAGAAGACGTTGGAAAGGGTGTTGTGAAGGTGATAGTTAGTATCTCAGTTGTCACGAATACACCGTGTTCTGGATCATATGGTCCTCTGTCTCGTCGAACGTGAGCAGGATCAACATCTCGCTGTCGTTGACGCACGGGTCGGTAAGGAGTGGGAGGAGCCGGTATTCAAGGAAGGAGCCAGCGAACTCTATGGTTGTGTCGTGTGGGTCGTTGGTCTGTGTGTGCGGCATTAGAACGATTGCGAGGTAATGAGGGGGAAGGAAAGATAATGATTGGAAGAGGAACGGAAGAGACAGGTACATACCATATTCGGCGTCACGAACACCCATTGTGGAAGCGGCCTGTTCACGAAGTCGTTCGCAAAGTCATTGAACGTGCGGATGCGCTTGACTCGTTTGGGGTCCTGCGATACTGCATTGTAGATGATGCTATCGTACATATACAGATTATTGAGAAAATTGAAGTCGAAGGGACACATGCAGCGGATTGTGGTTGCGGACGTAGTATGGGTAGTCGGCAGTGCCGGGGGAGATGTAGTTCTTCGCGTTGTAGCTGGAACAGTACAATTGATTTATTCAGGAAGATCGGAGGATTGGACCAAGGAGGCCATGACGCACTTGATCCCGTAAAACTCATCGGTTGACTGAGGTGGAGAGCGGCACATTGCAGAAGGTTGCAGACGGCGACATGAGAGTCGGGAGCAAGAGAGGGAGCAGAGCTGTAAATGGGGCCATAATCCGACGAATCGTCTCGAATCTTTGGGTCGCTTAAGGGCGCTCACAAGAGCAGGAATTACACACAATCGGAAAATTTCGGGGATTACGCAAAAACAGCTGACGAAAATGTGATCTACTGCAAGTGGCTGAAGTTAGGCCCTATAGAAACCCGTACCTTACGGTAGCGGGAATAGCACACACGACTCTTTGCTTTCTCCTTCATGTCCTGCGGGCCTGTAGCATGGGAACCCGACAATTTGCCAACGATCAAGGGCGGCAAACTGCCGCGGTGTACGGCATCAGCGGAGTTTAAAGCGGAGTGGCTTCAGACGGACACACGTAATTTTATAAAGAGAGTGATAGAGGGAGTCTTGGAGATGACAGTGAGAGGTCTGTTTTGATGACGTTTTACTTACATACCTTTGCAAAGAAATTTGGCGAAGCGATCACTCTCGGCAGCCCCATCAAAATTCTCCCAAATCTGTCATTACATCTGCAAATAGATGTAATCTTCACTCAGGCCATTGATTCGTTGCACGACTTCGTTGAATGCGTGGTCTAAGTCACCCGGGATTCTCGCCAGAGCTTCCCGAACGGATTTGATGGTCAGTGTTGTCATCAGGGAGTCAAGGTGGTTGAAACTCGGCCATGAAGAGATGCGAAGGGTGTGGCAGTGGACACGGGCTGCCAGGGTGCCACGTATCGTGACACTGCCACACCTGCATTCGGCAGCCGGCGCTGATGACCGAAGCGGACTGATTCCCGATGCTATGCTTGCAGCTGTGTTTGGCTGCGTTCTTGTACAAACACACGCCCAGACCTTGCCCCGCACCATCGCCTCAACATCCCCGATGCATGCTGCAAGGCTTGGGAATTAAGTAGTGAGAGGAAAAGTAAATACTGTAGCGTTTCGACCGAATGT